>CM042690.1:536715521-537315521 GCA_023614405.1 Avena insularis
GTGGCTTCCTTCACGATGAGCCGCATCAAAGACATTAAAGTTCAAGTAAAGCATGCCAAGAATAAATTCAACTGCTAACTACAAAATACCTACATGATCCTCCATAGACTCCGAAGAAGGTTGTTGCACAGTCATCCGGGTAACCATCTGATGTTCCCCAGCATGTAGGGAACTCGATGAATTATGCCTGGAGTGGGCCGCCAATGGAGGAGAAGGAGACCGTGAAGCCACCTTCTTGGACTTGGAGTCTACGACTCCGGACTCCTTCACAAATTGGACGTCGTCAAAAAACGACGTCACCGCTTGACTGATACACAAATCAAACAAAAGCTTCAGGAAAGAGAGCAACTCAAGGATGAAACCAAAACAAGGTCGTGAACACAGAGCTTACCAGTCAAATCTATCAAGATCGAAGGACTGCTCCTCCGACTCCGACGATTCCTTTGGCAGTCGAAGCTTCTTCCGGGCAGTAGGAGCCATGGACTACACAGGAACAACGGGAATCGGCTCCTCAGCACCAACAAAAGGGCCTTCTGGAGTCGATGGAGACGAGGCATCCAAGTCCTTGCTACGAGAATTCTTGCGAGTGTCCGGATCACTGGACTCAGGGGCTCCCTCCTCCTCTTCAAGTGGGATGGTCGATTCCGACTCGTCCTCCTCATCCACTTCGCGAGGGATAACCCCCTCAGGAGGAGGGGGCAAATTGGGAGACACCTTCCAATCCTGCATTCAGAAAACAATTCATTATACATCAAAAACTTAACGGCAATCGACAAAGAAAGCTACTTCGTAGCACAATTCTACCTCAGGAGGAGGGTTAGAGGCATTGAAGGGAGGCACGACTAGTTCGCCAGGGAGAACCTCCTTGGCAGTATACTTCGTCACCAGTCGCAGCCTCTTATCTACTTCACCCGCGGAAATGCCATCAGCAGATACGCGAGTGGCATCGTCCACACCAGCCCATTGGAACATGGGGTGGACTCTAGTCTACAGAGGCTGGATACGACAACGCAACCATGTGCGAATGAGGGCTGCGCCTCCCTCTTCTTTACCCATGCGGCTCTCGAGGTCGCAGACGCGCTTGTACAGCACTTCCGTCTCCTCGGACTCGCGAGGCATCACTACGTCCTTCCAAGAACGCCTCCTCTTGCACGATGTCGCGGGATCAAAGGGCGTGAGTCCGTAGTGCTCTCCGTCAGCCTTCTGGTCGCGGATGTAGAACCACTTGTCTCTACACCCTTGGACGGACGCCATGAGTTTGATATCGAAATAAGTGGAGGAGGAGTTGACATGGATTCCGCAGCCTCCTACGTCGTAGACTATAGAACCAGATGCTGACTGGCGCTTCAGCTTAAACATCCTCTTAAAGAGGCCAAAGTGAGGCTCGACTCTGAGCCAGCACTCGTAAAGAGTAATATAGCCAGCAATGTGGAGAATAGAATTTGGGGACAGCTGATGCAGCTGGAGCCTGTAGAAGCAAAGGAGGCCCCTGAAAAAAGGATGCAGGGGCAGAGAAAGACCGTGGATGATGAACGCAAGGAACATCACCCGGAAACCAGCAGGAGGACAAGGAATTACCTCGCCACCTGGCACTCGCGACTCATCTTCCACGGGTGATAGAACTCCATCTTGACGCAGGAGACGGAGCTCGGAGGACTTGATGATGGATGCATGCCATGCACCATTGGTGACGCGGGTACCCGTGACCTTCTTCTTCCTAGCACCGGCGGCGCTGGTGCCCACAGTGGCGGAGCCTCCCTTCTTCTTGGCGGTGGCAATGGCGGCGGCAGACTCAAGGGCGGTGCAAGCGGAGAAAGTAGCTCGGAAAGACACGGAGTTGGTCCAGTGCCATGAAGAGGACGAACACTAGGAAGCAGAGAGCAACGGCAATGGCAATGGAAGCACAAGCAGAGAAAGGGTCGATGGGAAAATTACCGCAGTTGCGCTGCTACTTAACCCCCTTGCGGATGCCATCCAACGGCCAGCAGAAACCCTACTAGACGCGTGGCGCACATCGCTATCGACACATGGAGAAGCCAAAACACGAACCGTCCCCCACTATCTCCATTACATGCGGAAATCGAGGAGACACAGTTAAAATAGCAGATTACGCATGCCCGGTCAAATCAAAGCCAGAAAGTGGGACCCACCGCTCGTCACGTTCCGTCAAATCCGCTCACGCGGGTAACTGAGATCATCACATCGTTAGCACTGATGTCATTAAGATCAGCATCAGAAGATTTCTACTATTTTAAGTCCTTGCTTGAGTCTTAGACTCCACCAAGCACTCGGGGGCTACTCCCATAGGGAGCGCTGGTCGCGCACCCTACGATTCATTTTTATGCAGGAATATGAACATTAAAAGCACACCCACCACTGGAATCTATGATTCGATTATGGATCATGGGTTACTCCCATAGGGAGAACCAGAAGCAAATTCGACTGAAACAAGCAACAAAAGACGACAGCAGTCGCAAAAGTTCTTTAGTCCCTGCCTGAGTCTTCGACTCAACCAGGCAATCGGGGGCTACTCCCATAGGGAGCGCTGGTCGTGCACCCTATGATTATTTGTATATCATACTGTGTGTTGATAACATCCACACTCGAATGCTATGGTGATTCCGCCTCATACTATCCCTACAAAGAGACTGTGTCTCTTGGGTTACCCCAATCATCTCCGCGATGACAAAAACTCGGATGCCACGCTTACAGCGTGAAGATAAGACCTGAATAAGGCTTGGCAACGCATTTGCTGCACACTACCAGAAACATATCCGTGCCTGCAGGTACGATGAACATGCCTTGATGGACGCGTCGAGTGCTCACACCCATACACTGGAATTTGACTCCTGTAAGATCTCCGTGGCCGGAGTCAAATTACGCCAGCACTTTTCCGAATTCGAGTCCGGGGACTCGAGTTTGAGTAGATTGCGTTGTTTTGCCCTAAGGCAGTTAACTGATACCGATACATCGGCTAAATCAGGCACGCATATCAACAATCCCTATGACATGAACTGAACATTCGAAAAATACTCAATCATGCACCCGAAAGGCTTCATAAAGTCCCCAGTCGAATCTGCGATTCCACTGGACACTCGGGGGCTACTGACATGCGTATACCCTACAGGTACTCGAGTTTGGTATATACGGCCTAGATACGGTAGAAGCCCACGGTGTTGCCAAGGCCCAATAAAGAATTCGAGTGGCCCACAGACTCTCGGTTGCTTGCGAGACAAGAAGAAGCTTAAGATAGAAAGTTCAAAGGGAAAACCCTAATATGTAACCGTCTCGACCTGCTACCCAAGACCTGGCCTATCTATATAAAGGTTAGGAGGGGGCGGCGAGGAGGACACTCGCAACCCTAGTTTCCACAACTCTTGCCAGATTGCATCTGCGCACCCCTATAATCTTCGATTCCTTCGTTAATTCCAAGAGAAGACAAGCAGGAATAGGGACCTCTACGAGGCCTGAACCTGGGTAAACCTTGTGTCCCTATGTGCTTGCTTGCTAGCGGACTGATGCCTCCAGCACTCCCTCCTTCTCCAAAACCCAAGTCCATAACAATGGGCATTGATGAGTTAAACCCTCGTCAATTAGCGATTAAGAATTAATAATAAACACACTAATGCATTAAATTATTCTCTACATGCATCATGTGATGTAGTATTGTTTAGAGAACTAATTACAACCAATGTGACATATTAAATCGTCATACATGCATTTGATCATCATTGCTTTATTGTATTGTTGCATTGTTGCATAATTGCAATGTTTTGAATGGTGTGTTGTTGTGCCTTTGCTTTTGAACGATAGATTGCGAGGAGTGCAACTACTATGATTGCAATTTCCATGATTGCGAGTATTGTGATGCAAGTATTTTCGAGTGTGACGAGTGCAACAAGTATATTTGGAAGGAATATCTAATCGACTACATCTACAACAAAGGCAAGTAGATGCTATTTCGATCATGAATTGTCCTACTAATTTCCTACTGCATGTGTAGTATATTTCTCATAGATGCATGAGTAGGAATTACTATCGCTATTATATGTCCTATGTATCTTGGTAGGAGACACTTGTAGTTGAGCCGTCGTATGCTAGTTGTGCTTAGCCATGCTATCTAGACGGGGATGGGTCTACACCATGCTATGGTATTGTGTATTTTTTGTTCAACTAAAACAACTTAATCAATGAACTATCTGGGTGGAATTGGTAATTGCTTGGTTCGTGAATGTTGGGCCCATGTCTATGGTTTACCCGAGTATCTCACTTGTGGATGGCCACCCAGGTTCCAGAGAAGTGATTAGTGTCTTGATTTGGTAGGTTCCGTGTGCAACCATATGCTAGTGAGTTATGGGTGGCTAGATGGACTTTGTAGGTCGTGGTGACCCGAGCTCTTCGTATCCAGAGATGTAGTGAATGTGATAGGTTGGTACGGTGCGTGGATGGGCTTGGGGAGCTACTTCCCGAATTGTCTCTTCTTGGACTTCTCTCTATCATGACTCAACATGCGTGTCATGGTACGAGAGGGTCAACCAGGTCATATGGGTAGTGTACAAACCCCTGCAGGGTGTAAAGATAAGTGCTTAGCCATGTCCCCGGTTATGGACAATTGAGTTTCTAGATATTGAGGCTATGACATATTCTCGTTCATTCCAATTTGTAATTACTAATACTGGATGGGTGAACTCAATGGGTTGTTGTGATCAAACTTGATTTAAAAGTAGGGTAAAACTGTTTAAGAAAATGCAAGCTAGCCAAAGCTCCACTTAGCCAGATAAGCATGTAGTTGCTAGGTATATTCTCTCCTTACTTAGCTCTACTTGCCATACATTCCAAGTATTGACCCTTCGGGGCTGTTACATTTTATGTTGCAGGTTATACCGATTCTGAGTGATCGTATAAGGTCGCGAGACTCCACTCAACAATTGTTCGCCTATGGCACATTTGAAGGATGGAGATCTACCTTGTATTGTTTCCGCTGTAATATAATGTAAATTCTGGATCATATTTGTTATATTCATAATGCACGGTTATATTTGGTATCATTTTGTACTGTGTGTGCTACTAAACCGATCCAGGGATTAGCACTATACACAACTCAGCCTTATCAGGCGAGGGTGTTACAATTCCACTGCATGCTAGTGGCATGGAACCAATTTCTAGCAACGTTAGATCTACTCGAGGGCCCCCCTTGACGCATGGAAGTTACTTGCGGTAGGGCCTAATTAGAAGTGGGATTGAGAGCCCTGCGTAAAAATGGGATATGTCTTACTAAAATCAAGTGGCAATAAATTGCAACGTCCCATCGACAACCGTGCACTTGATGACCCCGTTTCCCTGTGCATGTGTTATCGTATCAATTGTAGGCTTTTCAGACTTGATTAAACATGACATGACCAATCGACGACTTTTCCCATGGATGACTTCATGTTCCTTCTTGTAGAAGTCTCGCTGAGCGAGACGTCCGTGCTGTCTCACGCTGTACTATGAAGGGCACGATGTGTGCAACCATCCTCGTTGGATCACACAGGATCAACGGTTGGTGCGCACGGTTCGCGTGACAATTGTGACAACCAATCAGGGCGTAGCAGACAGAATGAGCACATGTTTGGGCTTCTATAAAAGAGAGAGAGGGCAAAACTGAGTAGTATCAAAAAACCAAGGGCAAAACTGAGTAGTATAAAAATAGGAAGTGAGTGTCTTGTACAATGAAATACATCGTGGCATACATCAAATTATGCCAAGATGGATCGACTAGAGTTCATTGGATGTGTTTTCTTCTCATAAACCACATGGATCCACTAGAGTTCATTGCATGTGTGTTTTTTTCCATACAATCCCCCTGACATAGGGATCGGGTTCCACTATCAACAGATAACAGAACAAACATCCACATGTCCACCACACAAAAGGTGTCAGGTTTTTTAAGCTCCTGGAGCTTAACACTATATACAGACAGATCTATGCAAAAAGATAGCAAAGATCAGGAGAGATAGATAGAGAGATGCAAGAGCCATCGCATAACGCTAGTGTTTTACATCCAGACAACAAAAGAGCAGGAGAGATCAGATAGACCCTCTGCCCCCACAAAATGACACTTCAAGCAACCTCATGAATAGCAACTCAGACAGGCATCCTAGAAACTTTGCTGTTTTTGCATCTCTGGAAGAGAACATCATTCCTCCTTCTTGGCATCTTCTGGGGATCTTGCATGTTTCGTACTAGTAGATGGCAATCCCAGAAGCGGAACTGGGGCTGTATCCATGGCCTCCGCATCATCCAGAGCATTCCTTTGCAAAACTTTAGCACCACTCCTTAGTGCCTCCTGCTCATCTTCATTGTGAAGACCTGCCCAATATTTGATAAAGACACAGGCAAACATGACTAAATCAACAGGGGAGTTAATCAGTTTTTTGTTCAAAACAGGCCCCGTTTCTGATTTTCCAAATGGCCCAACAGATAGATGCTAAAGCCGTAATTTGAATATCACAACTAAAACAAAGATGTCTCGGAGTCCACCAGAAGTACTATGAAAAGGACCCAGGCCTATCCACAGTACCTACTGACTTCGCAACTACCCCCCATACATATTTTGCAGCCCCATAGGTAAAGAATATATGACCAATAGATTCCTCCTGATCACAAAACCTACAGCTTGTATCTCCAGTCCACTTTCTTTTTTTCATATTGTCCTTTGTGGGTATGGCATTGTGCTAGATTAGCCATAGCCATATCTTGATTTTCAAAAGGATTTTAGCTTTACACAGATGTTTAAAACTCCTATCTACACCTTTGTTGGAAATATGATTATACATTGATTTAACAGTGAAGGTGCCACTCTTATTCCACAACCACCTAGGTCTATCCACCCTAGATGACAAGGAAACTCCCCTCACAATCATCTGTAACCTGTTATATTTTTCTTGTTTGTCACCACCTAGCACCCTTCTAAAAGGGCAGTGCCAATTTCTTGCAGCCATGACAGCAAATGACACATTCTGATCACAGCAAATATCAAACAGCTTAGGGAAAATGATTTTCAAAGGAGCATCCATACACCAAGCATCACCCCAAAAATGTGTCCTCATGCCATTTCCAACAATCATCCTTCTCCCTGATAGATAAATGTCTTTTACTTTCAGCAGGTCAGACCAACAAGTAGATTCAGATTGTTTATGTCTCACAGAATAGATTCCCCCACTGCCCATATATTTCCTTCTCACAAAAATCTGCCAAGGCCCTTCCTCAGCTTCCAATCTCCACCACCACTTACATAACAGACTGATATTAAAAATCCTTATATTTTTTATACCCAAACCACCTTTTTCTTTAGGTCTGCAAATATATTTCCATTTCACCATTTGATACTTTTTCCTGCCTGATTTCCCATACCAGAAGAAAGCTTTGGTGGGTTTCTCTATTTCCTCCACATTTGTTTTGTGTAGAAGAAACATAGACATAGGGTAAACTGCTATACTTGACATACAAGCACTGATTTTCACAGATCTTCCTCCAACATATAAAGCACCTCAATAAACTTTAGTTCAGCCACAGAACATTTTCTACTACAGACAGGTAGGCCCAGGTATTTGATTGGCCATTCTCTAGTTTGACAATTAAATAGGTCTACATACAACCCTTGCTTCGCATCATATTCTAAGATCAACAGCACCTCACTTTTTTCAAAATTGATTTTTAGACCCGACATAGCTTCAAAGAGATACAAAAGAAATTTCAAATTTCTAGCCCCCTCCACATCATCCTTGATGAAAATAATAGTGTCATCAGCATATTGTAAAATAGCAATGCCTTTAGCAAACAGATTGTCTACCAAACCAGTTATGAGGCCACCTGCCTGGGCATTCAACACCATTTTAGCCAAACAATCTCCAGCCATATTGAATAAGAAAGGAGAGGAAGGATCCCCCTACCTGACCCCTTTATGACTCCAGAAATAAGGACCCATTTCACCATTCACCTTCACATTCAAGGTCCCCATTGTAACAACACTTTTCAGCCAAATCAATGATGGCTCAGTGTTGATGTAGAGCTTGTTGGGAACCCCAAGAGGAAGGTATGATGAGCACAACAGCAAGTTTCCCTCAGTTATGAAACCAAGGTTTAATCGAACCAGTAGGAGCAAGGAAACATCCCAAAGGTGTTGCTAGCTGAGCCTTGGCAGGGCGCACTATCGGTGCTAGTAGCAACGTGGAGACCTGCACAACACAACCGCAGAACTTTGTCCCCAACTTGCGATGAGGTTGTCAATATCACCGGTTTTGCTGAAAACAAAGGATTAAACATATCGAATGGAAGGAAGTAATAGTTTGCAGAAAGTAAACACAAAGCAGTAAACAGTTTATAGATTATATGTAAAAGAAAAGGACCGGGATCCATAGTTCACTAGAGGTGGCTCTCCTTAAGATAGATAACATGCTAGGTGAACAAATTATAGCGGGGCAATTGACAAACATCGAGAAAGCAATACATGCATATACTAATCATCTTGACTCCTTTGGAACTTGATTGGGCATTACAACATTATACATAGACCGCCATCCAACTGCATCTATGACTAATAATCCATCTTTAGGTTATCATCTGAACCCCCTCCAGTATTAAGTTGCAAGCAACAAATTATTGCTTTACGAATTGCGTGTAAAGTAAACAATATGATTTTTCTATGAACAAAGGATTGTTGTTTTCTCCCTAGTAGCAACAACACATCTAGTACCTTAGAGATTTCTGTCACTTCCCCAGTTTACCAGAGGAATGAACCCACTATTGAGCATAAATACTAACTCTTGGAGTTGCTAGCATCTACTTGGCCAAGATAGCTACTAACAACGGAAATCATGCAAGATCACAAATAACAAATACATGATATAATCAATAATCAATCTGAAATAGCATCTCAATATCCATCGGATCCCCACAAACACAAAATGCAGAATTATAAATAGATGATCTTGATCATGAACGGAGCTCACAAGATATAAACATGAAAGCACAAAGGAGGAGAACCAGCCATCTAGATACTACATGGATCCGTAGTCCAAGGATGAACTACACACGCATCACACCGGTGGCTTGCATGGTGATGAAGAAGGCCTCCAGGGTGAATTCCCCTCTCCGGCAGGGTGCCGGGAAGAGCTTCAGATCCCTCCCAATCTAGGGATGGAGATGACTGTGGCTACAAACTCTTTCGTGGATTTTTGATCGGGTCCTTAGGGTTTTCGTCCCGAGGGCATCTTATAGGCAGAAGGAGAGGCCGAGGGGGTGCTAGGGTCGGCCAGACAACCCCCTGGCGTGGGCCAGGCCTGGCCGCGCGGCTAGGTGGTGTGGCCAGCCCCCAGCCCTTCTCCGTCTCGTATTCTGGCATCTGATGACTTCCGGAAAAATAGGCACTTTGGCTTTTGTCCCGTCCAATTCCGAGAATATTCATTTTCTGACTTTCTTGGAACCAAAAACAGCAGAAAACAGGCAGCTGGCACTATGGCTCTTGTTAATAGGTTAGTCCAAGAAATCATATGAAAAGTACTCCAAAGTGTGGACAAAACAAAAGAAAGTGGATAAAACCAAGCATGGAACATCAAAAATTATAGATACATTTGCAATGTATCAATCAACCAATCCTCACTGAAGCCTTTCTGTTTACAACAGTGAAACAAAATATCCCAGTTGACTTTGTCATATGCCTTCGCAAAGTCCAACTTTAACACTACCCCCTGTTGTTTCTAAACTCTGGATTCTTTCAAGATCTCATGCAAAAGAGTGACCCCATCTGAAATATATCTCCCTTTGATGAAAGTTGTCTAAGAGGTATCTATCAACTTATTCATCATAGGTTCAGACCTGATAGTGAGGGCTTTTGTAAAGATTTTGAAGAGCACCTGCATCAGACAAATAGGTCTAAATTTTTGTATTACATCAGCATCCTCACTTTTTGGCATCAAAGTAATTGTGCCATAGTTGATACTGTTGAGATCAATTTTATGTGAATGGAAATCCTCAAAAGCTTCCATAATATCACCCCTGATAACATGCCAGCAAAGTTGATAGAACTCTACTAGCATCCCATCAGGGCAAGCAGCTTTGTTCTTTTCCATCTGATTCACGACCTCCCTAATATCTTCCTCTGTGAAAGGTCTGCTCATTTCTTGTCTATCATAGTCATTCAGCTTTTCCCAATTCTCCCAATTATCATCAGACAACCTGATGGCAAAACCTTCAGCAGGGCCAAACAAGGTTTTATAAAAAGAAGTGGCATGAATCAAGAGATCATAGGTCCCTTTGATCTCACCATATCCACTTTGCAAAGAATAAATCATCTTCTTCCTTCTGACACCATTAGCCACCCTATGAAAATACTCAGTGTTACTATCTCCTTTAAGCAGCCACGAATCCCTTGATCTCTGTTGCCAATATTGTTCCTCTTTTTCATATATTTCAAAGAGCTGCTGCTGAATCTGAGCCTTACGAATTTGTTGTGTCTTATTCAGCAAAATCCGCTCCTCAATGCTTTCTAATTCCTGCAACTCATCAGTTAACTGTTTTCTCATTTTCTTCTCCTGCCCCCTGATATGAGCACCCCAACCTTTAAGATCATTCCTCACATTCTTCAATTTCTTCTGTATTATATCCAGGCTATTTCTGCATCTAACAGGCTTATTCCAAACTTTCAATTCTCTATATAAGCTCAGGGTTTGTCAACCATCCTTTTTCAAACCTGAAATATTTTGTACCTACATTCTGTCCCTCCATAGTGTCAACAATCAAAGGGCTATGGTCAGAGACATCTCTAGTTAGCTTATGTATAGTAACTAAAGGAAAGATAGATTCCCATTTTTTACAAATGAGAATCCTATCTAGTTTCTCCAAGATGGGAATTAACTGATTGTTGGACCAGGTGAATTGTCCCCCTGACATCTGTATTTCTCTCAAACCATATGTATTAATGATGTTATTGAAAACATGGCTCCATGTGCCTAGGACATGGTTCCTGTTTTTCTCACAATAAAATCTCATGATATTGAAATCCCCTCCTAATAACAAGGGAAGATATTGATCCCTGCAAATGTCAGCCAATTCTATCAAAAAAGCTTCCTTGTGTTCTTCCTGTGCTGCACCATAAACTACCACTAAATGCTAATATATTTGTAATTTTGCATCATATACTTTCACCTTGACATGAAATCTCCCCACAGATGATCCACAATCATCCAATCTGGAGGATCTTTGGCCTCCCAAAATACCCCCAGATTTTCCAACAGATGGCAACCAACTCCAGGAAAATTGATTCATAGGATCAATTTTCCTAAAAAACTCGGCAGAAAAATCTTTCTTCATAGTTTCCTGCAACCCTATAAAGTCCAATTGCTCCTATTGCATCAAGTTTACCAAATAAGAACTCATTCCTTTCTTGCCAACCCCTCTACAGCTTACAATACCACCTATCATAACACAGTTTTCCTTTCTCTTGTTCCAGTTACAACTCCACTCATAGGTTGGTAGTTGCTAACCTCCACAGCAACAACTTTTAACTTACATTGACTGCCTCCACCAGAACCAACCAACTTTTTGTCCTCTTTTTTTTCTGGATATCACTGGAGTAAATTCCTCTTCCTCTTCATGATCACTCTTCCATCCTAGGAACTCAACCTGCATTTCCTGTTCTACCATTTCGTGTGTTCTCTAAATTTTTTCCCAGCTAAGTTATGTCTGGCAATTTCTAGGTCTTTCAAGGAACTAATAAACTCAAAAGATAGAGAGGAAGAATCTACACCCATTTCCAAAGCCCTCTGCATAATATCATCATTATCTAGGGCAGCAAAAGAGTTATAAAAGGTTAGATTAGTACTGAAGGAAATATGCCCTAAGAGGCAATAATAAAGTTGTTATTATATATTCCTTATACATGATAGATCTTTATTTTACATGCTAGAAATGTATTGATTCGGAAACATCAATACATGTGTGTTTAATAAACAAAAAGGGTTCCTAGTCATGCCTCTCTTATAGACTAGCTTGCTGATTATCAGGATGATCAAGGTTTCCTGATCATGGACATTGGATGTTGTTAATAACAAGGTCACACCATTGGTGGAATGATGTGATGAACATTCATTCGAAGTATAGCATTGCGATCAAGCCATTATGTTTATATTGCTATAACATCATACGAAGTAATCTTTATCCTTAGACCACGAGATCATGTTAATTGCTAACACCGGAAGAGTATCTTGATAACATCAAACGTCACACTGTAACAGGGTGACTATAAAGATGGGTTCAGTACTACGAAGGTGTTATGTTGAGGCTCATGGATCAAGAGTGGAATTTGTCAATCCAGATGACGGATAGATATACTCTGGGCCCTCTCGGTGATATCACATTAGGATAGCTTGCAAGCAAGTGATGTGATCACTAGAATGTTATATCACGGGAACGAGAAAAGAGTGCATGTAGGTATGGAGATACCGATGATCGAATCTCGGACATGTAATATATCGAGAGACGAAGGGATTTAGTTACAAGCGTTAAAGGTTCCCACGATCACAGGAGTCATCGTTGAATGTGTAGGAGTCAGTACGGATCTCCAGGTCCCGCTGCTGATTATTGATCGGAGAAGGGTCTCGATCATGTCTGCATTATCCGCAAACCGTAGGGTGGCACACTTAAGAGTTACCGGACACCATTTTGGAGAACATATGTTTCAGACGAAAGAATTGCAAAGCACAGGAATTGTTTCAATAGAAACCGGAAATTGTTTCGGGTGAAATTGCAGAAGGTGGTTCTGCATGTGATATTGAAATATTGCATGGGGCTATATGTGAATGTTTGTTAATTAAAGTAATTAAAAAATTCTGAATAAATTTAATAAAAAGAGTTTTATTAAATGAGAGAGCATTAAATTTGGAGAAATTTAATGCATTTAAAGTGGAGACTTTAAAAGGGAATGTGAAGAGGCATTTTAATGTGGAGGGGTTACCACCACATGAATGGGGGAGGTGAGGGGTCACCCCCCATGCGCCGGCCATGGAGAGAGGGGGCACCCCCCTCCTCCTATAAAAGGCCACCCATTCCCTCCTTCATCCACACACCTCCTTGTGAAGGATCTCTCTCCCCCTCTAGAATTATTTCCCCATGGTCTCGGATTAGCGAGATACATGTTCCCGGTGGCCTTTCGTCTGGAAGGAGTTGCTGCTTCCGCTGGATCGCTGGAGCGAGGAGGTGGAGGTTGTCTGGTGGCTTGAACGTGTGTGCGAGTGCGGATGCGCTGCTGAGTTGCGGTGCTCGGACTTCCTCACGATCTTGAGATCGGCAAGTGTACAACTACATCAACCACGAGTTCCTACTCGTTAACAAAGCTCGTTGTCTACGAGGGTAAGTTCTCGTTGGATGTATGTCCACCCATTGCTTTGTACCTAGTAGATAGATCTTGGCGTGTAGTTCACACTGTAGGAATTTTTTTTTGTTTTCTATGCTGCGGACCCAACAGTGGTATCAGAGCTAGATCTATGCGTAGGTGCTTAGCACGGGTAGTACACATATGGTTGATATGTGGGCTATGATGATCATGTTATTGCATCTTCTATGTATTTTGGATATTGGTGGCATAGTGGGATGAAGCGGCCCGGACCAACCTTCCATGTCATCGTACATGAGACCGGTTCCACGACTGACATGCAACTTGTTTTGCATAAGTGGCTGGTGTCCATCTCTCCTACTATAGTCAATATCTGATTTACAACGAGTTGCTAATAACTTAGTTATCCTCGTTGTGGTTCATGTTCGTAGGTAAGAACGGTTCTATCTCCGAAAGCCCTAAGCCACGTAAAACTTGCAATTGATAAATTAGAAGCATCTAGTTTAGATCGTTGCTGGGCTAGTGTATTGATATGGTATTGTTGTAAGTAGATGTATGGTGGATACTCTTACAACACACTCAACGTGTAAGTTCCATAGACCTTGGCCTTACACACAAAGGAATGATAGAAATCATACCACGATGCAAGTGATAGAGATCAAATGCATGGACCATATCATCTCACTTTACACATTAGATGTTAGCATCTTATACTGCTAGTTTGGCGCGTTTGATAGCATTATAAGATGATCCCTCTTTTAGATATCAAGATATAAATGTGTTCTTCCTTGAGTATGCACCGTTCTATGGATCGTGTTTCGAGACATCACGTGATGATCGGGTGTACTCGAATCTACGCTTTCATAGGAACGGGTGTAAGACAGTTTTACACACGCGATACTAAGGTTCTTACTTGGCGAGCCTAGCATGTACAGACATGGCCTCGGAACACGGACCGAAAGGTTAAGCATGAGTCATATGGTTGATATGATGCCCATATAGATGCTCGCCTTTGAAGCTATATCAACTCACGTGATGATCGTACTTGGTATAGTGGATTTGGTTCATGTAATCACCAAAAGGACACGAGGGATGTCGTTTTTGAGTGGGAGTTCATTAGTAATTTGGATTAGCTGAACTCAATCTATCATAAACTTAGTCTAAATAAACTTTACAAATTCTGTTGTAGATGGCACCACCTGCTTTTAATTTCAATGTGTTCATGGAGAAAGAGAAACTTGCGAATGGTAGCAACTTCACCAACTGGCTATGAATTTGAGGATTCTCCTCACCTTTGCACAAAAGCAATATGTGCTAGATGCGCCGCTAGGCCCCCCACCAGCTCCTGATGCCCCTGACGAGGAAAAGAATGTCTATGTGACTCGTCAGGAGGACCACAACTTAGTTCATTGCGGCATACTGTATGGGCTAGAGCCAGAACTTCGAAAGCGTTTCGAAAATGGCAATGCCTTTGATACCATGGGATAATTGAAAATGATTTTTGATAGCCATGCTGCCGTAGAGAGTTATAATGCTACAGAAAAGTTCTTTAGCTGCATGATGGAGGAAAACAGCTCCGTTAGTGAGCACGTACTCAAAATGTATGGGTACGCCGATAAGCTTGTGTCCTTGGGAATAACGATTCCCATTGACTTAGGCATACATCATGTTCTACAATCTCTGCCACCTAGCTACAAGAGCTTCGTGATGAACTATAATATGCAGGGCATGAAGAAGTCTCTTCCCGAGCTTCTATCAATGCTTAAGACTGCAGAAGTGGAGATTATGACAGAACATCAAGTGTTGATGATCAATAGGACCACCGGTTTCAAGAAGGACAAGAAAGGAAAGCACAAGGGAAAGAAGGGTGGCAAGTCTGTTGCCACGCCTGAAAAGAAACCCCGGGCTGGCCCTAAGTCTAACACCGAGTGCTACTATTGCAAGGATCGCCATTGAAGCAATCGCCCAAGTATTTGGCGGACAAGAAGTCCAGCAAGGCAAACAAAGGTATATGTGATATACATGTTATTGATGTGTACTTGAATAGTACTCGCAGTAGCACCTGGTTATTTGATACCGGATCGGAACAAGCGACAACTAGCAAGGGATGAGGTCAGGATCCGGGTCGGCAATGGATCAAGAGTTGATGTGATCGCTGTCGGGACGCTACCTCTCCATTTGCCATCGGGATTAGTTATAAACCTAAATAATTGTTATTTGGTGCCTGCACTGAGCATGAACATTGTATCTGGATCATGTTTGATGCAAAGTGGTCATTCCTTTAAATCTGAGAACAATGGTTGTTCGATTTATAAGAATGATATATTTTATGGTCATGCACCTATGTTGAATGGTTTATTTCTATTGGTTCTCGATAGTAATATTACGCACATTCATAATGTTAATGCTAAAAAGATTAAACTTGATGATGATATGTCTACATATATGTGGCACTGCCGTCTAGGTCATATTGGCGTTAAACGCATGAAGAAACTCCATTCTGATGGACTTTTGGAATCACTTGATTTTGAATCATTTGATACATGTGAGCCATGCCTTATGGGCAAGATGACTAGAACGCCGTTTTCCGGTTCAATGGAACGGGGGACAAATCTGTTGGAGATCATACATACTGATGTGTGTGGACCAATGAGTGTGTCAGCGCGAGGTGGATATCGTTATTTTGTTACTTTCACGGATGATTTGAGTAGATACGGGTATATCTATTTGATGAAACACAAGTATGAAAGTTTTGAAAAGTTCAAGGAATTTCAGAATGAAGTGGAAAATCATCATAATAGAAAGATCAAGTTTCTATGGTCTGGCCGTGGAGGAGAGTATCTAAGTTACGAGTTTAGCACACACATGAAAGAGTGTGGAATAGTTTCACAACTCACGCCTGCCGGAACACCACAACGTAATGGTGTGTCGGAACGTCGTAATCATACCTTATTGGATATGGTTCGGTCAATGATGTCTCTGACTAACTTACCTCTATCATTTTGGGGTTATGCACTGGAAACAGCTGCATTCACTTTAAATCGGGCACCATCTAAATCCGTTGAAACGACACCGTATGAATTATGGTTTGGAAACAAACCTAAGCTGTCATTTCTTAAGGTTTGGGGATGCGATGTTTATGTGAAGAAACTTCAACCGGATAAACTCGAACCCAAAGCGGAAAAATGCGTCTTCATAGGATACCCTAAGGAAACAATTGGGTATACCTTCTATCACAGATCCGAGGGCAAGGTTTTTGTTGCCAAGAATGGATCCTTTCTTGAGAAGGAGTTTCTCGCGAAAGGTGTGAGTAGTCGGAAGGTAAAACTCAAAGAGGTTATTGAACCTTCTCTTCATGGAATGGCGAGTGGCGCAGCACCGGAAGGTGTTTCGAAGTTGACTTCACCTGATGAAGAGAGAGCTAATGATAATGATCATGAAACTCCGAAAGAGGACACTACCGAACCTCGCAGGTCAAGCAGGACACGTGCAGCTCCTGAACTGTACGGCAATCCTGTTGTGAATTTCATGGTTGATGAAATGGATGACCCTGCGACGTATGAAGAAGCGATGATGAGCCCGGATTCCAATAAATGGCTAGAAGCCATGAAATCCGAGATGGAATCCATGTACGAGAACCAAGTTTGGAACTTGGTGGACTTACCTCACGACCGAAAGGCCGTTGAGAATAAATGGATTTTCAAAAGAAAAACTGATGCTGATGGTAACGTGACCATCTATAAGGCTCGACTTGTCGCAAAGGGGTTTTGAAAAATTCAAGGAGTTGACTACGATGAGACATTCTCTCCCGTAGCGATGCTTAAATCGGTTAGGATTATGTTAGCAATTGCTGCATATTTCGATTATGAAATATGGCAGATGGATGTCAAAACTGCGTTCCTCAATGGTAAGATTGAAGAAGAGTTGTATATGATACAACCTAAGGGTTTTGTCGATCCTAAGGATGCTAATAAGGTGTGCAAAATTCAGCGATCCATCTATAGACTGAAGCAAGCATCACGAAGTTGGAATCTCCGCTTTGATGAGGTGATCAAAGAGTTTGGATTTGTCCAAACTTATGGAGAGGCTTGTATTTACAAGAAATTGAGTGGGAGCAATGTGGCATTTCTGATATTATATGTGGATGACATATTATTGATTGGAAATGATATAGATCTTTTAAACAGTGTTAAAACTTATCTAAACAGCAAATTTTCGATGAAAGACCTTGGTGAAGCGTCATATATATTAGGCATTAAAATCTATAGAGATAGATCAAGGCGCCTAATTGGGCTATCGCAGAGTACATACCTTGATAAGATATTAAAGAAGTTTAATATGGACGAAAGTAAGAAGGTGTTCTTACCTATGTTGCAAGGCAAGACATTGAGTAAGACTCAAAGTCCGGCTACGGCGGAAGAAAGAGAGATGATGGATAAGATCCCCTATGCCTCGGCCATAGGCTCTATTATGTATGCCATGCTATGTACAAGACCGGATGTGGCACATGCTATTAGTTTGACTAGTAGGTACCAATCTGATCCAGGTTTGGAACACTGGATAGCGGTAAAGAACATCCTCAAGTACTTGAGAAGAACTAAGGATATATTTCTCATATACGGAGGTGAAGAAGAGATAGTCGCTAAGTGTTATGTCGATGCTAGCTTTGACACCGATCCGGATGACTCTAAGTCTCAATCCGGATATGTATTTCTCTTGAACAGAGCAGCAGTTAGTTGGAGGAGTTCCAAACAACCTGTGGTGGCTGGATCAACAACGGAGGCGGAATATGTTGCTGCTTCAGAAGCGGTGCAGGAAGCAGTTTGGAGGAAAGAGTTCATTATGGAACTGGGTGTGGTTCCTAGTGTGTTGGACCCGATGGTGATCTATTGTGACAACAATGGAGCCATATCCAACGCAAAGGAACCAAGGTCTCACAAGAATTCCAAACATATTAAGCGCCGGTTTCACTCCATCCGCGAGCATGTCAAGGATTGAGATATAGAGATTTGTAAAGTACACACGAACCTAAATGTAGAAGATCCGTTGACTAAAGTTCTCCCAAAGGCAAAACATGATCAACACCAGAACTCCATGAGTGTTAGATTTATCACTATGTGAACTAGATTATTATCTCTAGTGCAAGTGGGAGACTGAAGGAAATATGCCCTGAGAGGCAATAATAAAGTTGTTATTATATATTCCTTATACATGATAGATGTTTATTTTACATGCTAGAAATGTATTGATTCAGAAACATCAATACATGTGTTTTTAATAAACAAAAAGGGTTCCTAGTCATGCCTCTCTTATAGACTAGCTTGTTGATTAATAGGATGATCATGGTTTCCTGATCATGGACAATGGATGTTGTTAATAACAAGGTCACACCATTGGTGGAATGATGTGATGAACATTCATCCGAAGTATAGCATTACGATCAAGTCATTATGTTTATATTGCTGTAACATCATACGAAGTAATCTTTATCCTTAGACCATGAGATCATGTTAATTGTTAACACCGGAAGAGTATCTTGATAACATCAAATGTCACACCGTAACAGGGTGACTATAAAGATGGGTTCAGTACTACGAAGGTGTTATGTTGAGGCTCATGGATCAAGAGTGGAATTTGTCAATCCAGATGACGGATTGATATACTCTGGGCCCTCTCGGTGATATCACATTAGGATAGCTTGCAAGCAAGTGATGTGATCACTAGAATGTTGTATCACGGGAACGAGAAAAGAGTGCATGTCGGTAACGAGATCAAACTAGGTATGGAGATACCGATGATCGAATCTCGGACATGTAATATATCGAGAGACAAAGGGATTTAGTTACAAGTGTTAAAGGTTCTCACGATCACAGGAGTCATCGTTGAATGTGTAGGAGTCAGTACGGATCTCCAGGTCCCGCTGCTGATTATTGATCGGAGAAGGGTCTCGATCATGTCTGCATTATTCGTGAACCGTAGGGTGGCACACTTAAGAGTTACCGGACACCATTTTGGAGCACATATGTTTCAGACGAAAGAATTGGAAAGCGCAGGAATTGTTTCAATAGAAACCGGAAATTGTTTCGGGTGAAATTGCAGAAGGTGGTTCTGCATGTGATATTGAAATATTGCAAGGGGCTATATGTGAATGTTTGTTAATTAAAGTAATTAAAAAATTCTGAATAAATTTAATAAAAAGAGTTTTATTAAATGAGAGAGCATTAAATTTGGAGAAATTTAATGCATTTAAAGTGGAGACTTTAAAAGGGAATGTGAAGAGGCATTTTAATGTGGAGGGGTTACCACCACATGAATGGGGGAGGTGAGGGGTCACCCCCCCCATGCGCCGGCCATGGAGAGAAGGGGCACCCCCCTCCTCCTATAAAAGGCCACCCATTCCCTCCTTCATCCACACACCTCCTTGTGAAGGATCTCTCTCCCCCTCTAGAATTATTTCCCCATGGTCTCGGATTAGCGAGATACATGTTCCGGGAGGCATTTAAATGCGGAAGGAGTTGTTGCTTCCCTGGATCGCTGGAGCGAGGAGGTGGAGGTTGTCCGGTGGCTTGAACGTGTGTGCGAAAAGCGGATGCTTGCTGAGTTGCGGCGCTCGCACTTCCTCACGATCTTGAGATCGGCAAGTGTACGACTACATCAACCACAAGTTCCTACTCGTTAACAAAGCTCGTTGTCTATGAGGGTAAGTTCTCGTTGGATGTATGTCCACCCGTTGCTTTGTACCTAGTAGATAGATCTTGGCATGTAGTTCACACCGTAGGAAATTTTTTGTTTTCTATGTTGCAGACCCAATAAGTACCTGACAGGTCTCTTGGTGTATTTTGCCTCATGGTTCTTTCATTCATATTAGGGCCCCCTCCTAGATGAGATAGTCTTTCACTTACCCTGGTATGAGGAATCTGATGCACTGTATCCTCTTGAGTAGCAACCTGTTCCTACTGTAAACCCTGGCTCTCCTGGGACAAATTTTCTGGTTGAGAAGATCCAACCTGAAGAACCACTTGTTCCTGACTTTGAATAGGAGCCTCAACCCCAACCATAGGATGTTCTACAGGAGGATTTCTCTTCTCATCAGCACCACTCTCAGTAGAGGAGCTATTTGCACTACCAGACTCCCTATCTCCTCCATCACTTTCATCTCCAGCACCCCCTTGTTCTTCTTCAATTTGCTCCAACAAATGACCATATTGTCTCCTTTATTCATAATATTTATCACTTCTTTTATTCTGGAGCTGATCTTGCACAAACTCCTAGAGGTGTGTCCACCACCATTTGGATCATCTAGATTCACCACAACCCCAATTTCCTGTGGGGCCAGAGCCTGAGCCACCTCCATATGCACCTCACCCATCATCTGTTCCTGACCCTGGTCAACAACTGCACTCTGCTGCCTAGTATTGCCTGCATCAGTCACACTGCCCTCATTTATATTGCCAGCAATATTCACAACTGGCTCCCGAATTGAAATTCCACCACCAGATCCTCCACTTGGCCAAATTTGAGCCACTCAAGCACCAAAAGACATGTCATCTGTATTTCCAGAGCTTTCACCTTCAACTCTGGACCCTTTCCCTTTCTCCCAAACAGCACACTGTGGGTATCATCCCAAGGACAATCATTTCTGACACTTTCATTCTATGTATTCTGTTCCACACCAACCACTGTCGCATTCCCCCCAGCAGTAACTAGGGTCAGCACAGGTCTATTGCCATTGACATATTGACTGACTAGAGCAGTTGGAATATTTCCACCTCCCACATCAACAGAGACAGGTATATTTGGTGTGGCATCTAGAGCAAAAATTTCTCTTGTGTACTTGAATTCATAAATCCCTCCTTTCATTTCTCCTCTTCTTGTATTTGGCACTAAAGTCACATCTTTACAAGCCACCTTAACCCTCACATAAGCCAAATTCCTAAGGCTATTTCTGTCCATTGCCAAAGGTTTCCCAATTAGAGATGCCACATAAAAAACTGTGGATTTCTCTCTGTACTTCATGGGTATGCCAACAATTCAAAACCATGCTTCCTCAAGCCATTCAACAGGTTCTAGATCTCCATTCCACTTAGAAATCTGAATTACAGCATCAGGAATTGTCTTCATAAAGACCTTGCCAAAATGGAAATCTTCAATGGACTTTGTAGAGGGAAATCTCATCAGGAACTCAACATCACTGATTGGCATGGCATTGAATCTCCACCCAGAACCAACAGCATCTGTCCATAACTAAAATTCATTCTCCAGGTCTTTCCCTGACACATCTCCCTGATCACACAAATATGAGCATAATTGCAATTCTCCATTAACTGAAAAGATGATTCAGTCACTAGGATCGAGTGAAAACCTTGATCAAAATCTGTGCTACCAAAAAACAGAGGTACATATTTCCAGGGCTTTCTCTCTTGACAGACCAAAATATTATGGTTATGTCCACAATTCTCACACTCCTGTCTCCCCACCTCTAATTCTGCTGTCTACTGGAATCCTTCAATATGCACATTCAGGTTACCATTCACAAGCACACCAACAACAGATGCAGGTACAGAGGACCCCACCAGTGTTGTAGCCATCGCATCTGTCTGACTAATCATAGTGACTGGCAATGGCTGAGAAACTACAGTAGATGGAACACTCGAAGAAACCGAAACAGGAATACTAGCTGAGACATTAGTAACAGGTCTAGCACCAGGCAAACTGGATCCACCTAAAGAATTGACAGAAGTAGTAGCAGTCCTAACAGTGACAGGTTGTTCAACTGTGCGTGCAAACAGAGGAGCATCACGCCGGGATGAAGTATGCGCAGAATTACCTGTCCTGCTGGGGAACGAAGAATCTGACACTACGGAGTGTGAATCTCGCTGCATCTCTGGTCTATGACTCCACCTATCTCTCTGTCTTGCTTGATCTTCATCTCTCCGATGAGCTTCTACCAGAGCCCTCTCTCGAGCAAGATGTTCCTGCCTCTGCACAGTCGCCCTCGATTCCCTAGCTAGGTCATCTCTCCAGCGATTCTCCTCCCTTGCCTCCTCTTCAATCCTTCTGCGGTTTTCTGCAAGTCGATCCTCCTCCCACCGGCGCTCATCTCTCCGAAGATCTTGTTCACGGATCCAACGATCGTCTCCATGCGGATCATCTTGAAACCTTTGATCTTCTGTCTGTCTGCGCGGGGCAGATCCAAACCGCGACTTGCTCACATAGGGACTAGGTCAGGATGGCTGTCGCGGTGGCGAACGAATAAAACCAGGAGGTCTGTGGTCCATCACCGGTGCCTCTATAGTGATTACCTGCACAAAAGATCTCTCGTCTCCTGATTTGGTTCCTCTCCACCTCACTGGCTCTACAACTCGTGGATATGAGGGAGGAGTGGGGGGGGATTGTGCATGGAAACTACACTGCCCACCTCTCCTAATCTAGGGTTAATCAAAATCGGGGAACCGCCCGTCGATCTGTATCCCCCGCTCGATCTGCAGCTCTCATCCACAAAAGTACCCACCGCCCCTCTGATGTGTGGCCCTCGCTCAGATTCGGTAAACCGGCAGGGTTGGTACATCTCACGGAGCCGCCGATCAAAATCGTCCGACACACGCGCGCATAGGGCAGCTCACCGGCGTGACCGTGTCGGCGCCCACACACATCCCCCTATGGACCGACTAGGACGTGCCAAGTACCACAGCAGACACAAACCCCGTACGTAACATCTGCCTCGATATAGATATGATCCGAAAGACATCATCCAACCTCATTGAAAAGCGAAATGGTTCTCGCGCCAAAACCTCGATCGTCCCTGATCTCTACGGCTAAGGCTAAGCAGCACAGCATGAAAAACATGCCGCCGCTAGTCGCAGTGGCTAAGCTGCCTCCTATCTACGTGTAATGGCGTGGGAGAAGGAAACGTGGGGGAGGGAGGCGTGTCCATCCAATCAACAACATGTCCTCTACGTAATGTCAATTCAACCACGAATCATGAATATCGTCAGAGTACATATCTCCATTGCATGTGTGTTATTCTCATAAAACACATGGATCCACTAGAGTTCATTGGATGTGTGTTATTCTCATAAACCACATGGATCCACTAGAGTTGATTAGATGTGGGTTATTGTCATTAACAACAGCTAGAGTCATTACATGTCTTTTCTTCTCACAAACCACATTTGGATCCACCGGAGTCATTGCATGTCTGTTCTTTTCACAAACCACATATGGATCCACCAGTGTCATTGCATGTGTGTTCTTTTCATGAACCACAAATGGATCCACCAGTGTCATTGCATGTGTGCTCTTTTCATAGACCACAACTAGAGTCAGTGAATGTCTATTCTTTTCACAAACCACACATGGATCCACCAGAGTCATTGCATGCATGTTCTTTTCATAAACCACAGTTAGAGTCATTGCATGTCTGTTCTTTTCACAAACCACCTATGGATCCATCAGTGTCATTGAATGTGTGTTCTTTACCTAAAACACATATGGATCCACCAGTGTCATTGCATGTGTCTTCTTTTCATGAACCACAACTAGAGTCATTGCATGTATGTTCTTTTCACAAACCACATATGGATCCACTAGAGTCATTTCATGTGTTCTTTTCATTAACGACAGCCAGAGTCATTGCATGTGTGTTCTTTTCACAAACCACATATGGATCCACCAGTGTCATTGCATGTGTGTTCTTTTCATGAACCATAAAAAGAGTCACTGAATGTCTGTTCTTTCACAAACCACACATGGATCCACCAGAGTCATTGCATGCCTGTTCTTTTCATAAACTACAGTTAGAGTCGTTGCATGTCTGTTCTTTTCACAAACCACATAAGGATCCACTAGATTCATTGGATGTGTGTTCTTTTCACAAACCACATATGGATCCACTAGTATCATTGCATGTGTTTTCTTTTCACAAACCACAGAAGGATCCACCAGTGTCATTGGACGTGTGTTCTTTTCATAAACCACCTGAGCATGTGTGTTCTTCTCACAAACCACATATTGATCCACTAGTGTCATTGAATGTGTGTTCTTTTCCTAAAACACATATGGATCCACTAGAGTCATTGCATGTGTGTTCTTTTCATGAACCACAGCTAGAGTCATTGCATGTGTGTTATTTTCATTAACCATAGCTAGAGTCATTGCATGTCTGTTCTTTTTTCACAAACCATAGCTAGAGTCATTGGATGTGTGTTCTTTTCATGAACCACGACTAGAGTCAGTGAATGTCTGTTCTTTTCATAAACCACATGAGCATGTGTGTTCTTTTCATAGACCACATATGGATCCACCTGTGTCATTGCATGTGTGTTTTTTCACAAACCACATATCGATCCACCAGTGTCATTGCATGTGTGTTCTTTTCATGAACCACAACTAGAGTCAGTGAATGTCTATTCTTTCACAAAACACACATGGATCCACCAGGGTCATTGCATGCCTGTTCTTTTCATAAACCAGAGTTAGAGTCATTGCATGTTTGTTCTTTTCACAAACCACATAAGGATCCACTAGAGTCATTGGATGTCTATTCTTTTCACAAACAACATATGGATCCACTAGTGTCATTGTATGTGTGTTCTTTTCACAAACCACACAAGGATCCACCAGAGTCATTGGATGTGTGTTCTTTTCATAAACCACATGAGCCTGTGTGTTCTTCTCACAAACCACATATGGATCCACTAGTGTCATGGAATGTGTGTTCTTTTCCTAAAACACATATGGATCCACTAGTATCATTGCATGTGTGTTATTTTCATGAACCACAACTAGTGTCATTGCATGTCTGTTCTTTTCAAAAACCACATATCGATCCACTAGAGTAATTTTGTATGTTCTTTTCATTAACCACGTCTAGAGTCATTGGATGTGTGGTCTTTTTAGAAAACCACATATGGATCCACCAGTGTCATTGAATGTGTGTTCTTTTCACAAACCACACATGGATCCACCAGAGTCATTGCATGTGTGTTCTTTTCATAAACCACATATGGATCCACCAGTGTCATTGCATGTGTGTGTGTTCTTCTCATGAACCACACAAGGATCCACCAGAGTCATTGGATGTGTGTTCTTTTCATAAACCACATGAGCATGTGTGTTATTCTCACAAACCACATATGGATCCACTAGTTTCATTGAATGTGTGTTCTTTTCCTAAAACACATATGGATCAACCAGTGTCATTGCATGAGTGTTTTTTCATAAACCACAGCTAGAGTCATTGCATGTCTGTTCTTTTCACAATGCACATATGGATCCACTAGAGTCATTTCATGTGTTCTTTTCATTAATCACAGCTAGAGTCATTGGATGTGTGTTCTTTTCACAAACGACATATGGATCCACCAGTGTCATTGAATGTGTGTTCTTTTCACAAACCACACATGGATTCGCCAGTGTCATTGCATGTGTGTCCTTGTCACAATCCACATATGCATCCACCAGAGTCATTGCATGTCTGTTGTTTTCACAAACCACATATGGATCCACCAGAGTCAATGCATGTGTGGTCTTTTCATTAACCACAGCTAGAGTCATTGCATGTCTATTCTTTTCACAAACCACATAGGGATCCACCAGAGTAAGTGCATGTGTGTTCTTTTCAAAAACCATAGCTAGAGTCATTGGATGTGTGTTCTTTTCATGAACCACAACTAGAGTCAGTGAATGTCTGTTCTTTTCATAAGCCACATGAGCATGTGTGTTCTTTTCATAGACCACATATGGATCCACCAGTGTCATTGCATGTGTGTTCTTTTCACAACCCACATATGGATCCACTAGTGTCATTGATTGTGTGTTCTTTTCACAAACCACATATGGATCCACCAGAGTCATTGCATGTATGTTCTTTTCATTAACCATAGCTTTAGTCATTGCTTGTCTGTTCTTTTCACAAACCACATAAGGATCCACTAGAGTGATTGCATGTCTGTTCTTTTCACAAACCACATATGGATCCACCAGAGTCATTGCATGTCTTTTCTTCTAACAAACCACATATGGATCCACTAGTGTCATTGCATGTGTGTTCTTTTCATGAACCACATATGGATCCATCGGAGTCACTTCATGTTTGTACTTTTCATTAACCATAGCTAGAGTCATTGCATGTCTTTTCACAAACCATAGTAGAGTCATTGCATGTGTATTCTTTTAATGAACCACAACTAGTGTTAGTGAATGTCTGTTCTTTCACAAACCACACATGGATCCACCAGATTCATTGCAGGCCTGTTCTTTTCATAAACCACAGCTAGATTAAGTGAATGTCTGTTCTTTTCGCAAACCACATAAGGATCCACTAGTGTCATTTCATGTGTGTTCTTTTCACAAACCACATATGGATCCACCAGAGTCATTGCATGTCTGTTCTTCTCACAAACCACATATGGATTTACCAGAGTCATTGAATGTCTATTCTTTTCAAAATCCACCTAAGGATCCACTAGTGTCATTGCAGGTGTGTTATTTTCATGAACCACATATGGATCCACAAGAGTAATTGCATGTGTGTTCTTTTCATTAACCATAGCTAGAGTCATTGCATGCTGTTCTTTTCACAAACCATAACTATAGTCATTGGATGTGTGTTCTTTTCATGAACCACAACTAGAGTCAGTGAATGTCTGTTCTTTTCATAAACCACATGAGCATGTGTGTTATTTTTGTAGACCACATATGGGTCCACCAGTGTCATTGCTTGTGTGTTCTTTTCACAAACAACATATGGATCCACTAGTGTCATTGGATGTGTGTTCTTTTCATGAACCACACAAGGATCCACCAAAGTAATTGGATGTGTGTTCTTTTCATAAACCACATGATCATGTGTGTTCTTCTCACAAACCACATATGGATCCACTAGTGTCATTGAATGTGTGTTCTTTGCCTAAAACACATATGGATCCACCACTGTCATTGCATGTGTGTTCTTTTCATGAACCGCAACTAGAGTCATTGCATGTCTGTTATTTTCACAAACCACATATGGATCCAGTAGAGTCATTCCCTGTGTTCTTTTAATTAACCACAGCTCGAGTCATTGGATCTGTGTTCTTTTCATGAACCACAACTAGAGTCAGTGAATGTATGTTCTTTTCATAAACCACACAAGCATGTGTGTTCTTTTCATAGACCACATATAGATGCACTAGTATCATTGCATGTGAGTTCTTTTCACAAACCACAAATGGATCCACCAGTGTCATTGAAAGTGTGTTCTTTTCACAAACCACACATGGATCCACCAGAATAATTGCATGTGTGTTCTTTTCACAAACCACACATGGATCCACCAGAGTCATTGCATGTGTGTTATTTTGAGAAACCACATCTGGATCCACCAATGTCATTGCATGTGTGTGTGTTCTTTTGATGAACCACACAAGGATCCACCAGAGGCATTGGACGTGTGTTCTTTTCATAAACCACATGAGCATGTGTGGTATTCTCACAAACCACATATGGATCCACTAGTGTCATTGAATGTGTGTTCTTTTCCTCAAACACATATGGATCCACCAGTGTCATTGCATGAGTGTTTTTTCATGAACCACAACTAGAGTCATTGCATGTCTGTTCTTTTCACAAACCACATATGGATCCACTAGAGTCATTTCATGTGTTCTTTTCATTAACCACAGCTAGAGTCATTGGATGTGTGTTCTTTTCACAAACGACATATGGATCCAAGAGTGTCATTGAATGTGTGTTCTTTTCACAAACCACACATGGATCCACCAGTGTCATTGCATGTGTGTCCTTGTCACAATCCACATATGGATCCACCAGAGTCATTGCATGTCTGTTGTTTTCACAAACCACATATGGATCCACCAGAGTCATTGCATGTGTGGTCATTTCATTAACCACAGCTAGAGTCACTGCATGTCTATTCTTTTCACAACCCACATAGGGATCCACCAGAGTCATTCCATGTGTGTTCTTTTCACAAACCATAGCTAGAGTCATTGGATGTGTGTTCTTTTCATGAACCACCACTAGAGTCAGTGAATGTCTATTCTTTTCATAAGCCACATGAGCATGTGTGTTCTTTTCATAGACCACATATGGATCCACTAGTGTCATTGCATGTGTGTT
This sequence comes from Avena insularis, assembly GCA_023614405.1. Lineage (NCBI taxonomy): Eukaryota > Viridiplantae > Streptophyta > Magnoliopsida > Poales > Poaceae > Avena > Avena insularis. Next base: position 536,744,014 of record CM042690.1, read on the forward strand.
CTTTTCACAAACCACATATGGATCCACTAGTGTCATTGAATGTTTGTTCTTTTCACAAACCACATATGGATCCACTAGAGTCATTGCATGTCTTTTCTTCTAACAAACCACATATGGATCCACTAGTCTCATTGCATGTGTGTTCTTTTCATGAACCACATATGGATCCATCGGAGTCACTACATGTTTGTTCTTTTCATTAACCACAGCTAGAGTCATTGCATTTCTGTTCTTTTCAAAAACCATAGTAGAGTCATTGCATGTGTGTTCTTTTCATGAACCACAACTAGTGTCAGTGAATGTCCATTCTTTCACAAACCACACATGGATCCACCAGATTCATTGCAGGCCTGTTCTTTTCATAAACCACAGCTAGGTTCAGTGAATGTCTGTTCTTTTCGTAAACCACATAAGGATCCACTAGGGTCATTTCATGTGTGTTCTTTTCACAAACCACATATGGATCCACCAGAGTCATTGCATGTGTGTTCTTCTCACAAACCACATATGGATTTACCAGAGTCATTGAATGTCTATTCTTTTCACAATCCACCTATGGATCCACTAGTTTCATTGCAGGTGTGTTATTTTCATGAACCACATATGGATCCACCAGAGTAATTGCATGTGTGTTCTTTTCATTAACCATAGCTAGAGTCATTGCATGTCTGTTCTTTTCACAAACCATAACTAGAGTCATTGGATGTGTATTCTTTTCATGAACCACAACTAGAGTCAGTGAATGTCTGTTCTTTTCATAAACCACATGAGCAAGTGTGTTATTTTTGTAGACCACATATGGGTCCACCAGTGTCATTGCTTGTGTGTTGTTTTCACAAACAACATATGGATCCACCAGTGTCATTGGATGTGTGTTCTTTTCATGGACCACACAAGGATCCACCAAAGTAATTGGATGTGTTTTTTTCATAAACCACGTGATCATGTGTGTTCTTCTCACAAACCACATATGGATCCACTAGTGTCATTGAATGTGTGTTCTTTGCCTAAAACACATATGAATCCACCACTGTCATTGCATGTGTGTTCTTTTCATGAACCACAACTAGAGTCATTGCATGTCTGTTATTTTCACAAACCACATATGGATCCAGTAGAGTCATTCCATGTGTTCTTTTAATTAACCACAACTAGATTCATTGGATGTGTGTTCTTTTCACAAACCACGTATGGATCCACCAGTGTCTTTGAATGTGTGTTCTTTTCACAAACCACACATGGATCCACCTGTGTCATTGAATGTGTGTTCTTCTCACAATCCACATATGGATCCACCAGAGTCATTGCATGTCTGTTCTTTTCACAAACCACATAGGGATCCACCAGAGTCATTGCATGTGTGTTGTTTTCACAAACCATAGCTACAGTCATTGGATGTGTGTTCTTTTCATGAACGACAACTAGAGTTACTGAATGTCTGTTCTTTTCATAAACCACACGAGCATGTGTGTTCTTTTCATAGACCACATATGAATCCATCTATGTCATTGCATGTGTGTTCTTTTTAGAAACCACATATGGATCCACCAGTGTCATTGAATGTGTGTTCTTTTCACAAACCACACATGGATCCACTAGACTCATTACATGTGTGTTGTTTTCATTAACCAAAGCTAGAGTCGTTGCATGTCTGTTCTTTTCACAAACCACATAAGGATACATTAGAGTCATTGCATGTCTGTTCTTCTCACAAACCACATATGGATCCACCAAAGTAATTGCATGTGTTTTCTTCTCACAAACCACATATGGATCCACCAGTTTCATTGCATGTGTGTTCTTTTCATGAACCGCATATGGATCCACCGGAGTCATTGCATGTGTGTTCTTTTAATTAACCATAGCTAGAGTCATTGCATCTCTGTTCTTTCGACAAACCATAGCTAGAGTCGTTGCATGTGTGTTCTTTTCATGAACCACAACTTGAGTCAGTGAATGTTTGTTCTTTCACAAACCACACATGGATCCACCAGAGTCATTGCATGCCTGTTATTTTCATAAACCACAGCTAGAGTCAGTGAATGTCTGTTTTTTTCACAAACCACATAAGGATCCACTAGAGTCATTTCATGTGTGTTCTTTTCACAAACCACATATGGATCCACCAGAGTCATTGCGTGTCTATTCCTCTCACAAACCACATATCGATCCACCAAGTCATTGCATGTCTGTTCTTTTCACAATCAACATATGGATCCACCAGCATCATTGCATGTGTGTTCTTTTCATGAACCACATATGAATCCACCAGAGTCACTGCATGTGTGTTCTTTTCATTAACCACAGCTAGAGTCATTGCATGTCTGTAATTTTCACAAACCATAGCTATAGTCATTGGATGTGTGTTCTTTTCATGAACCACAACTAGAGTCAGTGAATGTATGTTCTTTTCATAAACCACATGAGCATGTGTGTTCTTTTCATAGACCACATATGGATCCACCATTGTCATTGCATGTGTGTTCTTTTCACAAACCACATATGGATCCACCAATTTCATTGCATGTGTGTTCTTTCATGAACCACAACTAGAGTCAGTGAATATCTGTTCTTTCACAAACCACACATGGATCCACAAGAGTCATTGCATGCCTGTTCTTTTCATAAACCACCGCTAGAGTCATTGCATGTTTGTTCTTTTCACAAACCACACAAGGATCCACCAGAGTTATTGGATGCATGTTCTTTTCATAAACCACAGTTAGAGTCATTGCATGTCCGCTCTTTTCACAAACCACATATGGATCTACCAGTGTCATTGAATGTGTGTTCTTTTCCTAAGACACATATGGATCCACCAGTGTCATTGCATGTGTGTTCTTTTCATGAACAACAGCTAGAGTCATTGCATGTATGTTCTTTTGACAAACCACATACGGATCCACTAGAGTCATTTCATGTGTTCTTTTCATTAACCACAACTAGAGTCATTGGATGTCTGTTCTTGTCACAAACCACATATGGATCGACCAGAGTCATTGCATGTCTGTTATTTTCACATACCTTATATGGATCCACCAGTGTTATTGCATGTGTATACTTTTCATGAACCACATATGGATCCACCAGAGTCATTGCACGTGTGTTCTTTTCATTAACCCCATCTAGAGTCATTGCATGTCTATTCTTTTCACAAACCATAACTAGAGTCATTGCATGTGTGTTCTTTTTCATGAACCACAACTAGAGTTAGTGAATTTCTGTTCTTTTCACAAACCACACGAGCATGTGTGTTCTTTTCATAGACCACATATGGATCCACTAGTGTCATTGCATGTGTGTTCTTTTCACAAACCACATATGGATCCACTAGTGGCATTGCATGTGTGTTCTTTTCATGAACCACAACTAGAGTCAGTGAAAGTCTGTTCTTTCACAAACTACACATGGATCCACCAAAGTTATTGCATGCCTGTTCTTTTTATAAACCAAAGTTAGAGTCATTGCATGTGTGTTGTTTTCACAAACCACATAAGGATCCTCTAGAGTCATTGGATGTGTGTTATTTTCACAAACCACATATGGATCCACCAGTATCATTGCATGTGTGTTCTTTTCACAAACGACACAAGGATCCACTAGTGTCATTGGATATGTGTTCTTTTCATAAACCACATGAGCATGTGTGTTCTTCTCACAAACCACATATGGATCCACAAGTGTCATTGAATGTGTGTTATTTTCCTAAAACACATATGGATCCACCAGTGTCATTGCATGTGTGTTCTTTTCATGAACCACATAAGGATCCCCCAAAGTCATTTCATGTGTGTTCTTTTCATTAACCACAGCTAATGTCATTGCCTTCTTGGTATTTTCACAAACCATAGATATAGTCATTGTGTGTGTTCTTTTCATGAACCACAACTAGAGTCAGTGAATGTCTGTTCTTTTCACAAACCACACATGGATCCACCAGAGTCAATGCATGCCTGTTCTTTTCATGAACCACAGTCAGAGTCATTGCATGTGTATTCTTTTCATAGACCACATATGGATCCACTAGAGTCATTGCATGTGTGTTCTTTTCATGAACCACAGCTAGAGTCATCGCATGTCTGTTCTTTTCACAAACCACATATGGATCCTCTAGAGTCATTTCATTTGTTCTTTCCATTTACCACAGCTTGAGTCCTTGCATGTATATTCTTTTCACAAACCACATATGGATCCACCAGTGTCATTGAATGTGTGTTATTTTCACAAACCACACATGGATCCAGTAGCGTCACTGCATGTGTGTTCTTTTCATTAACCACAACTAGAATCATTGCATGTCTGTTATTTTCAAAAACCGCATAAGGATCCACCAGAGTCATTTCACGTGTATTCTTTTCACAAACCATATATGGATCCACCAGAGTCATTGCATGTGTGTTCTTTTCACAAACCACATGAGCATGTCTATTATTCTCACAAACCACATATCGATCCACCGGTGTCATTGCATGTCTGTTCTTTTCACAAACCACATATGGATCCACTAGAGTTATTGCATGTGTGTTGTTTTCATGAACCACATATGGATCCACCAGAGTCATTGCATGTGTGTTCTTTTCATTAACCACAACTAGAGTGGTTACATGTCTGTTGTTTTCACAAACCACATATGGATCCACTAGAGTCATTTCATGTCTGTTCTTTTCACAAATCACATAAGGATCCAATAGAGTCATTGCATGTCTGTTCTTTTCACAAACCACATATGGATCCACTAGAATCATTGTAGCATCCCAATTGTCTAACAATTGTAATGCTACTTGGTCTAGTAATATAATGGCTACTTCAAATATGTAATTGTTGCATCATCATTATATCATGCTCATGTCATCATGCCTCCTTGCATTTGAGCATCATATAAAACCCTTTTCCATTTGGTTCTTATCTCATATGCATTGTTAATTGTATTTGCCTCTTGATATTGTATTTGGTTCTTGATATATTTTTTAATGCCCAAGTTGAGTTGGGGGGCATATCTCTTATGAACTCCACCACCTTTCTTTCACCACCTTATAATTCCACCATCCAACTAAATGTGAGCTTTGCACTTTATTTGGGTTTTGCCTCTAGCTCATGTGGGTTGGGATGGATCCAATTCTTTTCCACATGCTCTCATCTTAGCATCATGTTGTTTTCACATCAGTGATATATGAGAGCCACATGGCCACCTTTGCATGCCGTGTGAGTGGAACCCTTTTCCCTAGCTTCCATATGGACTATCATGGAATTATGCTCATGTTGGAATATTTTTGGGGCTATTAAGCATCTAGTGGCACATACACACTAGCAAGTCCCATTTCTATTCAAACATGGTCATCTCCATCTATTCCACATGGGGCATCCTTTTTAATTCTTTTTGCTTGGCTTTTATTCCAATTTTGGGAATGCATAATAAACATGCCCTGTAATAATATTGTTTTCACAAGAAACTACATGGCAATAAATATTTTGCATGGGCCATGCAAGTACCACCTTTTGCTTGTCCTTTGGTTTGGCTATCTCTATCTCTATCCTTTCTTTTGGCTTGATCTAAGTTGATCTAGCTTAAACCCTATCATCACATCCCTCTCTTTTCCTTGTCTAGATCTTGTGGGTGCTTGAGCTTGTCTTAACCATGCTTGATCTAGTCACAAGGAATCACCCTATCCATCTCTCTCTCTCTCTTATCCTCTAGCTAAGCTCCTCTCTAATCACCTACATCTCTACCACTATCTATACCTAATCTAAAACCTCCCTCTCTCCCTAACCCTAGCATACCACACCTTCCCCTCTCTCGGTATCCCTCTTTTCCATCTATGCCGAGCCTCTCCCAGCTGCCCCCACCTGGCCCCCTCTCTCCCTGGCCCCACCTAGCTGCTACCCCACCCAAAACCCTAGCTACACCCGAGCCAAACCTAACCCTAACCCGACCCTAGCACCTAGCCGAGCCACCCCTCTCTCTCAGCTCTCTCTCTCTGCATGGGGGCCCCTCCACCGAGCCTACCACCTCTCTGGCCGCACCCTACCCCACCTGGACGTCCCCTACCTGTCCTGCCTGCCCAGACCGAGCACGTGAGGAGGGGAGTAGAGAAAGGTGGCACCGAGCCACCTTTTCCCATCTACCTCTACCCCACGGCACCTCCGTCCTCCCCCTCGCTTTATCCTCCGCCCACCACCTCTCTGTCTCGCCTAGATCCAGCCCCAGGCCGCTCTCCTCCCTCCCCATCTACCCTACCACCCCCTACCCCGACGTCGGCCACCGTCGGCTTCGGCGTCCACCAGCAGTTCTAGGAGGCGGACGTGTTGTTGAGGTTGTCGAGGAAGGCCGTGGAGCTCCCCAGCGTCGACCTGTACACGGAGCCGAGCAAGAGGAGCCCCAGAACCCCTGCACGCCGACGCGTCTCGCCGGAACCCTAGCTCCGCCCGGCGCCTGCCTCGACGACGATCGCCAGCGCCCCTGCCCGAACCAACGCCGCCAGCACCCTCTCGGTGAGCCCCTGTGCCTCCCTGACAAGGTCCCCTTCGCCGTGCAGCCCTAGAACCGCCGGCCCTTACGTCGAACGCCCTCCGCGCGCCGCCGCTCGTTTCTGTGTGCTCGCTTCCGCCCGCATAGCAGCCCTATCTAGTCCTCGCCCACCTCCCAGACAGCAACCCCCACCTAGCCCAGCGGTAGCCGCCGCTGCGACTTGCTGTGTCATGATTCGAGCCAGCCGCCTGTCATGGCGTGCATCGATCTGTCGACAGAGCACAGAGAAGATCCACAGTGGCAGTGGCTATTTTGCAGAAACCCCCTCTGTTGCTTTTTCGCTCAACCCGCGGTACCACATGGCCCACCGTCAGCCTCTCTGTTTGTTTTGCTAAAACACCCCCCGCAGTTTTACGCCCTTAACCCGCGCTCCAGCCCAGCCCACATCGGTTCTGCTTCGCCTCTGTCACGTGGACCCTGTGGCCCTGACCCCACCTGTCGGCCTCTGTGGCTGGCTTAGCTCGCGGTGACAGAAGAATTTCTGAGCGCTGTGCTGCTGAGTCAGCTCTGGCCCCACCTGTAATTGACTGTGGCTAGGTTAGACTGAGTATAAAAAGTTTTCCTGAATCTGTTTAAATTCAAATCTTTTCCAAATTAAATCAAATTCAAATTTAATTCTGTTTTAAAATAACTTTTAAAATACAAATCCAAATAATACAAATAATATATGTTTTGAAATCAGAAAAATGTGAGGAATTCAAATATGCCATTCAAAATATATTTTGACACTTTAATTTTCCAAGTTTATTTAAATTACAATAAATTGCCCTTTTGACTTAAATAATTAATAACTTTTGTTTTATAACTCCAAATTTAACAAATGATATGTCTAAAATTATTAGCTCGATGAGACCTTTATGTTTATGCAATCCTTTACCTGTTTTGAAGCATGCATCATATAAATATAAAGTATACAGCAACTAATATGAGGATAAAATGGGGCCAAAACTCAATAAAATGATTTAATCTTGTATTCCACACCTCACCCATGCCATGCTACTTTAATGCCATGCAAATTGTGCATCATTCATCATGGCATGATTGTTTGCTTGACGCATTTTATTCGGATGCTTGTGCACTTTATTTATGTTGGCCCTTGTCTGTTTGGTTCTTCTCGAATAGACGCTGAGCAGGGGATATACCAAGAGAACCAGGAGCACCACCCAGATCCTTCTCTCGCTTCAACAGAGCTGCCAGGCAAGCACTACCACATGCTTGCATACATATAGTACCTATTTCCTCAATCTTATTGTTGCATCATTGAGTCGCGGTTGCATTAATCTGAATCCCAAGTATTGCATAGCCTTTACTTTTAAACCCCACCGAAGCTTGTTTCTCCATCCCATGAGCCATTACTACAGGAGTTGGTTGAGCCATGCGAGTCGTAGAACAGCATGTGTAGGGTATGTGAGTGTCTGATGAATAACGAGGTACCTATACAACTTAATCTGAGTAGTAATGGGATAACTAATGAAAGTGGCATCGGTGAGCCATACTTGCTATTTGGTTTTTCAGGCTCACTTGTGTCCCGTAGGACCCCGAGTACTTGATTCCTGTTCCTTGAATATTCGCGCTATCCACATCCGGGAGGCTTATGAACCCCCCTGAGCCAGAGCTTGATTCATTCTTATTTCTTGGGGCCACAAACTAGTTTGAGGTTTTATTTACTATCCTGTACTTATGCCATGCTTTACTGCTTTATTTAAAATTGTGCGAGGAGCACCTTTGTCTGTTTAGGAAAGCGAGTGTTTTCAGTGTCGACAAGCCCAGTCACATTTTCGGGTTCCCAGTCATTCACAGCCACTGGCGCAAACCTTGAGGCCGTCTCGGAGTCAGCTAACTTCGTTGCGGGTAGCTCAATGGGGTGGCCCCCTGAAATATTTCTGAATCCTGTGATCGCTTTGTCGTGACTGCCTCGTTGGGTTTTGATTTGGTTTTCCGAGGCATATCGAGTGTGTGTTGCTATTTGTGCACCTAGGTAAAACTTCTGAAAGCCGTGTCCGCGGTTATGGACGACTTGGAGCACAGTTTCTCGATCATAGGCAAGCATAACTAAAGTACCGCTTTTAATCTGACTAGACTAGGTACCTGACTAGTAAATAGTGCAACACTCACAGAATGGATAATAAAACTGCCAACGGATGTGGGGGGTTGTTCGTCTGCTTCCTCGTCGGTAAGCGAGGAGGAGGATGGATCTGTTAAGATTACCGTTATAACTGCCATAACTGTTGTTATTCATTCACAGACATCCGTCTATCTCTGGTTAGGCGGATGGTTAGCGAGTATCTATAGAAATGTTAGGGTTTATCTTTTGCTGCAATTGCGTCACCCTAGGTTGTGTCCCCTTTAGCGGCATAAAGACTTGCTGAGTACCCCTAGGGTCTCACACGATAAATTATTGGTTCAGATGAACAGGTACCCTCGCAAGATGGATACTGGGTGGAAGAGACGGACGATGTGGGCAACGATCATTCGGTGTAGAGATTCCGGGAACGGGGATCCGTGAGATCTGTGGGTGGGATCTGCTTATTTATGGGGCATCTTATGTCGATTTGCTTCTTATCCGTACTCGGATTTTGTCTTCCGCTTCCGCCTGATACTCTGTTGTTTGATGTATGAGGAGATATCCTAAACTATTATATCTATCTAGGATATTTGGATCTTGCCGTATGGCGTTGCTATATTTCCTTTCTTTTTAGATGGAATGGCTCTGATGTCTTTGTATGGTGGCTTGCATACATACTCATTTGTGTATGTAGTTGATCCTTCACTTTGCCGATTCGCCTGCTCTGGTCCCGATGGTTGGGACGGCCGAAAGGTCTACCTGTGAGTGGCATTTGGGCCCCACCGTACTAGTTCAACCATTTCTGCTCATCCAGGCTTGTACTAGGAGCGTAATTCACCGAGGTAGTTACAATTGGTATCAGAGCCATCCCGCCCTTCAGGGTCTCAGCCAAATGGTCGTTGTCTGTCTAGAAAATATTTTTGGTAGTTATGTATACTACGGAAAAACAAAACGCGAGAGTAGGACTGCTTCCACTTTTCTTCTTACCCACCCACCCACCCTTTTCTGGTAAGGAAGTGTAACGTTTTCAATCCTCTTCTTAAATTCAAACTAGGATTCACGTGTTCTGGGTTTCCGTAGTACCATAGGTTGTGTGTTTGTGTGTGTGTGTGTAATTCTTTGTCTATCTGTTGCATCCAAGTTGTTTTCACCATCTGCCTTTGGTTATCAACTGTTGGTACATTCCATACCGACAGGCTTTTGCAAACCGACGCGATCTATCTGATTCGTTGTATACCGATGCGATCTGTCTTACTCTTTGTTATCCGACGTCATCTTGTTTGGGGTGTTCGTTTCCGTAGTTGCTAATCTTTAGCTTCACCGTGAAAAGAAGGGGTTGGGATATGTGTTTTCCTTATTCATGTGCGGAGTAATGATTTGAGTGCGGGATGGAGTCGCGACCATACCACTACTCTTATCATTCGCTCTCGTATATTGAATTGGTAGAGTCACTAATCTTGATTCGTTAAGTGATTTTGCGCATCTATTGGTATTTTAATGCCGAAATTTGTGGAAAAATTTTCTTTGATATATTTGTGTACCACACTCCTTTTCAGTCGTGTGCGATATGCTTAATATCTTCTAGGTGCTTTGAACTTCGTTGATATTTTAATATCATCTTAGTAAATTGTATCCTTTAATCTTGATTAATTCCATTTTGGAACTATTTTGGATTATTATAATTCTCCATCATAGTACTGACTTGTGTTTTATATCAATAACAGGATGGCACCACCATGCCGTTCTGAGGAGGACATTCAACCTGAACTGGGGGCAGCATTGTCAAGCATCGCCAATTCCTTGGCAGCAATGCAGCAGAACCAGCAGCGTTTCGAGGAAAGTGTCAGGAGGAATGAGTTTGTTCCGCTACCTCCACCTCCCAAGCGAGGAGACATCAAAAGCTTCCTAAAGTTCAACCCGCGCCAGTTTGATGTTTCTGATCAACCACTTGATGTTGATGATTGGTTGCGTGAGATGTCAAGGTTGCTGATGACTGCTGATGTTCCTGAGCAAGAATGGGTAAAGTGTGCTCACCTTCAAGGAGATGCAGCTCTCTGGTGGGAGAATTACACGAAGGCAAAGCTGCACGGTTTTCAGCCTACTTGGGGACAGTTCACTTTGGAGCTTTCAAAGAGCGATTCATCGAGAAATTGTCATGGAGAGGATGAAGGAAGTGTTTCTCAACCTCAAGGTGGCAATGATAATGTCAACACCTACATCAGAACTTCATGAACCTGTCTCGTTATGGTGGCGATGAGATCTCGATGACAAGAAGAAGCAAAGAGGTTCGCAAGGGCTTAATGCATCGATTAAGTATGCAATCACACATGCAAGGCCGACGTCTTTTCTGGAACTTCAGCATACAGCTCTGCAGGAAGAGGCAAGTAGGCAAGTGTTTGAGGAGTCAAAGAAACACAGCCGTGATGCAAGAGCTCTTCACTATGCAGCTCCTTCTAAGCATCGTGTCTGGGTTCCTAACACCCCACCGTCGCTCCCGGCTCCACCAAGACCTTCAAGATACGCGGCAAGGCCACCAAACTTCCTCACTGCTGCTCCCAGGGGCTACAACCACCACTACCCTAGAGCGCCTGGCGGAGTCCCTGGCTACGTTGCTCCACGTCCACCTGGTGCTTGTTACACGTGTGGAGACACTGGGCATCAAAGCTGGAACTGTCCGTTGAAGAACAAAGCTCTTCCTCCACCACCTCCAAGATCTGCGGCAAGCTCTCCTTTGGTTCGTGCACCACCACCTCGGGCTCTCAACATCAACACCAAGCCCGGGTCTACTATTGCACGTGCCAACTGTGTCAACGCCACTCAAGCTGAGCATGCACCTGGAGTTGTGATGGGTATGCTTCCCGTTAACTCAGTCCCTGCACGAGTTTTGTTTGATTCTGGGGCATCGCATTCTTTTGTTTCTCACAAGTTTGCAGATGAGAATGGGTTAGCTATGGATCCTCTCCTTAAGCGGTTAATGGTCCTTTCTCCTAGAGCAACAATGGCAGCTTCTAAAATCAGCCATGGCAATCAAATTGAGATTGGTGGCTCTTCGTTCTCGGCTTCCTTAATCATTCTGGGCAATTCTGACATTGATGTCATCTTGGGGATGGATTGGTTGACAGCAAATGCAGCTGTGATTGATTGTGTTGAACGCTCGGTTTCTCTGAAGATTCCTGAAGGCCATATAGTCTATTCTCCAAGTCAGATTCCTGCTATCCAGCTTTTCTCTTTGGCGGCTCTGAATGTTGATGCTATGGAAGCTATTCAGAGTGTTCCGGTGGTCTGTGAGTTCCCAGATGTCTTTCCTGAAGAGTTGCCAGGTATGCCTCCGGATCGTGAGGTTGAGTTTGTTATTGAGCTTGAACCTGGTACCGCTCCTATCTCCAAGCGGCCTTATAAAATGGGTCCTGCTGAGTTGGCTGAACTCAAATGACAGCTTGATGAACAAGAGAAGTTGGGTTTCATTCAGCATAGTACTTCCTCTTGGGGTAGCCCTACCCTCTTTGTGAAGAAGCGAGACCAGACTGATAGACTTTGTGTTGACTATCGGGCTCTCAATGCTAAAACCATCAAGAATAAATATCCCTTCATGGATTAATGATCTCTTTGATCAGCTAGCTGGAGCTGTGGTATTCTCTAAGCTTGACTTGAGAAGTGGTTATCACCAAATCAAGATTCGCAAGGAAGATGTTCCTAAGACAGCTTTCACCATCCGCTATGGCATGTATGAGTACACGGTCATGTCTTTCGGTCTCACCAACGCACCTGCCACCTTCTCGAGGCTCATGAACTCGGTTTTCATGGAGTATCTTGATAAGTTCGTTGTGGTCTACCTGGATGACATCCTAGTCTATTCTAAGTCGAAGGAAGAACATCAAGAACACCTTTGGTGTGTCCTAAAAAAGATTCGAGAGAACCGCTTGTATGCAAAGTTCTCCAAGTGTGAGTTTTGGCTGCCTCAAGTAACCTATCTTGGTCACGTCATCTCTGCCAAGGGCATTGCAGTCAACCCGGAAACCGTGAAGACAATTGTTGAATGGCTTCCTCCTGTTAATGTCAAAGAAGTGCGGAGTTTCCTTGGTTTGGCTAGTTATTGCCGTTGCTTCGTTCAGAACTTCTCGAAGATAGCGAAGCCTCTTACCGATCTTCTCAAGAAAGGCAAGAAATACCTTTGGACTCCTGCATGTCAAGCAAGCTTTGAGACACTCAAAGAGAAGCTCACTTCCACACCAGTCTTGGTTCCTCCAGATACATCCAAGCCTTTCCAGATCTTCTGTGATGCCTCTTTGCAAGGATTGGGTGCGGTCCTTATGCAAGAAAAAAAAGTTGTTGCTTATGCCTCTCGTCAGTTGAAGACGCATGAGATCAACTATCCTACACATGACCTCGAGCTCATGGCGATTGTCTTTGCTTTGAAAGTTTGGAGGCACTACTTGCTTGGCAACCGTTGTGAGATCTTTTCTGATCACAAGAGTCTGAAGTATATCTTTACTCAGCCTGATCTAAACCTTCGGCAAAGGAGATGGATTGAAGCAATCAATGACTTCGATTTGACCATCAACTACACTCCGGGCAAAGCTAATGTCATGGCCGATGCTCTCAGCCGCAAAGCTTATGTCAACAACCTCATGATGGAAGAACAACAGCCTCTCTTGTGCGAGGAATTCCGTCAGCTCAACCTTGAAATTGTGGAACAAGGGTATCTCCTGAACCTTCTAGCAACTCCTCTCGTGGAAGAAAAGGTCCGCTCTTCTCAGCTTGGTGATCCGTACACAAGAAAGATCATCTCCAGGATTCAGCTTCCAAAGTATGAGTCCTTCCACGTCGATGATCAAGGCACGCTTTTCTTTGAACACCGGATGTTTGTTCCGAACTACCCGGGTTTGAGAGAGCAAGTTCTCAAGGAGGCGCATGATTCTGTTCTTGCTATCCACCCTGGCAGCAAAAAGATGTACATGGACTTGAAAACACAATATTGGTGGCCTGGTTTGAAAAGGTATTGTGCCAAGTATGTCTCAGAGTGTGATGTCTGCCGTAGAGTGAAAGCTGTCCATCAGAAACCTTCCGGTCTTCTACAGCCATTGAAACCCCCGGAGTGGAAGTGGGAGAAAGTAGAGATGGACTTCATCACTGGTTTTCCAAGGTCACAGAAGGGCAACAATGCAATCTTTGTTGTCATTGACAGGCTTTCTAAAGTGGCTCACTTCTTCCCCGTCAAGGAAACAATTTCTGCAATTCAGTTGGCTGAGCTCTATATCAACAGAATTGTCTCTGTATGGGGTTGAGATCAGTTCAGACCGTGGAAGCATCTTCACTTCCAAGTTCTGGGAAAGTTTCCAAAATGCTTTGGGAACAAAGTTGAACTTCATCACAGCTTACCACCCTCAGTCGCAAGGACAAGTTGAAAGGATCAATCAGATTACGGAGGATATGCTTGCTTGCGTCATCTCTTTTGGCATGAAGTGGGAAGAATGTCTTCCTTATGCTGAGTTCTCTTACAACAACAGCTTCTAGAAAAGTCTAAAGATGGCACCATTTGAGGCTCTCTATGGTCGCAAATGCAGAACTCCGATTGGTTGGTCGGGTGCAGGTGAAAGGATCTTGTTTGGCCCTGACATTGTGACTCAAGCGGAGGAGAAGGTTCACATCATTCTTGAAAATCGAGGATTACTCAAAGTCGCCAGAAGAGCAATTATGACAGGAAGCACACGGACATGGAGTATGTCCCTGGTGATCTCGTTTACCTTCGTGTCACTCCCATGAGAGGCACGCACCGTTTTGGTATCAAAGGGAAGCTGGCTCCTAGATACATCGGTCCTTTCAAAATTCGTGGAAGAAGAGGAGAAGTTGCTTATGCTCTTGAGCTCCCGGAAAAACTCAAAGTCCATGATGTTTTCCACATCTCTCAGCTCATGAAGTGCTTCAAGGATCCCGGCAGGACCGTGGACCATGAGCTTATCAATCTCCAAGAAGACCTGTCTTATCAAGAACACCCCACAAAAATCCTTGAAGTCGCAGAAGAAGGACTGCAACAAGTCCATCAAGTTACGCAAGGTGCGATGTCGCACCATTCCGTTGATGAAGCCACTTGGGAACGTGAAGATGAGCTCCGTGTCAAGTATCCTACCCTCTTTGTGTCTTCTTCGTCATCCTAGAATCTCGGGGCGAGATTCCTGTTTAGTGGGGGAGAGTTGTAGCATCCCAATTGTCTAACAATTGTAATGCTACTTGGTCTAGTAATATAATGGCTACTTCAAATATGTAATTGTTGCATCATCATTATATCATGCTCATGTCATCATGCCTCCTTGCATTTGAGCATCATATAAAACCCTTTTCCATTTGGTTCTTATCTCATATGCATTGTTAATTGTATTTGCCTCTTGATATTGTATTTGGTTCTTGATATATTGTTTAATGCCCAAGTTGAGTTGGGGGGCATATCTCTTATGAACTCCACCACCTTTCTTTCACCACCTTATAATTCCACCATCCAACTAAATGTGAGCTTTGCACTTTATTTGGGTTTTGCCTCTAGCTCATGTGGGTTGGGATGGATCCAATTCTTTTCCACATGCTCTCATCTTAGCATCATGTTGTTTTCACATCAGTGATATATGAGAGCCACATGGCCACCTTTGCATGCCTTGTGAGTGGAACCCTTTTCCCTAGCTTCCATATGGACTATCATGGAATTATGCTCATTTTGGAATATTTTTGGGGCTATTAAGCATCTAGTGGCACATACACACTAGCAAGTCCCATTTCTATTCAAACATGGTCATCTCCATCTATTCCACATGGGGCATCCTTTTTAATTCTTTTTGCTTGGCTTTTATTCCAATTTTGGGAATGCATAATAAACATGCCCTGTAATAATATTGTTTTCACAAGAAACTACATGGCAATAAATATTTTGCATGGGACATGCAAGTACCACCTTTTGCTTGTCCTTTGGTTTTTATCTAAATCTTGAGTGGATCATCATCTCTCTCTATCTCTATCCTTTCTTTTGGCTTGATCTAAGTTGATCTAGCTTAAACCCTATCATCACATCCCTCTCTTTTCCTTGTCTAGATCTTGTGGGTGCTTGAGCTTTTCTTAACCATGCTTGATCTAGTCACAAGGAATCACCCTATCCATCTCTCTCTCTCTCTCTTATCCTCTAGCTAAGCTCCTCTCTAATCACCTACATCTCTACCACTATCTATACCTAATCTAAAACCTCCCTCTCTCCCTAACCCTAGCATACCACACCTTCCCCTCTCTCGGTCTCCCTCTTTTCCATCTATGCCGAGCCTCTCCCAGCTGGCCCCACCTGGCCCCCTCTATCCCTGGCCCTACCTAGCTGCTACCCCACCCCAAACCCTAGCTACACCCGAGCCAAACCTAACCCTAACCCGACCCTAGCACCTAGCCAAGCCACCCCCTCTCTCTCAGCTCTCTCTCTCTGCATGGGGGCCCCTCCACCGAGCCTACCACCTCTCTGGCCGCACCCTACCCCACCTGGACGTCCCCTACCTGCCCTGTCTGCCCAGACCGAGCACGTGAGGAGGGGAGTAGAGAAAGGTGGCACCGAGCCACCTTTTCCCATCTACCTCTACCCCATGGCACCTCCGTCCTCCCCCTCGCTTTATCCTCCGCCCACCACCTCTCTGTCTCGCCTAGATCCAGCCCCAGGCTGCTCTCCTCCCTCCCCATCTACCCTACCACCCCCTACCCCGACGCCGGCCACCGTCGGCTTCGGCGTCCACCAGCAGTTCTAGGAGGCGGGCGTGTTGTTGAGGTTGTCGAGGAAGGCCGTGGAGCTCCCCAGCGTCGACCTGTACACGGAGCCGAGCAAGAGGAGCCCCAGAACCCCTGCACGCCGACGCGTCTCGCCGGAACCCTAGCTC
Organism: Avena insularis; assembly: GCA_023614405.1. NCBI lineage: Eukaryota > Viridiplantae > Streptophyta > Magnoliopsida > Poales > Poaceae > Avena > Avena insularis. The sequence goes on from CM042690.1 coordinate 536,760,500, forward strand.
CGCCCGGCGCCTGCCTCGACGACGATCGCCAGCGCCCCTGTGCCTTCCTGACAAGGTCCCCTTCGCCGTGCAGCCCTAGAACTGCCGGCCCTTACGTCGAACGCCCTCCGCGTGCCGCCGCTCGTTTCTGTGTGCTCGCTTCCGCGCAAGCGCAGACCCTATCTAGTCCTCGCCCACCTCCCAGACAGCAACCCCCACCTAGCCCAGCGGTAGCCGCCGCCTTCGCATGCTGATCGCGAGTTCGAGCTCGTCGCGCTTTCTGTCGCGGGCGTGCATCGATCTGTCGACAGAGCACAGAGAAGATCCACAGTGGCAGCGGCTATTTTGCAGAAACCCCCTCTATTGCTTTTTCGCTCAACCCGCGGTACCGCATGGCCCACCGTCAGCCTCTCTGTTTGTTTTGCTAAAACACCCCCAGTTTTCGCCCTTAACCGCGCTCCAGCCCAGCCCCACCGGTTCACCTTGCTCGCCTCATCACGTGGACCACATGGCCCACCCCACCTCGGCCTGGCTGGCTTAGCTCATGATGTAAGAATTTCTGAGCGCTGCTGAGTCAGCTCGCCCCACCTGTAATTGATGTGGCTAGGTTAGACTGAGTATAAAAGTTTTTCTGAATCATTTAAATTCAAATCTTTTCCAAATTAAATCAAATTCAAATTTAATTCTATTTTAAAATAACTTTTAAAATACAAATCCAAATAATACAAATAATATATGTTTTGAAATCAGAAAAATGTGAGGAATTCAAATATGCCATTCAAAATATATTTTGACACTTTAATTTTCCAAGTTTATTTAAATTACAATAAATTGCCCTTTTGACTTAAATAATTAATAACTTTTGTTTTATAACTCCAAATTTAACAAATGATATGTCTAAAATGATTAGCTCGACGAGACCTTTCTGTTTATGCAATCCTTTACCTGTTTTGAAGCATGCATAATATAAATATAAAGTATACAGCAACTAATATGAGGATAAAATGGGGCCAAAACTCAATAAAATGATTTAATCTTCTATTCCACACCTCACCCATGCCATGCTACTTTAATGCCATGCAAATTGTGCATCATTCATCATGGCATGATTGTTCGCTTGACGCATTTTATTCGGATGCTTGTGCACTTTATTTATGTTGGCCCTTGTCTGTTTGGTTCTTCTCGAATAGACGCTGAGCAGGGGATATACCAAGAGAACCAGGAGCACTACCCAGATCCTTCTCTCGCTTCAACAGAGCTGCCAGGCAAGAACTACCACATGCTTGCATACATATAGTACCTATTGCCTCTATCTTATTCTTGCATCATTGAGTCGCGGTTGCATTAATCTGAATCCCAAGTATTGCATAGCCTTTACTTTTAAACCCCACCGAAGCTTGTTTCTCCATCCCATGAGCCATTACTACAGGAGTTGGTTGAGCCATGCGAGTCGTAGAACAACATGTGTAGGGTATGTGAGTGTCTGATGAATAACGAGGTACCTATACAACTTAATCTGAGTAGTAGTGGGATAACTAATGAAAGTGGCATCGGTGAGCCATACTTGCTATTTGGTTTTTCAGGCTCACTTGTGTCCCGTAGGACCCCGAGTACTTGATTCCTGTTCCTTGAATATTCGCTCTATCCACATCCGGGAGGCTTATGAACCCCCACAGGAGCTTGATTCATTCTTATTTCTTGGGGCCACAAACTAGTTTGAGGTTTTATTTACTATCTGTACTTATGCCATGCTTTCCGCTTTATTTAAAATTGTGCGAGGAGCACCTGTCTTTGTTTAGGAAAGCGGAGTGTTTTCGGTGTCGACAAGCCCAGTCACATTTTGGGTTCCCGATCGTTCCACGACCATTGGCGCAAACCTTGAGGCCGTCTCGAGTCAGCTAACTTCGTTGGTAGCTCAATGGGGTGGCCCCTGAAATATTTGAATCCTGTGATCGCTTTGTCATGACCGCCTCGTTGGGTTTTGATTTGGTTTTCGAGGCATATCGGTGTGTGTTGCTATTTGTGCACCCCTGCAGGGTAAAACTTTCTGAAAGCCGTGTCCGCGGTTATGGACGACTTGGAGCACAGTTTCTCGATCATAGACAAGCATAACTAAAGTACCGCTTTTAATCTGACTAGACTAGGTACCTGACTAGTAAATAGTGCAACACTCACGGAATGGATAATAAAACTGCCAACGGATGTGGGGGGGTTGTTCGTCCGCTTCCTCGTCGGTAAGCGAGGAGGAGGATGGATCTGTTAAGATTACCGTTATAACTGCCATAACTGTTGTTATTCATTCACGGACATCCGTCTATCTCTGGTTAGGCGGATGGTTAGCGAGTATCTATAGAATTGTTAGGGTTTATCTTTTGCTGCAATTGCGTCACCCCAGGTTGTGTCCCCTTTAGCGGCATAAAGACTTGCTGAGTACCCCTAGGGTCTCACACGATAAATTATTGGTTCAGATGAACAGGTACCCTCGCAAGATGGATACTGGGTGGAAGAGACGGACGATGTGGGCAACGATCATTCGGTGTAGAGATTCCGGGAACGGGGATCCGTGAGATCTGTGGGCGGGATCTGCTTATTTATGGGGCATCTTATGCCGATTTGCTTCTTATCCGTACTCGGATTTTGTCTTCCGCTTCCGCCTGATACTCTGTTGTTTGATGTATGAGGAGATATCCTAAACTATTATATCTATCTAGGATATTTGGATCTTGTCGTATGGCGTTGCTATATTTCCTTTCTTTTTAGATGGAATGGCTCTGATGTACTGTTGTATGGTGGCTTGCATACATACTCATTTGTGTATGTAGTTGATCCCTTCGCCTGCCGATTACGCCGCCCGTTCTGGTCCCGATGGTTGGAAATGGTTGGGACGGCCGAAAGGTCTACCTGTGAGTGGCATTTGGGCCCCACCGTACTATTTCAACCATTTATGCTCATACAGGCTTGTACTAGGAGCGTAATTCACCGAGGTAGTTACAATCATTGCATGTGTGTTCTTTTCACAAACCACATATGGATCCACCAGAGTCATTACATGTGTGTTCTTTTCATAAACCACATATGGATCCACCAGAGTCATTGCATGTGTGTTGTTTTCATAAACCACAGCTAGAGTCATTGCATGTCTGTTATTTTCATAAACCACATGGATCCAACAGTGTCATTGCATGTGTGTTCTTTTAATAAACGACAACTAGACTCATTGGATGTTTGTTCTTTTCATAAACCACATAAGCATGTGTGTTATTTTTACAAACCACATATGGATCCACCAATGTCAGTGCATGTGTGTTCTTTTTATGAACCACAACTAGAGTCAGTGAATGTGTGTTCTTTTCACAAACCACGCATGGATCCACCAGAGTCATTTGCATGTGTGTTCTTTTCATAAACCACATGGATCCACCAGTGTTATTGAAATGTGTGTTCTTTTCATAAACCACATGGATCCTAACCTTAGGAGAGCCCTAACCTTAGTCCCCAATGGTAGAGGCCGTTAGACCAAGTCTTCTAGAAGGCACGCCCTAACACAGTTGTTCTGCATGACGATTGCTACATACCGTTGGATCGGGGCGCTTGGACGATTGGGATGGTTCTTCGTAAGAGCGATCTGCGAGTAGGTTGTTCTATGAAATGATTGGCCACGCTTACTGTCCGCTTGCTCTGGACAAGCCGGCAACACCGCACGCTCCCCTTTTGTGAGTGTCACGAGTTCCGTGGGCCATATGCTTGTGTCACGTCCCCTTTACTTCTCTTCCTTCCCTCGAAGCCACTTTCCCCACTTCTCTCCCATCCTGCCATAGCCGCAAGCCGACGACGCCTCCAGCCTAGTCCCCCACCCCCCTCTCGCCATGGGTTCAAGGGGAGATGGTGAGGAAACGTGTCATGACGATAGGGATGGTGATTTAGATGTGAGTCGTCTCATCTGTATCATCTGCGGCCAATTATCTATTTTGAGCTAGATCTACTCTGTTTACTCATACACGTATGATGTGTTAAGCCAACCAGACGATGTACGACACCGACTATCACGGTTTAGTGGAGGAAGACAGTCCTCCGCTATGTAAACATGGATATGTGCCTGCTAAATTTGTAACGTTCGAAGGACGAAATGCATGCAGGAGATTTTTACAGTGTCAAGGACATCGTGCAATGATGCAAGGCAGAAGTTGCGATGTTGTCAAATGGGTAGATCTAGAGTGGCCTAAATCGATGCAGAAAACACTGGACAAACTATGGGATATGACTGTTGAGTTGAAAGAATACATAGTCAGCTCACTTCTTGACAGTGCTGAGATGAAGCTATTAGACGAAGTTGACACAACCAAGCTTAACCGAGATCTCAGGAGGGTGCAAGACAAGGTTAGCAAAGTCGAGAAGGAGAGGGACGTGGCGTTGGCCGTGAAGGCTAAAGCAGAGCAAGAACTGACTCAAGCATGGAATGAACTTCACCAGGCCAAAGTCCTATAGTTCACAACTACGAGTATTGACAAGTGCATGAGGATAAATGTAGAGAAACAATTGAAGCTGTGCAAGGAAGATGCTAAAATGAAGGAGTAGATGATTCGATCCTTGCTCTCGCAGAAGATGCGCATCAGGCTAAGATTAGGAAGATGAAGGAGATGTGTGATAACTAGTTCTGTTTAGCTTGATATTCGTACTTTTTTAAGTTGTAATAGTAGTACTTGTACATACTAGCGGTCTGAACTAGTGGTCTTGGAGTCCTGGGAGAAAAAAATTGGTCCCCCGTTAATCTGACTTAACCCTGCATTACTTCCTTTTGTCTGATGATGGTGGTACTCTGACATTGGTGGTTTGTTTAAACATAATTTACGTGGATTGTGCCGCATGCAAATGGAACAACCAAAATTTATAAATTGGAAGCACGTACACCCTGTTACTGGAGTTCCGTAAGCTTCGCCAGATGCAGGGGATGCAGGAGCAGGGAGGCGGTGAGATATACGGGTTCAAGATTAGGCCAGAAAGTGGTACCGATTTCCTCATCATCTGGGCATTATCGGTTGCCATTGCTGTTTATGTTGCCATGTCATTGTGTAGAAGCTAAAACAAGTTGTTGTTTCATGGAGTGTAGGAGCTTAAATAATTTATTTCTGTGCCACTTACATTCCATCGAATTTGGAGACCTCTTGCCCCTTGGCAATCGTGGAACCGGTGCTGCGTGTTTTCAGATAGTAGTGGAACAATCACAATTTCGGATTCAACTACTGACTCGGGCGTTTCCAAACCCTAAGTCGCAGTACATTTTACTCCGAGAACATGGGTAGATTATTTCGCCCGACAAGTTCTACGCACAGAGCTCCAGAATTTAACTGAATTACATATATAGGTTCAAGTTCAACATATTATTATGCATCTTCATTGCCAGCAGCCTTCTTTCCCCGCCTGGGTGCCAAGCCTTCACATCCACTGGCTTCTTCATTTCCTGCCTTCTTCCTCTTCCTCGGTGCCAATTTTCTTAGCTTCACGTACACTACATCGCTGGGACAGTCAGCACCAGAATCGTGTCCAGCATCATCTTTCCACTCGTTTTTATTTTCTTACGGCAGAAAAATGTTTCTAACCTTGCGGCGCTTCCTGTCAAAGAAATAGGACTGTTGCATAACTGCCTAATATCTATAGAGTAAATAAAACAAAAATTACAGTTCAGCACAAACATGCGAACCCCAAGAGACTTTTGCTTACCAGGAGCTAATTTGGTTCGAGCGACCACCCTTGTAGCATCCCAATTGTCTAACAATTGTAATGCTACTTGGTCGAGTAATATAATGGCTACTTCAAATATATAATTGTTGCATCATCATTATATCATGCTCATGTCGTCATGCCACCTTGCATTTGAGCATCATATAAAACCCTTTTCCATTTGGTTCTTATCTCATCTGCATTGTTAATTGTATTTGTCTTTTGATATTGTATTTGGGTCTTGATATATTGTTTAAATGCCCAAGTTGAGTTGGGGCACATCTCTTATTAACTCCACCACCTTTTTCTTTCACCACCTTATAAATTCCACCATCCAACTAAGTATGAGCTTGGCACTTATTGTTTTTACCTCTAGCTCATGTGGGTTGGGATGGATCCAATTCTTTTTCCACATGCTCTCATCTTGGCATCATTTTGTTTTCACATTGTTGATATATGAGAGCCACATGGCCACCTTTGCATGCCTTGTGGGTGGAACCCTATTTCTAGCTCCCATATGTGTTGTTTTGGGGTTATCATCATGTTGGGATATTTTGTGGGCTTATTAACTACCTAGTGGCATATACACACTAGCAAGTCCCATTGTATTTCAAAAATGGTCATCTCCATCTACTCCACATGGGGCATCCTTGTTAATTCTTTTTGCTTGGCCTTTATTCCAATTTTGGGAATGCAAAATAATAATGCCATGTAGTAATATTGTTTTCACAAGAATCAAGATGGCAATAAATAATTTTGCATGGGCCATGCAAGTGCCACCTATTGTAGTATTTGGTTTTTATTTGATTCTTGAGTGGATCATCTCTCTCTCTCTATCTCTATCCTTTCTTATGGCTTGATCTATGTTGATCTTGCTTAAAACCCCATCACCATATCCATCAATGCCATCTTCCCCTTTTCTTTTTTTCTCTCTTTGGCTATCTTGTTTGAGCTTGTTTTGTGCATGCTTGATATTGTCAAAGAACCACTCCGTATCTCTCTAAACCCTAAGCTAACCCTAAACCTACCTCTCCATCTCCTCTAATCTCCCCATACCCCCATCTAGGTTAAACCCTAACCCTAGCATGCCACACCTCTTCTCTCTTCTCTCCTCTCTCTTTTCACCTCTTGTTTGATCATGCTTCAAACCTAGCTACCATGCCTCTATCTCTCTAAGCCCTAGATCATCACCATACCCCCTCTCCTAAACCCTAATCTATACCCAATCCAAACCGAACCCTAAACCTACCTCTCTCTCTCGGCCTCTCTCTCTCTCACCTAGCTGGCCCCATCGGCCACCCTCTCTCCCTGGCCACCTTGCCCCTGCCCTAGCTACCCCAAGCCCTAGCCCGAGCCTACCACTCCCTACCCTAGCTAATCCGAGCCTCCCCCTCTCCTTTCTCTCTGCCAAGGCACCCAGCCTACCACCTCTCGGCCTCACCCTACCACCTGGAAGCCACCCCTGCCACCTGCCTGCTGAAAGCACGTGAGGAGGAAGGAGAGAAAGGTGGCACCCGAGCCACCTTTTCATCCACCCACCTCCCCACGTCATCTCCTTCTCCCTCTCTGCCTTGCCTCCACTCCATGGCACCCCTCTGCCTCTCCAGATCTGGCCGAGGCGCCTGGCCATCCTCTCTTCCTCTCCACCGACGCCACCCTCCCTCTCGCCGTGCCCGTGCCCCCCCCCCTCTGTCGTCGCTCCGCTGTTAAGCACATCGTGGAGGAGGCCTGGTAGACAGAGGAGGTCCTCTACAACAACGCGGAGCACGACGTCGAGGAGGAGGAGGCCTGTACCCCTGCACACCGTCGTCGCCCGCGCGAAACCCTAGATCTTCTGGTCGTCTGCATCGCCGTCGCCCTGCTGCGTCTCGACCCGATCCGACCACACCGACACACCCTCGGTGAGCCACGCAACCTCCCTGACATGGTCCCCTTCACCGCGAAGACCTAGATCCGCCGGACCTTACGCCGAGCGCCCGCCCTCTGCGCAGCCATGTTTGTCTTTCGCTCCGCCGCACAGAACCATACCTAGGCCGCGCCTACCTCTCTGACAGCTACCCCAACCCACCGCAGTGGCTCCGCCCTCCGCGCGCGAGCCCTAGGTCCCGCGTTCGATCTCCCACCCCGCTCTGCACCGCGCGCGAGCACCGGTCTGTCCGCGGGGAAGATCCACAGTACGGGCGGTCGTTTTGCAGATAACCCCCTGCACCTTTTGCTGCATCAACCCGTGCTCCTCTAGGCCCACATGTCGGCTTCCGTGGCATTTTTGCAAAAAGGCTCCCCTGCTTTGGTCACATCAACCCACAGTCCCCCCTGAGCCGCGTGGCAGCCCGCACCCGTCCGCTGGCGTGTGGACCCGTGTGTCCCGTGGACCCACATGTCATTCGCTTGAGCTAGTTTAGCCCGCGGTGAAAAAGGATTTCTGCGCGCTGTGGCATCCAGTCAGCGATGGCCCCACCTGTCAGCGTCTGTGTCTGGCTTAACCCGAGTAACAAAAGTATTTTCTGGATTTCTGTTTTAATTCAAATCTTTTTCCATTTAATTCAAATTCAAATTTAAATCTGTTTTTAAATATCTTTTGAAATATAAATCCAAATAATATATGTTTTCAATTCAGAAAAATGTGAGGAATTCAAATATAGCCTTCAACATATATTTTGAACACTTTAATTCCCAATTTAATTTAAATTACAACAAAATGCCCTTTTGTCTTAAATAATTAATAACTTTTGTTTTATAACTCCAAATTTAGCAAATGATATGCCTAAAATGATTAGCTCGACGAGACCTTTCTGTTTATGCATTCCATGGTTTGATTTGAAGCATGCATCATATAAATATAAAGTGAACAGCAACTAAAATGAGAATAAAATGTGGGCAAAACTCAATAAAATGGTTTCTTCTTGTATTCCACACCTCACCCATGCCATGCTACTTTATTGCCATGCAAATTGTGCATCATTCATCATGGCATGATTGTTTGCTTGTCGCATTTATTCATATGCTTGTGCACTTTATTTATGTTGGCCCTTGTTTGTTTGGTTCTTCTTCGAATAGACGCTGAGCAGGGGATATACCAAGAGAACCAGGAGCACTACCCAGATCCATCCCTTGCTTCAAGCTGAGCTGTGCAAGCACTACCACATGCTTGCATACATATAGTACCTATTGCCTCTATCTTATTCTTGCATCATTGAGTCGCGATTGCATTAAATTGAATCCCAAGTACTGCATAGCCTTTACTTTTAAACCCCACCGAAGCTTGTTCCTCCATCCCATGAGCCATTACTACAGGAGTTGTTTGAGCCATGCGAGTCGTAGAACAGCATGTGTAGGGTATGTGAGTGTCTGATGGATAACGAGGTACCTAAACAACTTAACCTGAGTAGTAATGGGATAACTAATGAAAGTGGCATCGGTGAGCCATATTCGCTATTTGGTTTTTCAAGCTCACTTGTGTCCCGTAGGACCCCGAGTACTTGATTCCTGTTCCTTGAATATTCGCGCTATCCACATCCGGGAGGCTTATGAACCCCCCTGAGCCAGAGCTTGATTCATTCTTATTTCTTGGGGCCACAAACTAGTTTGAGGTTTTATTTACTATCCTGTACTTATGCCATGCTTTACTGCTTTATTTAAATTGTGCGAGGTACTGCACACTGTACTGTTTAGTGAAGCGGAGTGTTTTCGCGGTATCGACAAGCCCAGTCACATTTTCGGGTTCCTAGTCGTTTACAGCCATTGACGCAAACCTTGAGTCCGTCTCGGAGTCAGCTAACTCCGTTGCGGGTAGCTTAATGGGGTGGCCCCCTGAAATATTTCTGAATCCTGTGATCGCTTTGTCGTGACTGTCTTGTTGGTTTTGATTTGGTTTTTCCGAGGTTGATCGAGTGTGTGTTGCTATTTGTGCACCCCTGCAGGGTAAAACTTTCTGAAAGCCGTGTCCGCGGTTATGGACGACTTGGAGCACAGTTTCTCGATCATAGACAAGCATAACTAAAGTACCGCTTTAATTTTACTAAGTAATTGACTAGTAAATAGTGCAACACTCATGGAATGGTTAATAAAACTACCAACGGATGGGGGGTTGTTCGTCCGCTTCCTCGTCGGTAAGCGAGGAGGAGGATGGATCTGTGGATATTACTGTTATAACTGTTGTTATTAATTCACGGACATCCGTCTATCTCTGGTTAGGCGGATGGTTAGCGAGTATCTATAGAATTGCTAGGGTTTATCTTTTGCTGCAATTGCGTCACCCCAGGTTGTGTCCCCTTTAGAGGCATGAAGACTTGCTGAGTACCCCTAGGGTCTCACACGATAAATTGTTTGTTTCAGATGAACAGGTACCCTCACAAGATGGATACTGGGTGGAAGAGACGGACGATGTGGGAAACGATCATTCGGTGTAGAGATTCCGGGAACGGGGATCCGTGAGACCTGTGGGTGGGATCTGCTTATTTATGGGCATCTTATGCCGATTTGCTTCTTATCCGTACTCGGATTTTGTCTTCCGCTTCCGCTTGATACTCTGTTGATTGATGTATGAGGAGATATCCTAAACTATTATATCTATCTAGGATATTTGGATCTTGCCGTATGGCGTTGCTATATTTCCTTTCTTTTTAGATGGAATGGCTCTGATGTACTGTTGTATGGTGGCTTGCATACATACTCATTTGTGTATGTAGTTGATCCTTCTTTGCCGATTACGCCGCCCGTTCTTGTCTCGATGTTTGGAAATGGTTGGGACGGCCGAAAGGTCTACCTGTGAGTGGCATTTGGGCCCCACCGTACTATTTCAACCATTTCCGCTCATCCAGGCTTGTAACTAGGAGCGTAATTCACCGAGGTAGTTACAATTGGTATCAGAGCCATCCCGCCCTTCAGGGTCTCAGCCAAATGGTCATTGTCTGTCTAACAAATATTTTGGTAGTTATGTATACTAGGGAAAAACAAAACATGAGAGTAGGACTGCTTCCACTTTTCTTCTTACCCACCCACCCACCCTTTTCTGGTAAGGAAGTGTAACATTTTCAATCCTCTTCTCAAAATTCAAACTAGGATTCACGTGTTCTGGGTTTCCGTAGTACCATAGGTTGTGTGTGTGTGTGTGGATTCTTTGTCTATCTGTTGCATCCAAGTTGTTATCTTATCGGCCTTTTGGTTAACAACTGTTGGTACATTCCATACCGACAGGCTTTTGCAAACCGACGCGATCTATCTGTTTCGATGTATACCGACGCGATCTGTCTTACTCTTTGTTATCCGACGCTATCTTGTTTGGGATGTTCGTTTCCGTAGTTGCTAATCTTTAGGTTTATCGTGAGAAGAAGGTGTTGAGATATGTGTTATACTTGTTCATGTGCGGAGTAATGATTTGAGTGCGGGATGGAGTCGCGACCATACCACTACTCTTATCATTCGCTCTTGTATATTGAATTGGTAGAGTCACTAATCTTGATTCGTTAAGTGATTTTGCGCATCTATTGATATTTTAATGCCGAAATTTGTGGAAAATTTTTCTTTGATATTTGTGTACCACACTCCTTTTCAGTAGTGTGCGATATGCTTAATATCTTCTAGGTGCTTTGTACTTTGTTGATATTTTAATATCATCTTAGTAAATTGTATCCTTTAATCTTGAGTAATTCCATCTTGGTACTATTTTGGATTATTATTATTCTCCATCATAGTACTGACTTGTGTTTTATATCAATCAGGATGGCACCACCACGCTGCTCGAGGAGGACATACAACCTGAACTGGGGGCAGCGTTGTCAAGCATCGCCAATGCCTTGGCAGCAATGCAGCAGAACCAGCAGCGTTTCGAGGAAAGTGTCAGGAGGAATGAGTTTGTTCCGCTACCTCCACCTCCCAAGCGAGGAGACATCAAAAGCTTCCTGAAGTTCAACCCACGCCAATTTGATGTTTCTGATCAACCACTTGATGCTGATGATTGGTTGCGTGAGATGTCAAGGTTACTGGCAACTGCTGATGTTCCTGAGCAAGAATGGGTAAAGTGTGCCACTCACCTTCTGAAGGGAGATGCAGCTCTGTGGTGGGAGAATTACCTGAAGGCAACCGCACCGTTTTCAGCCTACTTGGGGACAGTTCACTGGAGCTTTCAAAGAGCGATGTCGCCGAAATTGTCATGGAGAGGATGAAGGAAGTGTTTCTCAACCTCAAGCAGGGCAATGACAATGTCAACACCTACATCAGGAACTTCATGAACCTTTCTCGTTATGGTGGCAATGAGATCTCGGATGACAAGAAGAAGCAAAAGAGGTTCAGGCAAGGGCTCAATGCATCGATTAAGTATGCAATCACACATGCAAGGCAAGGCCTTTTTCCGAACTTCAGCATACAGCTCTGCAGGAAGAGGCAAGTAGGCAAGTGTTTGAGGAGTCCAAGAAACACAACCGTGATGCAGCAAGCTCTTCGGCTATGTCAACTCCTTCTAAGCGTCGTGTCTTGGTTCCTAACACCCCACCATCGCTCCCGGCTCCACCAAGACCTTCAAGCTACGCGGCAAGTCCACCAAACTTCCTCACTGCTGCTCCCAGGGGCTACAACCACCACTACCCTGGAGCGCCTGGCGGAGTCCCTGGCTACGTTCCTCCACGTCCACCTGGTGCTTGTTACACTTGTGGAGACACTGGATATCAAAACTGGAACTGTCCGTTGAAGAATAAGGCTCTTCCTCCACCACCTCCAAGATCTGCGGCAAGCTCTCCTTTGGTTCGTGCACCACCACCTCGGGCTCTCAACATCAACACCAAGCCCGGGTCTGCTATTGCTCGTGCAAACTGTGTCAACGCCGCTCAAGCTGAGCATGCACCTGGAGTTGTGATGGGTATGCTATCCGTTAACTCAGTCCCTGCATGAGTTTTGTTTGATTCTGGTGCATCGCATTCTTTTGTGTCTCACAAGTTTGCACATGAGAATGAGTTAGTGATGGATCCTCTCCTTAAGCGGTTAATGGTCCTTTCTCCTGGAGCAACAATGGCAGCTTCTAAAATCAGCCATGGTAATTAAATTGAGATTGGTGGCTCTTCGTTCTCGGCTTCCTTAATTGTTCTGGGCAATTCTGACATTGATGTCATCTTGGGCATGGATTGGTTGACAGCAAATGCAGCTGTGATTGATTGTGCTGAACGCTCGGTTTCTCTGAAGATTCCTGAAGGCCATATAGTCTATTCTCCAAGTCTGACTCCTGCTATCCAGCTTTTCTCTTTGGCGGCTCTGAATGATGATGCTATGGAAGCTATTCAGAGTGTTCCGGTGGTCTGTGAGTTCCCAGATGTCTTTCCTGAAGAGTTGCCAGGTATGCCTCCGGATCGTGAGGTTGAGTTTGTAATTGAGCTTGAACCTGGTACCGCTCCTATCTCCAAGAGTCCTTATAAGATGGGTCCTACTGAGTTGGCTGAACTCAAACGGCAGCTTGATGAACAAGAGAAGTTGGGTTTCATTCAGCATAGTACTTCTTCTTGGGGTAGCCCAACAATCTTTGTGAAGAAGCGAGACAAGACTGATAGACTTTGTGTTGACTATCGGGCTCTCAATGCTAAAACCATCAAGAATAAATATCCCCTTCCGCGGATTAATGATCTCTTTGATCAGCTAGCTAGAGTTGTGGTATTCTCTAAGCTTGACTTGAGAAGTGGTTATCACCAAATCAAGATTTGCAAGGAAGATGTTCCGAAGACAGCTTTCACCACCCGCTATGGCCTGTATGAGTACACGGTCATGTCTTTCGGTCTCACCAATGCACCTGCCACCTTCTCGAGGCTCATGAACTCTGTTTTCATGGAGTATCTTGATAAGTTTGTTGTGGTCTATCTGGATGACATCCTAGTCTATTCTAAGTCTAAGGAAGAGCATGAAGAACACCTTCGGTGTGTCCTTAACAAGCTTCGTGAGAACCGCTTGTATGCAAAGTTCTCCAAGTGTGAGTTTTGGCTGCCTCAAGTAACCTATCTTGGTCACGTCATCTCTGCCAAGGGCATTGCAGTCAATCCAGAAACTGTGAAGAGAATTGTTGAATGGCTTCCTCCTGTAAATGTCAAAGAAGTGCGGAGTTTCCTCGGTTTGGCTAGTTATTGCCGTCGCTTAGTTCAGAACTTTTCGAAGATAGCGAAGCCTCTTACCGATCTCCTCAAGAAAGGCAAGAAATACCTTTGGACTCCTGCATGTCAAGCAAGCTTTGAGACACTCAAAGAGAAGCTCACTTCCACACCAGTCTTGGTTCCGCCGGATACATCCAAGCCGTTCCAGATCTTCTGTGACGCCTCTTTGCATGGATTGGGTGCGGTCCTCATGCAAGAAAAACAAGTTGTTGCTTATGCCTCTCGACAGTTCAAGACGCATGAGATCAACTATCCTACACATGACCTCGAGCTCGCAGCAGTTGTCTTTGCTTTGAAAGTATGGAGACACTACTTGCTTGGCAAACTGCTAGAGATCTTTTCTGATCACAAGAGTCTGAAGTATATCTTTACTCAGCCTGATCTCAACCTTCGGGAAAGGAGATGGATTGAAGCAATCAATGACTTCGATTTCACCATCAACTACACTCCGGGCAAAGCTAATGTCATGGCAGATGCTCACCGCAAAGCTTATGTCAACAACCTCATGATGGAAGAACAATGCCTCTCTTGTGCGAGGATTTCCGTCAGCTCAACCTGGAAATTGTGGAACAAGGGTATCTCCTGAACCTTCTAGCAACACCTCTCTTGGAAGAAAAGGTTCGCTCTTCTCAGCTTGGTGATCCGTACACAAGAAAGATCATCTCCAAGATTCAGCTTCCGAAGTATGAGTCCTTCCACGTCGATGATCAAGGCACGCTTTTCTTTGAACACCGGATGTTTGTTCCGAACTACCCGGGTTTGAGAGAGCAAGTTCTCAAGGAGGCGCACGATTTTGTTCTTTCTATCCACCCTGGCAGCACAAAGATGTACATGGACTTGAAAACACAATATTGGTGGCCTGGTTTGAAACGGTATTGTGCTAAGTATGTCTCGGAGTGTGATGTCTGCCGCAGAGTGAAAGCTGTCCATCAGAAACCTTCCGGTCTTCTACAGCCATTGAAACCCCCGGAATGGAAATGGGACAAAGTAGAGATGGACTTCATCACTGGTTTTCCGAGGTCGCAGAAGGGCAACAATGCAATCTTTATTGTCATTGACAGGCTTTCTAAAGTGGCTCACTTCTTCCCCGTCAAGGAAACCATTTCTGCAATTCAGCTGGCTGAGCTCTATATCAACAGAATTGTCTCTCTGTATGGGGTTCCACTTGAGATCAGTTCAGACCGTGGAAGTATCTTCACTTCCAAGTTCTGGGAGAGTTTCCAAAATGCTTTGGGAACAAAGTTGAACTTCAGCACAACTTACCACCCTCAGTCGCAAGGACAAGTTGAAAGGATCAATCAGATTCTGGAGGATATGCTTCGTGCTTGCGTCATCTCTTTTGGCATGAAGTGGGAAGAATGTCTTCCTTATGCTGAATTCTCTTACAACAACAGCTTCTAGAAAAGTCTAAAGATGGCACCATTTGAGGCTCTCTATGGTCGCAAATGCAGAACTCCGATTGGTTGGTCGGGTGCAGGTGAAAGGATCTTGTTTGGCCCTGACATTGTGACTCAAGCGGAGGAGAAAGTTCATATCATTCTTGAAAATCTGAGGATTGCTCAAAGTCGCCAGAAGAGCAATTATGACAGGAAGCACACGGACATGGAGTATGTCCCTGGTGATCTCGTTTACCTTCGTGTCACTCCCATGAGAGGCACGCACCATTTTGGTATCAAAGGAAAGCTGGCTCCTAGATACATCGGTCCTTTCAAAATTCGTGGAAGAAGAGGAGAAGTTGCTTATGCTCTTGAGCTCCCGGAAAAACTCAAGGTCCATGATGTTTTCCACATCTCTCAGCTCAAGAAGTGCTTCAAGGACCCCGGCAGGACCGTGGACCATGAGCTTATCAATCTCCAAGAAGACCTGTCTTATCAAGAACACCCCACAAAAATCCTTGAAGTCGCAGAAAGAAGGACTCGCAACAAGTCCACTAAGTTCTGCAAGGTGTAGTGGTCGCACCATTCCGTTGATGAAGCCACTTGGGAACGTGAAGATGAGCTCCGTGCCAAGTATCCTACCCTCCTTGTGTCTTCTTCTTCATCCTAGAATCTCGGGGCGAGATTCCTGTGTAGGGGGGGAGAGTTGTAGCATCCCAATTGTCTAACAATTGTAATGCTACTTGGTCGAGTAATATAATGGCTACTTCAAATATATAATTGTTGCATCATCATTATATCATGCTCATGTCGTCATGCCACCTTGCATTTGAGCATCATATAAAACCCTTTTCCATTTGGTTCTTATCTCATCTGCATTGTTAATTGTATTTGCCTTTTGATATTGTATTTGGGTCTTGATATATTGTTTAAATGCCCAAGTTGAGTTGGGGCATATCTCTTATTAACTCCACCACCTTTTTCTTTCACCACCTTATAAATTCCACCATCTAACTAAATATGAGCTTGGCACTTATTGTTTTTACCTCTAGCTCATGTGGGTTGGGATGGATCCAATTCTTTTTCCACATGCTCTCATCTTGGCATCATTTTGTTTTCACATTGTTGATATATGAGAGCCACATGGCCACCTTTGCATGCCTTGTGGGTGGAACCCTATTTCTAGCTCCCATATGTGTTGTTTTGGGGTTATCATCATGTTGGGATATTTTGTGGGCTTATTAACTACCTAGTGGCATATACACACTAGCAAGTCCCATTGTATTTCAAAAATGGTCATCTCCATCTACTCCACATGGGGCATCCTTGTTAATTCTTTTTGCTTGGCCTTTATTCCAATTTTGGGAATGCAAAATAATAATGCCATGTAGTAATATTGTTTTCACAAGAATCAAGATGGCAATAAATAATTTTGCATGGGCCATGCAAGTGCCACCTATTGTAGTATTTGGTTTTTATTTGATTCTTGAGTGGATCATCTCTCTCTCTCTATCTCTATCCTTTCTTATGGCTTGATCTATGTTGATCTTGCTTAAAACCCCATCACCATATCCATCAATGCCATCTTCCCCTTTTCTTTTTTTCTCTCTTTGGCTATCTTGTTTGAGCTTGTTTTGTGCATGCTTGATATTGTCAAAGAACCACTCCGTATCTCTCTAAACCCTAAGCTAACCCTAAACCTACCTCTCCATCTCCTCTAATCTCCCCATACCCCCATCTAGGTTAAACCCTAACCCTAGCATGCCACACCTCTTCTCTCTTCTCTCCTCTCTCTTTTCACCTCTTGTTTGATCATGCTTCAAACCTAGCTACCATGCCTCTATCTCTCTAAGCCCTAGATCATCACCATACCCCCTCTCCTAAACCCTAATCTATACCCAATCCAAACCGAACCCTAAACCTACCTCTCTCTCTCGGCCTCTCTCTCTCTCTCACCTAGCTAGCCCCACGGGCCACCCTCTCTCCCTGGCCACCTTGCCCCTGCCCTAGCTACCCCAAGCCCTAGCCCGAGCCTACCACTCCCTACCCTAGCTAATCCGAGCCTCCCCCTCTCCTTCTCTCTGCCACAAGGGGCACCCGAGCCTACCACCTCTCTGGCCTCACCCTATCCCACCTGGAAGCCACCCCCCTGCCTGCCCTGCCCTGCCCGACCGAGCACGTGAGGAGGAAGGAGAGAAAGGTAGCACCCGAGCCACCTTTTCATCCACCTACCTCCCCACGGCATCTCCCTCTCCCTCTCTGCCTTGCCTCCACTCCACGGCACCCCTCTACCTCTCCAGATCTGGCCGAGGCACCTGGCCATCCTCTCTTCCTCTCCACCGACGCCACCCTCCCTCTCGCCGGCCACCGTCTACCCCCCTGCTACTCGTTGTTCCGGCTCGCAAGCACGTCGTGGAGGAGGCTTGGTAGACCGAGGAGGTCCTCTACAGCAGCGCGGAGCACGACGTCGAGGAGGAGGAGGCCTGTACCCCTGCACACCGTCGTCGCCCGCGTGAAACCCTAGATCTTCTGGCCGTCTGCATCGCCGTCGCCCTGCTGCGTCTCGACCCGATCCGACCACACCAACACACCCTCGGTGAGCCACGCAACCTCCCTGACATGGTCCCCTTCGCCGCGAAGCCCTAGATCCGCCGGACCTTACGCCGAGCGCCCTCTGCGTGCCGCCGCATGTTTCTCTCTGCTCGCTCCCGCCGCATAGAACCATACCTAGGCCGCGCCTACCTCTCTGACAGCTACCCCAACCCACCGCAGTGGCTCTGCCCTCCGCACGCGAGCCCTAGGTCCCGCGTTCGATCTCCCACCCTGCTCTGCACCGCGCGCGAGCACCGGTCTGTCCGCGGGGAAGATCCACAGTACGGGTGGTCGTTTTGCAGATAACCCCTGCACCTTTTGCTGCATCAACCCACGCTCCTCTAGGCCCACATGTCGGCTTCCGTGGCGTTTTTGCAAAAAGGCTCCCCTGCTTTGGTCGCATCAACCCGCAGTCCCCCCTGAGCCGCGTGGCAGCCCGCACCCGTCCGCTGGCGTGTGGACCCGTGTGTCCCGTGGCCCCACATGTCATTCGCTTGAGCTAGTTTAGCCCGCGGTGAAAAAGGATTTCTGCGCGCTGTGGCATCCAGTCAGCGTTGGCCCCACCCGTCAGCGTCTGTGTCTGGCTTAACCTGAGTAACAAAAGTATTTTCTGGATTTCTGTTTTAATTCAAATCTTTTTCCAATTAATTCAAATTCAAATTTAAATCTATTTTTAAATATCTTTTGAAATATAAATCCAAATAATATATGTTTTCAAATCAGAAAAATGTGAGGAATTCAAATATAGCCTTCAACATATATTTTGAAAACTTTAATTCCCAAGTTAATTTAAATTACAACAAAATGCCCTTTTGTCTTAAATAATTAATAACTTTTGTTTTATAACTCCAAATTTAGCAAATGATATGCCTAAAATGATTAGCTCGACGAGACCTTTCTGTTTATGCATTCCATGGTTTGATTTGAAGCATGCATCATATAAATATAAAGTGAACAGCAACTAAAATGAGAATAAAATGTGGGCAAAACTCAATAAAATGGTTTCTTCTTGTATTCCACACCTCACCCATGCCATGCTACTTTATTACCATGCAAATTGTGCATCATTCATCATGGCATGATTGTTTGCTTGTCGCATTTATTCATATGCTTGTGCACTTTATTTATGTTGGCCCTTGTTTGTTTGGTTCTTCTTGAATAGGCCGAAAGGTGGGATATACCAAGAGAACCAGGAGCACTACCCAGATCCATCCCTTGCTTCAACTGAGCTGCCAGGCAAGCACTACCACATGCTTGCATACATATAGTACCTATTGCCTCTATCTTATTCTTGCATCATTGAGTCGTGATTGCATTAAATTGAATCCCAAGTACTGCATAGCCTTTACTTTTAAACCCCACCGAAGCTTGTTCCTCCATCCCATGAGCCATTACTACAGGAGTTGTTTGAGCCATGCGAGTCGTAGAACAGCATGTGTAGGGTATGTGAGTGTCTGATGGATAACGAGGTACCTAAACAACTTAACCTGAGTAGTAATGGGATAACTAATGAAAGTGGCATCGATGAGCCATATTCGCTATTTGGTTTTTCAGGCTCACTTGTGTCCGTGGGACCCCGAGTACTTGATTCCTGTTCCTTGAATATTCGCGCTATCCACATCCGGGAGGCTTATGAACCCCCCTGAGCCAGAGCTTGATTCATTCTTATTTCTTGGGGCCACAAACTAGTTTGAGGTTTTATTTACTATCCTGTACTTATGCCATGCTTTACTGCTTTATTTAAATTGTGCGAGGTACTGCACACTGTACTGTTTAGGGAAGCGGAGTGTTTTCGCGGTATCGACAAGCCCAGTCACATTTTCGGGTTCCCAGTCGTTTACAGCCATTGACGCAAACCTTGAGTCCGTCTCGGAGTCAGCTAACTCCGTTGCGGGTAGCTTAATGGGGTGGCCCCCTGAAATATTTCTGAATCCTGTGATCGCTTTGTCGTGACTGCCTCGTTGGTTTTGATTTGGTTTTTCCGAGGTTGATCGAGTGTGTGTTGCTATTTGTGCACCCCTGCAGGGTAAAACTTTCTGAAAGCCGTGTCCGCGGTTATGGACGACTTGGAGCACAGTTTCTCGATCATAGACAAGCATAACTAAAGTACCGCTTTAATTTGACTAAGTAATTGACTAGTAAATAGTGCAACACTCATGGAATGGTTAATAAAACTGCCAACGGATGGGGGGTTGTTCGTCCGCTTCCTCGTCGGTAAGCGAGGAGGAGGATGGATCTGTGGATATTACCGTTATTACTGTTATAACTGTTGTTATTAATTCACGGACATCCGTCTATCTCTGGTTAGGCGGATGGTTAGCGAGTATCTATAGAATTGCTAGGGTTTATCTTTTGCTGCAATTGCGTCACCCCAGGTTGTGTCCCCTTTAGAGGCATAAAGACTTGCTGAGTACCCCTAGGGTCTCACACGATAAATTGTTTGATTCAGATGAACAGGTACCCTCACAAGATGGATACTGGGTGGAAGAGACGGACGATGTGGGCAACGATCATTCGGTGTAGAGATTCCGGGAACAGGGATCCGTGAGACCTGTGGGTGGGATCTGCTTATTTATGGGCATATTATGCCGATTTGCTTCTTATCCGTACTCGGATTTTGTCTTCCGCTTCCGCTTGATACCCTGTTGATTGATGTATGAGGAGATATCCTAAACTATTATATCTATCTAGGATATTTGGATCTTGCCGTATGGCGTTGCTATATTTCCTTTCTTTTTAGATGGAATGGCTCTGATGTACTGTTGTATGGTGGCTTGCATACATACTCATTTGTGTATGTAGTTGATCCCTTCGCCTGCCGACACGCCGCCGTTCTTGTCTCGATGTTTGGAAATGGTTGGGACGGCCGAAAGGTCTACCTGTGAGTGGCATTTGGGCCCCACCGTACTATTTCAACCATTTCCGCTCATCCAGGCTTGTAACTAGGAGCGTAATTCCCCGAGGTAGTTACAACCCTGTCCAAGAATAGAAGGGCGACTCCCAGTGGCAGCAGCTTCCACATCCAGTACATCACAATTCAGCTCAAATATGGAAGCCGAAGCATACCTTTTCATCAACCCAATTAGCTGAATGTCACATGTTAGAGGAACTATGATTCCTCGTTCATCCATGAAGCTGAACTTTGTAGTCTTCTTCGGCCATATTTCATCATGATTACACAGAGAAGCAACCATAAAAGGGATAGTGCAAATCTACGCAGACGCTTCTTCCATCGTGATACAATGGTGTCCATACCACTTGCCCTTCACCCCTTGCTAATTTAGAGTCGTACCTGAAGAGGTCTACCATAACCAGGTAAGGGTGGTCCATGGAGATCCCAATTGACAGAAAACTTTGGACAAAATATGTTTGTCATTGTTGGGCTAACAAATTATTTTAGGTTCAGTAGCCAGCTAGCAGTTATTCTTAGTGCGAATAGCAAAGAGAAGGGTAGCTCACCTGCATGTAGCCAGAACTTCTTCTTCCTTGGTAGTAGGCTCTGCCATCCTCCGAGCTGCTCAGCTTGTCGGCGACTGAGGCGGGCTAGAGCTAGAGCCTTGCAATGGCGGCTATGGCATGCGCCATTGGAGCTCGGGATCAGCGAATGGGCGTAGAAACATGGCGCCTGAAGTCAAATGTCCAAAGGGATCGTTATACCTGAGGGTGGATATCGACGCCGCCGGTGCTAGGCGAAAGGAGGGAATGGATTTGTAAAATTGGTCAACGCATCCAAGCCACTTAGTTCCTCGATTTGCCTAAGAGGTTACCGCGTTGGCGCTCATGTCAAGGACAAATGACCGACATGTGGGTCCTGACGATCTACTTCACGGGACAATTTCACGGAATGTTTGAATTTGGTAGGTGTGAGATGAGTTTGCCTTGAAATTGCCCCTCTTAGTAGTTGGCAGCCCAACTTTACCAAACGCGGCAATTACAGGCAACTTGGGTACCGCGATGCACTCGCCCATGAACTTTCGGGCTACAAACCAACAAGCCCTTTGGACGGGTAGTACTTATATGAGTATGTGGGTGATCATGATCATGTTATTGCATCTTATATGTATTTTGGATATTGGTGGCATAGTGGGATGAAGCGGCCCTGGCTAACTTTACATTTCCTCGCATATGAGACCTGTTCCAAGCTTGACATGCAACTAGCTTTACATAAGTGGCTAGCGGGTGTCTGTCTCTCCTACTATAGTCAATATCTGATTTACAACAAGTTGCTAATAATTTAGTTCTCATTGTTGTGGTTCCATGTTCATAGGTAAGACTAGTTCTATCTTCGAAAGCCCTAAGCCACGTAAAACTTGCAATGGATAAATTAGAAGCTTCTAGTTTAGATTGTTGCTAGGATGGTGTCATGATATGGTAATGTTGTAAGTTCATGTATAGTTGATACTCTTACAACACACCTAATGTGTAAGTTCCATAGACCTTGGCCTTACACAGAAAGGAATGATAAAGATCATACCATGATGCACATGATAGTGATCAAGTGCAAGAACCATATCATTTCACTTTATACATATGATGTTTGCATCTTATATTGCTTGTTTGGTGTTTTTTTAGCATTATAAGATGATCCCTCATTTAGATATCAAGATAAAAATGTTTTCTTCCTTAAGTACACACCATTTTATGTTTCGTCACTTCAAGACATCATGTGATGATCGGGTGTACTTGAATCCACATTCGTATAACGGGTGTAAGACAGTTTTACACACGCAAGTACTAAGGTTCTTACTTGGCGAGCCTAGCATGTACAGACATGGTCTCGGAACATAGACCGAAAGGTTAAGCATGATTCATATAGTTGATATGATGCACATATAGATGCTCGCCTTTGAAGCTACACCGACTCACATGATGATCGGACTTGGTGTAGTGGATTTAGTTCATGTAATCACCAAAAAGACACGAGGGATGTTATTTTTGAGTGGGAGTTCATTTGTAATTTGGATTAGTTGAACTCAATCTATTATAAACTTAGTCTAAATAAACTTTACAAATTCTGTTGTAGATGGCACCACATGCTTTTAATTTCAATGTGTTCATGAAGAAAGAGAATGTTGTGGCAAATGGTAACAACTTTACCAACTGGGCCATGAATTTGAGGATTCTCCTCACTGCTGCACAAAAGCAATATGTGCTAGAAGCACCGCTAGGCCCCCCAGCTCCTGATACCCCTAACGAGGAAAAGAATGTCTATTTGACTCGTTAGGAGGACCAAAACTTAGTTCATTGCGGCATACTTTATGGGTTAGAGCCAGAACTTCGAAATCGTTTCGAAAATGGCAATGCCTTTGATACCATGGGTGAACTGAAAATTACTTTCGATACCCAAGCTGTCGTAGAGAGTAATAATGCTGCTGAAAAGTTCTTTAGCTGCAAGATGGAAGAGAATAGCTTCGGGAGTGAGCACGTACTCAAAATTCCTGGGTACGCTGATAAGCTTGTGTCCTTGGGAATAAGGATTCCCATTGACATAGGCATACATGATGTTCTCCAATCTCTGCCACCTAGCTACAAGAGCTTCGTGATGAACTATAATATGCAGGGCGTGAAGAAGTCTCTCCCTAAGCTTCTGTCAATGCTTAAGACTGCAGAAGTGGACATCAAGAAAGAACATCAAGTGTTGATGATCAATTAGACCACTAGTTTCAAGAAAGACAAGAAGGGTAAACAAAAGGGAAAGAAGGGAGGCAAATCTGTTGCCACGCCTGAAAAGAAATCCTGATCTGTTCCTAAGTCTAATACTGAGTACTATTATTATAAGGGGACTGGCCATTGTAAGCGCAACTGCCCCAAGTATTTGGCAGACAAGAAGGCTGGCAAGGTAAACAAAGGTATATGTGATATACATGTTATTGATGTGTACTTGACTAGTACTCGAAGTAACACCTGGGTATTTGATACTGGATCGGTTGCTAATATATGTAACTCGAATCAGGGAATGCGGAACAAGCGACCGCTAGCAAGGGGTGAGGTCAAGATGTGTGTCGGCAATGGATCAAGAGTTGATGTGATCGCCGTCAGAACACTACCTCTCCACCTACCGTCGGGATTAGTGATTAATCTAAATAAGTGTTATTTGGTGCCGTCACTGATCATGAACATTGGATTCGGATCATGTTTGATGCGAAGTGGTTATTCATTTAAATTAGAAAACAATGGTTGTTTGATTTATATGAATGATATCTTTTATGGTCATGCACCTATGATGAATTGTTTATTTCTGTTGGATCTCAATAATAGTGTTACGCATATTGATAATGTTGATGCTAAAAGGATTAAACTTGATAATGATATATCTTCATATATGTGGCACTACCGTCTAGGTCATATTGGCATAAAATGCATGAAGAAGCTCCATTCTGATTGACTTTTGGAATCACTTGATTTTGAATCATTTGATACATGTGAGCCAGTCCTTATGGGCAAGATGACTAGAACGCTATTTTCCGGTTCAATAGAACAGGCGACAGATTTATTGGAAATCATACATATTGATGTATGTGGACCAATGAGTGTGTCAGTGCGTGGTGGACATCGTTATTTTGTTACTTTCATGAATGATTTACGAAAAGGCTAGAAAAAGGGTGCCCTCCTAGGAGGCTGCACTGCATTGATGTTGTTGCCTGCACGTGGCAGGCGCGGAGTGCCTCACACGTTGTCCCGGTCTTCTCCCATGCGGTACGTGGTGGATGCGGAGAGGGTCGCGGGTCCTTTTTCCTTTTATTTTTGTAGATTTGAACACAAAAACTATGATATCTTTCAAACGGAGAGTCCAAATTGATATCCGTTTTCATAGCCTTGCTAGTCACATCCAGATCTTCAAAACTAGATCCATTGTTGATATGTTTTGATGAATTTTTTTCTCGTACAACCTTTGATGTGTAGGTTGCACTGCCTTTTGGTCCAGTGCACGGTGCCTTCGGTTCCAATGCACGACACGGTGTCTTGGCAGTGCACTGCCTTGTTGTACTATGTTGCACTGCCTAAGGTCACAGTGCACTGCGCGATGTCCTGGTAGTACACCGTCCACGCACTGCCTTGTTGTACTGTGCTACACTGCCTAAGGTCATCGTGCAGTGCGTGATGTTCTGGCAGTGCACCACTGATGCAATGCCTTGTTGTTCTGTGTTGCACTGCCTTCGATCGCAGTGCACCGAGCGGTGTCCAGGCAGTGCACCATCCTGAAGGGAATATGCCTGAGAGGCAATAATAAAGTGGTTATTATGTTGTTTCTTGTTTATGATAAATGTTTATTTTGCATGCTATAATTGTATTAATTTGGAAATGTTAATACATGTGTGTTTAATAAACAAAAGGAAAGTTCCTAGTTATGCCTCTGTTGTAAACTAGCTCGTTGATTAATAAGATGATCAAGGTTTCCTGATCATGGACAGTGGATGTTGTTAATAACAAGGTCACAACATTAGTGAAATGATGTGATGAACATTCATCCGAAGCATATCATTATGATCAAGGTCATTGTGTTTATATTGGTATAACATGATACGAAGTAATCCTAGTCCTTAGACCATGAGATCATGTCAATCACTAACACTAGAAGAGTATCTTGATAACATCAAACGTCACACCGTGAAAGGGTGATTATAAAGGCGGGTTCAGTGCTACGAAAGTGTTATGTAGAGGCTCATGGATCAAGAGTGGGATTTGTCCATGATGACGGATATATATACTCTGGGCCCTCTCGGTGATATCACATTGGTTAGCTTGCAAGCAAGTGATGAGATCACTAGAATGTTATATCACAGGAACGAGAAAATAGTACATGTCGGTAACGAGATCAAACTAGCTTTGGAGATACCGATGATTGAATCTCGGACATGTAATATATCGTGAGACCAAGGGATTTAGTTACTAGCGTTAAAGGTTCTCACGATCACAGAAGTCATCGTTGAATGTGTAGGAGTTAGTATGGATCTCTAGGTCCGCTTCTGATTATTGATCTAAGAGGCGTCTCGATCATGTCTGGATTATTCGTGAACCATAGTGTGACACACTTAAGGGATACCGACACCATTTGGAGCAAATATGTTTCAGATAAAGATTTAACAAAGCGCTAGGATTATTTCAATAGACACCGAAACTGTTTCGGGTGAAATTGCTGAAATTGGTTCTGCATGTAATATTGAAATGTTGCAGGGGGTTTTATGTGAATGTTTTTTAATTAAAGTAATTAACAAAATTCTGAATAAAATTAATAAAAGAGTTTTATTAAATGAGAGAGCATTAAATTTGGAGAAATTTAATGCATTTAAAGTTGAGACTTTAAAAGAGAATGTGAAGGGGCATTTTAATATGGCACATGAATGGGGGAGGTGAGGAGTCACCCCCATGGGGCGTCGGCCATGGGGAGGGGTACCCCCCTCCTCCTATAAAAGGACACCCCTCTCACCCTTCTTCCACACACCTCCTCGTGAAGGATCTCTGTCCCCCTCTAGTATTTTTCCCCATGGTCTCGGATTAGCGAGATACATGTTCCCGGTGGCTTTATCTGAAAAGGAGTAGATGCTTCCGCTACTTTGCTGGAGCGAGGGATGGAGGTTCTCGGGATACCGTACGTGTGTGCGATCACGGATGCACCATTGTTTTGCGGTGCTGGACTTGGTGGTGCTGGATTTGCTGGAGCTAGATCTGATGGACGTGCTGGAGCTGGACCTGCTGGACCTCCTAGACTTCATCATGATCTTGAGATCGGCAAATGTACGACTACATCATCCACGAGTTCCATCTCATTAACAAAGCTTTGTTGTCTTCGAGGGTATGTTCTCTATGGATGTATATCGACTCGTTGCTTGTATCTAATAGATAGATCTTGGCGTATAATAGTTCCCATCGTAGGATTTTTTTTGTTTTCTATGCTGCAAACCCTTCATATCCATGCACTGCCTTGTTGTTCTATGTTGAGCTGCCTTACTTCACAGTGCACTGCGAAGTGTCCTAGCAGTGTACTGCCTCATTGTACTGCCTTCTTTCGCAGTGCACTGCGTGGTGTTCTTCTAGTGCACGGTCCATGCACTGTCTTGTTGTACTGCGTTGCATTGCTTTCGGTCAACACTACACGAGTTGCACCGCTCATGCACTGCCTCATTGCACTGCGTTGAACTGGCTTTGGTCGCGTGCACTGCATGAGCAGCTAGCCACGTGTCGGGCTGCCGTGCGGCCGGGAATACGCGCGCTGCCGAGCGGCCGGAAATACGCGCGGGTGAACTTCCGCATGCCACGTGTCGCGTTGTCGTGCGGCCGGAAATACGCGCGCTGCTGAGCGGCCGGAAACGCGCGCCCCGCAGCCAAAACACGCATTTCCTAGAGAGCGTGCTCTAGGTAGTCGTCCTCAATGATTTAAGTAGATACGAGCATATCTATTTGATGAAACACAAGTCTGAAACCTTTGAAAAGTTCAAGGAATTTCAGAGTGAAGTGGAAATCATTGTAATAGAAAGATCAAATTTCTGCGGCCCGACCGTGGAGGAGAGTGTAACATCCCAATTTTAGCAATCCTGATTAGTTGTCCAGAATGCAAAAATCAGGGGGAACAAAAACTTTTTCTTGTTAAGTGTTGTAGTGTTTGCTTGTTGATTGTTTGTGCTTATGCATCTGAATGTATAACATATGATATACTCCTTACCTCAAGACTAATTACAAAAGCTATTTACCAAAACTATCCTGGCTCATTTTACATATTCCCAAATGTTCTGGCATTTCAATAACCTGAGCCAAGGTGCCTTTGCAACCCAAACTATTTTAGTAGCTTCTATTGCCAAAATTATGGAGATCTATAAGATATAATCTCATTATGTTTTCAAGGTAGAACCTTCAAAATACTCTTACCTCTAGGTTTCTCGAAAACCTTTTTATAAGAAGCTTGTTGAATTCTACTCTTAGTATAAATACTAAGGACTCACATTATTCAAACTCTACCCTTTCAAAATAACCATTCTTACCTCAAGCGAGCATTGGAGGTACCCATGCTAGTAGATTTGTTTTGTTTGTAAGATCAGTTGCCTTGATCTGCTGTTTGAGTTGTTTGCTTAGGAACTAGAGTGAGCTACCGTAGGAGCTCATCTCCCAGAGTCCAACAAGAACAAGACTACAAACCATAAGCAAACTTCCCAAGCTGGATCTGATCTCTAGCCCCTAGGTGATCATCTAAAACCCTTAACCAGATCAATTCTGAAGTGATCCATTCTTATCAATCTAGACTTCAACATCATTCATTTGATGATGCCTTGGTACCTTGCATCATATCAAAACCATCCTCTCTTACATTCTGGTTAAATCTCTCAAACTGCCAAAAATGGCTAAGTCTGGAAATGTTATCAAGATGCCATCTTTGAGTCTCCCTCATTCCCAACCCTAGTGCATTATTGGAAATGCACTTGCACCATCTTGTATACCATCTTAAGGACTACCAAGGACCACTCTTGTCCTTGGATATATCACCTTTTTACCCACTTGTTCCTGATAGTTTTGCAGGCAAGAAAATAACTTTTTCTGCAAATCTTATCAACTAGCCTACTTGGTCAGAAGCTCACACCTTCATCCTACCTTACTTGGACCAACAATTTGCGTGAATGTGTTCTAATCATAAAGGTATTTCAATACCTACTTCACTTGTTCCAATTGGATCTTTGTGCCTCTAAAACCCACAACGTTTAGAAGGCTATTTGATAATCTGCTTTGGCACCCTTATTTTATTCAAAGTTTGAAATCAACTCCTAGAGCACTCAAGCATTATCAGGCTCAAATTATTGTACCATGGTGATCTACTCAACTTGTTCTATCCATCCATCTAGCCATGCCCCAAGGGTAGAATTGAGCTCCAAGATCCAACCATGTTTTGAATGAATAAAAATAATAATACTTAAGATCCTATATGTCTTGCTTTCCTTCCAAATCGAGTTGTATTTCTAAAAACCAAGCTGAAAAATGGTAGATACAACATGTGTACATCATCTATCTTGGATTTAAGGATTTATAAAATTATATCAATAATTGTTTTGGCCCAAAATTAATTAAATCCTTTCCTGTACAAAAATCTCAAAACCACCTCAATAAAGGAAGGATTGTTTTTCTCCAAAACAAATCCCCACATTAAGGCACAATTGAGGCCTATATATCATACCCTGTCTTCCAACTTCAAAAATAAATATTTTTGAAGAGTATTAATAATTCTTTTTTCCCATTTTCTCAAATGGCAGAAACAAGAAAATAAATAGTTTTGCTCTTCAATAAATCTTGGAAAAATTCTCCAATGTGTGTATTCATATTTGGGACCATCTCACATCAAAAACTCACCTTGTCCAATTCTAATATTTGAAAACAATTCAAATAAACCATTTCAGCAATATTTGAATAAGTGATATAAAAGGGATCTCTAGTGATCCAATAAATCCTCAATAATTCCTGGAGGTGTATACGGATCACATATACCTGCTAGCACCTTTATCTCACCTAGCCAACATCAATATACCAAAGATAACCCATGATAATCACTAATGGCTTTATTGATATTTAATCAAAACCATGGGCTATACCCCATCAAACCAGCATCATTCCCCTCCCTTGCTCAACACAATACCCATCACTCACCCCTGGTCGAGACCACTGTAGCTGACCCATGTAGCCTAGCCCTAGCTCTTGTCATTTATGTTTGGAGGAGAAGAAAAAGGGAGGGACAAGAAAATCTTGCCATTTAATACTCCTGCTGCAGCAACCTCTCTATCTGTGCCCTCTCCTCGACTAGAGTCCACCTAGGACCTCTCCACCGCCACCCCCTTCCCAATCCTTGGCCTCCCCTACTCCCCAACCTTTCCATGAACCAAGTACAACATGGACCATCCCTCCTCAGGTTAAACCGGCCAGAGGCCACCCCCATCCATGACTCCACCTTTATTCCACTCCCTGGACACTAGAGCCTTCCCCCACGAGCCTCAGCTCGTCCCTCCTCTCCATAGCTCCTTGGAGAGGGAAGAAACTCCTTCGGCCATTCTCCAAGAAGGTGAAGCCACCATCGAACAATGCCAATTCCTACCACTCTCTCTTTAGATCTATACTCCCCTCACGCATATCTACTTGTTCTTGTCCTCCTTTCTTCGCAGGAACCCCGAAGGCGCCGACACCATTGCATGTCCGAGCTAGAGATTCGTCAGTGGTCCGGCCCACTCCCAGCCTCTGTAGCCGCTCTAGAGGCCAACTCAGGAACTCCACCCACCCCCCGACTCTCGTAGACATCATCCCTGCGACATGCAGCCGCCCAGGAGTGCTCTTTGGCGAGCTCCCGAGCCTGCTCCACCGCGGGATGCGTGCGACGCCCTCCTATTTTGAACCCCACCGTGCCACCCCTCTTCTTGGTCACCGTCGTCGACTACCTCATCTCCGCCATTCACCGTCGCCTCCTGAAGCCCCAAGTGAGCCTCTGAACCTCTCCCGAGCCGCCTAGGGTTCCGGCGAGATCGTCCCGCAGTGGAGGACGACGAAGCCCTGGCGCCGTCGGATCCCAGTAGATCCAGTGGCACAGATCCTCTTATACCCCTTTAGGGCTGTGTGTCACTAGCCACTGGGCCCCGCCTAGTGGGATTCAAACCCGGCTCCCGCGCCGTGCACCACCCGGCTGGGCCGAAATCTCCCTAGGTGGCCCAGCTCGCCTAGAAAATGGCCCGCCTCTGCCTTTCTTTTATTCTTTTCCTCTAGATCTGTAATATGCAGGTTTGGTTTAATTACCAAATAAAATGAAAACTGCCTTGTT
This sequence comes from Avena insularis, assembly GCA_023614405.1. Taxonomy (NCBI): domain Eukaryota; kingdom Viridiplantae; phylum Streptophyta; class Magnoliopsida; order Poales; family Poaceae; genus Avena; species Avena insularis. Next base: position 536,791,072 of record CM042690.1, read on the forward strand.
TTGCCTAGATAAAAATATAGACATGAAACCACATGTTTTGTACAATATGCATAGCCAACCACTATCCAGAAATAAATTCTTTTAATTTTTGAGAATATATTTACTAGAATGTGCCTACTGCAGTAATTAAATCGCTCACTGAGTTCTCCATATCCAAATGGGAAAAATACAATTCCCTCTGGTGCCCAATGATCATACCTACATCCTACCCTTGGTCCTAGGTCAAATGGAACCTGGGTTCTTATGCAGCAAAAATAACAAAATACATGTAGTTAGGCCTTTAGAAAATTCCCTAGGAAGATCTGTAGCTCCTATTTAGTGGTTTTCAAATCTCTGTGATGAGTTACTTCAATATATATAAAGTACTAGGATATAAAAATAGATTGAGCTTCTAAGGATTTTTAGTGATTTAACCATTTCTATATATGGTATTATCACTAGATAAATCACTCCAGTAGCTCTGTAACTCAGAAAATAGTGATTCCAATTTGTAATTGAAGGTATTTGCAATACCTATCCATTGTAATTGGTCTCATGTCTTTTGGACCTGTATAATAAATTTGGTTAAGAAAACAATTATACTACATAACTGACTTTGGGAATTTCCCATGGGTGTTCTGTTAAATATTTTGGAGTGATTCCAACTCTCACTGAACTAGTCCATCAAAACCCACTTAACTATAAAGGGAAATAATTTTTGGAACCACATCTCTTTTTCTATGAATTATTTCCTAAAACTAGAGCTTTTATCAGTAGAAAATCCATAGTAAATCAAAGGAGATTGATAAAATAGTGAAACCACTTTTATTGGCTTCATATTATCAATACCTATCTGATGGTATCATTTTTATATAATGATATTTTACAGAACCAAGCCTTGGACTTAAGCTCCTTAATTAAGTGATGTATGCCACATAAATCATAAACAAAACTCCACCCATGCAAATAAAGTATTTCCAATTGCTATAAACTCAATATATCAAAACCTACTGAAGTGAATAATGCGTTGAATGTTTATTTTCTGTATGGTATTAGTGTTTGTATGCCTGGTGTTGATTGTGGCCTTTGTTTGCTTACATGTGATCCATATCAGCGATAGATGCGATTATATCAGAGACCAAAAGAAGTTGGTCATTATTATTGGTTATTATGGTTTTCTAAGGAGAAGTACAGGGACATATATTGCCATATTGCTGATCTCAGGCAAACCACCTTCTTGCTCATAAGCCTTGTCCTACTGTTTTACTTATGCATGTTTTATCTACTGTTTATTAAAACTGCACCGTTTTACTATATGTTGATGTATATATGGTAGTGGTTTGGCTCCGCCGAACTACTACACTTTTGTAATATTAAGTACAACCCCCTTGACGACCCCTACTTGTCCCTAGTATAGTAGATGGTGTAATACACCATACCCCTTTGGAGACCCCATTTTAGCCGAAGCAAAGCTGTAGGATGGGAAGACCCTGAAAATGTTTTACAAATGTTTATGGCAAAACCTTGGTGAGGTTTGACCTACCAAGAGAAGTTTGAGAAAGGAAAAAGGGTTTTGTTTTACAAAATGCTGAAAGAAAGAGGAGGAAAAGTGTTTACGAAAACGCACCCGATTCTTTGCAGTTTTGCTAGAACAATTAACCCGTGCAACCACATTACTCTGGAATGGGACATGGCCGGATTTGATGTTCGTCTATTCTGGTATAAGCTGCCTCACAACTACTATAGGGGGATATAACAATCCCTGGAGGGTGGGCCTTCTCTGGCAGGTTCCATGTAAAACATCAACCGGGAGAAGGAACGAAGGGTCTACGGGCCTCCACGCGTTACAATGAGCCCCTCATTGAAAGCGCACACTTGAGAAGTGGAAAAAGTCCTCTGGTTGGCTTGGGAACTATATAGGGCATCCCGGTGTTGAGGTGAACAACACTCATAGGGTAGGAACTTATATTGGAGTGGGCATCCTGAGAGTCTTGATCGGTTGCTCGACCCATGATCGGTGTAGATCAGGGTAGGGTACCCGGATGGTGTGGGTAAAGTGTATAACCTCTGTAGAGTGTAAATCTATTCGAATAGCCATGTCCGCAGTCATGGATAGTTGGGAAGGTTGCTGTAGAGCGGTGCTGGTTTTGTTTTCAAAAGGGATTTCGGAAAAGAAATGGATTTGGAAATGTTTTGACCATGGGATGGTCGGAAAGGATACATGTTTTGACCATGGGATGGTCGAGAAGGAAGAAAAGGAGTTTGGTCATGGGATGACCAGAAGGACAAAACAAATGGGTGACCCAATCCTAGAGTTTCCCTAAAACTTTGCAAAAAGGTTTCCAAAATGTTTTACAAAGGTTTTCAACAAAGTTATGTAGATGCTATATCTACAAGAGAAACTAGCTAAGAAAATAACCCCTCTTGGAGCCCTCCTACTACCACAACCATATTGCATATCCTGTTGTTATTATTATTCTCTTAAGGTGGTTTGTGTAACATCCCAAAACTTTAATACAAGCTTAACAAGATCAAATCATCCAAAAATAGGGTTAACAAAAACTTTTCCAAATTTAAAATGAAAGCATTCATATGTGTATGCATTTAAAATAGGAGTTGTTTGAATTGCCATGATTGATTGATCCAATGCTTATAAAATGTTTCTTAGGTGATTTAAACATCATCTACATCATTCCCAAACTTTTCTTAAAGAAAATCAAATCAAAAAGAATTAAAAAGAAGGAATGGTCATTTTGGCAATTTTAACTCCCATGCCTACTTTGGCTATTCCTAGTACTCAATTCTTAACAAAAACAATTCTTGATCTTTGCACCCCTTGCTAGTACACATAATGAGGTACCAAGGCCCACATTTTGATCTGCTAAAAACATTCTGTTAACTATTTTAAATGACAGTTCAAAATTGAATCTAATGCATATGCATAGATCACCCCTATTTCAAAAACCATCTAGTTGAGCTCCGTTTTCAAAACCCTTGCAACCAGAGACTACCTATCACTAGTGGAGATCACCCAAATTTTTTGAAACCAAAATTCAAAACTTTCTTTCATGCGGCCATTTCATCAAACACTTAGCATGCATATTATCACCTCTAATCCTAGCTCACTGTTTTGAACAGGGTTTTGCCCCCAATTGATCCTCTTTTATCTCCTCTGTCCCCTCCTAGTCTAACCAAACCCTTAGCACCCCTCTCCCTTGTCCCTAACCCTCTTGCCATGTCAACCCGAGGGCATGGTCGCCAGCCAAACTTTGCCCCGCCGCAGCAGACCATCTCCCCCTCTCTCGCCATGTCTAGGAGGTAGCCAGGAGCTCACCACCACCCCCTGTCCCTTGCCCGAGCCCAGAGCAGCAGTGGACCACCGAGCACAAACCGTGCCCAGTGCCACCGCACCATGCCAGTGCCGCCCCCAGAGCGTGCTATGTCCCCGCTTGCACAGACCACCCCTTGGCACCAGCCCGCGCCCGCCGCTCCACCTTGACCTGGAGAACACCCCAGACATCCCCGTTCGCCGCCCAAAGCCTCACAGCCACCGCTCGCCGTGGACACCGCCGCCTCTGCCTCTCAGAGCGCCACCTTGCCACAGACCGCGTGCCACCGCCCCTACGGCCGCATTCAATTCCTAGAGCATCGCCAGGAGACCGCCTGTCGATCGCCACCCCCAGCCATGCCTCTACCTCGCCGTAGCCTTGTCGCCACCGTCGCCTGCCCATCCCGCTCGGTCTCACCGTCGGGCCTATAAAAGGAGCCCTCCCTAGCCTATTCTCTCCACACCAGTCCACTCCCCTCACCTCTCTGAACCTCACCCACCTCTAGCCGGAGCAAGTGGAGCAGCAGCTCGCCGGAATTGGAGCCAGAGCAGCCGCGGCAGGAGGAGAAGGGCGCCGTTGATTTTGACCACCCCAAGCTCCACCGCAACCGCGCCTCGCCTCGCCGTCGTCTTCCACGTCGTTTGCCCGCCTCGCCGACCCCGCTGGAGCCCTGGTACGCCCCCAGTAGACCCCCATCGAGCCGCTAGGGTTCGAGTTCGCTGGCGACTTGTTCGTCATCGACGACGACCCTCAGCCATAGATCTCCCTTCTAATCCTACGGTCCACAACACGCTGCATCGCGTGTTAAGTGTCACGACAAGCGGAACCCTCGTGAGCTCAAGGCCATGAGCGCCACTAGGCCGGCCCAAGTCCTTACCCGCGCTAGCCCATAGATTCAAATCTGGATTTTTCTTTTTTAGTTAAATCTAGTTTCTGTCCACTATTTCAAAAATCAATTCAGAGAGTTTTAGAAATCCAAATTGCATGAAAGCAATTTTGTATGAAAGGTATTAAAATGATATATCCAAGCCCGTTGGATTTAACTCAATTAGAGTTATAGATCTCTCCTAGTAAAAATAACAAAATAGAAGCTTTTACAACTTGCAACATTTTTATAAAATCAACCAAGTTAGCTTTTGAGTTGATTCCAACTCTCAAAAATTACATGCAGTGACTTTGGACTAGTACCAAAATAATGCTATATAGGCATTTCTAGTCACTTTAAATCATTAAATAATAAACTTAAACTAAAGTAATATTGATCCAACCTTTAAATCTCATTCCCACATGTTAGAATATGTGGTGAGGAAATGTGTCCACATGATCCCATATTTTGGTGGTGAATATTAAATTTTAGTTAATATTTCAATGAGTAGAAATTACTTTTCTCAAATAAAAAGGTTGAAACTATTGACTTAAGCTTGTGATGTTTGTGATGAAAATGGATCATCAATGGTGTGTTTTAGAATGCTACTTGGCCTAGTTAAGGATTGTTTAGTGATTGTCTTCTCCCTATGTATTTATAGACGCTAGTACGGACCAAGCTTTTGAGGAGGAGTTCAACCAAGAAGAAGAAGAAGAAAACTTCAACCACTGCACCAACCAAGGCAAGCTATTGTTAGCAAGCTAGAATTAAACTAGATGGTTTAGCAAAGATGCCTTAAGCATGCTTTGATCACACCCCTTTAACTATTAGTACCCCAAGTCTTACCTACAAGTTTTACCCCTCTTAGGTTATACAAAGTCCTTTACTTGGTTTGAAGGTAGCATAAAAAGTATAAAACTTGACCTACTTAGAAACCTTTAGATGTCATTCTATGGCATGAGATTGATCCCATCTTTCCACCTTAGTGAACACTCTTAACCTAGTATTTTAGAGTAGATCAAAAACTTGAGTCACTTTAGATGGGAACACTTGGTGAAAATGAATTGTGAAAACCTTGGAATGATGAGTCATTCTATTGAGATGTTTTGACATGTGTTGAGATACACAACTGGTTTATGATGATGAAAATGATGAGGCATGAGCCTTAACTTTTTTTATAAAACTGATGGTTGGATTCGGATGCGATACCATTCCAAATTTACTCTGACCACATTACCTGAATTGGGTAAGGCTTAGCTAGAAATTTATATGCATTAGTATTAGTTCCCTCATGGGAGAGGTTTGAGCTGAGGCTACCTCTCAATGTTGTCCACCTATGCAGTGCCCAAGATGACTGATGGTCATGGTTGGGAGGCCATGCTCATAGGAGAGGTGCTTGTACTAGGGTGTGTAAAGGGAAGGTTATGTTTGATTATATGCATACTAAGTATGATGATACAGGGTTATCCCTGACAGATGTATTGAATCTTGTGGTGAAAGTGTACCACCTCTGCAGAGTGTCAAACTATTTGAATAGCCGCGTCCGTAGATATGGACAGTTGGAATGGCCATACTGTTTCGTTGTCAGATGTTTTCTAAATAACTTGAAATGAATGATGAACCTTGATTTGACCACAACAGGGTTGTGTTGATGATAATGGCTTCCCAACTTAAGTGATTCTAGAACTTTACTTTATCTTTCTTTGCTTCTGAACTCAGCTTAGGTTTCAATCTTAATTTGATAGTTAAATTAGATTCAACACTTTAACTTAGAATTATACTCCTTGTTATTAGTAGTTTGCGAGTACTTAAAGAGTACTCATGGCTTTTGTCCCTGGCTATTATATTGGCCAGACTATGAAGTAGATTATCAAGATGATGGTCAGCAGGACGGCTACGATAACTAGGACTATCTGCCTTCGTCAGCATTGCCTGTGCCCTTGAAGATGGACCCCATCGCTCCGCTATCTTTTATTTACGCTGCTTGTTGTACTAAGACTGGATCATGAGATCCTTATTTGTGTAAAACCTTATGTATGGTTTGTAATGGATGATGTACTGCGATATCCAATCCGTTATGTCTCGCAAAAATGGTAATCCTGGGATTGCGAGGTATGGCATAACGGGCATCTAGGATTAAAAATCCGGGTGTTGACAAGTTGGTATCAGAGCCATCCTGACCATAGGAGACCCTAGTTAGAATGAACGTCCAAACCAAAAACTTAGCTTCAAAACCAAAGTGAGCATTTATGAAAAACTATTTCCCCTCTTATCCTTGTGAACTCATTCTTTATCAAAAATACATGTTCCTCAAAATTCTTACATTACTACTTAAAATTTGACACACTTGATCACTCCACTAACTTCCTCATCCTAAATTCTTGTAGATGGAGACTCAGTTCAGCAAGTTTTACCAGTTGGGAAACGGAGGTCAGCTGATCTTCGAAAGGGATCTGGATTCACTTCGAGATTCTTGGGGCCCACATCCGGAGTTTCTTGGAGCTCAACTTCCGGGACCCCGGAGGAGACCTCGGTGGCTAGTCACCGGTTCTTGAGGAAGCATCGAAGCACCAACTTCCGGGAGAATTCAGTTCTCCGTGAGAGAGAACAACTGGCTAGATGGATTAGCTAGGGCAATGCATGAAGCTCTCGCACGTCTATGTGCCCTCAGCGTCAACAAGATCCAAGGAACCCATTTTGCCCACTATGCAAGACGTGACTTCATGGGAATGCCGATGGAGATGCCAAGTCATCCAGAGTTGAGGCGTCAAGTGGAGAACCTTGATTTCTTGCTTCATGACAGACAGCGAGGCTGGACAATGCCGGGGAGTTAGCCAACCAGAACCGTGCCATTGCCGACCGGAAGGCCCGGACTTTTCGCCTACTCGTCCAAGATCGCGGTCTCTTCATCGCCCGGTGCAAGAGGATCGCACCATCGCCCGTCTTGGCAAGAAGGTGGCCGACCTCGAGAAGACCGTCAAGGAGCAGGAAGCTCAGCTTGCCGCCAAGGAAGAAGAAGATGAGGGTGAACACATCCAGGGACATATGGATTCTTACCTCAGCAACGATGATGACTTTCAGGTGGAGGATGCTGTGGACTTCTAAACTGATGATGAAGACTCCGACTTCATCGATGATGAGTAGAGGCACTAGAGCACTGTCGTAGCATGAGATGTATCATCTCATTGTATCGTAGCTTGCAGAATGGTTCTTCAAACCATCTGTTTTCCCCTTTGATTGTTGTGGTGTGTGTTGTATCGGGTGCTTGCTTGCATGAATGAAAATGAAGTTAGTTGAAAAACCTGAGTCTAACTCAATGTTTTAGCTTTGAAAACCCCAAAACCATGAACCTTAGAATTTCCGTCTTACCTCTATATCTATCTCAATCTTCAGATGACTCGTGGAAACCAAGGAGGGAGCAGCTCGTCGCAGGACCCAATGCTGCAGATCTTGCAGAATCTCATCGTGGACCGTGAAGCAAGCAGGGCCGAACGTCAAGCCAGCTTAGCAACATTGCAGCAGATCGCCCAAATGGCTCTCAACAACCAAGGTCATGGAAATCAGGATCACCAAGGATCCAAACTAAAAAACTTTTAGAACACCAATCCCCCAATCTTTAACCAATCTTAAAACCCATTAGATGCTGATGACTGGTTATAGACCATGGAAAATAACTTAGAGGTTGCCAGAGTTGATGAGAATGAGAAAGTTCTCTTCGCCACCCACTATATGGCGGGAGATGCAAGAGCTTGGTGGAATAGCATCCGCAATATGAACCATGGCCAGGTGATGACCTGGAAAGCATCCAAGGTCAAGTTCAGCCGCACCCACGTGCCGCAAGGTCTTGTCAACAGGATGAGAGATGAATTCCGCGAATTGAAGCAAGGAAGAATGACTGTGGTAGAGTACCATGACAGATTCTTGTCACTTGCCAGATATGCACCGGATGAGATCAACACGGAGGCCAAGAAGAAGGAGAGATTCTTAAACGGACTGCATGATGAGATGCAGATTGTCCTCGTCAACATCCGTTTTGATGATCTCAAAGAGCTAGTCGACTCTGCCATTCAGATGGAAGGGAAGATTAACCAGGCAAATGACAACCGAAAGCGTCATATGATGCAGCAGTCTGGATCCAGTAGTCACCAGAAGTATCGTCCCAACCCTTCACCAGGATATGCACCAAGGAACAACCGACCCCCAAATTCTCGCCCAAGCTACCCCAACCGTAGAGGAAGCAATGTGAAGTCCGAAGGAAACAATCACAACTCCAGCAATGCCAACAATTTCATCCGTGCCCCTCCCAAGAGCAGCAACAACAACAACACTGCACCCAGAACTGGCAGCAATGCTGTACCTGTTGCAGTCAAGGACAAGTCCCAGATCACTTGTTTCGAGTGTGGAATGAAGGGTCACTACTCCAATGAGTGTCCCAAGAAGACTGCCGCCAATGCCCCTGTGAATGCCCCAGCTCAGCAGTAGCGTCGTGTTCAACCAGGAAGGAGATTTGCCTCAGGGAACCCGCACAACCGCAATGGTCGTTTCTTCCACATGAACGCAGAAGAAGCCCATGAAGCGCCAGATGTAGTGCTGGGTATGTTTTCTGTCAACTTAGTTTTAGCAAGACTATTGTTTTATTTTGGAGCATCGCATTCATTTGTCACCGAAGAATTTGTATGCACTAGTAAGATTCGCCCAACCAACCTGAAGCATGTCATGATAGTTCAAATCACCGGTTCAACAACAAAAGCTAGAAAATTTTGCAAAGCTGTACCTATCAGAATACATGGGAAAGATTTTTATGCCAACCTAATTGTACTTGGAACCAAAGGCTTGGAAGTAGTACTAGGTATGGACTGGATGTCAAGGCATAAAGGACTGATAGACTGTGCAAAGAAAGCCATCACCATGACCAGTAGTTCTGGAGTAACAATAGAGCATATCTCTGAAACCTTACCCCGTCAATTCAAGTGCAACAAGATTGTAGCCCTGCCCACCATTGACCAAGTCAGAGTAGTCTGTGAATACCCCGATGTATTCCTAGATGAATTTCCAGGTATGCCCCTGGATAGGGATATTGAGTTCATTATCGAACTGATCCCCGGAACCGGACCTATAGCCCAGAGACCCTATACCATGAACCCCTCAGAGTTAGTGGAACTGAAGAAGCAGTTGGATGCCATGTTAGCAACAGGCTTGATTCAGCCAAGCGCATCGCCATGGAGATCACCAGTGTTATTCGTCGACAAGAAAGATGGAGGCAATCGTCTATGTATAGATTACAGAAAGTTGAATGACGTCACGATCAAGAACAAGTACCCTTTGCCAAAGATAGAGGATCTATTTGATCAGTTGACTGGAGCTCAGGTATTCTCGAAGATTGATCTTAGGACTGGTTATCACCAACTTAAGATTCGTGCAACGGATATTCCAAGACCGCCTTTACTACTCGCTATGGTTTATAGAAGTATACGGTTATGTCTTTTGGATTAACCAATTCCCCTGCTTATTTCATGAATCTCATGAATAAAACTTTTGTTTCCGCTATCTTTTATTTCCGCTTCTTGTTATACTAAGACTGGATCATGAGATCCTTATTTGTGTAAAACCTTATGTATGGTTTGTAATGGATGATGTACTGTGATATCCAATCCGTTATGTCTCGCAAAAATGGTAATCCTGGGATTGCGAGGTATGGCATAACAAGCATCTGGGATTAAAAATCCGGGTGTTGACAGTTTGCAAGTACATTCAAAGTACTCACTGGCATTGTCCCTGGCTATTAACTTGGTCATATATCAAGAAGAGGATGAAGTTGATGGCTATGCGAGCTAGGACATTCTCCAGTCAGTTGCCTGTAGGTTAAGGCATGGCTCGGGCTCTACGATTGATGAAGTTTCGCTGATGATTATTGATGTAGCCATAATGGCATGCAAGGTATGACATGTATCCGCTTAAGTAATGGATATTTACTTTGATACTTGTCGGTATGTGCCACGACTAACTGATCATGGGATCGTGGTGTATGCATAACAGGGATTCTCGGAGGATTAATCCAGGGGCCCCACAGACTTGGTATTAGAGCCATCCTGATTGTAGGAGAACCTTAGTTAGCATGGTCATTAGATAGGAAAACTATTTTGGAAACACCGACTTTCAAAAACTAATTCCTCAAAACATTTCAAAAGATTCTACTTCTTATCTCATTCTAGTTTAAAGGATTTCGAAACATGGTTTCCTCTATCCCTCATCCAAATTTCAAACCTACGGATTTCAAATAACTAGGACCTAGAACTAGGTGAAGACGTTGAGGATGAGATGAAGAGAAGCAACTACCAGCAAACACAAGGAGACTACAAGATCGCCCTATCAGCGGAATCCTCCTAATCAGAAGAAATTAAATATTACACTATCGAGAAGCGTCCAATGACGCGGTGAAGGATTCATACGCAAGATAGTGACTCAGAACCTAAGAGCGATGATGTCTAGGAGTAATAGTCCTAAGATAGGATTCCCCTACATCGCGAGTAGTTAACTCCTTGGTCCCCATAGTAGGCCATGTTTGCTTGGCTAAGTGCTTAACGTGTTGCTTGATGTGTGTTGTTTGCGAAGGACATTGCGACCCATCGCCCTGTTCACTTTGTATGTGTGTTCTGGCCTGTTTTGACCTTAGTCAAATGTGACTTGAGGATCGATAACCCACCTAGTAACACAGTAAAAACCCCTAGGTTAGTCGTCAATAACCAGAACCCATACTAACCTCGAGAGATATGAGAGGAAAAGCATCGCTAGAAACCCGAGTTCGACGTCGTCAAGTTAGAACAACTCGAATATTCCTCCTCAGCAGGATGGCATACCCCACGAAACTCACCACTCAAGACTCGTCAATAGCGTAGCACTCCATTAATCCCTCAGTCTATTATGGCAAGAACCCCGTTGATGCCGGAAGTCTACCACCGAAGGATCCGTATCATCCACAAGAAGCTACCAGACCGGCTAACAAAGACAAGAAGTGAAGACCTGACTCTAGTAACCTTCGGTATAATAGAGGTTCCGACCACCTTAGGAGACTAACTATTTTAGTCGACCCTACCCAAATCAATGGGAAGTTCCTCACCAGAAGGCTAGAATACTCAAAAATCCTGAAGACAAGGATGCATCAAGACACCGAGTCTACTTCGCCATCAAGCGGAAGCCACGTCAATAGTTCGAGTAAGGATAACCTCTCTGAAGATGGATGCCTCTAACCTAACTGAAGGCTAACAATAAGTGTCGTTAACCACTAACCTACCCAGAGTTAACTACTAAGACTTCGTTAGGAAACCACCCTGACCTGGTTCACGCAATAGAACGTCTCTCGAAGATATCAACCCAAGACCCAAGGAGATACATACTTCTGCAGCATCACGCCAGCCCTCCAAGATAGAAGATCTACACCACTCTCGAAGGACCCTAGTGAAGTGCTAAGGTGGAAAGACTACGTCTTTCATACTCAAATCCCGAAGACTGTCTACTGGAAAAGATCTCCAGATCCAACGCCCTTTCGCTGAACAGCAACTCGCGAGTCATCAGTGGAGAAACTAACTAAATATTCTATGAAGCCCTCAGCTACTTCAGCAGAAGACCATCCTAAGGGACCACAAATTCGCTAACCCCGTTAGTTCTAAACAGTTTGGACGGTCCACTAATTCAACTACTCCGATAGTCTAAGTACGAATAAAAGTAGTATATAAGCCTCATAACACCTAGTTTGTGGACGTCATCAGAAGGTTTCAACTCTGGGCAGAAGATTGCAATATCCACCTAACATCATTTGACGACTCCAAGAAGGAAGGATTGCGTTAACTCCAAACCACCCTAGTTTAACCCTAAGGGGGAAAGTCATGCGTCTTTCCCACAAAAATAGACTAACCATCTATCAGAAGCAACTTCGGGAGTTAGACCCAAAATCGTGAATTAGGATACGATAATACCTTAAGAGAAACGCCATAAATTCTTATAGAAGGAAGATCACCCCTCACAATCCCGATTGAAGCCTGCTCAACACTGGTGCATCCAAGACGATTGAAATTCAACCTCACCATCGAAGTGACCCTGTTCAAAGACAAAGCCGACAAGTCAGTACGTGAGAAAAACATGGAACTAACTCCAACACAAAATCCCCTAACCTTACTCTCCCGAATCTCGTGACGAGATTCTTTTAAGGGGGAAAGGTTGATAAGTTGCTAACGTATCCATAATTTTTGATGTTCCATGCTTGGTTTTATCTACTTTCTTGTGTTTTGTTCCAACTTTGGAGTACTTTCTATACACTTTCTTGGACTAACCTATTAACAAGTGCCACAGTGCCAGTTGCATGTTTTCTGCTGTTTTTGGTTCCAAGAAAGTCAGAAAATCAATATTCTCATAATTGGACCGGACAAAAGTCAAAGTCGATATTTTACCGGAAGACTCACGAAGCCAGAAGACGAGACGGAGAGGGGCCACAGGGTGGCCACACCATATGGTGGCACGGGCTAGCCCTGGCCGCGCCACCAGGTGGTGTGGGCCCCCTGGTCGGCCACCGACCTTGCCCCTTCACATATAAAATCCTCCCGAGGAAAAAACCCTAAATCGTCAATCAGAAATCCATGAAAAGTTCCACAGTGCCGCCGCCACCACAGGGGAGATTCGGGGGACATAAAGTCTCTGTTCCAGCACCCTGCTGGGACGGGAAGTGCCCTCGAAGCCATCTCCATCAATCTCCACCACCATCTCCATTACCATTGCTGATTCCCATGATGAGGAGGGAGTATATCTCTCTCGAGGCTAAGGGTTCTACCGTAGCTATGTGTTCATCTCTCTTTCTATGCATGATCTTATTGAGATCATGAGCTTGTAATCTGTAGATCTACCTTGCTACTCAAGTGCTTTAATAGATCTCTACTCTCCCCATGTGTGTGAAGTTGACAGTGTGCACACCATGGTGACACTTAGGCAAGAGATTACAAAGACTTGTTATGAGTTATATTTGGAGTTGGATGTCTTTATAAAATTGTGTTGTTTGTTTTAACCATCTAGTGCTCAAGGTGACAGTGTGGGGTTATCTAGATGTGGAAAGCGAACTTTGAGGTGTGTTGTTATAGCCCTATCATGGATTAGAGTGTCCAACCGGAGAGTAGTTCAGCGTAGTATCATAAAGAAGAAGATATTTATATGAGAGTGCTCGCTAGTGAAAGTATGATCCCTAGGCCTTGTTTCTAAGCATTGAAACATCGTTTGATATTAGATCTATTACATGTTTGCTTGCTTCTATCTTTATTTTAGTTTTACTTTAGTCTTTTCCTTCCATCAAGCTATCTTCTATCACCATTACCACTTATAATTATCTATACCACTTGTATTTCACTATCTTGATTGCAGGGTTGCTTGAGAGGGGATACCTTTGAACACTTTCTCCCTGAGTTCGATAAACCTTGGGTGATCCACTTAAGGGAAAACTTGCTACTGTACTACAAACCTCTTCACTTGGAGGCCTAACAACTGTCTACAAGAATAGAAGTGCGTAGACATCGAGCTATTTTCTATCACCGTTGCCGGGGAGGTAAGGTAAAAGGTACTCACATCCTCCGGTGTGAGTTCTAGAAGTTATTTCCTTTAGATTCTGCAATTTTGTCTTTTTGTTTCTTGTTTTCACTGGTTTGGCTTATTGGAAAACAACAACAAAAATTAGAGAGCTTTATAGTATTTATATTGAGTTAGGACATGAAGTGTTTGAAGAGAAAATTAAAAAACCTATGGAAGTTTATTTGCATGCTAATAACAATGTTGTTAGTATGAATTCTTTGGACACCATTATTGCTAATGCTATGGAAAAGTCTAAGCTTGGGGAAGCTAGTTTTTATGAAAATGATCTTTTTAGTTCCCCAGCTTTGGAAGATAGCTATTCTATTGCTTATGATAATACCAAACCTCCAATATATGATGATTACAATGAACAATATGATATTTTAAGTCCAACTACTATCGAGGAGAAAATTAATTATGATTACAATATGCCTCCAATATTTGATGATTATGGTGATGAGAATAACAGTGATAGCTATTTTTTTGAATTTGCTCCCACTATAATTAATAAGAATTACTATGCTTATGTGTAGAGTAATAATTATTTTATGCATGTGGATCATGATAAGAATGTTTCATGTGATAGTTATATTGTTAATTTTATTCATGATGCTACTGAAAGTTATTATGAGAGAGGGAAACATGGTTTTATTTATCTCAACAAAATTAAGTTTCCCCTCTTTATGTTGAAAGTCTTGAAGTTGCACTTGTTTTGCTTCCCTATGCTTGTTGCTTTGTGCTTTCATGACTTGTTTATTTACAAGATTCCTATGCATAGGAAGTGGGTTAGACTTAAATGTGCTTTGAGTTTGCTTCTTGATGCTCTCTTTTACTTCAATTCATATTTCTTATGTGAGCATCTCCTCAAACTATCATGCCTAACTTAAAGGCGTTAAAGAAAAGTACTTATTGGGAGATAACCCAAAAGTTTTAGTTGAGTCTTGGAAGTTATTGCTTCAGTAATAACCTCTCCTTATCCTTTTTATTTGCTTTTTGTGCCAAGAGTAACCTCTAATGAGAGAGAAGTAATGATTGGGAAAGTTGCTGTCCCGAAACAGATTTTTGTGCTTCACCGTAAACATTCGTGTAAAATCTCTGTACGTCCTTTTGAGGCGTCAATTTTTGGGATTCTACCCCAGGTTGTTATCTAACTTTCGTTAGTTCAACACTTTTAGATTTTAGAAACATAAGGTCTTCGAAAAAATTCGTCTTTACCTACTGGTCTCTTTTGACAGATTTCTGCCATTATTTGCATTTGCTTCTTGTTGGTTCCTTTTTGAGTTCTTTTTGGGAATTGAGCTTTCTGAGGAAAGTGCTACAGTAGCTTGTGTTTAATTGGAAGTTTTATTGGTGTTTAAACTGAACCCAAAGACTTATTATCTTGAGTGCACTAATGTTGCTAATAAAGATTGTGTGAAGTTTTGTATGAAGGAAAAATTTCAGGTGTATGGAGAGAATGATGTAATGAGATGAATAATGGACTAAAGCTCAAGCTTGCGGATACCACGCGTGTCACCCCAAGAAATCTCCAAGAAGTACAAGCATCAAAGCTTGGGGATGCCCAAGGCATCCCCTTCTTCATTAATAAAAATCCCAGGTTTCTTCCAAACACTTCATTTTTATTGTTTAATGCACAGTTGTGTTGTTCTTGGAGCGTCTCCTTTTTCGTTTTGGTTTTTGTTTGCTTGGTTTGCTTAGTTTGCTGAATAAATTGGTTGGACCCCCTCTTTAATACATTGGTTTTCAAATACTTTGATTTGGATTGGAAAAGAGTAGGAAAGTTCATGCTTAAGTGGTAAAGAGAGCTTGTTTTTGACTGTGGCCCATGCTTTTTCATGCCATGCTTGATATTGTTTTGGCTTTAGGATTAGTATTCTTTGCTGTAGCATGACTTGTTATAAACAATTGATATTGCTTATTGTGCCTTGTTTTAGCATATTAAAGCATAGTATTGTGGTATTCTCCTCTAATGCTTTATTTGGGATGACTTGGCACATGCTCACACCATGTTATGACTATCCCAAGTCACCATAGCCTTTATGATCCTTTAGTTTTCAACTTGTAGTATCACTTTATGCTTTGATCAATGATGTTTTGTCGCTATGCATGATTATGGCCATTATTGCTCTCTTAGTTGGTCACTCCCAGTCTTTTGCTAGCCTCCGTAACCAAGTATGAGTTCCACTCATGCATCCAACTCCTAAAACGAAGTTATTCCACGTCGACCATACCTAACTATTAGCATATGCTATTCCAAGTATATTAATGTTTTTGTCTACCTTCCGAATTAAACTTGTTATGAGAAAACTAGTGATTAAAGCTCTCACAAACTTGATGGCACACTTTACTTTCTAGCACTTACTAAACTTGAACCATTGCGTCCATCTTTGTTGCATATATGCTTGTGCTTTATAAGTTGAAGTTAGCAGAACCATGTATCATGAGGAACGCTTTCAACATTGCACTTGTACTTTATACCTTGTTGATATAATGTTCTTTTGCTTATGGATCCCGACGGTGTGAAATAAAAGGGGAACTTGTAAGATCATGGAGTTTGTATTTGTGTTAGAGAAACGCCTGGGCCGCTAGCCTAAGCCTAGTTGCAGCATAACCATAATGAGCATTCTATGAAGCATCCTCAATAAAAACCTATGCAAATAGCAAATAAAAAGAACGCTGAGATGCTCATTGTTTACTTGCCTTGTCATTTTGATTATGGGATAGCTCCTGTATCATGTGCAAGGGGTACCCCGTTGGCGGTTCTCTATGATACATATGTACTTACAATGACAAGAGCTTACTTGTGACTGAAGTTGAGTAGCATGAGGTTCGGTCTTTGTAAGTAAGGGGCATGAGATTTCAGCTTATAACTTGTCAAGCATATCCTCTTAGTTGTGTCACTTTAACCTTAATCACCTTCAAGATGCTTATGATAGGGGCAGTGAGAGCTGAAAGTTAATAAGTACCATAATTTTTGGAAGCTCTTTATGAGACTTGAATCCCTACTTCCTTCTATGAAGGCCTTTCTTTTACTTTTATGTTGAGTCTCCACCTTCTATCTTTATGCAGCTACTTTGAGAGCATAGTGCCCATTCTTAGTTCTATGTGCATTGTCCCAAGACTTGTTGATTGATGCATAGCTTTGATATTGCTTGTTTTAAACTATTTGTATCTAGTCACTCTTATGAACTTTGAAGGTTTCTGTAACATCCCAAAACTCTAATCCAAGGTTATTAAGATCCAAATCATCAAAATTAGGGTTAACAAGAACTTTTCCAATTCAAAAATATTAAAGCATTCATATGTGTGTGCATTTAAATTAGGAGTTGACTTGAATTTCCATGATTAAGTGATCCATTGCTTGTAAAATGATTCTTAGGTGAAATAAACATCATCTAAATCATTCCCAAACAAATCCCAAAGGAAAACAAATCAAAATGAACAAAAGAAGAGAATGGTCATTTGTGCCATTTTAATCAACATGCCTACTTTGGCTATTCCTAGTACTCAGTTCTTAACAAAAAAAATGTGGATCTTTGCACCCCTTGCTAGTACACATAATGATGTACCAAGGCCCACTTTGTGATCTACCAAAATCATTCAAATACTAATTTTAATTGGCAGTTGAAAATTGAATCCCTTTCATATGGGAAGATCCCACTATTTCAAACACCACTCAAACAAGCTCAAGTTTCAAAACCCAAGCACCCACAGAGTCTCAAGCTTATGCCTAGCACACCCACCAAAAATCTTTTAAAAATTCAAAAATATTTTTCTTGCGGCCATTTCCACAAACACTTGGTAGGCATGATTTACACCTAGTAATTAGCTCACTGTTTTGTACAGGGTTTTGCACCCATTTGTCCTCAAAACACTCCCTCTGTCCCCAAGTGATCTAACCATGCCATTATCACCCCATCCCCTACCTCCTAGTGGCAATGCCAAGCCATGCTGGCCGGCCGACCATGCCACCACCGCAGCAGACCAGCTCCCTCCCTCTCACCATGTCTATGAGCTAGCTCTAACCTTACCGCCACCCTTTGTACCCTCCCCAAGCCAAGACAGAGCGTGGACCACTGCCAATGCACCGCGCCCAGTGCGTCTGCACCATGCCAAGCACGCCCCAGAGCGCCGCGCCCGACACGTGTGTACACGCCGCCCCTCGACCGCAGCTCGTGTCCACTGCTCCGCCACGACCCCAGGAACACTCCAGACATGCCCGTTCGCCGCCCAACGCACCACAGCCACCGCTCACCGTTGAGACCGCCGCCTCTGCTGCTCAGAGCGCCAGCATCACCCGACAGCATACCACCGACCCTAGTCCCGCATTTACCCCATAGAGCACCGTAAGGAGACCAGCCATCGTCTCCTACCTCGAGCCACGCCGCTAGCACGCTGTGTAGCCCTTGCTGGAGCCGCCTGCCCATGCCTATAAATAAACGCCACCCCAGCCCCATTCGGCACACCACTCACCTCCCCTCACCTCACTGACCATTCCCCACCTCTAGCCGGAGCAGCACGAGCACTTGCTCGCCGGAATTTGGCTGGAGGAGCCTACAGTAGAGGAGGAGAAGGCCCCGCTGATTGCGACCACCCTCGGAGCCACCTCGACCACCCCTGAGCTCGCCGTCGTCTACCAGTCCGTTTGCCCGCCTCGCCGTCGTTGCTGGAGCCCTGGTACGCCCCCTGAGCACCCCCACTGAGCCGCTAGGGTTAGAGTTCGCCCGGTGGTCCGTCCGTCAAATCGACGACGAGACCCACCAGTTGATCCTGTTCTAATCTAACGGCCCACATCGCTTCAGCATTGCCGTTATGAGCCACTAACCGTGGATCCCCACATTGTGCCAGCGCCATGTAGTGTCACTGGGCCAGCCCGTTAGCGTTCCCGCACGACCCATTAGTTTGAATTAGGTTTTTTCTATTTTAGTTTAAACCTAGTTCTGTCCCCTAGTTTGAAATTCAATTCAGAGAGATTTACAAATCCAAATGGAGTGATTCCAATTTTGTTAGAAAGCTACTGAAAAGATATACCCAAACCCGTTGGATTTAATTCAATTAGATTAGAGATCTCTCCTAGTAAAAATAACAAAACAGAAGCATTTGCACCTTGCAACATTTTTATAAAATCAACCATGATAGCTTTTGATTTGATTCCAACTCTCAAAAATCACAATTAACCATACCTATCTGAATATGTAATAATATTAAGGTTTACATGTAGTGACTTTGGACTAGTACCAAAATAATGCTATATAGGCATTTCTAGTCACTTTAAATCATTAAATATTGAACTTAAACCAAAGTAATTATGAATCAACCCTTAAATCACATTCCCACATGTTAGAATATGTGGTGATGACATGTGTCCACATGATCCCATATTTTAAGTGGTGAATATTAAATCTTAGTATTTTTTTCCATGAGTAGAAATTACTTTTCTAAAATAGAAAGAATGAAACTAGTTAATAAAACTTGTGATGCTTGTGATGATAATATATCATCAAATGTGTGCCTTAGAGTGCTAATTAGACTAGTTAAGTATTGTTTGGTGATTGTGTATTCCGTATGTATTTATAGACGATAGTACCGACCAAGCCTTCGAGGAGGAGGAGTTCTATCAAGAGGAGGAAGAAAACTTCAACCACTACACCAACCAAGGCAAGCTACTATTGGCCAGCTAACCCTTGCAAGTTGCTATTAGCAAGCTAGGATAAAACTAGATGGTTTAGCAAAGATGCTTTAGGCATGCTTTGGTTATACCACTTTGACTATTTCTTTACCCCAAGTATTAATTTCAAGCTTTACTTCCTTTACTTTACACAAAGTCCTTTACTTGTTTTGAAGGTAGCATAAAGAGTATAAAACTTGACCTATAGAAATAATTTTAGATGTCATTCTATGGCATGAGATTGATCCCATCTTTCCACCTTAGTGAACACCCTTAACTTAGTAGTTTAGAGTAGATAAAAACTTGAGTCACTTTAGATGGGAACACTTGGTGAAAATGAATTATGAAAAGCTTGGAATGATGAGTCATTCTATTGAGATGTTTTGACATGTGTTGAGAAACACAAATGGTTTATGATGATGAAAATGTTGAGGCATGAGCCTTGACCCTTTTACAAAGCTGATGGTTGGATTCGGATGCGATACCATTCCAAATTTACCGTACAACCACAATACCTGAATTGGGTAAGGCTTAGCCAGAAGTTTATATGCATTAGTATTAGTTCCCTTGCGGGAGAGGTTTGAGCTAAGGCTACCTCTCAATGTTGTCCACCTATGCAGTGCCCAAGATGACAGATGGTCATGGTTGGGAGGCCATGCTCATAGGAGAGGTGCTTATACTGGGGTGTTTAAAGGAAAGGTTATGTTTGATTATTTGCATACTAAGTATGATGATTCAGGGTTATCCCTGACAGATGTATCGAATCTTGTGGTGAATGTGTACCACCTCTATAGAGTGTCAAACTATTCGAATAGCCGCGTCCGCGGTTATGGAGAGTTGGAATGGCCATACTGTTTCGTTGTCAGATGTTTTCAAAATAACTTATGAAAGGAATGATGAATCTTGACTTGACCACAATAGGGTTGTGATTATGACACTAGCTTCCCAACTTAAGTGATTCTATAACTTTATTTTATCTTTCTTTGGTTCATAACTCAGCTTAGGTTTCAAACTTAACCTTATAGTTAAACTTAGAGTTAGCACTTTAACTTAGAACTATAGTAATTGTTAGTGGTAGTTTGTGAGTACTTAAAGAGTACTCATGGCTTTTGGTCCTGGCTATTCTCATGGCCAGACTATGAAGGAGACTACCAAGATGATGGCCAGCAGGACGGCTATGATAACTAGGACTATCTGCCTTTGTCAACATTGCCTGTGCCCCTGAAGATGGACCCCACCGCTACGCTTATCTTTTATTCTGCTGCTTGTTGTATTAAGACTGGATCATGAGATCCTTATTTGTGTAAGACCTTATGTATGGTTTGTAATGGATGATGTACTGTGATATCCAATCCGTTATGTCTCGCAAAAATGTTAATCCACAGGATTGCGGTATGGCATAACGGGCATCTGGGATTAAAAATCCGGGTGTTGACAAGTTGGTATCAGAGCCATCCTGACCATAGGAGACCCTAGTTAGAATGGACGTCCGAACAAAAACTTAGTTTCAAAACCAAAGTGAGTATTTATGAAAAACTATTTCCTCTCTTACCCTTGGGAATTCATTCTTTCTCAAAAATTCATGTTCCTCAAAATTCTTACATTACTACTTAAAATTTGACACACTTGATCACTTCACTAAATTCCTCATCCTTAATTCTTATAGATGGAGACTCAGTTCAGCATGTTCTACCAGTTGGGAAATGGAGGTCAGCTGATCTTCGAGAGGGATCTGGATTCACTGTTGGAGTTACTGGGACGCCCACATCCGGAGTTTCTTCGAGCTCAACTTCCAGGACCCCCAGGAGGAGTTTTGCAGTGGATAGTCACCGCTGATCTTAGAGGAAGCATAGAATCACGAACGTCCGGGAGAATTCAGTTCTCCATGAGAGAGAACAACTGGCTAGATGGATTAGCCTGGCAATGCATGAAGATCTCACACGTCTATGTGCCCTCAGCGTCAACCAACTCCAGGGAACCCGTTTTGCTCGCTATGCAAGACGAGACTTCATGGGAATGCCAATGGAAATGCCAAGTCACCCAAAGCTGAAGCGTCAAGTGGAGAACCTTGACTTCCTGTTGTACGATCGCCAGAAGGAGTTGGACAATGCTAGGGAGTTAGCCAACCAGAACCGTGCCATTGCCGCCCAGAAGTCCCATACTTTCTCACTGCTTGTCAAGGACCGTCAGTCTCTTCGCCTCCAGCGCGAGAAGAAGGATCGCACCATCGCCCGTCTTTGCAAGAAGGTGGCCGACCTCGAGAAGACCGTCAAGGAGAAAGAAGTTCAGCTTGCATCCAAGGAAGTAGAAGAGGAGGGTGAAGACATCCAGGGAGACATGGATTCTTACCTCAGCAACGATGATGACTTTCAGGAGGAGGATTATGTGGACTTCTACACTGACGATGAGGACTCCGACTTCATCGACGATGAGTAGTTGCACTAGAGCACTGTCGTAGCATGAGATGTATCGGTCCCATTGTATCGTATCTTGCAGAATGGTTCTTCAAACCATCTATTTTCCTTTGATTGTTGTGGTGTGTGTTTGTATCGGGTGCTTGTTTGCATGAATGAAATGGAGTTAGTTGCAAAATCTGAGTCAAACTCAAAGTTTTAGCTTGAAACCAAAACCATGAACCTTAGAACTTTCCCTCTTACCCCTTTATCTACCTCAATATTCAGATGACTCGTGGAAACCAAGGAGGGAGCAGCTCGTCGCAAGACCCAATGCTGCAGATCTTGCAGAATCTCATCGCAGACAGAGAAGCAATCAGGGCAGAACGCCAAGCTAACTTAGCAACATTGCAGCAGATCGCCCAGATGGCTCTCAACAACCAGAACCATGGAAACCAGGATCACCATGGATCCAAACTCAAAAACTTCCAGAATACCAATCCCCCAATCTTCAACCAAGCTGAAAACCCACTAGATGTCATGGTAGTTGCGCAATGGAAAACAATTTAGAAGTTGCAGGAGTTGATGACAACGAGAAAGTTCTCTTCTCCACCCAGTATCTGGCAGGAGATGCAAGAGCTTGGTGGACCAGTATCCGCAACATGAACCATGGTCAAGTGATGACATGGGAAGCCTTCAAAATCAAGTTCAGCCGCACCCATGTGCCGCAAGGTCTAGTCAACAGAATGAGGGACGAGTTCCGCGACTTGAAGCAAGGCAGAATGACTATGGTGGAGTACCATGAAAGATTCCTGTCACTTGCCAGATATGCACCTGATGAGATCAACATGGAGGCCAAGAAGAAGGAGAGATTCCTGAATGGACTGCATGATGAGATGCAGACTGTCCTCGTCAACATCCGTTTCCAGGACCTCAAAGAGCTAGTCGACTCTGCCATTCAGATGGAAGGGAAGATTAACCAGGCAAACAACAACCGCAAGCGTCGTATGATGCAGAAATCTGGATCCAGCAATCACCAGAAGTACCGTCCCAACCCCTCACCAGGATATGCACCAAGGAACAATCGACCCACAATGTCTCGCCCAAGCTACCCCAACCGTAGCGGAGGCAATGTGAAGTCCGGAGGAAACAACAATCACAACTCCGGCAACACCAACAATTTCAACCGTGCACCTCCCAAGAGCAACAACAACAACACTGCACCCAGAACTAGCAGCAATGTTGTGCCCGTCGCAGCAAAGGACAAGTCCTAGATCACCTGTTTCGAGTGTGGAGTAAAGGGCCACTATTCCAATAAGTGTCCCAAGAAGACTACCGCCACTGCCAATGTGAATGCCCCAGCTCAACAGCAGCGTCGCGTTCAACCAGGAAGAAGATTTGCCACAGGGAACCCTCACAACCGCAATGGTCGTCTCTTCCACATGAACGCAGAAGAAGCCCAAGAAGCGCCAGATGTAGTGCTGGGTATGTTTTCTGTCAACTCAATTTTAGCAAGAGTATTGTTTGATCCGGGAGCATCGCATTCATTTGTCACCGAAGAATTTCATGCACTAGTAAGATTCACCCAGCCAACTTGAAGCATGTCATGATAGTTCAAATCCCCGGTTCAACTACAAAAGCTAGAAAAATTTGCAAAGCAGTGCCTATCAGAATACATGGGATAGATTTTTATGCCAACCTAATTGTACTTGGAACCAAAGGATTGTAAGTAGTACTAGGTATGGACTGGATGTCTAAGCATAAAGGAATGATAGACTATGCTAAGAAGGCCATCACCATGACCAGTAGCTCTGGAGTAACAGTAGAGCGTATCTCTGAAACCTTACCCTGCCAATTCAAGTACAACAAGAGTCTATCCCTACCCACCTTAGACCAAGTAAGAGTAGTCTGTGAATACCCTGACGTATTCCTAGATGAATTGCCAGGTATGCCCCCGGATAGGGATATTGAGTTCATTATCAAACTAATCCCCGGAACCGGACCCATAGCCCAGAGACCCTATATCATGAACCCCTCAGAGTTAGTAGAGCTGAAGAAGCAGTTAGATGCTATGTTGGCAACATGCTTTATTCAAGCAAGCGCTTCGCCATGGAGATCACCAGTGTTATTCGTCGACAAGAAAGATGGAGGCAACCGTTTGTGCATAGATTACAGAAAGTTGAATGACGTCACCATCAAGAATAAGTACCCCTGGCCAAAGATAGAGGATCTATTTGATCAGTTGACTAGAGCTCAGGTATTCTCAAAGATTGATCTTACGACTGGTTATCACCAACTTAAGATTCGTTCAACTGATATTCCGAAGACCGCCTTTACTACTCTCTACGGTATATACCAGTATACGGTTATATCTGTTGGATTAACCAATGCCCCTGCTTATTTCATGAATCTCATGAATAAGATCTTTATGAATTTCCTAGATAAGTTTGTAGTTGTGTTCATCGACGACATCCTTATCTACTCCAAGTCAGAAGATCTTTGGACTAGTTAATCAAGGATTATGACCTTGACATTCACTATCACCCCGGCAAGGCCAATGTGGTAGCGGATGCTCTTAGCAGATTACCTTGCAGGCTTAACACCATGATCAAGGAGAAGCAACCAAGTTTGTACGAGGAGTTGGAGTAGTTCAGAACTGAATTAGTTAGCAAAGGATTCTTAGCTAGCATTGAACTTCAACCCACTTTGATTACCCAAATCAAGGAAGCCTAGAAGGGAAATGAAAGTATCGACGGTATCAAACATCGTATTGGTACAGGAAAGGTACCTGGATTCACCGAAGACGAAGAAGGACTTCTGTGGTACAAAGGACATATCTGTGTGCCATCAGATTCAGAGCTCAAGCAAGTTATCATGAAGGAAGCCCATGATACTCTTTATTCTATCCACCCTGGAGGAACGAAGATGTATCAAGATTTGAAAGAGCAATTTTGGTGGCACAAGATGAAGAGAGAAATCGGAATCTACATCGCCAAGTGTGACATCTGTCAAAGAGTCAAAGCAGAGCATCAGAGACCCATAGGACTGTTGCAACCATTGCAGATTCTAGAATGGAAATGGGATTCTGTCAAAATGGACTTTATCACCGGTTTGCCTACTTCTAGTAGGGGAAATAACTCAATATGGGTCATAGTTGATAGACTGTCCAAGGTATCTCACTTTATACTTGTCAAGACTACCTACCAGAGTGTGAAGCTAGCAGAGCTGTACATTGCTAGGATTGTTAGCCTGCATGGAACCCCCAAGACCACAGTATCAGATCGAGGAACCCAGTTTACCTGGAGATTTTGGTAGAAAGTTCAGGAAGGATTGGGAACCAAGTTTAACTTCAGCACCGCTTATCACCCGCAAACTGATGGATAGACTGAGAGACTCAACCAGATCCTAGAGGATATACTTAGAGCTTGTGTGTTAGAGTATGGATCAAAATGGGAAGACTGCCTTCCTTTTGCAGAATTCTCATATAACAACAGTTATCAAGCTAGTTTGCAGATGGCACCATTTGAATTCCTATACGGAAGAAAGTGCCGCACCCCTTTGAATTGGTCGCAAATAGGAGAGAGTCAGATCTTTGGACCCGACATTCTCCAAGAAGCCGAAGAGAAGGTTCACAAAGTCCATGAGCACCTCAAGACCGCCCAATCCAGATAGAAGAGTTATGTTGACAAGAGAAGGAGAGACCTGACTTTCAATGTCGAAGATTTTGTATATCTCAAGGTTTCACCATTGAAGGGAACTCAACGCTTTAGTCTGAAAGGAAAGTTAGCCCCCAGATATATCGGGCCCTTCAAGATTCTGAACCGTCGAGGAGAAGTATCGTATCAATTGGAACTACCTGAAGAGATGTCAGCCATCCACAATGTGTTCCATATCTCATTACTTCGCAAATGCCTAGAAGTGCCAGAGAAGACTGAAGTTTTCAAGAACATCGATCACAGAGCTGTGGAGATCAACAATGACCTGACCTATCATGAAGTGCCCATCCGTATCCTAGAAGAAGCCTACAGAACCACCAGGACCCGAAGTATCAAATTTCTCAAGATTCAATGGAGCAACCATACTGAGGAGGAAGCCACTTGGGAGCCAGAAGATTACATTAGGACAGAGTTCCAAGACCTCTTTAGTTCCTAGTTTTCTTTGTAAATCTCGGGACAAGATATTGTTTAAGGGGGGAAGGTTTGTAACATCCCAAAACTCTAATCCAAGGTTATTAAGATCCAAATCATCAAAATTAGGGTTAACAAAAACTTTTCCAATTAAAAATATTAAAGCATTCATATGTGTGTGCATTTAAATTAGGAGTTGATTTGAATTGCCATGACTAAGTGATCCATTGCTTGTAAAATGATTCTTAGGTGAAATAAACATCATCTAAATCATTCCCAAACAAATCCCAAAGAAAAACAAATCAAAATGAATAAAAGAAGAGAATGGTCATTTGTGCCATTTTAATCAACATGCCTACTTTAGCTATTCCTAGTACTCAGTTCTTAACAGAAACAAGTGTGGATCTTTGCACCCCTTACTTGTACACATAATGATGTACCAAGGCCCACTTTGTGATCTACCAAAATCATTCAAATACTAATTTTAATTGGCAGTTGAAAATTGAATCCCTTTCATATGGGAAGATCCCACTATTTCAAAAACCACTCAAACAAGCTCAAATTTCAAAAGCCAAGCACCCACAGAGTCTCAAGCTTATGCCTAGCACACCCACCAAAAATCTTTTCAAAATTCAAAAATATTTTTCTTGCGGCCATTTCCACAAACACTTGGCATGCATGATTTACACCTAGTAATTAGCTCACTAATTTGTACAGGGTTTTGCACCCATTTGTCCTCAAAACACTCCCTCTGTCCCCAAGTGATCTAACCATGCCATTATCACCCCATACCCTACCCCCTAGTGGCAATGCCAAGCCATGCCGAGCACCATGCTGGCCGGCCGACCATGCCACCACCGTAGCAGACCACCTCCCTCCCTCTCACCATGTCTATGTGAAGGGTTCCGTAGCAGAAAACAAAAAATTTCTATCTACTCAAACACTAATACCAGGATCTATATTATGTAGGCATAAGTAACGGAGAAGGAATATAGTATTCATACCTTTGCAGAGAGAGGCACGCCTTACTCAGGAAGGCGTATATTGATGAAGACGAGCAGCACCCCAAGTGTGTGGAGCCTCCGAAGTTCGTCACACGTTCGGTGTAGGGGACATCAACCGGGCTCCTATCCAACCGAGCAGCGGAAGAAGGAGATGACGGATCGCTGATCACACGACGGTAGTGTGAAGGTGGATAACTCAACTACGAGGTCCTCCCCAATATTACGGGGAAGCCCTCAGCAGATGAGAGAGAGAGAATGGGAGAAATGGGTGTGTTCCAAGGGGAAGGGGGGACCCCTTTATATAGTAAGAGGGGGGGCGCACCACCCAAGGGCCAGGCGGGGTGGGACTAATCCCTACACCCACCGGCCCCCTTGGGGCAGCCGCCGGCCCTAGGTGGGCCCCACTCGGGTGGCCCACCAGCCCTAGGCCGGCTGGCCCCCACTCCCTAGGCGCCTTGCCCACTTGGGCCTCCCTTCGGGTAAGGCCCATTAGCAATATAGTGCCTTCAAAAATAAAAATAAAATATATATTTAATATTAATTCTCCAATTAACATTCAAATATACATATTATATTATCTCTTCTCTCCGGAACAACTTCCGGACCCCTTTCCGATCTCCATCGGATGTTACCGAAACTATTCCGGTTTCTCTTTCTCTATTTCTCATACGATGCCTCATCTACCCTAAGCATCCCTACCCTTAAGCGTGACATCCTTCGGTTCGGAAACACTCCGGACATGATAGAGACCACTCTCATATCAATGATCAACAGAGGGGCCTAGATGGCCATGAGACCCCCGTGCGTTTCACGAATACAATCGCTCGCACCGTGAGATAGTCGTTCCCCATTCCCTTTGTCACTCGATACCTAATTCATCCGAGACTTGATCTTCGGTATCTGCATACCTTAGTTCGATCTCGTTACTGATGAACTTGTTTTCTCGTTCTCATGTCATTGCATTTCGTGACCTAGTCACATGCTTGCAAGCTTCATTAATGCAATCTCACCGAGATGGCCACATGTTTCTGTCCGTTACACAGACTAGACAAATCCTGGTCTTGATATGTACTCCTATACGCATCCCTTCGGAAAACCTGAGTGGCACCTTTTGGTCACCCTGTTACGAGATGACTCTAGATAACCATCTAAGCTTCTTCCGGAATGGTGATTTGCATTACCTCATAGTCAAAGGATCGGGTTAAGAGGTTCTCTGTGTTTTATCATCAATGGTGAACTTTGTAACTAGATCTCATGAAGATATAACGGTCGGATGTTTGTCTATCATGTTATTCAGCTAATAACATGACCTCATTGTCAGTTGGCATAAATGCCTATGGTCTTGAAACATAGACCATCCTCATGACCAATGAACTAGTTCACTAGAGGTAACTAGAGACATGGTTTGTTTACATACCACACGTGTATTAATGTTTCGTATTAACACAGTTATAGCACAGTATGAAACGTATTATGAACACACAGGAGATATATCAAATAATACACTTTATTATTTGCCTCTAGGGCATAACTCCTTCAGTCTCCCACTTGCACTAGAGTATATCAAACTAGTGTACAATAGGCAGGAACCTAACACCAATGGAATCTCGGTGTTGTTCATGCTTGTCTAAGTGGAGAGCTTTCGTCAATGGATCTGCTACATTCAGTTCCATATCTACTTTGCAAATCTTGACTTCACCTTCGTCGACGTTTTGTTGGATGACATGAAATCTAAGCTTGATATGTTTGGCTGTGGAATGAGTTCTTGGCTCCCTTGCATTTGCAATAGCTCCCGTGTTATCACAATAGATCGTCACGGTGTCTTGCGCATTGGGAAAACTCCCAGTTCAATGACAAAATTCCTTAGCCAAACAGCTTCATTTGTTGCATCAGCCGCAGTAATGTATTTAGATTCCATTGAAGATTGTGCCACCACCGGTTGCTTCTTGCTCTTCCAGCTTACCGCCCCACCATTCACCAAGAAAACAAATCCTGTTTGAGACTTCGAGTCATCATGATCTGAATTCCAGCTCGCATCTACGTAACCTGTTACGTTTAGAGCTTCATCATTTCCTCCATAGATCAGGAACATATCCTTTGTTCTTCTTAGATACTTTAGGATATTTTTCACAGCTGTCCAGTGATCCGGTCCTGGATTACTCTGATATCGGCTCGTCAAACTAAGAGCCAATGCCACATCAGGTTGGGTACTAAGCATTGCATACATGATAGATCCTATTGCTTAAGCATATGGGATGTAAGACATCTTTTTTCTATCATTGTCCGTTAGAGGACATTGAGTCATACTCAAGTTGCAATTCTTCATCATAGGTGTAAAACCCCTCTTGGTGTTTTCCATTTTGAACCTCTTCAAAATCTTATCTATGTAAGTACTCTGACTTAATATTATTAGGTGTCTCGATCTATCTCTATAGATCTTGATTCCTAATATATATGCAGCTTCACCTAGATCCTTCATGGAAAATTGGTTACTTAAATATGCTTTCACGCTATTCATAAGATCCACATGGTTTCCCATGAGTAATATGTCATCCACATATACTACTAAGAAAACAACCGAGCTCCCACTCGCTTTCTTGTAAACACAGAACTCTTGTTGGTTTTTGAAAAATCCAAAACTCTTGATCACTTGATCAAAACGTTAGTTCCAGCTCCGAGATGCTTGCTTCAGTCCATAAATGGACCGTTGAAGTTTGCATACCTTTCCAGCATCCTTAGGATTGACAAAACCTTCTGGTTGCATCATATACAACTCTTCATCAATGTGACCATTGAGGAATGCGGTCTTGACATCCATCTGCCAAATTTCATAGTTGAAATGTGCAGCAATTGCTATTAAAATCCTGACAGCCTTAAGCATTACTATCGGAGAATAAGTCTCTTCGTAATCAACTCCTTGAATTTGTCGAAAACCCTTTTCGATAAGTCTAGCTTTGTGAATGGTCACATTACCATTCGCATCTGTCTTTTTCTTAAAGATCCATTTACTTTCCATGGCCTTGCGGCCTTATGGAAGATCCACCAAGGTCCAAACTTAGTTTTCATGCATGGATCCTATTTCGGATTTCATGGCTTCTAGCCATTTCTCGGAGTCAGCACTATCCATAGCTTCTTTGTAGTTTGCAGGTTCTTCTCGATCATCTAAGATGACAGACATTACAAGGCTACTGTACCAATCTGGAGTGGCACGAACCCTTGTAGACCTGCAAACCTCAGGAGTCTCGATGTCCTTGTTTTGATCAGCATCAACGGGCTCTTCCTCCATGTTAGAGAGCGGTTTCGGAATAGCTTCCATTGTGCTACTCGGAATACGGAGAGAAGGGTCAACAATTTCATCTAACTCTATTTTCCTTCCACTCACTCCTTTTGCAAGAAACTCCGTTTCGAGAAAGGTGCCAGTTTTTGCGATAAACATTTTTCCTTCGGCTTGGTTGTAGAAGGTATACCCAACTGTTTCCCTTGGGTATCCTACAAAGATACATTTTTCTGATTTGGGTTCGAGTTTGTCAGGCTGCAGTTTCTTAACGTAAGCCTCACATCCCCAAACTTTTAGAAATGACAACAATGGCTTATTGCCATGCCATATCTCATATGGGGTTGTCTCTACGGATTTGGATGGTGCTCAGTTTAAAATAAAAGCGGCGGTTTCTAACGCGTATCCCCAAAAAGACACAGGCAAATCAGTTAAAGACATCATGGACCATACGCTATCCAATAGGGTTCAGTTACGATGTTCCGACACACCATTACGCTGTGGTGTTCTGGCTGGCGTAAGCTGTGGGATAATCCCACAGTCCTTCAAGTGCATGTTAAACTCATAACTCAAATACTCACCTCCCTGATCTGATCGAAGGTGCTTGATTTTCTTGTTAAGTTGATTCTCTACCTCCTTCTGAAATTCCTTGAACTTTTCAAAGGTTTTAGACTTGTGCTTCATCAAGTAGATATATCCATATCTGCTTAAGTCGTCAGTAAAGGTAACAAAGTAACGATAACCATTGTGGGTTGAGACACTCATTGGTCCACATACATCCGTATGTATGATCCCAAGTAGGTCTACGGCTCTCTCCATTATACCGGAGAATGGTGTCCTGGTCATCTTGCCCATGAGACATGGCTCACATGTATCAAGGGATTCAAAATCCAATGATTCAAGAAGCCCTTCTGAATGAAGCTTCTTCATGCGCTCTATGCCAATATGACCAAGATGGCAATGCCATATGTACATGGAATATCGTCACTATGCTTACAATGTTTAGCATCAACACTATGGATGTGTGTATCACAATCGAGATCAAGTAAGAATAAACCATCATGTACAGGTGCATGAACATAGAAAACATCATTCATATAAATTGAACAACCATTTGTTCCTGATTTAAACGAATAACGGTCTTCCAACAAGCAAGACCCACTCACAATATTCATACTTAGTGCGGGTACATAATAGCATTTATTCAAAACCAATAATAATCCTGACGGTAGACGTAGATGCAGGGTGCCGACGGCCATCACTTCGACTTTCGAACCATTGCCGACACGCATCGTCACCTCGTCCTTCCTCAGGCGCCTCCTACTCTTCAGATCCTGCTAAGAGTTACAAATGTGAGCAACAGATCCGGTATCAAATACCCAGGTGTTACCCCTGGCGCTTGTAAGGAATACATCAATAACATGTATATCATATATACCTTTGTCCGGAATGGCTATCTTGCCAGCTCGCTTGTCTTCAAGGTATTTGTGGCGATTCGTTTCCGTATCCCATCCCTTTGCGAGAGAAGCACGAAGTGCCAGGCTTGGCAGCCTTTGAGGTGGTGGGAACAAACTTGCCATCCCTCTTAGGCTTCTTGCTCTTGCCTTTTCCCTTTTGCCCCAGTTTCTTAAAGTTGGTGGTCTTGTTGACCATCAGCACCGTGTGCTCCTTCTTGATTTCAACCTCAGCAGTTTTGAGCATGGCGAACACCTCAGCAAGGGTATTGTTCATCCCTTGCATGTTGTAGTTCATCACAAAACCCTTATAGCTAGGGGGCAGCAAATGCAGCACCCCATCTATAGCGAGTTCCTCCGGGATTTTGCAATCCAGGGCGTTTAAGCGTTTAACATAGCTAGACATTTTGACCACGTGCTCACTAATACTGCTGTGCTCTTCCATTTTAGAAGAGAAGAAGAGCTCGGAAGCATCATACCTCTCTACACGAGCCTATGGAGCAAAGACATCCTTAAGATCCTCAATGATCTCAAAAGCATTCATCTTCTCAAAACGCTTTTGAAGCTCCGGCTCCATGGCATAGAGAATTCCACTCTGGATGAGGGAGAAATCATCCGCCTTGGACTGCCAGACATTCTTTTCAT
This sequence comes from Avena insularis, assembly GCA_023614405.1. NCBI lineage: Eukaryota > Viridiplantae > Streptophyta > Magnoliopsida > Poales > Poaceae > Avena > Avena insularis. The sequence goes on from CM042690.1 coordinate 536,823,416, forward strand.
CCTCAGAGGCGGAATCTGCAGGCTTAGCCGGAACCTCAGCCTCGATGACATAAGTCAACTTGTAGGGGACTAGGAGGATCCTAAGATTGCGGAACCATGCGGTGAAGTTGGTTCCATCAGTTTTCAGCTTGTCCTTCTCGAGGAAAGTGCTAAGGTTGAAGGTGGGTGGGCGAGACATCTACAAAGGAATTTGCAAAGTATTTAGACTACGTTCATAATAATGAGTTCAAGTTTTAACTAAAAGAACTCCCACTTAAACGAACTTCCCTCTACTCGTTCAGTGATCACATGATCCCTATCCTCTGCACCTCCCCCGATCGTCACGACCATCAGTGCAGTTTCAAAGGTGGACATTCCCTAATGTCGATCACATCAACCATGTGATTCATGCTCGACCTTTCGGTCTCTTGTATTCCGAGGCCACGCTTCTCTAGCGTGATAGGCTCGCCAGTCCTAACTCGCGTGTATTCGCAGTGCAACATGGCTTACACCCACTATATCTGAATGTAGATATGTTTGACACCCAGGCCTGTAACCCTGGATCGCCTCATACCGAAGAACTTTCTTGGTGGTGCACACACAAGGGGAATACGATAACTGGAATACTATGAGGGACTATCTTATTATGCTACCGTCTAGAAAGTATACTAGTACAATAAGTAATACTTCTAAAGTAAAGTGTTATGACATGGTTACAGCTTTACGATCATCATCAATAGCTTCAATGGGAGTTTCATAAACTTGTCATTGCCATGTTATAATACTTGCCCCTATGCAGTAATGAAGATAGACGCTTCTATATTGACTATTGCATGTTTTACGTGGCTTTAGGGCTTTCGCAGTAGAACCCCTTCCCACCTACGAACGTCGAGCCACAACATGGATTCCATGATTGCCGTTCTTCTTCCCTTTTTAGGGCCCTCTAATGTTAATGCCATATCAACTACTATAGAGAGATAGACAGCCCCTAAGCCACTTTGATTTGTGGACCAGTCTCGTGAATCACCACGTGAGCTCGGTTGGGGGCCGCTTCATCAAACAGTGCCACGATATGAACAATAAAACTAAAGAGGGTAGCAACTAGAGAATCAATGCCCACATATTGCTATGTGTTCTATCCGTACGACATGTCTACCTATAGACCCGCTCTGATACTACTGAAGGGTTCCGTAGCAGAAAACAAAAAAATTCTATCTACTCGAACACTAATACCAGGATCAATACTATGTAGACATAAGTAACGGAGAAGGAATACAATATTCATACCTTTGCAGAGAGAGGCACGCCTTACGCAGGAAGGCGTATATTGATGAAGACGAGCAGCACCCCAAGTGTGGTTCCTCCGAAGTTTGTCACACGTCCGGTGTAGGGGACGTCAGCCGGGCTCCGATCCAGCCGAGCAACGGAAGAAGTAGATGCCGGATCGCTGATCACACGACGGTAGTGTGAAGGTGGAGAACTCAACTATGACGTCCTCCCCAATATTACGGGGAAGCCCTCAGCAGATGAGAGAGAGACAGAATGGGAGGAATGGGTGTGTTCCAAGGGGAATAGGGGACCCCTTTATATAGTGGGAGGGGGGGCGCACCACCCAAGGGCCAGGCGGGGTGGGAATAATCCCCACACCCGCCGGGCACCTTGGGGCAGCCGCCGGACCTAGGTGGGCCCCACTCGGGTGGCCCACCAGCCCTAGGCCGGCTGGCCCCCACTCCCTAGGCGCCTTGCCCACTTGGGCCTCCCTTTGGGTAAGGCCCATTAGCAATATAGTGCCTTCAAAAATAAAAATAAAATATATATTTAATATTAATTCTCCAATTAACATTCAAATATACATATTATATTATCTCTTCTCTCCGGAACAACTTCCGGACCCCTTTCCGATCTCCATCGGATGTTACCAAAACTATTCCATTTTCTCTTTCTCTATTTCTCATACGATGCCTCATCTACCCTAAGCGTCTCTACCCTTAAGCGTGACATCCTTCCGTTCAGAAATACTCCGGACATGATAGAGACCACTCTCTTATCAATGATCAACACAGGGACCTAGATGGCCATGTGACCCCCGTGCGATAGTCGTTCCCCATTCCCTTTGTCACTCGATACCTAATTCATCCGAGACTTGATCTTCGGTATCTACATACCTTAGTTCGATCTTGTTACTGATGAACTTGTTTTCTCGTTCTCATGTCATTGAATTCCGTGACCTAGTCACATGATTGCAAGCTTCATTAATGCAATGTCACCGAGATGGCCACATGTATCTGTCCGTTACACAGACTAGACAAATCCTGGTCTTGATATGTACTCCTCTACGCATCCCTTCGGAAAACCTGAGTGGCACCTTTTGGTCACCCTGTTACGAGATGACTCTAGATAACCATCTAAGGTTCTTCCGGAATGGTGATTTGCATTACCTCATAGTCAAAGGATCGGGTTACGAGGTTCTCTGTATTTTATCATCAATGGTGAACTTTGTAACTAGATCTCATGAAGATATAACAGTCGGATGTTTGTCTATCATGTTATTCAGCTAATAACATGACCTCATTGTCAGTTGGCATAAATGCCCATGGTCTTGAAACATAGACCATCCTCATGACCAATGAACTAGTTCACTAGAGGTAACTAGAGACATGGTTTGTTTACATACCACACGTGTATTAACATTTCGTATTAACACAGTTATAGCATAGTATGAAACGTATTATGAACACACAGGAGATATATCAAATAATACACTTTATTATTTGCCTCTAGGGCATAACTCCTTCACTATGAGCTAGCTCTAACCTCACCGCCACCCTCTGTCCCCTCCCCGAGCCAACCAGAGCATGGACCACCGCCAATGCGCCGCGCCCAGTGCGTCTGCACCATGCCGAGCATGCGCTAGAGCGCCGCACCCGACACCCGTGTACACGCCGCCCCTCGACCGCAGCCCGCGTCCACCGCTCCGCCATGACCCTAGGAACAAGCCAGACATGCCTGTTCGCCGCCCAACGCACCACAGCCACCGCTCGCCGTTGAGACCGCCGTCTCTACCGCTCAGAGCGCCAGCATCAACCGACCGCATACCACCGCCCCTAGTCCCGCATTTACCCCCGTAGAGCACTGCAAGGAGACCAGCCACCGTCCCCTACCTCGAGCCACGCTGCTAGCACGCTATGCCGCCCTCGCCGGAGCCACCCGCCCATGCCTCTCGGTCGCGTCATCGTCCTATAAATAGAGGCCACCCCCAGCCCCATTCGGCACACCACTCACCTCCCCTCACCTCACTGACCGTTCCCCACCTCTAGCCGGAGCAGCGCGAGCACTTGCTCGTCGGAATTTGGCCGGAGTAGCCCGCAACAGAGGAGGAGAAGGCCCCCTGATTGCGACCACCCCTGGAGCCACCTCGACCACCCCTGAGCTCGTCGTCATCTACTAGCCCGTTTGCGCGCCTCGCCGTCATTGCTGGAGCCCTGGTACGCCCCTGAGCACTCCCACCGAGCCGCTAGGGTTAGAGTTCGCCGGCGACAGGTCCGTCATCGATGACGAGCCCCATCCATTGATCCCCGTTCTAATCTAACGGCCCACATCGCCTCATACCGCTTCGCGCGTTATGAGCCACTTACCGGTGGACCCCCCTGTCAGTTGTGCCCCACGCCGCGTAGTGTCACTGGGCTGACCCGTTAGCGTTCCCGCGCGACCCATTTAGTTTGAATTATGTTTTTTCTATTTTAGTTTAAACCTAGTTCTGTCCCCTAGTTTGAAATTCAATTCAGAGAGCAAATCCAAATGGAGTGATTCAAATTTTGTTAGAAATCTACTGAAAAGATCTACCCAAGCCCGTTGGATTTAATTCAATTAGAGTTAGAGATCGCTCCTAGTAAAAATAACAAAACAGAAGCATTTGCACCTTGCAACATTTTTATAAAATCAACCATGATAGCTTTTGAGTTGATTTCAACTCTCAAAAATCACATTTAACCATACCTATCTGAATATGTAATAATATTAAGGTTTACATGTAGTGACTTTGGACTAGTACCAAAATAATGCTATATAGGCATTTCTAGTCACTTTAAATCATTAAATATTGAACTTAAACCAAAGTAATTATGAACCAACCCTTAAATCACATTCCCACATGTTAGAATATGTGGTGATTACATGTGTCCACATGATCCCATATTTTAAGTGGTGAATATTAAATCTTAGTATTTTTTTCCATGAGTAGAAATTACTTTTCTAAAATAAAAAGAATGAAACTAGTTAATATAACTTGTGATGCTTGTGATGATAATAGATCATCAAATGTGTGCCTTAGAGTGCTAATTAGACTAGTTAAGTATTGTTTGGTGATTGTGTACTCCGTATGTATTTATAGACAATAGTACCGACCAAGCCTTTGAGGAGGAGGAGTTCTATCAAGAGGAGGAAGAAAACTATAACATCCCAAAACATTAATCCAAGCTTATCAAGATCAAATCATCCAAAAATAGGGTTAACAAAAACTTTTCCAAATTAAAAATGAAAGCATTCATATGTGTGTTCATTTAAAATAGGAGTTGAATTGAAGTGCCTTGTTTAAGTGATCCAATGCTTGTAAAATGTTTCCTAGGTGAATTAAACATCATCTAAGTCATTCCCAAACTTTTCCCAAAGAAAAATAACTCAAAATAAATATTTGAAGTGAATGGTCATTTTGGCCAAATTAACTCTCATGCCTACTTTGGCCATTCCTAGTACTCAAAACTTAACAGAAACATGTGTGGATCTTTACACCCCTTGCTAGTACACATAATGAGGTACCAAGGACCACCTTGTGATCTGCAAAAATCTTTCAAATGCTAATTTTAAATGACAGTTCAAAATTGAATCTATTTCATATGGTAAGATCCCACTCTTTCAAAAACTATTCAAACAAGCTCCACTTTCAAAACCCTTGCAACCAGAGACTACCTAACACTAGTGGAGAACACCCAAAAAATTTGAAACCAAAATTCAAAAGTTTATTTCTTGCGGCCAATTAATCAAACACTTGGCAGGCAGGTTTAAACTCTAAATCATTGCTCACTGTTCTACACAGGGTTTTCCCCCATTTGATCTCCATTTAATCCCTATGTCCCCTTTTGGTCTAACCAGGCCCTTAGCACCCCTCTCCCTTGTCCCTAGCCACCATGCCATGCCAACCCGAGGACATGCTCGCCAACCAAACCTTGCCCCACTGTAGCAGACCACTCCCTCCTCCCTCGTCATGTCTAGGAGGTAGCCAGGAGCTCACCGCCACCCTCTGTCCCCTTCCCGAGCCGAGCCTCGCCGTGGACCACCGAGGAAAGCCCGCGCCAAGTGACACCGCACCATGCCGAGCACGCGCTAGCGCACCGCACCCGGCATGCATGCACAGACCACCGCTCGACCGCAGCCCGTGCCTACCACTCCGCCACGACCCAGGGAACACCCCAGACACCCCCGTTCGCCAACACACCACAGCCACCGCTCGCCGTGGACATTGTCGCTTCTGCCGCTCAGAGCTCCAGCTCGCCCAGACCGCATAACACCGCCCCTACGCCCGCATTCTCTTCCTAGAAAACCGCCAGGAGACCGCCTGTCGATCGCCACCCTCCGCCATGCCTCTAGCCGGCCGTAGCCATGTCGCCACCGTCGCCTGCCCATCCCGCTCGGTCTCACCATCAGGCCTATATAAACCGGCCTCCCAAGCCTCTTCTCTCCACACCCACTCACTCCCCACCTCTCACTGAACCTCACCCACCTCTCGCTGGAGCCAAGCAAGATCTACCTCGCCAGAATTGGAGCCGGAGCAGCCGCTGCAGGAGGAGAAGGATGACTGCGATTTAAGGCACCCCAAGCTCCGCCGCAACTGCGCCTCGCCTTGCCGTCGACCACCAGTTCGTTTGCCTACCTTGTCGACCCCGATGGAGCCCTGGTACATCCCCACAGACCCCCACTGAGCCGCTAGGGTTCGAGCTCGCTGGCGACCTGTTCGTCATCGACGACGACCCTCAGCCGTAGATCCCCTTTCTAATCCTATGGACCCACGGTAGCGTGCCGTTTGGCGTGTTAAGACCAGCGACAAGCGGGACCCCTGTCAGCTGAGCCCTTTTGTGAGCACCACTGGGCCGGCCCAAGTTGTTTCCCGCGCTAGCCCAACCGTTGAAATCTGGATTTTTCTTTTTAGTTGAGTCTAGTTTCTGTCCCCTAGTTTGAAAATGAATTCAGAGAGATTTATAAATCCAAATTGCATGAAACCAATTTTTCTAAAAGGTATTGAGATGATCTATCCAAGCCCGTTGGATTTAATTCAATTAGAGTTATAGATCTCTCCTAATAAAAATAACAAAACAAAAGCATTTGCACCTTGCAACATTTTTATAAGATCAACCAAGTTAGCTTTTGAGTTGATTCCAACTCTCAAAAATCACATTTCACCATATCTATATAAATATGTAATAATATTAAGGTTTACATGCAGTGACTTTGGACTAGTACCAAAATAATGCTATATAGGCATTTCTAGTCACTTTAAATCATTAAATAATAAACTTAAACCAAAGTAATTATGATCCAACCTTTAAATCACATTCCCACATGATAGAATATGTGATGATGATATGTGTCCACATGATACCATATTTTAAGTGGTGAATATTAAATCTTAGTTAATTTTTCAATGAGTAGAAATTACTTTTCTAAATTAAAAGGAAGGAAACTAGTGAATTAAACTTGTGATGCTTGTGATGATAATAGATCATCAATTGTGTGTCTTAGAATGCTATCTAGCCTAGTTAAGTATTGTTTGGTGATTGTGTACTCCGTATGTATTTATAGAAGATAGTACCGACCAAGCTTACAAGGAGGAGGAGTTCTACCAAGAAGAAGAAGAAAACTTCAACCACTGCATTAACCAAGGCAAGCCACCATTAAAAGTGCCAGCTACCATTAGCAAGCTAGGATTGAACTAGATGGTTTAGCAAAGATGCTTAGAGCATGCCTTGATTATACCACTTCGACTAGTATTTACCCCAAGTATTATTTTCAAGCTTTACTTCCTTTACTTTACCCAAAGTTCTTTACTTGTTTTGAAGGTAGCATAAAAAGTATAAAACTTGACCTATTTAGATAACTTTAGATGTCATTCTATGGCATGAGATTGAACCCATCGCTTCAACCTTAGTGAACACTCTTAACTTAGTAGTTTAAGGTAGATCAAAAACTTGAGTCACTTTAGATGGGAACACTTGGTGAAAATGAATTATGAAAACCTTGGAATGATGAGTCATTCTATTGAGATGTTTTGACATGTGTTGAGAAACACAAATGGTTGATAATGATGAAAATGTTGAGGCATGAGCCTTAAACCTTTTATAAAACTGATGGTTGGATTCGGATGCGATACCATTCCAAATTTACCGTACAACCACACTACCTGAATTGGGTAAGGCTTAGCTAGAAATTTATATACATTAGTATTAGTTCCCTCGCAGGAGAGGTTTGAGATGAGGCTACCTCTCATGATGTCCACCTATGCAGTGCCCAAGATGACTGATGGTCATGGTTGGGAGGCCATGCTCATAGGAGAGGTGCTTATACTAGGGTGTGTAAAGGGATGGTTATGTTTGATTATCTGCATACTAAGTATGATGATTCAGGATTATTCCTGACAGATGAATCGAATCTTGTGGTGAAAGTGTACCACCTCTGCAGAGTGTCAAACTATTCGAATAGCCGCGTCCGTGGTTATGGATAGTTGGAATGGCCATACTGTTTCGTTGTCAGATGTTTTCCAAATAACTTGAAATGAATGATGAACTTTGACTTGACCACAACAGGGTTGTGTTTATGACAATAGCTTCCAAACTTAAGTGTATCTAGAACTTTATTTTACCTTTCTTTGCTTCAGAACTCAGCTTAGGTTTCAAACATAACCTTATAGTTAAACTTAGAGTTAGCACTTTAACTTAGAACTATATTAATTGTTAGTGGTAGTTTGCGAGTACTTAAAGAGTACTCATGGCTTTTGTCCCTGGATATTCTCATGGCCAGACTATGAAGGAGACTACCAAGATGATGGCCAGTAGGATGGCTATGATAACTAGGACTATCTGCCTTCGTCAGCATTGCCTGTGCCCCTGAAGATGGACCCCACCGCTATGCTTATCTTTTATTCCGCTGCTTGTTGTATTAAGACTGGATCATGAGATCCTTATTTGTGTAAGACCTTATGTATGGTTTGTAATGGATGATGTACTGTGATATCCAATCCGTTACGTCTTGCAAAAATGGTAATCCTGGGATTGCGAGGTATGGCATAACGGGCATCCGGGATTAAAAATCCGTTACACTTTCTTGGACTAACCTATTAACAAGTGCCACAGTGCCAGTTGCCTATTTTCTGCTGTTTTTGGTTCCAGGAAAGTCAGGAAATCAATATTCTCAGAATTGGACCGGACAAAAGCCAAAGTCGATATTTTACCAGAAGACTCACGGAGCTAGAAGACGAGACGGAGAGGGGCCATAGGGTGGCCACACCATATGGTTGCGCGGGCTAGCCCTGGCCACGCCACCAGGTAGTGTGGGCCCCCTGGCCGGCCACCGACCTTGCCCCTTCGCCTATAAAATCCTCTCGAGGCGAAAACCCTAAATCCTCAATCAGAAATCCACGAAAAGTTCCGCAGCGCCGCCGCCACCGAAGGGGAGATTCGGGGGATAGAAAGTCTCTATTCTGGCACCCTGCCGGGACGGGGAAGTGCCCCTGGAGCCATCTCCATCGATCTCCACCACTATCTCCATCACCATTGCTGATTCCCATGATGAGGAGAGAGTAGATCTCTCTCGAGGCTAAGGGTTCTACCGTAGCTATGTGTTCATCTCTCTTTCACTGCATGATCTTATTGAGATCATGAGCTTGTAATCTATAGATCTACCTTGCTACTCAAGTGCTTTAATAGATCTCTGCTCTCCCCATGTGTGTGAAGTTGATAGTGTGCACACCATGGTGGCACTTAGGATAGAGATTACAAATACTTGTTATGAGTTATATTTGGAGTTGGATGTCTTTATGAAATTGTGTTGTTTGTTTGAACCATCTAGTGCTCAAGGTGACAGTGTGGGGTTATCTAGATGCGGAAAGCGAACTTTGATGTGTGCTATGATAACCCTACCATGGATTAGAGTGTCCAACCGGAGAGTAGTTCAGCGTAGTATCATAAAGAAGGAGATATTTATATGAGAGTGTTCACTAGTGAAAGTATGATCCCTAGGCCTTGTTTCTAAGCATTGAAACACTGTTTGCTATTAGATCTATTACATGTTTGCTTGCTTCTATCTTTATTTCAGTTTTACTTTAGTCTTTTCCTTCCATCAAGCTATCTTCTATCACCATTACCACTTATAATTATCTATACCACTTGTATTTCACTATCTCTTCGTCGAACTAGTGCACCTATACACCTGACAAGTGTATTGGGTGTGTTGGGGACACAAGAGACTTCTTGTATCTTGATTGCAGGGTTGCTTGAGAGGAGATACCTTTGACCACTTCCTCTTTGAGTTCGATAAACCTTGGGTGATCCACTAAAGGGAAAACTTGCTGCTGTTCTACAAACCTCTACACTTGGAGGCCCAACAACTGTCTACAATAATAGAAGTGCGTAGACATCAAAGGTCTGTAACATCCCAATTTTAGCAACCCCGGTTTGTTGTCCAAAATGCAAAAATCAGGGGGAACAAAAACTTTTTCTTGTTAAGTGTTGTAGTGTTTGCTTGTTGATTGTTCGTGCTTATGCATCTGGATGTATAACATATGATATACTCCTTACCTCAACACTAGTTACAAAAGCTATTTAACAAAACTATCCTGGCTCATTTTACATATTCTCAAATGTTCTGGCATTTCAATAACCTGAGCCAAGGTGCCTTTGCAACCGAAACTATTTTAGTAGTTTCTATTGCCAAAATCATGGACATCTATAAGATATAATCTCCTTATGTTTTCAAGGCAGAACCTTCAAAATACTCTTACCTCTAGGTTTCTCTAAAACCTTTTTATAAGAAGCTTTTTGAATTCTACTCTTAGTAGAAATACGAAGGACTCTCACCTTATTCAAACTCTACCCTTTCAAAATACCCATTCTTACCTCAAGCTAGGCTTGGAGGTACCCATGGTAGTGGATTTGTTTTGTTTGTAAGATGAGTTGCCTTGATTTTCTAAGATGAATTGCCTTGATCTGCTGTTTGAGTTGTTTGCTTAGGAACTAGAGTGAGCTACCCTAGGAGCTCATCCCCTAGAGTCCAACAAGAACAAGACTAGAAACCCTAAGCAAGCTTCCCAAGATGGATCTGATCTCTAGCCCCTAGGTGATCATCTAATACCCTTAACCAGATCAATTCTGAAGTGATCCATTCTAGAAGTTTCCAAGTAAATGAAGACCAATATCAAGAATGGTTCTATTCTTATTAATCTACACTTCAACATCATTCATTTTATGATGCCTTGGTACCTTGCATCATATCAAAAGCATCATCTCTTACATTCTGGTTAAATCTCTCAAACTGCCAAAAATGTCTAAGTCTGGAAATGTTATCAAGCTGCCATCTTTGAGTCTCCCTCATTCCCAACCCTAGTGCATTATTGGAAATGCACTTGAACCATCTTGTATACCATCTTAAGGACTACCAAGGACCACTATTGCCCTTGGATATATCACCTTTTTACCCACTTGTTCCTGATAGTTTTGCAGGCAAGAAAATAACTTTTTCTGCAAATCTTATCAACTAGCCTACTTGGTCAGAAGCTCACACATTCATCCTACCTTATTTGGACCAACTATTTGCATGAATGTGTTCTAATCATAAAGGTATATCAATACCTACTTCACTTGTTCCAATTGGATCTTTGTGCCTCTAAAACCCACAAGGTTTAGAAGGCTATTTGATAATCTGCTTTGGCACCCTTATTTTATTCAAAGTTTGAAATCAACTCCTAGAGCACTCAAGCATTATCAGGATTAAATTATTGTACTATGGTGATCTACTCAACTTGTTCTATCCATCCATCTAGCCCATGTCCCAAGGGTAGAATTGAGCTCCAAGACCCAACCATGTTTTGAAGGTATAAAAATAATAATACTTCAGATCCTATATCTCTTGCTTTCCTTCCAAATCGAGTTGTATTTCTAAAAACCAAGCTAAAAAATGGTAGATACAACATGTTTACATCATCTACCTTGGATTTAAGGATTTATAAAATTATATCAATAATTGTTTTGGCCCAAAATTAATTAAATCCTTTCCTTTACAAAAATCTCAAAACCACCTCAATAAAGGAAGGATTGTTTTTCTCCAAAACAAATCCCCACATTAAGGCACAATTGAGGCCTATATATCATACCCTATCTTCCAACTTCAAAAATAAACATTTTTGAAGAGTATTAATAATTATTTTTGCCCATTTTTCTCAAATGGCAGAAACAAGAAAATAAATATATTAAATAGTTTTGCTCTTCAATAAATCTTGGAAAAATTCTCCAATGTGTGTATTCATATTTGGGACCATCTCACATATAAAACTCACCTTGTCCAATTCTAAAATTTGAAAACAATTCAAATAAAGCATTTCGGCAATATTTGAATAAGTGATATAAAAGGGATCTCTAATGATCCAATAAATCCTCAATAATTCGTGGAGGTGTATACGGATCACATATACCTGCTAGCACCTTTATCTCACCCAGCCAAGATCAATATACCAAAGATAACCCATGATAATCACTAATGGATTTATTGATGTTTAATGAAAACCATGGGCTATACCCCATCAAACCAGCATCAATCCCCTCCCTTGCTCAACACAACACCCATCACTCACCCCTGGTAGACACCACTATAGCTGACCCCTGTAGCTCAGGCCTAGCTCTTGTCATTTATGTTTGGAGGAGAAGAAAAAGGGAGGGGCAAGAAAATCTTGCCATTTAATACTCCAGTTGCAGCAACCTCTCTATCTGTGCCCTCTCCTCGACCAGAGTCCCACCTAGGACCTCTCCATCGCCACCCCTTCCTAATCCCTGGTCTCCCCTACTCCCCAACCTCTCCATGAACCAAGTCCAACATGGACCGTCCCTCCTCGGGTTAAACCAGCCAGAGGCCACCCCCATCCGTGACTCCACCTTCATTCCACTCCCTGGACACCAGAGCCTTCCCCCATGAGTCCCAGCTCCTCCCTCCTCTCCACAACTCCTTGGAGAGGGAAGAAACTCCTTCGGACATTCTCCAAGAAGGTGAAGCCACCATCGAACAATGTCACTTCCTACCACTCTCTCTGTAGATCTATACTCCCCTCACACATATCTACTTGTCCATGTCCTCCTTTCTTCGCAGGAACCCCGGAGGCGCCGCCGTCGTTGCATATCCAAGTTAGAGCTTCGTCAGTGGTCCGACCCACTCCCAGCCTCTGCAGCCACTCCAGAGGCCATCTCAGGAACTCCACCCACCCCCTGACTCTTGTAGAGATCATCCCGGCGACATGCAGCTGCCCAGGAGTGCTCTCCGACGAGCTCCCGAGCCTGCTCCGCCGCGGGATGCGCGTGACGCCCTCCTTTTTCGAAGCCCACCTTGCCGCCCCTCTTCTTGGTCGTCGTTGTCGACCGCCTCATCTCCACCATTCACCATCGCCTCCCGAAGCCCCAGGTGAGCCTCCGAACCTCTCCCGAGCCAGCTAGGGTTCCGGCGAGATCGTCCCGCGGCAGAGGATGATGAAGCCCTGGCGCCAACAGATCCCACTAGATCTAGTGGTCTAGATCCTCTTATACCCCTTCGGGGCTGTGTGTCACTGGCCACTGCGCCTCGCCCAGCGGGATTCAAACCCGGCTCCCGCGCCGTGCACCACCCGACTGGGCCGAAATCCCCCTGGGTGGCCCAACTCGCCTAGAAAACGGCTCGCCTCTGCCTTTCTTTTATTCTTTTCCTCTAGATCTGTCATATGCAAGTTTGGTTTAATTACCAAATAAAATGAAAACTGCCTTGTTTTGCCTAGATAAAAATATAGACATGTAACCACATGTTTTGTACAATATGCAGAGCCAACCACTATCCAGAAATAAATTCTTTAATTTTTGAGAATATATTTACAAGAATGTGCCTACTGCAGTAATTAAATCCCTCACTGAGTTCTCCATATCCAAATGGGAAAAATACAATTCCCTCTGGTGCCCAATGATCATACCTACATCCTACCCTTGGTCCTAGGTCAAATGGAACATGGGTTCTTATGCAGCAAAAATAACAAAATACATGTAGTTAGGCCTTTAGAAAATTCTCTAGGCAGATCTGTAGCTCCTTTTTAGTGGTTTTCAACTCTATATGATGAGATACTTCAATATATATCAAGTACTAGGATATAAAAATTTATTGAGCTTTTGAGGATTTTTAGTGATTTAAACATTTCTATATATGGTATTATCACTAGATAAATCACTCCAGTAGCTCTGTAACTCCAAAAATAGTGATTCCAATTTTTACTTGAAGGTATTTGCAATACCTATCCATTGTCATTGGTCTCATGTATTTTGGACCTGTATAATAAATCTGGTTAAGAAGACAATTATACTACATAACTGACTTTGGGAATTTCCCAAGGGTGTTCTGTTAAATATTTTGGAGTGATTCCAACTATCACTGAACTAGTCCATCAAAACCCACTTAACCATAAAGGGAAATAGTTTTTGGAACCACAACTCTTTTTCTGTGAATTATTTCCTAAAACTAGAGCTTTTATCACTAGAAAATCCATAGTAAATCAAAGGAGATTGATCAAATAGTGAAACCACTTTTGTTGGCTTCATATTATCATTACCTATCTGATGGTATCATTTTTATATAATGATATTATACAGAACCAAGCCTTGGACTTAAGCTCCTTAATTAAGTGATGTATGCCACATAAATCATAAACAAAACTCCACCAATGGAAATAAAGTATTTCCAATTGCTATAAACTCAATATATCAAAACCTACTGAAGTGAATAATGCGTTGAATGTTTATTTTCTGTATGCTATTGGTGTTTGTATGCCTGGTATTGATTGTGGCATTTGTTTGCTTGCATGTGATCCATATCTGCGATAGATGCGATTATATCGGGGACTAGAAGAATTTGGTCATTATTCTTGGTTATTATGGTTTTATAAGGAGAAGTCCAGGGACATATATTGCCATATTGCTGATCTCAGGCAAGCCACCTTCTTGCTCATAAGCCTTGTCCTACTGTTTTACTTATGCATGTTTTATCTACTGTTTATTAAAACTGCACCGTTTTACTATATGTTGATGTATATATGGTAGTGGTTTGGCTCCTCCGAAACACTACACTTTTGTAATATTAAGTACAACCCCCTTGACGACACCTACTTGTCCCTAGTATAGTAGATGGTGTAATACACCATACCCCTTTGGAGACCCCATTTTAGCCGAAGCAAAGTTGTAGGATGGGAAGACCCCGAAAAAGTTTTACAAATGTTTATGGCAAAACCTTAGTGAGGTTTGACCTACCAAGAGAAGTTTGAGAAAGGAAAAAGGGTTTTGTTTTACAAAATGCTGAAAGAAAGAGGAGGAAAAGTGTTTACAAAAACGCACCCGGTTCTTTGCAGTTTTGCTAGAACAATTAACCCATGCAACCACATTACTCTCGAATGGGACAAGGCTGGATTTGATGTTCGTCTATTCTGGTATAAGCTGCCTCGCAACTACTACAGGGGGATATAACAATCCCTGGAGGGTGGGCCTTCTCTGGCAGGGTCCATGTAAAACATCGACCGGGAGAAGGAACGAAGGGTCTACGGGCCTCCAGGCATTACTATGAGCCCCTCATTGAAAGCGCACACTTGGGAAGTGGGAAAAGTGCTCCGGTTGGCTTGGGAACTATATAGGGTGTCCCGGTGTTGAGTGGAACAACACTCATAGGGTAGGCACTTATATTGGAGTGGGCATCCGGAGAGTCTTGATCGGTTGCTCGACCCACAATCAGTGTAGATCAGGGTAGGGTACCCGGATGGTGTGGGTAAAGTGTACAACCTCTACAGAGTGGAAATCTATTCAAATAGCCGTGTTCGCGGTCATGGACGGTGGGAAGGTTGCTGTAGAGCGGTGCTGGTTTTGTTTTCAAAAGGGATTTCAGAAAAGCAATGGCTTTGGAAATATTTTGACCATGGGATGGTCGGAAAGGTTACATGTTTTGACCATGGGATGGTCGGAAAGGAAGGAAAGGAGTTTGGTCATGGGATGACCGGAAGGACAAAACAAATGGGTGACCCAATCCTAGAGTTTCCCTAAAACTTTGCAAAAAGGTTTCCAAAATGTTTTACAAAGGTTTTCAACAAAGTTATGTAGATGCTATATCTACAAGAGAAACTAGTTGAGAAAATAACCCCTCTCGGAGCCCTCCTACTACCACAACCATATTGCATATCCTGTTGTTATTATTATTGTCTTAAGGTATTTTGCGAGTACATTAAAAGTACTCATTGGCATCGTCCCTGGCTATTAACTTGGTTAGATATCAAGAAGAGGATGAAGTTAACGGCTATGCGAGCTAGGACGTTCTCCTAGTTAGTTGCCTGTAGGTTAAGGCATGGCTTAGGCTCCACGCTTGATGAAGTTCCGCTGATTATTACTGATGTAGCCATAATGGCATGTAAGGTATGACATGTATCCTCTTAAGTAATGGATGTTTACTTTGATACTTGTCGGTTATGTGCCATGACTAACTGATCATGGGATTGTGGTGTATGCATAACAGGGATTCTCGGAGGATTAATCCCGGGGCCCCACAGAGAGTATCTTAGTTACGAGTTTACCGCACATATGAGAGATTGTGGAATAGTTTCACAACTCACGCCTGCCAGAACACCACAACATAATGGTTTGTTGGAACGTCGTAATCGTACTTTATTGGATATGGTTTGATCTATGATGTCTCTGACTGACTTGCCACTGTCATTTTGGGGTTATGCACTGGAAACCGCTACATTCACTTTAAATCGGGCACCATCTAAATCCGTTGAAGTGACCCGGACCAACTTTACATGTCATTGCACATGAGACCGGTTCCACGACTGACATGCAACTAGTTTTGCTTAAGTGGATGGCGGGTGTCTGTCTCTCCTACTATAGTCAATATCTGATTTACAACAAGTTGCTAATAACTTAGTTATCATCGTTGTGGTTCCATGTTTGTAGGTAAGACCGGTTCTATCTCCGAAAGCCCTAAGCCACGTAAAACTTGCAATTGATAAATTAGAGGCGTCTAGTTTAGATCGTTTCTAGGCTAGTGTCATGATATGGAAATGTTGTAAGTTGATGTATAGTTTATACCATTACAACACACCTAACGTGTAAGTTCCATAGACCTTGGCCTTACACACAAAGGAATGATACAGATCATACCACGATGCATATGATGGTGATCAAATGCATTGACCATATCATCCCACTTTACACATATGATGTTCGCATCTTATATTGTTAGTTTGGTGCTTTTAGTAGCATTATAAGATGATCCCTCATTTATATATCAAGATAAAAATGTGTCCTTCCTTAAGTACACATCGTTTATGTTTTGCCGATTCAATACATCACGTGATGATCGGGTGTACTTGAATCCACGATCATATTTCGGGTGTAAGACAATTTTACACACGCGAGTACTAAGGTTCTTACTTGGCAAGCCTAGCATGTACAGACATGGCCTCGGAACACGGACCGAAAGGTTAAGCATGAGCCTAATAGTTGATATGATGCCCATATTGATGCTCTCCTTTGAAGCTACACCGACCCACATGATGATCGGACTTGGTGCAGTGGATTTGGTTCATGTAATCACCAAAAAGGCACGAGGGATGTCGTTTTTGAGTGGTAGTTCATTTCTAATTTGGATTAGTCGAACCAAATTTGTCATAAACTAAATCAAAGTGAATTTGCATAGTTTGTTGTAGTCATTGGCATTCGTTTACTACCTCATTCTTAGTTGTAATTGAGATAATGGAACTATAGAATTCTAGATTACTTTACGAACAGGTATCGTATTGTTTTTATTATCAATCTAAAGTTTAGAAGTCCAATTGAAAACTTTCAGCAAACTCTATTTACTCCATGAAGTTTAATAAGTAGTATTAAATCAAGAGTAAGAATTCCAATGTTAGTATCTAAAGTATCATGTTTGCCTCCATGATTCTTGATATTCAAAAGTTGTTTTAATATCGAGATTATCTAGGAGCTGAAATAATTGTTTCAGAAACCATCATGTGTGAAAGATATTGTGATATCTGAAACAAAGTTTATGGTTGCAATATGATAGAGTATAATTTAACAAAATACACATTCTCATATTGTATGAGAATTTGTCAAGGTTGGAGATTCTAGGCGTCCTAATCTACCAAAAAGGTTTTGGGAACTGATATTATACTCACGATTCATCCTTATAGGCTATAGTAGCTTGATCATGAAAGTTGTCATGATAAGGATTAATAGAAGATGTAAGTAAAATGTTTACTACACTAAAAGATTACTAAAGAATGGATTTTTGAAAGAATGCCAAACATTTGATGATGGTGATCCACTTCAAAGTGCAAGTCCAAAGGTATTAGTATTTGACTATATACGCTTTGTACTATGTGTCATGTGAATGACACCACTATTGATGTTGATAGATGCTAACTCGTGTATTAACGAGCTCGTTGGGGAACCCCGAGTGGAAGGTATGATGAGCATAGCAGTAACTTTCCCTTAGTTATGAAACCAAGGTTATCAATCCAGTAGGAGCAAGGAAACATCCCAAAGGTGTAGCTAGTTGAACGTTGGCAGTGCGCACTACCGGTGCCAGCAGCAACGTGGAGACTTGCACAACACAACCACAGAACTCTGTCCCCAACATGCGATGAGGTTGTCAATCTCACCAGTTTTGCAGAAAACAAAGGATTAAACGTATCGAATGGAAAGGAGTAATAGTTTGCAGAAAGTAAACAAAAAACAGTAAATAGTTGATTGTAGATTTAATGTAAAAGAAAGGACCGGGGTCCATAGTTCACTAGAGGTGGCTCTCCTTAAGATAGATAACATGTTGGGTGAACAAATGACAGCGGGGCAGTTGACAAACATCGAGAAAGCATACAAGCATATACTACTCATCTTGACTCCTTTGATATTCGATTGGGCATTACAACATTATACATAGACCACCATCCAACTGCATCTATGACTAATAATCCACCTTCAGGTTATCATCCGAACCCCCTCCAGTATTAAGTTGCAAGCAACGGATAATTGCATTACAAATTGCGTGTAAAGTAAACAATACGATTGTTCTATGAACAAAGGATTGTTGTTTTCTCCCTAGTAGCAACAGCACATCTAGGACGACCTTAGAGATTTCTGTCACTTCCCCAGATTACCAGAGGCATGAACCCACTATCGAGCATAAATACTAACTCTTGGAGTTGCTAGCATCTACTTGGCCAAGATAGCTACTAACAACGGAAAGCATGCAAGATAACAAATAACAAAGACATGATAGAATCAATAATGAATCTGAAATAACATCTCAATATCCATCGGATCCCCGCAAACACAACATGCTGAATTACAAATAAATGATCTTGATCATGAACGGAGCTCACAACATCTAGACATGAAAGCACAAAGGAGGAGAACCAACCATCTAGCTACTACATGGACCCGTAGTCCAGAGATAAACTACTCACGCATCACACCGGAGGCTTGCATGATGATGAAGAAGGCCTCCAGGGTGAATTCCCCGCTCCGGCAGGGTGCCAGGAAGAGCTTCAGATCCCTCCCGATCTAGGGATAGAGATGACGGTGGCTACAAACTCTTTCATGGAATTTTGATCAGGTCCTTAGGGTTTCCATATCAGAGGCAATATATAGGCGGAAGGAGAGACCGAAGGGGTGCCTGGGCTAGCCACACCACCCCCTGGCGCGGTCCAAGCCTGGCCGCGCGGCCAGGTGGTGTGGCTGCCCTCTGGCCCTTCTCTGTCTCATATTGTGGCTCTAGGTGTCCCCTGGTAAAATAATAACTTTGGCTTTTGTCCCGTCCAATTCTGAGAATATTCATTTTCTGACTTTCCTGGAACCAAAAACAGCAGAAAACTGGCATCTGGCACTGTGTCTCTTGTTAATAGGTTAGTCCAAGAAATCATATGAAAAGTACTCCAAAGTGTGGACAAAACATAAGAAAGTAGATAAAACCAGGCATGGAACATCAAATATTATAGATACATTTGCAATGTATCAATATCCCCAAGCTTAACTCCTGCTCGTCCTCGAGTAGGTAAGTGATAAAAAGAAAGAATAATTTTTGAGGTGACAAGCACCATAATAAACTTGATCAAAGTATTTGTAAAACATTCAAAGCTAGGATCATAGTTCTTCAATCATAACATGAAAGTCAAAGTTCTAGCAATAAGACAAAGAAACTATGTTGCAACATGAAAAGGCACAAACAAAAGATTCATGAATAACAATGTTTTGCAAGACGTTTGTTTGTTTCACATAAAAAAACATAGCATAATAGTATTCAGCTTGTCCCTCATAGAGTAGCAAACATAAATGCATAGGACACCTTCAAAGTTTATAAGAGTGACTAGATACAAATAGTTTAAAACAAGCAATATCAAAGTTATGCATCAATCAACAAGTCTTGGGACAATGCACATAGAACTAAGAATGGCCACTATGCTCTCAAAGTAGGTGCATAAAGATAGAAGGTGGAGACTCAATATAAAAGTAAAAGAAAGGCCTTCATAGAAGGAAGTAGGGATTCAAATCTCATAAAGAGCTTCCAGAAATTATGGTACTTAATAGATTTCAACTCTCATTGCCCCTATCATAAGCATCTTGAAGTGATTGAGGTTAAAGTGAACAAACTATGGTGTATATGCTTGACGAAGTATAAGTTAGAAATCTCATGTCCCTTGAATACGAGGGCCGCTCCTCATGCTACTCAAGTTTAGTCACCAGCTAGTTCTTGTCATCGTAGGTACATGTGTATCATAGAGAACCGCCAACGGGGTACCCCTTGCCCGATGATACGGAAGAATCCCCATATCAAAATAACAAGGCAAGCAGACAATGAGCATCTCAGCAATCTTCTTATTTACCATTGGAATATGGTGCTTTTTTCTCTCTTTCCTCTTTTCATAATCTCTTTTTTTCTTTTTCTCTTTTTTTCTCAATATCGGACTCTTTTTTTATAAGAAGAATGCTTCATAGACAGCTCATTATGGTTACACTGCAGGTTTCCACCATGTCAGCATGGATTAGACCAGTGGCCCAAGCATTTCTCTAACACATATACGTAACTCCGTGGACTTACAAGCTCCCCTTTCATTTCACACTGACGACATCCATAGAGAAAAGAGCATGATAACAACTAGGTACAAAGTACTAGTGCAATTTTGAAAGCGTTCCCCATGACAATATAGTTCTGCTAATCCCCAAAAAATAAGTGCAAGCATATACAACATAGACGACACAATGGTTCAAGTTTATTAAGGGCAAGAAAAGTAAAGTGTGCCATCAAGTTCGTGAGAGCTTTAATCACTAGTTTTCTCATAACAAGTTTAATTTGGAAGGTAAACAAAAACATGAATATGCTTGGAATATCATATGCTAGTAGGTAGGTATGGTTAACTCTTTGGAATAACTTGGTTTAGGGAGTTGGATGCATAAGCGGAACTCATACTTGGTTGTGGAGGCTAGCAAAAGACTAGGAGCGACAAACTAAGAGAGCAATAATGGCCACAATCATGCAGAGCGACAAAACATCATTGATCAAAGCATAAAGTGATATTAAAATTTGAAAACTAAAGGATCATAAAGGCTATGGTGACTTGGGATAGTCATAACATGGTGTGAGCATGCGCCAAGTCAACCCAAATAAATCATCAAAGGAGAATACCACAATACTATGCTTTAATATGCTAAAACAACGCATGATTCTTCAAAGACACATTAAGCAATCTCAATTGTTTCTAACAAGTCATGCTACAGCAAATAATACTAAGCATAAAGCCAAAACAATATCAAGCATGGCATGACAAAGCATAGGCCACAGTCAAAAACAAGCTCTCTTTACCACTTAAGCATGAACTTTTCTAATCTTTTCCAAACCAAACCAAACTATTTGAAACCCAATGTATGAAAGAGGGGGTCCAACCAATTTATTCAGCAAACTAAGAAAACAAATCAAATGAAAACCAAAATGATAACGAAAAGAAGACGCTCCAAGAACAACACAACTGTGCATGAAACAATAAAAATGAAGCGTTTGGAAGAAACCTGGGATTTTTATTGATGAAGAGGGGGATGCCTTGGGCATCCCCAAGATTTGACGCTTGTACTTCTTCAATATTTCTTGGGGTGACACGCGTGGCATCCCCAAGCTTGAGATTTAGTCCATCCTTCATCTCATAACTCATTCCTTCCATACACCTAAAAATTTTCCTTCATACAAAACTTCACACAATCTTTAATAGCAACATTAGTGCACTTAATATAATAAGTCTTTAGGTTCAGATCTAACACAAATAAAACTTTCATTAAAACACAAGATACTGCAGCACTTCCCTCCAAAAGCTCAATTCCCCAAAAGAACTCAAAAAGGAACCAACAAGAAGCAAATGCAGAAAATGGCAGGAATCTGTCAAAACAGACCAGCAGGTAAGGACAATTTTTTTTCGAAGATCTTATGTTGTTCAAATCAAAAAGTGTTGAACTAACGAAAGTTAGATAACAACCTGGGGCAGAATCACAAAACTTCACGGCTCAAAAGGACGTACAGATATTTTACATGAATTTTTATGGTGAAGCACAGAAATCTGTTTCGGGACAACAACTTTCCCAATCATTACTTCTCTCTCATTGGAGGTTACTATTGGCACAAAAAGCAAATAAAAAGGATAAGGAGCGGTTATTACTGAAGGAATAACTTCTAACACTCATAGAAAACTTTTGGGTTATCTCCCAATAAGTACTTTTCTTTAACGCCTATAAGTTAGGCATAAGAATCAAGAAAGAATCAAGTGTTCTCAAATGAAGAAGCATTAAGAGCAAATTTTGTTTTCATAGGAGAGGCAAAAGAAATCTTCTCTCTCTTCTTAGGGAAGTGTTCTATACCTTTCTTTAGTTGGAGTTGATATATAATGGTGCCTTCTTTCATATCAATAATGGCACCAACAGTTCTAAGAAAAGGTCTTCCCAAAGTAATAGGACAAGAAGCATTGCATTCAACATCCAAAACATAGAAATCAACTCGGACATAGGCATTGTTAACCATATTAAGAACATCATTAATACTCCCCATGAGTTTCTTTTTAGCATTATCATCAAGTGGGACATTCAAATAACAATCTTCAAGTGGTGGCAAATCAAGCATATCATAAATCCTTCTAGGCATAATAGAAACACTACTATCAAGATCACATAAATCTTTGAAATCAAAATCATTCACTTTCATATTAATGATGGGTTCCCAACCATCTTCTTGTTTTATAGGAATAAAAGCTTTATGTTTCATCTTTTCTTCTTTAATCTTTATGAGAGTATCAGTAATGTGTTTTGTAAAGGCCATGTTCATAGCACTAGCATTAGGACTTTTAGCAAGATTTTGTAGGGACTTAATCACTTCAGAGATATTACAACCATCAAGATCAAAATCAAAATTATCATCTAAAGTAGTAGAACTATTACTAGCCTCAACGCTAGTGGTGGTGATAGTAGAAACACTAATGTTTCTAGCAATTTCATCTTATCTTTCCCACTTAGCATGCAATTCAGCTACTAGTCTAACATTTTCATCAATTCTTACTTGTATGGCATTAGTAGATTCAAAGGTATTCTCATTAGTTTCAGGTTTAGCACCCATTTTATTCAAAGAAGACTGAGCTTCAGCCAAAGATGCTATATTTCTTTCAGCATTAGAGAGTTTTTCCTCAATAGTTTTATTGAAAGCAGTTTGTTTACTAATAAAATCTTTAAGCATAACCTCAAGTTCAGAGGGTGCACTCCTATTATTGTTGTAGGAATTTCCATAAGCATTACCATTGTTGGCAGTATATGGCTTATAATTGTTGTTACCAAAATTATTCCTGTAGGCATTATTACTAAAATCGTTATTTCTTATAAATTTCACCTTAACTTGCTCTTCCTGAGCAACCAAAGAGGCTAAGGGAACATTATTTGGGTCAATATGGGCTTTCCCATTAACAAGCATAGACATAATAACATCAATCTTATCACTCAAGGAGGAGGTTTCCTCAACAGAATTTACCTTCTTACCTTGTGGAGTTCTTTTAGTATGCCATTCAGAGTAGTTAACCATCATATTATCTAGAAGCTTTGTTGCAGCACCCAAAGTAATGGTCATAAAGTTACCTCCAGCAGCAGAATCCAATAGGTTTCTTGAAGAATAGTTCAATCCTACATAAAAAGTTTGGATGATCATCTAAACAGTCAGTCCATGAGTGGGACAATTCTTTACCAAAGATTTCATTCTTTCCCAAGCTTGAGTAACATGTTCATTATCAGATTGTTTAAACTTCATTATTTCACTTCTCATAGATATAATCTTAGCAGGAGGATAGTATTTTCCAATAAAAGCATCTTTGCATTTAGTCCAAGAATCAATACTATTCCTAGTTAAGGAATTCAACCATTCTTTAGCTTTTCCTCTCAAAGAGAAAGGAAACAATTTAAGCTTAATAATATCTCCATCTATATCCCCATGCTTTTGCATCTCACAAAGTTCAACAAAGTTATTTAGATGAGCAGCAGCATCTTCATTACCAATACCAGAATTTTTTTCTCTCATAACAAGATTAAGTAAAGCAGGTTTTATTTCAAAGAATGTCGCTTCAGGAACAGGTGGAGCAATAGGTGTGCTCATAAAATCATTGTTGTTGGTGCTTGTGAAGTCACACAACTTAGTAGTTTCAACAGTAGTCATTTTTTGTGTTTTTTGATAAAGAAAGCAAACTTGTAAAACTATTTTTTTGTGTTTTTGATAAAGAAAAAAGCAAACAAAGCAAAAATAAACAAAGCAAAACAAAAATAACAAAGTAAAGAGATTGGTTATGAGGGACTCCACTTGTGAAGATGTCCTTGACTCCCCGGTAACGGCGCCAGAAAAATACTTGCTAACTCGTATATTAACGAGTTCGTTGGGGAACCCCAAGAGGAAGGTATGATGAGCACAGCAGTAAGTTTCCCTCAGTTATGAAACCAAGGTTATCAATCCAGTAGGAGCAAGGAAACACCCCAAAGGTGTAGCTGCTGAACGTTGGCAGGGAGCACTACCGGTGCCAGTAGCAACATGGAGACCTGCAGAACACAACCACAGAACTCTGTCCCCAACTTGCGATGAGGTTGTCAATCTCACCGGTTTTGCTAAAAACAAAGGATTAAACGTATCGAATAGGAAGGAGTAATAGTTTGCAGAAAGTAAACACAAAGCAGTAAAGAGTTGATTGTAGATTGAATGTAAAAGAAAGGACTGGGGTCCATAGTTCACTAGAGGTGGCTCTCCTTAAGATAGATAACATGTTGGGTGAACAAATTATAGCGGGGCAATTGACAAACATCGAGAAAGCATACAAGCATATACTACTCATCTTGACTCCTTTGAGATTCAATTGGGCATTACAACATTATACATAGACCACCATCCAACTGCATCTATGACTAATAATCCACCTTCAGGTTATCATCCGAACCCCCTCTAGTATTAAGTTGCAAGCAATAGATAATTGCATTATGAATTGTGTGTAAAGTAAACAATACGATTGTTCTATGAACAAAGGATTGTTGTTTTCTCCCTAGTAGCAACAAAACATCTAGTACCTTAGAGATTTCTGTCACTTCCCAGTTACGGAGGCATGAACCCACTATCGAGCATAAATACTAACTCTTAGAGTTGCTAGCATCTACTTGGCCAAGATAGCTACTAACAACGGAAAGCATGCAAGATCACAAATAACAAAGACATGATAGAATCAATAATCAATCTAAAATAGCATCTTAGTATCCATTGGATCCTCACAAACACAACATGCAGAATTAGAAATAGATGATCTTGATCATGAACGGAGCTCACAAGGTCTAGACATGAAAGCACAAAGGAGGAGAACCAGCCATCTAGCTACTACATGGACCTATAGTCTAGAGATGAAGTACTCACGCATCACACCGGAGGCTTGCATGATGATGAAGAAGGCCTCCAGGGTGAATTCCCCTCTCTGGCAGGGTGCCGGGAATAGCTTCAGATCCCTCCCGATCAAGGGATGGAGATGAAGCCGGCTACAGACTCTTTCGTGGAATTTTGATCAGGTCCTTAGGGTTTCCATATCAGAGGCAATATATAGGCGGAAGGAGAGACCGAGTGGGTGCCTGGGCTGGCCACACCACCCCCTGGCGTGGCCCAAGCCTAGTCGCGCGGCCAGGTGGTGTGGCCGCCCTCTGGCCCTTCTCCGTCTTGTATTCTGGCTCCAGGTGTCCCCCGGTAAAATAATAACTTTGGTTTTTGTCCTGTCCAATTCCGAGAATATTTATTTTCTGACTTTCCTGGAACCAAAAACAGCAGAAAACAGGTAGGTGGCACTGTGGCTCTTGTTAATAGTTAGTCCAAGAAATCATATGAAAAGTACTCCAAAGTGTGGACAAAACATAAGAAAGTAGATAAAACCAAGCATGGAACATCAAAATCATAGATACATTTGCAATGTTATGGTTGTATTCTTTGCTTGTTAAACAATTTTGTTCTTCGGTATTGGATACCGAATTGGTTGGTGTGAAGTGTCATACAGAACAACACAATTCATGAACTGCAACAGCCTAAGTAACTTGCAAGAGAATAAGTGATGATGTTCATCAAAAACAAATAAAGTATTATTGTGTTTTTCGTTGTCGTCAAACCTAGCCTTCAAGATTTATTTTAATAATTATTATTTTGTTCCGGTATTATGAGAACAATGGTTGTTCAAATAATTACTGTATTCCATAAAGGATGGATGAACTTTTACAAGTCTAGTTGGAGAAATCAAATCCATAAACATTATTGCTAAAATGTCGTAAGACAAATGATTGGAAGATCACTTATGAAGTGACATCGCTGTTTGAACTATATTCGAAAGTAAACATGAAGAAACTCCATGTTGATGGTTTTTTGGAGTCTTTGATTTTGATCAATTGACGCCTGTGTGACTTTCCTCAAGATAATTGAAACTCCGTCCATAGGCCAAAGAGGAACGGATGACTAGCTTATTGGAAATTGTGCATGCTGATGTGCATAGTCCATTATGTGTAGCCATGTGCGATGGATCTTTTTTGCTTCATATGCTTTCTCCAGAAATTTGAGTGAATATATCTATATATTTACTTAATGAGGAAGAACTATGAAAGATTTGAAAATTGTTGAAAGACTTTAAAGATGAAGTGAAAAATCATTGTAACAAGAAAATAAAAGAGTTTATGATTTGATCGTAAAGGAAGATATTTGAGTTACAGGTTTAGCAAAACACCTAAGATTTCAGGAATTGTTCCATGAATTTGCATTTCCCGATAAACCACAAGAGTATGGTATGTTCGAGAGATCAAATCAAACCTTGTTTGACATGGTATGATCAAAGGTGTCATTTATAAAAACTGCCATTATGTTTTAAGGATTAAAGCTTTAGAGACTGCCGCTTTTACACTGAAAAGAGCACCATCGTGATCCGTTGAAATGACACCATATGGGTTATGGTTTGGGATAAAACCCGAGTCGCCTTTTCTTGAATTTTGGTATGCTATGCATAAGTAAAATGTTTACAACCAAAGTAGGATAAACACGTCTTTGTAGGTTATCCCAACGAATTTTTTGGGAATTCCTCCATAACACCGAGGACAAAAGAGTTTGTCGCTTGGAACGTCAAGTTTCCTGAGAAGGAATTTTTCACGAAAAGTTAAGTGGGAGGACAATAGAACTTTGATAAGGTTGTTGAACCTTAGCTATATGTGCTAAGTAGCGCAGCGCCGGGAAATGTCCCGGTGGCGGCCATAATGCTCATGGCTCCCGTGATTATAAAGGGTGTGATCTTGGAGATTAGAGTTCCTATTTGAACCGTATGCATCGGGTAAGAATCAAATAGTGAAATTTGATAAACAAGTCGTTATTGTTTTAACAATGATGAACCGACTGCATGCAAAGAAGCGATGATGGGACCTGACGCCATAAAATGACTAGAAGTCATAGAATCCGTCATAGTATCCATACATGAGAAATCAAGTTTTGAACTTGGAAGACCCTCCGGAAAGGCGTGAAGTCTATCAGTCATGTTTGGATCTATAAAAAAGTAGAAATGGATGTTTAACATCTATGAAATAGTCGACATGTCGGAAAGAAGTTTACGGCAATGTTCAAGGAGTTGACTATGACACGATTTGATCTTTCATAACGATATTTAGTCTTGGCGGATTAATATAGCAACCACTACATATAATTTGGTATATGGTAGTTTAATAAACAAAACAAGGTTCTTCTAATAGAATAGTTACCTAGGACGTGTACAAGACATGGTCCGAAGGGTTTTGTTGATTCAAAGGGTGTTAAAAGGTCATGCAAACTTAAATAATTGAAGTGAGCATAGCAGAGTTGGAATCTTCACCATGATGAAAATGTTAAAGGAGTTTAAATTCATCGGAGATGATGAAGATGCTTGCATTTGCAAGAAATTAAGTGGGAGAGCTGAGACAAATTTCCAATACATTATGCAGAGTAGATATTGTTGATTGGAAATGATGTATCTTTTATTGACACAAGTTAAGAATTTCATTCAAATAGGATTTCGATGAAAGACTTGGGCAAAATCAGAATAGTTGGCATCAATGTCTATATGGATAGATTGAGGCGCTAATATGGTTGTGCCAGATGTACATATATGAGATATTGAAAGGGTTCAATATGGAAACAACAAGAAAGGTTCTTGCTGCATGGAAAGGATTGTATCAAGATTCAAGTGTTTCAACACTTGGTGAGTAAAATCACATGAAGATTTTGATCGATTATACCGTGATATGTATATATCCAGATATGTCCTATTCTCTAAATGTTATGACCACATACCAGAATGATTCATAAGATGATCATTGGATGATAGTAAAGATATTCTTATGAGCTTTGGAAGAACTAAGAATATATCATGTATAAGTGACAAATAGTTAAAGGTAGTTCATTGTAAAGTGTTACACTGATACTAGTTTTGTCACAAGATACAAATTAAAATTTATCTCAATTTATACAAAGGGTGGCACAATGTAATGGAAAGGATGTTCCATGATGGATTTGGATGAGTTCCAAAGTTGAGACATTATGACGGATACTACAACAAAGGACGGCATTTGTGTTAAGTAGTTTGTTATCAAACTAGGTGTGGTTCAAAGTGGGCTAATACTATGAAGATATATTGTATGACAATAATATCAACATATTTTAACCCAAACGAACTAAAGGTCTCACCAAAGGACCAAATTTATACAATGCCATCTCATTTGAGAATGAGTGATGCGTAGAGACGCAAAGATATGCAAATACACACGGACCTGAAACTGTCAGATCAGGAGATTATGTTAACCACTAGCAATCGCGTATATGCAACACCAGAAAGCCATAGGTGTTCAATACGCAAAGTTTTTCAAACTAGATTATTGACTCTAGTGCAAGTGGGAGACTGAAGGGAATATGCCTGAGAGGCAATAATAAAGTGGTTATTATCTTATTCCTTGTTTATGATAAATGTTTATTTTGCATGCTATAATTGTATTAATTTGGAAACGTTAATACATGTGTGTTTAATAAACAAAAGGAAAGTTCCTAGTTATGCCTCTCTTATAAACTACCTCATTGATTAACAAGATGATCAAGGTTTCCTGATCACGGACATTGGATGTTGTTAATAACGAGGTCACAACATTAGTGGAATGATGTGATGAACATTCATCCGAAGTATAGCATTACGATCAAGGTCATTGTGTTTATATTGCTATAACATCATATGAAGTAATCCTAGTCCTTAAACCATGAGATCATGTTAATCACTAACACTAGAAGAGTATCTTGATAACATCAAACGTCACACCATGAAAGTGTGATTATAAAGGTGGGTTCAGTGCTACGAAAGTGTTATGTAGAGGCTAATGGATCAAGAGTGGGATTTGTCCATCCCTATGACAGATAGATATACTCTGGGCCCTCTCGGTGATATCACATTGGTTAGCTTGCAAGCAAGTGATGAGATCACTAGAATGTTATATCATGGGAACAAGAAAAGAGTACATGTCGGTAATGAGATCAAAATAGGTATGGAGATACTGATGATCGAATCTCGGACATGTAATATATCGTGAGACAAATGGATTTAGTTACTAGCGTTAAAGGTTCTCACGATCACATAAGTCATCGTTGAATGTGTAGGAGTCAGTATGGAAATCCAGGTCCTGCTTCTGATTATTGATCTGAGAGGGGTCTCGATCATGTCTGCATTATTCACAAACTGTAGGGTGACACACTTAAGGGATACCGACACCATTTAGAGCAAATATGTTTCAGATAAAGATTTAAGAAAGCGCTTGGATTATTTCAATAGACATAGAAACTGTTTCGGGTGAAATTGCTGAAATTGGTTCTGCATGTAATATTGAAATGTTGTAGGGGGTTTTATGTGAATGTTTGTTAATTAAATTAATTAACAAAATTCTGAATAAAATTAATAAAAGAGTTTTATTAACCGAGAGATCATTAAATTTGGAGAAATTTAATGCATTTAAAGTGGAGACTTTAAAATAGAATGTGAAGGGGCATTTTAATGTGGATGGGGTTACCACCACATGAATGGGGGAGGTGAGGAGTCACCCCCATGGGGCGCCGGCCATGGGGAGGGGTACCCCCCTCCTCCTATAAAAGGCCATCCCTCTTACCCTTATTCCACACGCCTCCTCGTGAAGGATCTCTCTCCCTCTCTAGTATTTTCCCCATGGTCTCAGATTAGCGAGATACATGTTCCTGGTGGATTTATCTGGAAAGGAGTTGCTGCTTCTGCTGCTTTGCTGGAGCGAGGGATGGACGTTGTCGGGGTACCGGACGTGTGTGCGATCACGGATGCACCACTGTTTTGGGGTGCTGGACTTGCTGGAGCTAGACCTGCTGAACCTGCTGGACTTCATCACGATCTTGAGATCGGCAAGTGTATGACTACATAATCCACGAGTTCCATCTTGTTAACAAAGATTTGTTGTCTTTGAAGGTATGTTCTCTATGGATGTATATCCACCCGTTGCTTGTATCTAATAGATAGATCTTGGCATATAATAGTTCCCATCGTAGGAAATTTTTTGTTTTCTATGCTGCGAACCCTTCACATCCATGCACTGCCTTGTTGTTCTATGTTGCATCGCTTAGTTCGCAGCGGCATCGTGACGGTGTCCGGGCAGTGTCGCTTAATTGTACCGCTTTGCATCGCTTTTCGCTGCGCAATCGCATGGTGTTCTTGTAGTGCACGGTCCATGCACCGTCTTGTTGTACTGCGTTGCATTGCTTTTGGTCAACAGTACAGGAGTTGCACCGCTCGTGCACTGCCTCATTACACTGTGTTGAACTGTCTTTGGTCGCATGCACTTCATGAGCAGCTAGCCACGTGTCGGGATGCCGTGCGACCGGGAATACGCGCGTTGCTGAGCGGCCGGAAATACGCGCGGGTGAACTTCCACATGCCACGTGTCGGGTTGCCATGCTGCCGGAAATACGCGCGCTGCCAAGCGGCCTGAAACGCGTGTGCCGCAGCCCAAACACACAATTCCTAGAGAGCACGCTCCAGCTAGTCGTCCTCAATGATTTAAGTACATACGGGTATATGTATTTGATGAAACACATGTGTGAAACCTTTGAAAAGTTCAAGGAATTTCAGAATGAAGTGGAAATCATTGTAATAGAAAGATCAAATTTCTGCATCCTGACCATGGAGGAGAGTATCTTAGTTACAAGTTTACCGCACATATAAGAGATTGTGGAATAGTTTCAGAACTCACGCCTGCCAGAACACCACAACATAATGGTTTGTCAGAACGTCGTAATCGTACATTATTGGATATGGTTCGATCTATGATGTCTCTGACTGACTTGCCACTATCATTTTGGGGTTATGCACTGGAAACCGCTGCATTCACTTTAAATCGGGCGCCATCTAAATCCGTTGAAATGACACCGTATGAATTGTGGTATGTAAACAAACCTAAGTTGTCATTTCTTAAAGGTTGGGGATGCGATGTTTATGTGAAGAAACTTCAGCCTGATAAACTCGAACCCAAAGAGGAAAAATGCATCTTCATAGGATACTCTAAAGAAACAATTGGGTATACCTTCTATCACAGATCCGAGGGCAAGGTTTTTGTTGCCAAGAATGGATCCTTTCTAGAGAAAGAGTTTCTCATGACAGTTGTGAGTAGTCGGAAGGTAGAACTCGCAGAGGTTATTGAACCTTCTCTTCATGAAACGGCAAGTGGCGCAGCGCCAGAAATTGTTCCGGAGTTGACTTCACCGAATGAAGAGGGAACTAATGATAATGATCATGAAACTCCGAAAGAGGACAATATCGAATCTTGCAGGTCAAGTAGGACACGTGCAACTCCTGAACTATACGAGAATCCTATTATGAATTTCATGGTTGATTAAATAGATGACCCTGCGACGTATGAAGAAGCGATGATGAGCCTGGATTCCAACAGATGGCTAGAAGCCATGAAATCC
Source organism: Avena insularis (assembly GCA_023614405.1). Lineage (NCBI taxonomy): Eukaryota > Viridiplantae > Streptophyta > Magnoliopsida > Poales > Poaceae > Avena > Avena insularis. The sequence continues at coordinate 536,855,255 of CM042690.1, forward strand.
GAGATGGGATCCATGTACAAAAACCAGGTTTGGACCTTGGTGGACTTACCTCATGACAGAAAGGCCGTTTTAGAATAAAAGGATTTTCAACAGAAAAACAGATGTTGATGGTAATGTGACCATCTATAAAGCTTGACTTGTCTCAAAGGGGGTTTGAAATATTCACAGAGTTGACTATGATGAGACATTATCTCTCGTAGCGTTTCCAAAGTCGGTTAGGATTATGTTAGCAATTGCTGCATATTTCGATTATGATATATGGCAGATGGATGTCAAAACTGCCATCCTCAATGGTAATATTGAAGAAGATTTGTATATGATATAACCAAAGGGTTTTGTCAATCCTAAGGATGCTGACAAGGTATGCAAACTTCAGCGATCCATCTATGGACTGAAGCAAGCATCCCGGAGTTGGAATCTCCGCTTTGATGAGGTGATCAAAGAGTTTGGATTTGTCCAAACTTATGGAGAGGCTTGTATTTACAAGAAAGTGAGTAGGAGCAATGTGGAATTTCTGATATTATATGTGGATGACAAATTACTGATTGGAAATGATATAGATCTTTTAAATAGTGTTAAAAGTTATCTAAATAGAATTTTTTTGATGAAGGACCTTGGTGAAGTGTCATACATATTAGGCATAAAGATCTATAGAGATAGAGCAAGACACCTTATAGGGCTATCATAGAGTACATACCTTGATAAGATTTTAAATAAGTTTAAAATGGACGAAAGTAAGAAGGGGTTCTTACCTATGTTGCAAGGAAAGACATTGAGTAAGGCTCAAAGTCCGGCTACGGCGGAAGAAAGAGAGATAATGGATAAGATCCCCTATGCTTCAGCCATAGGCTCTATAATGTACGCCATGCTATGTACAAGACCGGATGTGGCACATGCTATTAGTTTGACTAGTAGGTATCAATCTTATACAGGTTCGAAACACTGGATAGCGGTCAAGAATATCCTTAAGTACTTAAGAAGAACTAAGGAAATGTTTCTTGTATACAGAGGTGAAGAAGAGCTCGTCGCTAATTGTTATGTAGACACTAGCTTTGACACCAATCCGGGTGACTCTAAGTCTCAATGCGGATACATATTTCTAATGAACGGAGCGATAGTTATTTGGAGGAGGTCCAAACAACCTATGGTGACAAGATCAAGAATAGAGGCAGAATATATTGCTACTTCAGAAGCAGCACAAGAAGCGGTTTGGATGAAGGCGTTCATAACTGAACTAGGTGTGGTTCGTAGTGCATTGGACCCAATGGTGATCTATTGTGACAACAATGGAGCCATAGCCAACGCCAAGGAACCAAGGTCTCACAAGAATTCCAAGCATATTAAGTGCTGGTTTCACTGTATCCACGAGCATGTCAAAGATGGAGATATAAAGATTTGTAAAGTACACACAGATCTCAATGTAGCAGATCCATTGACTAAAGTTCTCCCTAGGTCAAAACATGATCAACACCAGAACTCCATGGGTGTTAGATTTATCACTATGTAACTAGATTATTGTCTCTAGTGCAAGTGGGAGACTGAAGGGAATATACCCGAGAGGTAATAATAAAGTTGTTATTATATGTATTCCAAGTATATGATATATGTTTATTTTGCATGTTGTAATTATATTAATTTGGAAATATTAATACACGTGTCTTTAATAAGGAAATAGAAGGTTCCTAGTTATCCCTCTCTTATAAACTAGCTCGCTGATTAACAAGATGATCAAGGTTTCCTAATCATGGACATTGGATGATGTTAATAACAAGGTCACAACATTAGTGGAATGATGTGATGAACATTCATACGAAGTATAGCATTTTGACCAAAGTCATTATATTTTTATTGCTATAACATCATACAAAGTAATCCTAGTCCTTAGACCATGAGATCATGTCAATCACTAACACTGGAAGAGTATCTTGATAACATCAAACATCACACCATGACAGGGTGACTATAAATGTCGGTTCAGTGCTATGAAGGTGTTATGTAGAGGCTCATGGATCAAGAGTGGATTTGTCCATCCCGATGATAGATAGATATACTTTGGGCCCTCTCGGTGATATCACATTGTGATAGCTTGCAAGCAAGTGATGTGATCACTAGAATGTTATATCACGGGAACAAGAAAAGATTGCATGTCGGCAACGAGATCAAACTAGGTATGGAGATACCAATGATCGAATCTCGTACATGTAATATATCACGATACAAAGGGATTTAGTTACTAGCATTAAAGGTTCTCACGATCACAACAAGTCATTGTTGAATGTGTGGGAGTCAGTATGGATCTCTAGGTCTCGCTACTGATTATTGATCAGAGAGGGGTCTCGATCATGTCTGCATTATTCGCGAAACGTAGGGTGACACACTTAAGGGATACCAACACCATTTGGAGCAAATGTGTTCCAGACGAAAGGATTGCAAAGCGCTGGAATTATTTCAATGGACACTGGAATTGTTCTGGGTGAAATTGCTAAAATTGGTTCTACATGTGATATTGAAATGTTGCAAGGAGTTTTATGTGAATGTTTGTTAATTAAAGTAATTAACAAAATTCTGAATAAAATAAATAAAAGAGTTTTATTAAATGAGAGTTCCATTAAATTTGGTGGAAATTTAATGCATGTGAGTGGGATTTTTTAGTGGAGGATTTTTATGTGAGTGGGAGCTCCACCCACATGAATGAGAGGAGGTGGAGGGGCTCCTCCTTGGCTGCCGACCATCGGAGGGGATGACCCCCTACCCTATAAAAGGCCTCCCTCTGCTCCCCATAAATTACACCTCCTTGTGAAGGATCTCTCTCCCCTCTAGAATTATTCCCCCATGGTCTCGGATTAGCGAGATACATGTTCCCGGTGGCATTTCGTCTGGAAGGAGTTGCTGCTTCCGCTGCATCACTATAGCAAGGAGGTGGCGGTTGTTCCATGGCCTGAACATGTGTGCGATCACGGATGCGTTGTTGGGTTGTGGCGCTAGACTTCTTCTCGATCCTGAGATCGGCAAGCGTTCGACTACATCATCCAAGAGTTCAACCTCGTTACACTTTGTCGGTTTACAAGGGTATGTTCTCTATGGATGTATATCCACCCGTAGCTTGTATCTAGTAGATAGATCTTGGTGCTTAGTAGTTCCCATCATAGGAAATTTTTTGTTTTCTATGCTGCGAACCCAACAGTGGTATGAGAGCCTGATCTATGCGTAGATGCTTTGCACGGGTAGTACACATATGAGTATGTGGGCAATGATGATCATATTATTGCATCTTATATGTATTTTGGATATTGGTGGCATAGTGGGATGAAGCGTCCCGGACTAAATTTACATGTCCTCGCACATGAGACCTGTTCCACGCTTGACATGCCACTAGCTTTGCATAAGTGGCTAGCAGGTGTCTTCCTCTCCTACTACAGTCAATATCTGATTTACAACAAGTTGCTAATAATTTGGTTCTCATCGTTGTGGTTCCATGTTCATCGGTAAGACCGGTTCTATCTTCGAAAGCCCTAAGCCACGTAAAACTTGCAATGTATAAATTAGAAGCTTCTAGTTTAGATTGTTGCTGGGATGATGTCATGATATGGTAATGTTGTAAGTTGATGTATAGTTGATACTCTTAAAACACACCTAACGTGTAAGTTCCATAGACCTTGGCCTTACACACAAAGGAATGATAAAGATCATACCTAGATGCACATGATAGTGACCGAGTTCAAGAACCATATCATTTCACTTGAAACATATGATGTTTGCATCTTATGTTTCTTGTTTGGTGTTTTAGTAGCATTATAAGATGATCCCTCATTTAGATAACAAGATAAACAATGTGTTCTTCCTTAAGTACACACTGTTTTATGTTTCGTCACTTCAAGACATCACGTGATGATTGGGTGTGCTTGAATCCATGTTCGTATAACGGGTGTAAGACAATTTTACACACACGAGTACTAAGGTTCTTACTTGGCGAGCCTAGCATGTATAGACATGGCCAGACCGAAAGGATAAGCATGAGTCATATAGTTGATATGATGCACATATAGATGGTCGCCTTTGAAGCTACATCGACTCACATGATGATCAGACTTGGTGTAGTGGATTTAATTCATGTAATCACCAAAAAGACACGAGGGATGTTGTTTTGAGTGGGAGTTCATTTGTAATTTGGATTAGTTGAACTCAATCTATTATAAACTTAGTCTAAATAAACTTTACAAATTTTGTTGTAGATGGCACCACTTGTTTTTAATTTCAATGTGTTCATGGAGAAAGAGAAACTTGTGGCAAATGGTAGCAACTTTTACCAACTGGGCCATGAATTTGAGGATTCTCCTCACTCTTGCACAAAAGCAATATGTGCTAGAAGCACCGCTAGGCCCCCCACCATCTCCTGATGCCCCTAACAAGGAAAAGAATGTCTATTTGACTCTTCAAGAGGACCACAACTTAGTTAATTGCGGCATAATGTATGTGCTAGAGCTAGAACTTTGAAAGCATTTCGAAAAAGGCAATGCATTTGATACCATGGGTGAATTGAAAATGATTTTCGATACCCATGCTTCCGTAGAGAGTTATAATGCTTGTGAAAAGTTCTTTAGCTGCATGATGGAAGAGAACAACTCCATTAGTCATCACGTACTCAAAATGCCTAGGTACGCTGATAACCTTGTGTCCTTGGGAATAAGGATTCCCATTGACTTAGGCATACATCATTTTCTCCAATCTCTGCCACCTAGCTACAGGAGCTTTGTGATGAACTATAATATGCTGGGCATGAAGAAGTCTCTCCCTGAGCTTCTGTCAATGCTTAATACTGCAGAAGTGGAGATCAAGAAAGAACATCAAGTGTTGATGATCAATTAGACCACTAGTTTCAAGAAAGACAAGAAGGGTAAACAAAAGGGAAAGAAGGGTGGCAAATCTGTTGCCACGCCTGAAAAGAAATCCCGAGCTGGCCCTAAGTATGATACTGAGTGCTATTATTCTAAGGGGACTGGCCATTGGAAGCATAACTACCCCAAGTATTTGGCGGACAAGAAGGCCAATAAGGCAAACAAAGGTATGTGTGATATACATGTTATTGATGTGTAATTGACTAGTACTCGCAGTAGCACCTGGGTATTTGATACTGGATCAGTTGCTAAAATATGTAACTCGAATCAGGGGCTGCGGAACAAGCGACCGCTAGCAAGGGGTGAGGTCAAGATGTGAGTCAGCAATGGATCAAGAGTTGATGTGATCACCGTCGGAGTGCTACCTCTCCACCTAATGTCAGGATTAGTGATAAATCTAAATAATTGTTATTTGGTGCCTGTACTAAGCATGAACTTTGTATTTGGATCATGTTTGATGCGAAGTGGTTATTCATTTAAATCAGAAAACAATGGTTGTTCGATTTATATGAGTGATATCTTTTATGGTCATGCACCTATGATGAATGGTTTATTTCTATTGGATCTCGATAATAGTGTTACGCATATTCATAATGTTGATGCTAAAAGGATTAAACTTGATAATGATATATCTTCATATATGTGGCACTGCCGTGTAGGTCATATTGGCATAAAACGCATGAAGAAGCCCCATTTTGATTGACTTTTGGAATCACTTGATATTGAATCATTTGATACATGTGAGCCATGCCTTATGGGCAAGATCACTAGAACGCCATTTTTCCGGTTCAATGGAAGGGGTGACAGATTTATTGGAAATCATACATATTGATGTATGTGGTCTAATGAGTGTGTCGGCGTGTGGTGGATATCTTTATTTTGTTACTTTCATGAATGATTTAAGTAAATATGGGTATATCTATTTGATGAAACACAACTCTGAAACCTTTCAAAAGTTCAAGGAATTTCAGAGTGAAGTGGAAAATCATTGTAAAGAAAGATCAAATTTCTAGGGCCCGACCATGGAGGAGAGTATCTTAGTTATGAGTTTAGCGCACATATGAGAGATTGTGGAATAGTTTCACAACTCATGCCTGCCAGAACACCACAACATAATGGTGTGTCGAAACGTGATAATCATACTTTATTGGATATGGTTTGATCTATGATGTCTCTGACTGACTTGCCACTGTTATTTTGGGGTTATGCACTAGAAACCGATGCATTCACTTTAAATCGGGCACCATCTAAATCAGTTGAAACGACACTATGGGGCCCTCGGATTAAACCCTCCGAGAATCCCTGTTATGCATACAACCAGGATCCCATGATCAGTTAGTCTGGAACATAAAAGACAAGTATCAAAGTAAACATCCAATACATAACGAATACATGTCATACCTTAGTTGCCATTATGTCTACATCGATCAACATCAGCGGAACTTCATTAAGCCCGAGCCATGCCTTAACCTACATGTAACTGACTGGGAGAACGTCCTAGCTCGCTTAGTCATCAACTTCATCCTCTTCTTGATATCTGACCAAGTTAATAGCCAGGGACAATGCCAGTGAGTACTTTGAATGTACTCGCAAACCACCTCAAGAAAATAATAATAACAAGAGGATATGAAATATGGCTGTGGTAGTAGGAGGGCTTCAAGAGAGGTTCTTTCCTCAAATAGTTTCTCTTGTAGATATAGCATCTACATATATTTGTTGAAAACTTTTGTAAACCATTTTGGAAACCCTTTTGAAAAGTTTTGTAAACACTAGGATTGGGGTACCCATTTGTTCCCGTCTTCAGGTCGTCCCACGACCAAACTCCTTTCTCCTCCTTCCGACCATCTCATGGTCAAAACCTTTCTCCTTTACGACCATCCCATGGTCAAAACAATTCCAAAGCCATTTCTTTTCCGAAATCCTTTTTGAAAACAAAACCAGCACCACTCTACAGAAGTTTGTCCAACCCGTCCATGACCGCGGACACGGCTATTCGAATAGATTTACACTCTGCAGAGGTTGTAGACTACCCTGATCTACACCGATCGTGGGTCGAGTAACTGATCAAGACTCTCAGGATGCCCACTCAAATATAAGTGCCTACCCTATGAGTGTTACACCCCTCAAAATCGGGACGTTAGTTACCGAGGACCAACCGGAGCGCATTTTGTTCACTTCCCAAGTGTGCGCTTTCAATGAGGGGCTCATAGTAACGCGTGGAGGCCCGTAGACCCTTCGTTCCTTCTCCCGGTCGATGTTTTACATGGACTCTGCCAGAGAAGGCCCACCCTCCAGGGATTTTTATCCCCTGTAGTCGTTGCGAGGCACCTTATACCAGAATAAACAAACGTCAAATCTAGCCCTGTCCCATTCCAGAGTAATGTGGTTGCACAGGGTTAAGTTGTTATAGCTAAACTACAAAGAACCGGGTGCGTTTTCGTAAACCTTTTTTCCTCCGGTTTTCCTCTAGCATTTTGTAAAACAAAACCTTTTTCTTTCTCAACATCTCTTGGGAGGTCCCACCTCACCAAGGTTTTATCATAAAACATTTGGTAAAACTTTTTCCGGGGTCTTCCCATCCTCTAGCTTTGCTTTGGCTAAAACAGGGTCTCTAGAGGGTTATGGTGATATACAACATCTATTCTACTCGGGACAAGTAGGTGTCACCAAGGGGGTTGTACTTAATAGTACAAAAGTGTAATAGTTCGGAGGAGCCAAACCACTACCATATATACATCAACATATAGTAAAACAATGCAGTTTTAATAAACAGTAGATAAAACATGTGTAAGTAAAACAGTAGGACGAGGCTTATGAGCAAGAAGGTGGCTTGCCTGATGATCAACAATATGTCAATATATCCCTGGACTTCTTCTTTAGATAACCAGGAATACCAATACCAATAACAGGAACCATCTTCTGATCTCCGATTTCACCGCAACTATCGTCGTCAAGATAGCACATGCAAGCAAACCAACCACAATCAACACAAGGGATACAAGCATCATTACAATACAGCAAACAAACATACCACACATTACTCAAATCAGTAGGTTTTGATAGATTGAGTGGGTTGTAATTGGAATTACTTTAATTGCCCTTGTGGTCTTTGTTTTATGATGTATTTGTTCAAATACCACCTGTTAAGGGGATTTAGAACTAGGCTTGGGTCTGTATGATATCAATATTAAAAGATGATACCCTCAGGTAGGTATTGACAAAATAAGGCCAACAAAAGTGGTTTCACTATTTTATCACTTTTCTTTAATTTCTTATGAATATTCTAGTGATAAAAGCTCTAGTTTTAGGAAATAATTCACCAGAAATGTTCTGGAACTCCAAATATTATTTCCTTGGATAATTTTGTAGGGTCTGATATACTGAATAGCTAAGAGTTGGAATCACTCCAAAATAATTACCAGAATGCCCTCAGGAAATTCCCAAAGGCAGTTCTAGAGCTGTTTTGTCTTTTTAACCAAATTAAAACTACAGAAGCTTTTGATTTTATTCCAAGGAAACAATGTAGGTATTTGGGATACCTTTCTGTAGAAATTGGAATCAACCTTTTTGGAGTTACAGAGCTACTGGAAGGATTTATCTAGTGATAATACCATATGCAGAAAGGTTTATTTCACCAAAGCTCAACAGGAGTTCCAAAATTTATGAACTCCTTGGTTTTGTTAGATATGGATGTAGCTAAACCGTTAGAGTTGGAATTAGGGTAAAATCTATTATGGTTTGTCGTAGAGAAATTCTTAAGGACAGATATGCGGAGATTTTGTTATTTTTACCATAGTTAAAATGATGCTCCACTTGGCATGATATGAATACTCAATGGTAGGCATATCAAATACCTATCATAGGGACTTTGGTTCAACCCATTTGGTTCTGTATAGGTAAAAGAGAAATTTATTTAGTGAAAAAGATACCTTTTTGTAAATTTAATGCCAGAAAATAATGAAGTTTATTTTTGGCAAACTACCAGTTCTTCATGTTGCACAAAACATGTAAGAACCAAACGGAATTTAGAACTAGGATATTTGTGTTGGTTTTCATTTTTAAAACTATTTAAACTAACTAGGATGTACAACAGATCTGGAAACAGACTTATTTAAAAACAAAGAAAAGGGGAGATCCTCAGCCGGGCCAGATCCAGGCACAGCTGAGCCTCACGATGCATGACCGGCCCACTGGCGCCGCAGTGAGTGCGCGGTGGTAGTTTAAATCGCTGGCAAGTGGGGCCCGCCGGTCAGTGACCCTGGGAGGCGGAACCGGTACGCCGGGATCTGGACCGTTCGATTAAGGCGCATGCAATGGCAGGGGGCCGTCTTCTTCCTCCTGGTCGGGGTGGACAGAGGACAAACCCTAGGGGCGGTGGGGTAGTATAGGGAGATCACCAGAGGGGCGGAGGGGCGACGGGGAGGCCATAGGGCAACGCAGTCAACGACGGGGATCTCGGGGATGGGCGGTATGGTGGTTTCCACGCTGAGATCTAGCTCGCGCGAGGACGCCCAAGAGCAATCTCATCGGAGCTCGACGACAGCGATGGTAGGGGCAGTCCCTAGCCACCAAAACAGTGGTATCAGAGAGAGGGGAAGGAGGGAATCACCCTACCGTGACATGCAGAGGGAGATGAGGTGAGGAGAGGGAGCTTAGCTCGATTTTTGGGAGAAGTCCAAAGTTGCTTCTTCTTCTCCCTATGGGCAAGACAGAGCACGGGAAAGGGAGAGGAGCTATGGGGAGGTGAGGTGGAGTGTGAGGGGGAGAAATGAGGGAGCAGGGGAGAGTTGGTGGCCTCTGGCCCTTATAAACCGAAGGGGAGAGGTCCATGGTGGAAGGGGTGTATGGAGGGCATGGGCAGGTCCATTGCCTTGCCATTGGCTGCCAGGGTCGATGGAGGGTGGTGAGGTGGGGTCTGGTCATGCTGGAGCTCAGAGAGGGAGAGTGGATGGCTGTTGCAACAAATAAAAGATCTAGTGTCTCTCTCTCTCACATCCAAACACAAGGGACAAGGGAAAGGGGTTGCTACAATAGCTTAGCTACAGTGCACACGACCAGGACTGAGGGTTGGTGCTGTGGAGGCTTGTTGGAGAAGATTGGATGAGGTTTGATTTGGTTTTTGGGTACTAAAAGGTTAAATGTTCAAATCAGCCATAAGGGATGATCAAGGTTTATTTCTTGATTTTTTATCTTGACCCATTGAGATAAGGATGCTGGTAGATGGGTAAGGTTAAGATGCATCTCTAGGATTTATTTTAGATTTTTCTAAGGATTTAAAGTCCACTTAAGACCATTTATTCAAAAAGTGCAGAAGTAGTTTCTAGAAGCTCATTTGATATTTTTACATTGGACCAGGTTGGTTTCTGATGTGAGAAGGTCCCAAATGTGAATACACATTTAGGGGAATTTTCCCAAGATTTATGGTGGCTTAAAAGTATTTAAAACAATTACTATTCCATTTCTGCCATTTAAGAAAATGGGCAAAAAGAAATAATAAAGTTATTCAAAAATATATATTTTTGAAGTGGGAAGATAGAGTATGATATATGGACCTCAATGGAGCCAAAAGTTGGAGAATTGTTTTGGAAAAAACCAAACTTTCCTTTATGGAAGAGGTTTTGAAGATTTTGTCTATTAAAGGGATTAAATAGATTTGGAGCCATAATAATTATGGATAATATTTGATAAATCTTGATGATCAAGGTAGATGATGTAGACAAGGTGTATCAAGCATTTGAAACCTTGGGATTTGAGAATCAAAGGTGATTTTGGTGAAAAACTAGAGATTAAGGATCTAGGGTAAGATTGTTTTCATACCACCAAAACCTTGTTGGATCTTGGAGCTCAAGGCTCCCCTTGGGGCATGGGATATATGTATGGATATACCAAGTGGTTTATATAGCAATGGTGTAGAGGTTTGATCTTGATCTTTCTTGGGCTCACCAAGACAGGCTTTCAAACTTTGAATAAAATAAGGTTGCCAAAGCAGATTACCAGATAGCCTTCAAAACCATGTGGGTTTAAGAAGTACCAAGATCCAATTGGAGCAAGTGAAGTAGGTATTGGTATACCTATATGAGTAGATCACAACCATGCAAAGAGTTGGTCCAGAGAAGGTGGAATGGTGGTGTGAGCTTCTGTCAAAGTAGGCATGTTGACTAGATTTGCAGGAATAGTTATTTTCTTGCCTGCAAAACCATCAAGAACAAGTGGGTTGGAGGATGATCTAACCAAGGGAAAGAGTGGTACTTGTTATTCCTTAGGATGGTTAACAAGATGGTGCAAATGAATTTTAAAATATGCACAAGGTTTGAGAAAAGGAGACATTCAAAAAGGTGATGTTGGAAATAGTTTTCTAGACAGCCAAATTTGGCAGATTTAGGGTTTTTGACTAGAAAGTGTGTGGTGATGATTTTAATGGGAAGCAAGGTATCAAAGCATCATCAAGTGGATGATATTGAATAGTAGATGGATTAGAAGGGATCCATGCTTGATATTGGTCTTCATTGACTTGGAAACTTCTAGAAGGGATATCTTCAGAATTGATCTGGTTAAGGGTTTTAGATGATCACCTAGTATCTAGAGATTAGATCCTGCTTTGTATTCTTGCTTAGGGTGTGGTGATTTGGAAACCTCTTGATCCTAGTGATGATCTCCTAGAGTAGCTCATACTATCTCCCAAGGCATGTAGCGGAACAAGCAAAGCAGATCAAGGCAATTCATCAGGTAGCAGATCAAGGCAACTTATCTTATAAACTAAGCAGACCTACTACTAGGGTTACCATCAAGCTTAGATCGAGGTAAGGATGGGTATTTTGAAAATTTTGTGGTTTGGATGAGTAGAGTCCTTGGTATCTCTACCAAGAGTAGAATTCAAAAGCTTTTAAAAGGAGGTTTTGGGAAACCTAGAGATAAGAATGGTTGAAGGTTCTGTCTATAAAACATAAGGAGATTATAATAGCTTGTTCTCCATAGTTTTGGGAAATAGAAGCTACTAAAATAGATGGTTTGCAAAGGCTTCTTGGCTCAGGTTTTGAAATGCCAGAACATTTGAGAATGTGGAAATTAAGCCAAGACAGTTTTGGGAAGTAGCTTTTGTCAACTGGTGTTGAGGTAAGGAGGATATCATCTAATACACACTCATAGGCATAGACATTGTCAAACAACAGACAAACACTTCCTCACTAAACAAGAAAAAGTTTACTTCCCCCTGATTTTTGCATTCTGGACAACTAATCAGGGTTGCGGAAATTGGGATGTTACATACACCATATGAATTGTGGTTTGGAAACAAACCTAAGATGTCATTTCTTAAAGTTTGGGGATGCGATGTTTATGTGAAGAAACTTCACCTGATAAACTCGAACCCAAAGAGGAAAAATGCATCTTCATAGGATACCATAAAGAAACAATTGGATATACCTTCTATCACAGATCCGAGGGCAAGGTTTTTGTTGCCAAGAATGGATCCTTTCTAGAGAAAGAGTTTCTCACGAAAGGTGTGAGTAGTCGGAAGTTAGAACTTGAAGAGGTAACTGAACCTTCTCTTCATGAAACGGCAAGTGGCGCAGCACCGGAAATTGTTCCGGAGTTAACTTCACCGAATGAAGAGGGAACTAATGATAATGATCATGAAACTCCGAAAGAGGACACTACCAAACCTCGCAGGTGAAGCAGGACACGTGCAGCTCCTAAACTGCACGGAAATCCAGTTAGGAATTTCTTAGTTGATGAAATAGATGACCCTGCTACGTATGAAGAAGTGATGATGAGCTAGGATTCCAACAGATGGCTATAAGCCATGAAATCTGAGATGGAATCCATGTACAAAAACCAGGTTTAGACCTTGGTGGACTTACCTCTCGACCGAAAGGCCGTTGATAATAAATGGATTTTCAATAGAAAAACGGATGTTGATGGTAATGTGACCATCTATAAATCTCGACTTGTCGCAAAGGGGTTTCGAAAAATTAAAGGAGTTGACTACGATGAGACATTCTCTCTCATAGCAATTCTAAAGTCGGTTAGGATTATGTTAGCAATTGCTGCATATTTCGATTATGAGATATTGCAGATGGATGTCAAAACTGCCATACTCAATGGTAATATTGTAGAAGAGTTGTATATGATACAACCAAAGGGTTTTGTCAATCCTAAGGATGCTAACAAGGTATGCAAACTTTAGCGATCTATCTATGGACTGAAGCAAGCATCCGGAGTTGGAATCTCCGCTTTGATTAGGTGATCAAAGAGTTTAGATTTGTCCAAACTTATGGAGAGGCTTGTATTTACAAGAAAGTGAGTGGAAGCAATGTGGCATTTCTGATATTATATGTGGATGACATATTAATGATTGGAAATGCTATAGATCTTTTAAATAGTGTTAAAGGTTATCTAAACAACACATTTTTTATGAAGGACTTTGGTGAAACGTCATACATGTTAGGCATAAAGATCTATAGAGATAGATCAATACGCCTAATAGGGCTATCACAGAGTACATACCTTGATAAGATTTTAAAGAAGTTTAAAATGGAAAAAGTAAGAAGGGTTTCTTACCTATGTTGCAAGGCAAGACATTGAGTATGGCTCAAAGTCCGGCTACGGCGGAAGAAAGAGAGATAATGGATAAGATCCCCTATGCTTCAGCCATAGGCTCTATAATGTACGCCATGCTATGTACAAGACCGGAAGCGGCACATGCTATTAGTGTGACTAGTAGGTACCAATCATATCCAGGTTCGGAATGCTGGATAGCGGTCAAGAATATCCTTAAGTACTTAAGAACAACTAAGGAAATTTTTCTTGTATACGGAGGTGAAGAAGAGCTGGTCACTAATTATGTCGACGCTAGCTTTGACACCATTCCTAATGACTCTAAGTCTCAATCCGGATATGTATTTCTCATGAACGGAGCAGCAGTTAGTTGGAGGAGCTCCAAACAACCTATGGTGACAAGACCAACACCAGAGTCGGAATATATTGCTCCTTCAGAAGCAGCACAAGAAGCGTTTTGGATGAAGGAGTTCATAACTGAAATAGTTGTGGTTCATAGTGTGTTCGACCCAATGGTGATATATTGTGACAACAATGGAGCCATAGCCAACGCCAAGGAACCAAGGTCTCACAAGAATTCCAAGCATATTAAGCGCTGGTTTCACTCCATCCACGAGCATGTCAAGGATGGAGATATAAAGATTTGTAAAGTACACACAAATCTCAATGTAGCAGATCCGTTGACTAAAGTTCTCCCTAGGGAAAAACATGATCAACACCGGAACTCCATGGGTGTTAGATTTATCACTATGTAACTAGATTATTGTCTCTAGTGCAAGTGGGAGACTGAAGGAATCATATACTTGGAATACATATAAAGAAATAGAAGGTTCCTAGTTATCCCTCTCTTATAAACTAGCTCATTGATTAACAAGATGATCAAGGTTTCCTGATCATGGACATTGGATGTTGTTAATAACGAGGTCACAACATTAGTGGAATGATGTCATGAACATTCATATGAACTATAACATTACAATCAAAGTCATTATATTTTTATTGCTATAACATCATACAAAGTAATCCTGGTCCTTAGACCATGAGATCATGTCAATCACTAACACTAGAAGAGTATCTTGATAACATCAAACGTCGCACTATGACAGGGTGACTATAAAGGTGGGTTCAGTGCTATGAAGGTGTTATGTAGAGGCTCATGGATCAAGAGTGGGATTTGTCCATCCCGATAACGGATAAATATACTCTAGGCCCTCTCGGTGATGTCACATTGAGATATCTTGCAAGCAAGTGATGTGATCACTAGAATGTTATATCACGGGAACAAGAAAAGCGTGCATGTTGGCAACAAGATCAAACTAGGTATGGAGATACCGATGATCTAATATCGTACATGTAATATATCGCGAGACAAAGGGATTTAGTTACTAGCATTAAAGGTTCTCACGATCAAAAGAAGTCATTGTTGAATGCGTGGGAGTCAGTATGGATCTCCAGGTCCCGCTACTGATTATTGATTGGAGAGGGGTCTCGATCATGTCTACAATATTCACGAACCGTAGGGTGACACACTTAAGGGATACTAACACCATTTGGAGCAAATGTGTTCCATACGAAAGAAATGCAAAGCGCTGGAATTATTTCAATGGACACCGGAATTGTTCCAGGTGAAATTGCTAAAATTGGTTCTGCATGTGATATTGAAATGTTGTAGGGGGTTTATGTGAATGTCTGTTAATTAAAGTAATTAAAAAAATTCTGAATAAAATAACTTAAAGAGTTTTATTAAATGAGAGTTGCATTAAATTTGGTGGAAATTTAATGCATGTGAGTGCGATTTTTGAGTGGAGGACTTTTATGTGAGTGAGAGCTCCACCCACATGAATGAGAGGACGTGGAGGGGTTCCTCCTTGGTTCCAGGCCATGTGAGGGGATGCCCCTCCCCTCTAAAAGGCCTCCCTCTCCTCCTCACAAATTACACCTCTTCGTGAAGGATCTCTCTCCCCTCTAGAATTATTCCCCCATGGTCTCGGATTAGCATGATAGATGTTCCCAGTGGCAATTAGTCTAGAAGGAGTTGCTACTTCCACTGCATCGCTGGAGCAAAGAGGTGGAGGTTGTTCAGTGGCTTGACCGTATGTGCGATCACAGCTGCACTGCTAAGTTGCAGCACTGGACTTCTTCTCGATCCTAAGACCGACAAGCGTTCAACTACATCATCCACGAGTTCAACCTCGTTACACTTTGTCGGTCTATAAGGGTATGTTCTCTATGGATATAGATCCACCTGTAGCTTCTATCTTGGTGCTTAGTAGTTCCCATCGTAGGAATTTTTCTATTTTCTATGAGGCGACCCCAATAGGTGCCTAGGCTATTTTTGCTTTGATGTGGCCTGTTTGATCTACTGACATAAACGACAGATCTAGGTCTCGAGTCAATTTGTTTCTTTCAGCTTTGGGGATGTTCTGAAGTCGAGATATTCCCCTTCTTGGCGGTCCTTCCCTAGTTAGGCTTCCTGATCCTCGGGTAGAGCTTAGTTGTGCGCATCGTAGGTTGGATTCATTGGCTAGCCTTTTTCTTTCGCCAAGTTGCCTTTGCATCCTTAGCAAGTCTCTCTTTTTGTGATGGAGAATGTATTGGTATGCTAGTAAGTCTTCGTGTGTGGAATCGGCTGTCATTGGAACTGCACCTGAAATTGCATCCCTTGCTTTTTTCCATGCTTCCGCTGGTAGTCGGAGAGTTTGCCTCTCGCCTCTTCGTGGTTCTCCGCCTCCTTGGATTATGCAGATGTTCATCGGGTCTCCTTCGTTTCCGCGGTTCCCTTTGTTGCTGTGATTTCCTGCATTGTCATCCGATAGAATATCATTGGGGTTAAGAATAGGGTTACCATTAGAGTCACGTTGTGTCGAAGGGTCCCCAATGATCACACACACTTGGTGGCGTGTTATGTATGGACTAGTGACGTCGTTGTTAGATCCGAAGGAGACACTGTCTAGGGACTAGTGAAGTCCAGTAGTTTCTATTCCGGGTAGATCTCAGCTATTCTAATTCCGAAGTCGATACTTTCGCCTTTTTCTTTAGGTTCCGCATTTATCGGACTTGATCCGTGTGGCCTAGTTGGCTGGGGTATGATCCAAAGGAGAGATCGTCGTAAAGACCATCAAGATCCCCTAGATCTGCGGTGATTTCCTTGTTTTCCTCAGCTACCTCGATCTGCATCATGACTTCTGAGGAAGATCCGACGAATGATGCTGCTATCACCATAGGTGCAATTTTTCTGACTGACGATCCTGATGAGATCAGAGCTGAGGGGAGCGATTCTTCGGGATCCTCTACTTGGAAGTGGAAACTTCCGATGATAAGATCGGATCCGCCGTTGAAATCGGCAGGTACAGAAATAAGGGTGGGCGAGCGTGGTGCCGCTTCCATTGGATTGTTGCTTGATGAAAAGGAGTCCACCGAATCCATGACTCTAGCATCCGGGTTTCCCACAGATGGAGCCAATTGATGAGGTGTAACCTCGGCAATGCCCATGGTGATTGACTTAGGGTTTCGCGGAAAAGAGAACGCTGGGGATTTCATCGGATGTTAGGCAAACAAGGGAGTCGAAGTCGCCTGATTACTTGATGAACAACACTATTATAGATCACTTGGTGGTTTTTTGGTACCTCCACATAGGCTTCTCTCGTCCTATATATAATAGGCTAGGTCTAAAACCCGTATACGGACAAGTTACATATGTATGATTACAACACCAACATAACGTCGGTTCATATTTTCTTTCCTAATACAACTAAGGCTTTTATCGGTTGCTTCTTTGGGCCATCATCTTGAATCTTCATGGGTCGTGAGCCTTTTTTTATGCAGCCAAGCTAGGGAATCATAAGCACCCGAGTAGTCGTACCTACGTCAATAGGTCCTCCAAAATGCAACTGTTACAGCTCTGGAGCGCACGGGGCGGATATTTCGGCTAGTTTCTGGGTGGTATCCGATTTGGACAGCAGAATGGCAACCACACAACTGAAATCATAGATTTCCGTGCGACACCGGAGTGACCGGCATTTTCACTTCAGACATTCTGGCCAAGGAAAAACTAACAAAAACAACAATACAAAAAACAACCATAACTTTTGCGGCCGGACACCGATTTTGATGATCTTGGGCTCGTTTTAAGGAGGACAAAAAATCATCATATTCGAGCAAGGGAGGATAGAACCAAATTACGAAAGATTTAACCTATCTATAAAATACAAACCGGTAAAACCTCCAATATGGAAAACGCAATAGAGAATGCATATGAAATCCGTTTTCGATGAACTTGAGCTTGCCATGAAGATTAACACAAGCTCTAAATCCTCTCAAGGATAAGAACCAAATAATAACCAAGAAAGATGATGCCAAGTATGCAAAGGTTTGATATCTCTCTGAAGGATATGATCAAGTTACTCACTCGAGAGCCCCTCTTGATAGTAAGGCTATCTATACTATAAACAGGTCTCTCAAACTAACACCACGAGACCAGTAAGAAAGAAACCCTATCAAGAACAAACCTTTACCTTGCGCATATTCCACTTGAGCTTGATGGCGACAATCTTGTCTACCTCAAGATGGAACACCTTTCTTGATTGCGCTAGCTTGGCGAAGACTTGCAAACTGCTCCCTCATATTCCACTATGGTAGAGCTTCTCTTTTGGGAATATATTCACATATCCATGAAAACCATAGGATGGGAAGCTTCAAGAAAATGATGTATTTGAGATGGCTCATCTTGAACTTGCACCTCATTTCTTCTTTCTTCATAGTGTTGGTGTTTTGAAGGTACACAAGAGATATCACTCCATCTTATTCTTCAAGACACACTTTCCATAGGCTCAACTCTCACATGACCAATCTTTGGATCACTCCTTGAACATATTGGTCATCACATGATCTTCTTCATTTTCTTCTTCTTAAATCAACCTTGACACCACCATATGGTTCAAGCATTGCCTATGGACAAATCCTTAAGTATAACTCAATGCAACCATTAGTCCACAAAGATTGTCATTAATTACCAAAACCACACATGGGGGGACAAATGCACTTTCACATGTCATACGGATAGAACACATAGCAATATGTGGGCATTGATTTTCTAGTTGCTAGCCTCTCTTGTGTAATTGTTTATATCGCGGTATTGTTTGATGAAGCAGCCCCCAACCAACATTACGTGGTGATTCACAAGACTCGTCCACAAGTATGTGGCTTTGGCTGGTGATTGTCTCTCTGCAGTAGTTGATATGACATTTACAACAAAGGGCCCTGAAAAGGGAAGATAAAAGGTAATAATTGAATCCATGTTGTGGCTCTAAGTTTGTAGGTGGGAAAGGGGTTCTACCACGAAAGCCCTAAAGCCGCGTAAAACTTGCTATAGGTAAGTACAGGCGTCTAACTTTGTTTTGCAAGGGCGTATGTCATGACATGGTAATGGTAAGTTTATGAAACGTTTTCCATTGGAGCTCTCGATGGCGATCAAGGCGCCGCAACCATGTCATGGCACCATACTTTTGAAGTATTCTTTTATGCATCTTATTTTGCTTGTGTATTAGGATATACGATGGTAGCACATAGGATCATCCCTCACATAATTCCAATTATAGTGTTCCCCTCCGTGTGTGCACCATCGAGAAAGTTCACCGTTATGAGGCACGCTGTGATGATTGGGTGTCGTACATATCTACGTTTGCATACGGTGGGTGTAAGCCATGTTGCACTGCAATACACACAAGTTATAATTGGTGAGCCTAGCATGTATAGACATGGCCTCGGAACACAAGAGACTGAAAGGTCGAGAATGAATCACATGTGATGTGATTAACATTGAGAATGTCTACCTTTGAAACGGCATTGCCGGCCATGACGATCGAGGGTGGTGTAGCGGATTAGGATCATATGATCACCGAACGAATTGAGGGATGTTCGTTTGAGTGGGAGTTCTTTTGTTTTAGTTTAAAGCATAAATTAAAACTTGATCTCAAATTATGAACATGGTCTAAATACTTTGAAAATCCATTGTAGATGTCTGGCCCACCCACCTTCAACCTTAGTGCATTCCTAGAGAAGAACAAGCTGAAAAATGATGGAACCAACTTCACCGCCTAGTACCGCAATCTAAGGATCCTCCTAGTTCCCTACAAGTTGACTTATGTCATCTAGGCTGTGCTCCCCGCTAAGCCTGCAGATTCTACCTTTGAGGACAACAAGAATGTCTCAGAGTCCAAGCTTAAGGCGGATAATATCTCCCTCACCCAGAGTGGAATGGTCTATGCCATGGAGCCGGAGCTTCAAAAGCATTTTGAGAAGATGAATGCTTTCGACATCATTGAAGATTTAAGGTTGTCTTTGCTCCACAGGCTCGGGCGGAGAGGTATGATTCTTTCGACCTCTTCTTCTTCTCTGAAATGGAAGAGCACAGCTGAAAGGACATTTATTGTCCTAATCTATTTTTGGTGTTTGTTAACAACATAAGGTACATTTTACTGTGTGTTAATGTCTACCGGTCAATCTATTGAAAAGAGAAAATGTCAGATCAAGGTGGGAAATTCCATGGCCAAATCTAAGCTTACCTGAAGTTTCTAGACTGTTGGGGGGATACCCCCGGGTAGGGTCACGCCGGGGTATAAAGGCCGAGTTAGCCGAGGTACGGCAAGGTCAAAGTAGATGCTGGCCGAGTCACCTCGAGGCAGGCCGAATCACGGGGTAACCCGGACCAGGGGATGTCCACCTAACTAGGTCTCAGCCGACTTATATCGTAAGTCGGTGAGATGTTTCTAACTTGTATGCAAGAACAGGTATGGCCGGATCAACTAGGTATGATCCGAGTTATAGCAAGCTTACAAGAGAAGGAAGGTATCTCGCTGGTCAAAGGGTGACCACTGTACGTGGAGCGTGAGCAAAGCGGACAGAGGCCAGGACCACCGAGGCGTGGCTGACAAAGGTGACGAGGCCAGTGTCGGATGACGCGGGTGCCGTAGAGGCTCACGTAGCCTCTGCATGGATGACGCTGGGTTAAACTAACCCGGTCGGCTTACTATTTTGGGAGGAGGAATATGCCTCCATGTATGCCCTAATTGGAGACCTAGCCACCCCTATATAAGGAGGGCTAGGGCCTCTGTAGAAGGGGTTGGTCTTGAGAGGTTTATGTTCTTCTAGCAAGTGACTGAGGGCTAGCTAGTGGTGAGAGTAAGAGAGTTCCTTCTTCCTCCTCTCTCCAATACATCTCAAGGAGCACTTGTAATCTGTGGAAGTGAAGCAAATGCAAGGCTACTGTGTGGAATCACCACAGTATCCATCCCTGGATTCCCCTAGTGCATTTAGTCCCCACCTTTAGCCTATCCATGGCATCTGCCATGACACCACCACGACACAGAC
Organism: Avena insularis; assembly: GCA_023614405.1. NCBI lineage: Eukaryota > Viridiplantae > Streptophyta > Magnoliopsida > Poales > Poaceae > Avena > Avena insularis. The sequence goes on from CM042690.1 coordinate 536,876,074, forward strand.
CGGAGTCTTCATTGTGCAAACACCGGAGTCTCCTGTGTGGTCTGGAGTTTCTCCAAGAGTTCCCGGTGTGAGTATTGGACTTGGCCTAGATTCAATCTGTGAGGTGGTCTGGAGACAAACCGGATATCAACCGGAGTCTCCGGTGTGATTTCTCTGACTAGAGTTCCGGTGTGGAAACACCGGAGTCTCTAGTGTCTATGGTCCGGATTTCGGCCAGAGACTCCGGAGTGGACAACAAGACACTGCCTAGGACATACAGATGGTCGGTCCGGAGATGGACCGGAGATGGGCTGGAGTTTCTAATCCAGACTGAAGTCTCCAGTCTGGCAGGTCGGAGTCTCCAGTGTGGAGAGTCCCCAACGGTCAGAAAACGGTTCACTGGGTGAGGCCTATAAATAGGGGACCTCATATCCTTCCTCTAGCTGCTCGTTCCAGAAAAAGGAGACCACACCATTAGAGCCACCAAAACTTCAAGATCTCTTCATCCAACCACCCAAAGTCATTGATATTTGGGGAATCAGAGGAGGAGGCATCGATCTAAAGCTTCACCAAGAGAGATCTTCATTTCCCCCTCATTCACTTGAGGGCCCATTGCTCTACGGTTTCACTGGAAACCCTAAGCCTTGTTTTGGTTGATTTGATTCTTACAAGCTTGTCTTTGATTGTGTGATAGCTTGCTTGGATTCAGGAGCCCCCAATTAAGTTGTGGGTGTGTGTATCAAACTTGTTGTAAGGGTGCTGGCTACCACCTTGAAGGTTGCCGATATAGTGGAAGCGTGAATCAATCCCCTTGGGGTGAGGTTCACCAGAGAACAAGGGAGGCCTCTCGTGGCGTTGGTGGTTTGATACCACCCCCTCTCCAAACATAGACGTACTCCCCCTCAAAAGGAAGTAACTGCGGGAAATAATCCTTGTGTCCCCGTGTGCTTCACTTAGGTTACTTTTATCCTTTATCGCACCTTACTTTATGTATTTCTTGCTTAGTTAGGTGTGCCAGTGTGACATATAGGTAAATTCACCATAGTTGCATATCTAGAGAATTTACCTTTGTGTCAAACCCTAATCTGAAAAAGAAGTAAAAATTGAAGTAGCACCTATTCACCCCGCTCTAGGTGACCATATGATCCTTTCAATTGGCATCAGATCCTTGGCTCTTTATTTGGGCTTAACCGCCTAAGAGAAAATGGTAAACCCTGAGGATGGTGGAGAGGGTGAGGCTAGTACTTCGGTGACCATGGTAGATCTCAAGAAATTGGAAACAAGCTTGAGCTCTACCTTGGCAAAAAAATCCAACAGTTGCGTCAACTAGTTGAGCGACTTGTTAAAGAAAAAGTCAGCCTCACAACCTCCCTCTCTTGAGGAAACACCTCCTAGCCCTAAGGATATTGCTCCGGCTATACCTACGGGTGTGGAATGGGGGATGAACATAATTCCACTAACTCTTCCACCAAAAAGGGTGGGGATGGAAGGGCACCATGCGGTCCCCAGATGGTACTCTCCCGACCCTCCTATCCCTCATACCCATATAAATAATAGAGGTGACCCACCTAAGTTAGCTGCACATACCTTTGCTCAATGGCAAGTGTTAATGAAATCTCATGTGTGCAGCTCTTGCATTGACCTATGGAACATCATTAAAGATGGACTCAAGATTGAGGATCCAACCAACTTGACAAGAAGAGAAGTGGTCAATAGCCAACTCAATGCCATAGCTTTGCACATAATTCAACTTGGAGTGGGACCAAAGGACTTCGCACACATTGAGCACTACAATACCCGCCAAGGAATCTTCGGATGCTCTCATTGACTTGTTTGTTGGAAATGAGAGCATGAGAAGAAATATATATGATGCCTTAAGCAATGAAGCTGAATTTTTCTTCATGAAGGATGGTGAGGATCATGAAGACATGTATCGAAGACTCAAATCCTTAGCCATCACCTTCAGAAATGTCGGTGCCCCTCACATCAATGATGATGCTTGGATAAATAGGAAGTATGTGAGTCACTCATGCCTTTCGATCCCACTGACTTGAAGATTCTTCAAGGAAGACACAACTACCATCTCATGACCTCCAATGAAGTTATGCAAGAGATGGCCGCTTTCAAGGTTGCTGCCAAGAATGCCAAAGATTCCCGTGCTCGTGCCATTGGAATGAGTAGTGGTGTCAATCTTTCCTTGAAGGCCAAGGTTGTGGAGTATGATGAAGAAGAAGGATGTGATGATGCACTCTCTATGAACCACCCCGAAGACGTTAAGGTTGCTCATGGTGAATACATGGCCTTCTATGCAAGAAACTTTTGGAAAGATCCCGCCAAGGCCAAGATGGAGATGCAACGAAGAAGCAAAACAAGTGGTAGAAAAGAAAATTCTTCAAGACTGAGAACTTGCTTCAACTATCGTGACCGCTATCATTTTGTTGCCGGATGTCCTTATGAGAAGAGAGAAGACAATGGTGGTGTACTCATATTAAAGAAAAACCAAAAGGCCCCTTTCAACAAGCCTTTTTACAAGAATAATGCCACCAACAAGAAGTCCAGTGACATTGCATTGATAGCACATGAAGAGTTCTCTTCCGATGATGATGAGGAGGAGGAAGAATAAAAAACGAATGGGGTGGCATCCATTGCCACTACCTCTACACCCACCTTCTCCCTCTTTGGTTCCCAAAATGAGAACACCTCCAACAAATTGCCTCATGGCAAGAGCATCGGAGGTATTATCATCTCCTATCTCCACCCCTAGTATAAATGATGAGTTGAATGATTACATAACTCTTGAGGTGAAGGAAGAATTAGTTGCTTTCCATACTTACATGACTAACTTGCAAGGAGAGCATAAGAAGAATTTTGTAAATCTCTTGAACCAACTTACACACACACAAGAGCTCCTAGATGATAGATATAAGCTTGGGAGAGAACATCTACATGAGATGGATGCTCTAACTAATGCTCTTGAAGAAGAACAAGAGACTATGGTGTCTCTTGAAGAAAAACTTGAAGGCCTTGATGAGGTAAATGATCAAATTATTGCTAAACTCATTAAAGAACGTGATCATGCCATTGCTAAATACAAAAAGGCTACAAAGGACAAGATTGAGTTTGGTGTTGTTGAAGACAAACTTGCCGAGGATTACGAGAATCTTAACAAGGCTCACAAGGCATTGGAAAGTGATCTCATGACCCTCACAAAGTCAAGTGAACAACTTCAAACTCAATTAACTAATGTTTCTTCACCTAGTTTTTCCATTCCCCCTAGTAGTACAAATATCCTTAAATAAAATGCTAGGTTGAAGGGGGAGCTTGCAAAGGCAACCTTCCCAAAAGGTAACAAGTCTCTTTATGACCTTTTAAGTAAACAAAGGCCAAATAATGAGAAGAAAGGTCTTGGCTATGTTTCCATAGCCAAGAAGAAAAGAACAACAAGAAGAAGAAGGCCAAGCCGGCTCAACCAAAAGATAAGACCATTATGGGTAGTAATGCCCAAAGTGGCAAAACTATGTCACAGGATGACTTTGCGGGAAGTGCTAACCCTCACTATGTCTTAATGCGTAATTCTTTTGGTGATGTTTATGCACAATATTTTGGTCCATTTGATGGTTATATTGCATGGTATATTTGGGTTCCAAAGACCCTTGTCACTAACAAGAGAGGACCCATTGAAAAATGGGTACCTAAAAACTAGCTTGATCTCTTGTAGAACTATGCTTCTGGCGGGTCAAAGTGGGTGCTCGACAGTGGTTGCATAAGTGATACGTCTAAAACATATCTACTTTGCCGAACACTTTTGCTATTGTTTCTTCTCTAATTTGTGTGATTTGGATATGGCTAATGCGGACTAACGCTGTTTTCAGCAGAATTGCTTTGGTGTCTCGTTTTTGTGCAGGATATCAACTTTCAGGAAAAATCCCGGAAAATATCGCAAAACTCCTATTTTACTAGAAGACTCACGGAGCCAGAAGACGAGACGGAGAGGGGCCACGAGGGTCCCATGCCACCTGGTGGCGCGGGCCAGGACAGGCCGCGCCAGGGGGTGGTGTGGCCGCCTCGGTGTCCGCCTCGACCTCTCCTTTCACCTACATAAGCCCTCTGACCTAAAAACAAAGGGGAGTTTCAACGTTTTCCAGAAAGAGTTCTGCTGCGCTGCCACCACCAGAAACCACGATTCAGAACTAGAAACTCCGTTATGGCACCCTGCCAGGATGGGGAATTGGAGGAGATCATCGCCATCATCATCACCAACGCTTCTCCATCAACCATCCATGATTCCCCCATCCATGAGTGAGTAATCCCCCGTAGTAGGCTATGGGGATGGTAGGGATTGGATGAGATCGTTCATGTAACTGCATCAGATTGTTAGGGCATGGTGCCTAGTATCTATTGTTAGTGCTTTTTGACATTGTTACAACATGTTATGCTTAATGCTTGTCACTAGGGCCCAAGTGCCATGATTTCTGATCTGAACATGTTATTAATTCATGATGATATTATTGTTTATGATCTTACCTGCAAGTTGTATACACATATTATTGTCCGAAACCCAAGGCCTCGAAGTGATAGTCACGGGATAAACGGAGGGGATGGCTCTGATGTGAGGATCATGTGTGTTAACGGAGTGTTAATGCTTTGCTCCGGTGCTCTATTAAAAGGAGCACCTTAATTGCCAGTAGATTCCCTTCAGGCCCCACTACAACGGCTGGAAGGACAAAAGATGTTGTGCAAGTTCTCATTGCGAGCACGTATGACAATATATGGAACACATGCCTATGATTATTTAGTACTTGGATACTTTATCTTATTTATCTGCAAATGCCCTATGTCTTGACTATTACATGAATTGTCTTGTCCATGCAACGCCCGTCCATCCATCCCTATGCCTACCACACATTAATCCTACTGTTTAATGCAATTGTTCCTACTGTCTTTATTTTACTAATGCTATTACTTTCCTATTGCTACTACAAAACTGTTGCTACTTATAAACTACTGCATGCAAGATTTTTTCCAGGTGCGGTTGAATTGACAACTCAGTTGTTAAGGCTTATAAATATTCTTTAGCTCCCCTTGTGTTGAATCAATAAATTGGGTTTTACTTCCCTCGAAGACTGTTGCGATCCCCTATACTTGTGGGTCATCAAGACTATTTTCTGGCACCGTTGCCGAGGACCATAGCTCTATTTATAAAGTTCATTTGGAATTATTATTGTTTGCTGCTATCCATTCATCATGGGTAAAACTCATGATGGAAAAGCTCCTATATTACCATCCACTACAAGGAGAGGTACAGTTCTAAACACCTATGTTGCTCTTGATTCACCATCTGTGATGAGTAAGCTCCTTACACCACCACCATATACACATGTTACACATACTGCTACTTTTGCTGAATCTGAAATCGCTTCTGATACTTATGATGCTACTTTTACTGTGCTTGATGTGAGTGGTTCATTAGGTCCTTTCCTAGATGCTACAATTTCTAGAACTATAGTTGGAAACACTGAAACTCCTAATGAAGATACTGCTACACCTGTTAGTTCACCTGAGTCTAGAGAGAGCTATGATCTTGATGATGGTTATATTGAAATGACTGATGAATTTATTGAAGAATGTCGAAACACTCATGGTGCACGTGCTATTAAGAGTCTTCTTGAGAGACGTACTGTTAGACCTAAATTATCTCCTAATGCTAAGTTTGCTACATCTCACATAAACATTAAAGATAAGGATTATGATTTCTCTCTTGATTTATCTTGCATAACCATTGTTGAGAAAGAACCTTTTTGTGGTACTAAAAATGAAAGTGTTGTAGCACATATGACTTAGCTTTCTACCATGAGTGGCTTATTTTCTGATGATATTAAGATGCGCACCCTAAAATTTTCCCTTTTTCACTGAAAGGAGAAGCTAAAGCTTGGTTTAATAATTTACCTCCTGGATCTATTGATAGCCCTAATTAGTTGATTGATATTTTCTTTCAGAAATATTTCCCTCCTAGTGCTCGACATGCCATTTTGCAGGAACTTTTTGATTTTAAACATGGAGAAGAGGAGAAATTGCCTGAATCATGGGCCAGGTTTTGTGCTTTAATTCACACACAACTTGGATGTCCAATACCTAAAAATGAGCTTCTTGATATATATTATAATGGACTAACTAATGAATCTAGGACATACCTAGATATTTTTGCTGATTGTATTTTCAGGAAGAGAACTCCCAAAGAAACTGAGGAATTAATGGCTAAAATAAGCAAGAATTATGATGACTGGACTTCACTTGAGTCAACTACACCTGAGTCAACTACACCTAAGCCAACTACACCTGAGCCAACTATGCCTGAGCCAACACCAACACCAAAGAAGAGGAGAGTGATTGAACTAAAAAATGAAGTGATGAAGGAAGCTAATAAATGTATTAAGGAGAAGGGTATTCAATCTGAAGATGTGAAGAATTTACCTCCTATAGAAGAATTATGTAAGCCAATCTCCCACTCATCCACTATTGAGGTACACTCTCTCCAACATTTTGATGAAGGTGATATTCCTTATTCTAAACCTCCTAATCAATGCTTAGAAGAATTTGATATCTATGTTGTTAAGCAAGATAATTTTAATAAGAGAGTGCAGAATCATTTAATGGAAAACTCTAGAGCTATTAATGAGTTGAAAAATATTGTGGAAAGAACCTCCAATGATGTTAAAATGCTTGTTAAACATTTCCAAATGGTTCAATCTCAAATTGATCATCTCACTAAAGTACAAAAATATTTGCTAGTTAATGCTTCTAAAGAAAAACATGCTTATGAAATTAGAACTAGGAGTGGTGCTTTCACTCAGGATCCTTTATATCCTAAGGGGCATCCTAAAAGAATTGAGCAGGATTCTCAGCAAATTGAAAATAGTGATACTTCTTCTAAGAGAAAGAGAAAGAAACATAAAACAGTTGTAGAATCTTCTGAACCTGCTAAAGATCCTAATAGTATATATGTCTCTGATGCTGAAACTGAAAGTGGTAATGATAAAAATGATGCTCCTCATAAAGAACAAATTAAAGAAGAACCTGAAAGGCACACTAAGAATACTAAGTACACTAAGGAAGATTTTATTGCTAACAAACATGGTAGTGAAAGAGAGCCTTTGGTTCAAAAACCAATGCCTTTTCCTAATAAGAAACACAAGTCAAAGGAAGAAGAACAATATAACAAATTTTGTGAGTGGATGAAACCTTTATTTTTGCAAATTCCTTTGACTAATGCTATTAAATTGCCTCCTTATTCAAAGTATATGAAGGATATTGTCTCTAATAAAAGGAAGATTACTAATGAGGAAATTTCTACTTTACTTGCTAATTATTCCTTCAATGGTAAGGTTCCAAAGAAACTTGGAGACCTAGGGATTCCAACTATTCCTTGTTCAATTAAAAATAATTATGTTAGAACTGCTTTGTGTGATTTGGGAGCAGAAGTTAGTGTTATGCCTTTTTCTCTCTACAAGAGACTTCAATTGGAAAAATTGATACCAACTGATATATCTTTGCAAATGGCTGATAAATCTACTACTATTCCTGTTGGTATATGTGAGGATGTTCCTGCTCAAGTAGCTCATAATTGTTTGATATTAACTGACTTTGCTGTGCTTCAAATGCCTAAAGATGATAATATGTCTATTATTCTTGGGAGACTGATACGTCCATTTTGCATCACTTTTCTATGTCATAATTCACTGTTATTCATTGATATATTTCATATTGAGAGGTGATACTTATGTTATTTCATCTGTTTTTGCATGGTTGATGAATTTTGGAGCATGGACCGCTGCAGTCAGGATTCTGATGGAAAATGTGCTGTTTGGAGACAAAATTCGTGAAGTTCAGAAAATCCGAGAAAATATACGTAAAATCCTATTTTTCTAGAAGACGAAGGAAGCCAGAAGGGGGGCTGGAGATGGGCCACAGGGGACCCACACCACCCCCTGGCGCGGGCAGCCCCAGGCCGCGCCAGCAGGTGGTGTGGCCGCCCTGGCCCACTCCAGGCTCTCCCCTCTAGCGTATATTATCCTCCCGAAAACCTAAGACTCGGGGAGCAACCATAGAAAGATTTCGCCACCTCTGCGGGGCAGAAAACACCGAGAGAGAAAGATCTCTCCGGTAGACAGATTTCTGCCGGGGGAATTCCTGTTGGAATTATGCCCTAGAGGCAATAATAAAGATGTTATTATTATAATTCTTGTTCATGATAAAGTTTATATTCCATGCTAGAATTGTATTAAGTGGAAACATTAATACTTGTGTGGTTTGTGAACAACACCGTGTCCCTAGTACGCCTCTATGGACTAGCTCATTGATCAATGATGGTTAAGGTTTCCTAACCATAGACATGAGTTGTCAATTGATAATGAGATCATATCATTGGAAGAATGATATGGTGGACAGACCCAAACTAAGCAAAGCTATTAGATCGTTTCATCGTGTTCGTCTTTGCGAAGCTTTTCTCATGTCAAATATTGTATTCCTTAGACCATGAGATAATACAACTCCCTGGTATCGGAAGAAAGCTTTGAGGTCATCAAACGTCATCCTATGAGAGGGTGATCATAAAGGTGTCTCTCAGGTGATCGGAAAGTATCTGTTGGGTTGTATGTATCGAGATGGGATTTGTCCCTCCCAAGTCGGAGAGATATACTTCGGGCCCACTCGGTAATCGATATCAACACCGCTTGCAAGCATGTGGTTAAGGAGTTAATCACAAAGTGATATCGGATTACGGAACGAGTAAAGTACTTGCTGTGAACGAGATTGAACTAGGTATGACGATACTGACGATCGAATCTCGGGCAAGTAAAGTATCGCGAGACGAAGGGAATATATATTTGGGATTGATTGAATCCTGGCATCGTGGTTCATCCGATATGATCATCGATGAATGTGTAGGAGTCAATATGGGTGCCCAGACCCCGCTGTTGATTATTGATAGAAGATCATGTCTGCATATTCTCGAACCCGCAGGGTCACACACTTAACGTGTCTCGACGCTAGGATAGATTGGATATTTGGTTTATGAGTTTTTGTTCGGAGTCTCGGATGGGATCCGGGATATCATGAGAGGTTCCGGAATGGTCCGGAGAATAAGATTCATATAAGGCAGTGCAGTTTTTGGAGTTCGGAATTGTTCCGGGTTAATCGGTATTGTACCGGAAGCTTCTAGAACCTTCCGGAAGGGGGCCAACGTGGTCCCACCTTCCGGAAGGGGGCATGGGCCTATGAGGGAGTGTCCTGGCCGCATTGGGCCAGGGGCACAAGGCCCCATAGGGCCCAGCCGATCCTAGAGAGTTTAAATCGTTTAAACTAGAGATAAGATAAGATAGGATTTCTAGATAAGGGAGAGTTTAAATTGTTTAAACTAGAGATAGGCTTCGAGGAGAGGCTAGGGCTGGCCTCCCCCCTCTATAAATAGAGGTCTGGTGCGCCCCCCTCCACTACACACCTTCCTCCAACCCTAGTTGCCCTGCTGCCTTCCACTCTCCCTCCCGACTGTTTGTAGGCGAAGCCCTGCGGCAGAAATTCTCCACCATATACACCACGCCGTCGTGTTGTAGATCCAATCCATCTCTCCACCATACTTGCTGGTCCGAGGAAGGAGGAGACGTCGAGGTGCTGCACGTGTGCATCTCACGGAGGCACCGCCACTTGTGGTGCTAGATCGGATCGGATCGCGAGGAGGAGAAGCGAGTACGACTACATCACCCACGTTCGATTTAACGTTCCGCTGTGCGAATCTTCAAGGGTATGAAGATCTAATCCAATCTCTCTTGTTGTTTGCATCTCCTAGATTAGATCTTGGCTTTCCCTCTGTTCGCTTCCGTAGAAAATTTTGATTTACTATGTTGCGAAACCCTTCAGTGGTATCAGAGCAAGATCTATGCGTAGATTTGTTTCACGAGTAGAACGCAACATGGTTGTTGCGGCCGTTGATGTTTTCTGTTGCAAGCCTCTTGTTTGTCTTCTTCTTATGGCGCGGTATAGTGAGATTGAAGCGGTCCAGGCCAACCTTACGCGACGTCATTCGCGAGACCGGCTCCGCACTTGACGTGTGGCTTGTTCCACACATGCGGCTGGTGGATGTCAGTTTCTCTCACTATAGTTGTCATGGGATTAACACCGGAGTTTGGCAACCATAATATCACCGTTGTGGCTTTCCGTAGGTAAGAATCGTTCTTAGCATCTACTCCCATGAGCCACGTAAAACATGCAACAACAAAGTAGAGGCGTCTAACTTGTTTTTGCAGGGAGTGTTTTCTGTGATATGGTATGGCCCAAGATGTGATGTGTATATTGTATGCGATGATCATGTTTTGTAATGTTTCACGACTTTCATGTCGATGAGTACACAACCGGCAGGAGCCATATGGTTGTCTTTATAATTGTGTATGACCTGCGAGTCAACTTCTTATACGCCATGTAATAGCTTTACTTTATCGCTAAGTAGTTAGCAATAGTTGTAGTTGCTATTCGTGGTGGAGGCAATCATGGTGGAGTGATGGAGATCATGCCGGAACGCACAAGATGGAGATCATTGCGCGAAGATTGGCTATACCATGTCACATAAAGTTATATGCATGTGATGTTTATCCTTTTATGTATCTTATTATGCTTAGATCGCGATGGTAGCATTATAAGATGATTCCTCACTTAAAGATCAAGATAAAAGCTGTGTTCTCCCCAAGTATGCACCGTTGCGAAAGTTCGTCGTGTCCAAGCATCACGTGATGATCGGGTGCTATAGACTCTACGCTCACATACAACGGGTGCAAGCCAGTTTTGCACACGCGGAAATACATGGGTCTAACTTGACGAGCCTAGCATGTACAGACATGGCCTCGGAACACAAGAACCGAAAGGTTAAGCATGAGTCATATGAATGATATGATCAACACTTCGTTGTCCACCATTGAAACCACATCTCTTCTCGTGAAGATCGGATTAGGTGTGGTGAATTTGGATCGTGTTCACTAAACAACTTGAGGGATGTTGAATTTAGTGGGAGTTCATCTAGTAATTTGATTAAGTTGAACTATTTATCATGAACATAGTCTAAATTGTACTTGCAAATACTGTAGATCACATGGCCAAGTCCAACTTCAACTTCAACGTTTTTGCTGAGAAAGAAAAGCTTAGAAACAATGGGTCTAACTTCACCAACTGGTTCCGCAATCTAAGAATCATTCTGTCTGGCGGACAAAAGGACTATGTCCTTGAGAAAGCGTTAGGTAACCCCCTCGCAATCGCTACCTGATGAGAAAGCTGTCTATCGGCGCAAGAAGGATGATTATGGTGTGATTAAGAGCACCATGTTGTTTGCTATGGAACCGGAACTTCAAAATCGTTTTGAAAACTATCCCGGGCCCTTTGAGATTCTCGAGGAGCTGAAAACCATGTTTCAGACTCAGGCCCGTTCTGAGAGATATGAGATCTCTGAGAAGTTCTTTAACTGCAAGATGGAGGAAGGGAGTTCGTTAGTGAGCACGCCATTAAGATGTCGGGATACACTCAACGCCTTGAGCAACTGGACTGCAAGATTCCAGAGGAGCTCAAGATTGACAGGGTTCTGCAATCACTCCCTCCCAGCTACAAAAGTTTTGTAGTGACTCATAATCAGATTGGTTCCACTGATACGATCACTGAGCTCTTCGCAAAGCTGAAGGCTACGGAGGTGGACATCAAGAAGGATAATCATGTGTTGATGGTCAACAAGCCCTCCTTCAAGAAAGGTAAAGGTGCAAAGAAGCCCTTCAAGAAAGGCGGCGGCAAGCGCGTTGCCCCTGCTGAGAAGAAGCTCAAGTCTGGTCCCAAGCCGGACACTGAGTGCTTGTATTGCAAGGACAAGGGTCACTAGAAGCGCAACTGTCCGAAGTACTTAGCGGACAAGAAGGCTGGCACCATCAAAGGTATATTTGATATACATGTTATTGATGTTTTCCTCACTAGCCCTCGTTGTAGTGCCTGGGTATTTGATACTGGTTCAGTTGCTAATATTTGTAACTCGAAACAGGAGCTACGGAAAGCGGCTTGCGAGGGATGAGGTGACGATGCGTGTTGGCAACGGATCAAGAGTTGATGTGATGGCCGTCGGCACGCTCTCCTTAGTTTTACCTTCGGGATTAGTTTTAAACCTTAATAAATGTTATTATGTGCCTGCGTTGAGCATGAACATTATTTCTGGATCGTGTTTATTGCAAGACGGTTATTCATTTAAATCGGAGAATAATGGTTGTTCTATTTATATGAGTAACATCTTTTATGGTCATGCACCTCTTGTGAATGGTTTATTTCTTCTAAATCTCGAAAGGGATGAAACACACATCCATAACATTGAGGCTAAGAGATGCAAAGTAGATAGTGATAATACTACTTATTTGTAATCGTCGCTCAGGTCATATTGGTGTAAAGCGCATGAAGAAACTCCATTCTGATGGACTTTTGCAGTCTCTTGATTTTGAATCATTTGACACATGCGAACCATGCCTCATGGGCAAGATGATCAAAACCCCGTTCTCCGGTATGATGGAGCGAGCAACGGACTTGTTGGAAATCATACATACCGATGTATGCGGACCGATGATTGTTTCGACGCACGGTGGATATCGCTATTTTCTCACTTTTACCGATGACTTGAGTAGATATGGGTATATCTATTTAATGAAACATAAATCTGAAACGTTTGAAAAGTTCAAAGAATTTCAGAATGAAGTGGAGAACCATCGTAATGTAAAGATTAAGTTTCTACGATCCGATCGTGGGGGCGAATATTTGATTTATTATTTTCTCACGCATCTCAAAGCAAGTGGAATCGTTTCGCAACTCACGCCACCCGGAACACCACAGCGCAATGGTGTGTCTGAACGCCGGAATCGAACCCTATTAGATATGGTCTGATCGATGATGTCTCTTGCTGATTTGCCGTTATCATTTTGGGGTTATGCATTAGAAACCGCTGCATTCACTTTAAATAGGGCTCCATCTAAATCCGTTGAGACGACACCGTATGAACTATGGTTTGGTGCTAAACCTAAGTTGTCGTTTCTTAAAGTTTGGGGATGCGAAGCTTACATCAAGAAGTTGATGCCGGACAAGCTCGAACCCAAAGCGGAGAAATGCGTCTTCATAGGATACCCTAAGGAAACTATTGGGCATACCTTCTATCACAGAACCGAAGGTAAAGTGTTTGTCGCAAAGAACGGTTCCTTTCTTGAAAAGGAGTTTCTCTCGAAAGAAGTGAGTGGGAGGAAAGTAGAGCTAGACGAGGTTATTGAACCTTCTCTTGAATTGGAGAGTAGCGCAGCACCTGAAATTGTTCCAAAGGTCACCGCACCAACAATAGAGGAAGCTAATGACAAGGATCATGAAGCTTGGACGATGTCACATCGAACGTCGCAGGTCGACAAGGTCGCGTGCCCCTCCTGAGTGGTACGGCAACCCTGTCTTGACTGTCTTGTTAGTAGAAGACAGTGAACCTACAAACTATGAGGAAGCGATGATGAGCCCAGACTCTGAGAAATGGCTAGAAGCCATGAAATCCGAATTGGGATCCATGAGCGAAAACCAAGTATGGACTTTGGTGGACCCTCCTAGCGACCGAAAGGCCGTTGAGTGCAAATGGATCTTCAAGAAGAAAACGGACGCGGATGGTAATGTTACCGTCTATAAAGCACGGCTTGTTGCGAAAGGTTTTCGACAAGTTCAAGGTGTTGACTACGATGAGACTTTCTCTCCCGTAGTGATGTTTAAGTCCATTCGGATTTTATTAGCAATTGCTGCGTTTCATGATTATGAAATATGGCAAATGGATGTCAAGACTGCTTTCCTCAATGGAAACATTGATGAAGAGTTGTATATGATGCAACCCGAAGGTTTTGTCGATCCTAAGGATGCTGAAAAAGTATGCAAACTTCAGCGTTCCATTTATGGACTGAAGCAAGCGTCTCGGAGTTGGAACCTTCGTTTTGATCAAGTGATCAAGAGCTTTTGATTTGTTCCAAATTGCTACGAAGCTTGCATCTACAAGAAAGTGAGTGGGAGCTCGGTGACGTTTCTGGTACTATATGTGGATGACATATTGATTATTGGAAATGACATCGACATGCTTAATGATGTGAAGAGTTATTTGAATAAGTGTTTTTCAATGAAAGACCTAGGTGAAGTTGCTTATATATTGGGCATCAAAATCTATAGAGATAGACAAAGACGCCTGATAGCTTTAAGCCAGAGTACATACCTAGACAAAGTTCTGAAAAGGTTCAGAATGGATAAGGCATTGAAAGGTTTAGTGCCTATGTTGTCAGGTAAGATATTGAGCAAGGCTCAGTGTCCAGCTACGGTAAATGATAGGGAAGCTATGAGCAAAGTGCCTTATGCCTCGGCCATAGGTTCCATCATGTATGCCATGCTGTGTACTAGACCGGATGTGTCCAATGCTCTTAGTTTGACGAGCAGATATCAAAGTGATCCAGGAGTGGAACACTGGACAGCCGTGAAGAACATCCTAAGGTACCTAAATAGGACTAAAGAAATGTTCTTAGTCTATGGGGGTGATGAACAGCTCGTCGTGAAAGGTTACGTCGATGCTAGTTTCGACACCGACAAGGATGATTGCAAATCTCAGACAGGATACATGTATATTTTGAATGGAGGAGCTGTGAGCTGGAGAAGCTGCAAGCAAAGCGTGGTCGCGGGATCTACAGTAGAAGCGGAATACATGGCTGCTGCAAAAGCGTCAAGTGAAGGAGTTTGGATCAGAAACTTCATCACTGAGCTTGGCGTGGTTCCAAGTGCATTAGACCCACTGGAGATATTGTGTGACAACACTGGGGCCATAGCACTCGCTAAGGAACCAAGATATCATCCAAAGACCAAGCATATCAACCGCAAGTTTCATATAATCCGAGATTATATAGCAGATGGAGATCTCAAGATCAGCAAAGTACATACAGATCTGAATGTCGCAGATCCATTGACTAAACCTCTTCCACGTGTAAAACATGATCAGCACCTCAGTGCCATGGGTGTGAGATTGTTGCCAAATGTAAACTAGATTATTGACTCTAGTGCAAGTGGGAGACTGTTGGAATTATTCCCTAGAGGCAATAATAAAGATGTTATTATTATAATTCTTGTTCATGATAAAGTTTATATTCCATGCTAGAATTGTATTAAGCGGAAACATTAATACTTGTGTGGTTTGTGAACAACACCGTGTCCCTAGTACGCCTCTATGGACTAGCTCATTGATCAATGATGGTTAAGGTTTCCTAACCATAGACATGAGTTGTCAATTGATAATGAGATCATATCATTGGGAGAATGATATGGTGGACAGACCCAAACTAAGCAAAGCTATTAGATCGTTTCATCGTGTTCGTCTTTGCAGCTTTTCTCATGTCAAATATTGTATTCCTTAGACCATGAGATAATACAACTCCCGGTATCGGAAGAAAGCTTTGAGGTCATCAAACGTCATCCTATGAGAGGGTGATCATAAAGGTGTCTCTCGTGATCGGAAAGTATCTGGGTTGTATGTATCGAGATGTGATTTGTCCCTCCCAAGTCGGAGAGATATATCGGGCCCACTCGGTAATCGATATCAACACCGCTTGCAAGCATGTGGTTAAGGAGTTAATCACAAAGTGATATCGGATTACGAACGAGTAAAGTACTTGCCGTGAACGAGATTGAACTAGGTATGACGATCTTGACGATCGAATCTCGCAAGTAAAGTATCGCGAGACGAAGGGAATATATATATGGGATTGATTGAATCTGGCATCGTGGTTCATCCGATATGATCATCGATGAATGTGTAGGAGTCAATATGGGTGCCTGCACCCGTTGATTATTGATAGAAGATCATGTCGCATATTCTCGAACTCAGGTCACACACTTAACGTGTCTCGACGCTAGGATAGATTGGATATTTGGTTTATGAGTTTTTGTTCGAGTCTCGGATGGGATCCGGATATCACGAGAGGTTCCGAATGGTCCGAGAATAAGATTCATATAAGGCGAAGGCAGTTTTTGGAGTTCGGAATTGTTCCGGGTTAATCGGTATTATACCGGAAGCTTCTAGAACCTTCCGGAAGGGGGCCAACGTGGTCCCACCTTCCGGGAGGGGGCATGGGCCTATGAGGGAGTGTCCTGGCCGCATTGGGCCAGGGGCACAAGGCCCCATAGGGCCCAGCCGATCCTAGAGAGTTTAAATCGTTTAAACTAGAGATAAGATAAGATAGGATTTCTAGATAAGGGAGAGTTTAAATTGTTTAAACTAGAGATAGGCTTGGAGGAGAGGCTAGGGCTGGCCTCCCCCCCTCTATAAATAGAGGACTGGTGCGCCCCCCTCCACTACACACCTTCCTCCAACCCTAGTTGCCCTGCTGCCTTCCACTCTCCCTCCCGACTGTTTGTAGGCGAAGCCCTGCGGCAGAAATTCTCCACCATATACACCACGCCGTCGTGTTGTAGATCCAATCCATATCTCCACCATACTTGCTGGTCCGAGGAAGGAGGAGACGTCGAGGTGCTGCACGTGTGCATCTCACGGAGGCACCGCCACTTGTGGTGCTAGATCGGATCGGATCGCGAGGAGGAGAAGCGACTACATCACCCACGTTCAAGCGTTGCGAATCTTCAAGGGTATGAAGATCTAATCCAATCTCTCTCGTTGTTTGCATCTCCTAGATTAGATCTTGGCTTTCCCTATGTTCGCTTCCGTAGAAAATTTTGATTTACTATGCTGCGAAACCCTTCAATTCCTTCCCGGAGAGGGGAGATCGTCGCCATCAACACCACCATCAAGCTGGACTTCATCGGGATCATCATCATCACCACCATCATCATCATCAGCACCCTCATCACCATCTCCATATTGCTGTAACAATTGAGTTGAATCTTGCATAGTTCATAGGGGAAACTATCTTGGTGTTGATTACTCTTTGTATTTGATGCTATTGAGTGAACCGTTGAATTATTGTTTATGTTCAGATTGTTATACATCATTATTCCATCTCTGATCATGATCCATATGATGTCTTGTGAGTAGTTCATTTTGTTCTTGAGGACATGGGAGAAGTCATGTTGTTAGTAGTGGAGTTGTGTTGAGAAAGATTCAATAGTTTGATATTTAAGTTGTGGTGTACTTCTTCTAGTGGTGTCATGTGAACGTCGACTAGATGACACTTCACCTATATGGGCATAGGGGAATGCATTGTGTATTTGTCTACTAATCGTAGGAGTTGCCGGAGTGACAGAAACATGAACCCCATTAGGAAACCATTGCACAAGGGACGTAAGGGTCTTAGAGTTTAAAGTTGTGGTTAGGTTTCTACCTTAATTACTTTCTTGTACTTACGGATGTTTGCAAGGGGTATAATCACAAGTATGTATTGGTCCTAGGAAGGTCGGTACATTAGCACAGGTTCACCCACACAACACTTAGCAAGCTAAAGAAGATTAATCAACTATATGAAGCGAAAGCACGTGACAGTCTTCCCATGTGTCCTCGAGAACGCTTGGTCATCTTAAGTAATACAACCGGCTTGTCCTTTGCTGCATAAAGGATTAGGCCACTTGCTGCATTTATTCCTACTGTCTTTTGTTTACTCGTACTTTGTTTTCTTGCTTTATCAAAAACCCCTAAAAATCCGTTTGCTAAGTATTTGCAGAGAATTCCTAATCCATACCACTAGCCAGCACCTTATGCTCCTTGTTGGGTTCGACACTCTTACTTATCGAAAATACTGCAATACACCCCCTATACTTGTGGGTCATCAAGACTATTTTCTGGCGTCGTTGCCGGGGAGTGAAGCACTATTGGAAAGTGGAACTGGTAAAGGAAACTTCTACTGTGAGTATTGTTTATTTCTGTTAGTTGCTTTATTTTCGTTATGGATAATTCGATGAGTTTCTTATTTGGTAATGCTACTACCACTGCTAAGGTAGTAGATAAGCCACCACCTGCTGTGAATGATGTTTATAAAATACCTAGAAGAATTATTGATCGTGTTATGGATAACTACTATGTTGGGGATGGAACTGTCCATCCCGGTGATCGTTTACTCTTTATACACGAATTATGCGGGTTGTTCAAGTGTGCAGGTATTACTACAGATCAAGTTAAGAAGAAGTTATTCTCATTATCACTGAAAGGAAGAGCTGAGGAATGGTATAAGCTGCTGAAGAATGGTCAAGCTCTGGAATGGGAGGAAATAGTGCCTCTATTTTATTCAAAGTTTTATCCTCCTAGTGAGATTCATAAAGATCGGAATCAAATATACAACTTTTGACCTCTTTATGGAGAGAGTACAGCTCAAGCTTGGGAGAGATTGAAGTTACTAATGCTCAAATGTCCCATTCATGAGCTCCCCAACAATATTATTATCAATAACTTTTATGCAAGACTCCCTCTACATGACAAGGATTTATTGGATGCTTCTTGTGTTGGATCATTCACTTGCATGGAAGAAGAAGCTAAATGGGATCTTCTGGACCGTATTCAAGACAATGTTGAAGCTTGGGAGAATGACAAAGGTAGAAAGTCAGGTATAAATTATGATTATGAATGCATTGAATCTTTTATGGGAACTGATGACTTTCAAAATATTAAAAATGCTTATGGTTTAGACTCTCAAACTATTGCTTCTTATTTTAAGGCTTTTTCTTCCTACATTGAAGTGCCTAAAAAGAAGTGGAATAAGTATCATGAACCTTATAAAGATATTGCTAAGAGTGTTCCTGCAAGAAATACTGAAGTTTATACTGCTAATCATCTCTTACCTGAACCTTATATTGAGAAAATGCCTTTCCCAGTTAAGATAAAGGAAGACTCTATGATAGCTAGTATGGTTAATGAAAGTACAAATAAAGCTGTTGAACCTGATAAACAAATGGTTGATGAACCTATTATAGCAAATGTGAAAGACTTTGTTACTAAATATGAGAAAGAGGGACATCCTATCCTTCGTAAGGATACCTCTAATATTGTTTCACAAAGTAGTGTTATGAGAGCTAGTATTCCTGTGTTTTCTGTTAGAATAAGTGATCATTGATATGATGGTCCTTGTGATAGCTATATTGTTAAGTTTATGCACGATACTGAAAGTTACTATGAAAGAGGAAAAAGTGTTCTTATGCATCTCAATAATATCAAGTTTCCTCATTTTATGCTGAAAGTTTTTATGTTGCACTTCTTTTGCCTTCCTATGCTTGCAACCTCTGGTTTCAACAACTTGTTTGTTTACAAAATTCCCTTGCATGGGAAGTGGGTTAGACTTAAATGTGTGTATTTTTTTCTTCTTAATGCTCTCTTTCTCTTCAATTCATATTCCTATGTGAGCTTCATCAAATTTATCATGCCCATCTTAATGGCTATAAAGAAAGAGCTTTATGGGAGACAACTCAATTTGTTTTTGCTTTCAGTTTGTTTTTGTTTCTTTGAGTCTTGGAAGTTATTACTTCGGTAATAACCTCTCCTTATCCGTTTTGTTTGGTTTTTGTGTCAAGATCAACCTCTAATGAGAGAGAAGTAATATTTGTAGAAGTTGCTGTCCCGAAACAGATTTTTATGCTTCACCGTAAAAATTCGTGAGAGATCTCTGTATGTCAGATTGAGCTGTAATTATTTGTGCTTCTGCCCCAAGTTGTTATTTAACTTTCTTTAGTTTTGCACTTTTTTATTTGAGCAACAGAAGATTTTGGAAAAAATTGATCTTTACCTGCTGGTCTGTTTTGACAGATTTTTGCCACTCTTCCATTTGCTTCTTTATTCGATTTCCTCTTTGAATTCTTTTTGGGTTTTCGGAAGGAGTTGCTATAGTAGCTCATGTTTTGATGGTTTTCAATTGAAGTTGGACTCAAAAGGTTTTATCATTTCACTTATATTAATGTTGCTAATAAAAACTGTGTGAAGTTTTGTGTGAAAGAAATTTCCAGGAAGTGGAGATAGTGGTGTAATAAGGAAGAGAAGGGTTTTACGACTCAAGTAATAAGTGTATGAAGATGAAGATATCGATGATATTCAAGTGATGACTCCAGAAGAATCTACTAGATACCAAATTCAGAGACCTGCAGAGTCCATTTTCAAATAGGTAACAGTTCTGGTAAGAAAAGTTCCACGAAAATACAATCCAACTATATTTTTTGCAGTTTTTAGCCAATAAGGAAAGTTACGAAGCGAAAGAGGGACGGAAATGGAGCCAGGTGGCTCACATCACCCTATGGCACGGGCCCACCCCTGGCCGCGCCACCAGGTGGTGATTCCACCCCGGACTCCGCCTCCGACTCGTTTTCTCCCAGTACCTTCCTTTTGATATGAAACTTCGTAATATATAATCCTCCGGATCTCCCAAGGTTTGTATATCGTGTTTTCGTTTCGATCTTTCTCTACCAGGACATACTCTTTGAAGGTTTAGAATCACAATGGTGTCCGCCAATGATAAAGGGAAGGAGCCTATGGAGGAAGACCTCCAAGACACCAAGCAGGGGCTGGTACCTTTAGTCTCTTGCCCCGCATCAACGGAAGCCCTACGAGTCACTTAGGAGTTTTGCGACAAGTACCGAGACTTGAGGAGGAAGGTGGACATGCTTCAATGGGAGAATGATAGGCTTCACAAGATGCTGGAAGATTTCCTTGCGTCAACTAAGAAAATATTACCACCACCACCAAAGGAGTAATTCGTCATCAGGTTTGGCATCCCCTTGGCTTGTTCCAAGCTTGGGGGAGTGCCGCGGTATCACATCACTATCTTCTATCTTTTTACCTTATTAGTAGAGTCATATCATGAATAGAGGAGTTATCATGTAGTATGGTTTGCATTATGGAAGTGTCCCCTCTCTCATTAGATATGTATTAATGAGAAGTTATATCGTTCATTCTTTTTCATAGCTTATATTAGTTTTCAATTCATGGTTATATGATTGATCTTGTTGTTAGTATTGGTATCACTTTGGGATCATTGAGTTAATTTAGTTGGTTTGGCAAACCTGGCTTAGTCAGTAGCACACTATTTTTGAGAGTTGAAAGAAAAGATAAAAGTAACTTTAAAGAAAAATAATTTCATCATCTTTCTTTCTTGATTTGCTCATAAGTTTAGTATTATCTAGTTAAGATCTTTTGTGCTTCCAAGGAAGATTGCATGTTTGTTTTTATCACTTGTATGTTTGCTTGTTTCCTTCAACTCTTATACTTGCTACCCAGCCTTGCTAGCCAAAAACTTGTACTGAGAGGGAATTCTTCTCGTGCATCCACTCCTTTAAACCAAAACCTTTGCCATATGTGTCCACCATACCTACCTAGTAGCATTATTGCTATTCCAAGTAAATTCTTCTTTTGTCTACCTTCCAAATTAAACTTGTTATGTGAAAATTAGTGATTAAAGCTCTCACGAACTTGATGGCACACCTTACTTTCTTGCATTTAATAAACTTGAACCATTGTGCTCACCTATGTTATGATATGCGCTTTGTAAGTTGTGAATTAGCAGAACCATGCTGTCATGGGGAACGCTTTCAACATTGCACTGGTACTTTTTACCAAGTTGGTATCATGTTCTTTTGTCTATGGATGTCGTCGGTGTGAAATGAAACGGGAGCTTGTAAGTCCATGGAGTTATGCATATGTGTTAGAGAAACGCTTGGGCCGCTGGTCTAATCCATGCTGACATGGTGGAAACCTGTAGCGTAACCATAACGAGCGTCTATGAAGCATTCTTCTTATAAAAAAAGAGATATAGAGATTGAGAAAAAGAGAAAAACAAAAAAAAAGAGATTATGAAAAGAGGAAAGAGAGAAAAAAGCACCATATTCCCATGGTAAATAAGAAGATTGCTGAGATGCTTGTTGTCTGCTTGCCTTGTCATTTTGATATGGGGATTCTTCCGTATCATCGGGCAAGGGGTACCCTATTGGCGGTTCTCTATGATACACATATGCTTACGATGACAAGAACTTACCGGTGACTAAACTTGAGTAGCATGAGGAGCGGCCCTCGTATTCAAGGGACATGACATTCTCAATTTACAACTTGTCAATGCATATCCTCATATTTGATCACTTTAACCTTAATCACCTAAAGATGCCTATGATAGGGGCAATGAGAGCTGAAAGCTAGTAAGTATCATAATTTTTGGGAGCTCTTTATGAGACTTGCAATCCCTGCTTCCCTCTACGAGGGGCCTTTCTTTTACCTTTTTAGTTGAGTCAGTAAACCTACTCCCTTCTATCTCAGCAAGTATTTTGAGTTGTTGTGTTTCATTCATTCATATGATGATTTATTCATTCATGTTTCTTATGTTCCTTGTTTTGCACATTGCTCTTATCTTGATGTTTACTACTTTGAAAGCTATCATTGAAAAACCAGTTATTTGTGAACTCCAGCAAATTATCAACTATTCTTCGACCAAGAGCTAAATTTGCCATTACCAATTATGATTCACTTTATGTATCTTTATTGTGTTTCCTTCACCTATTACAAGTTGAGTTATATAATAGTGAGTTGTCTTCTATTATGATCTATGTATTTGATGAATGTGATGCTTCTTGTCCGTATTCTTTTATCGACTCTTCAATCCATAAACCTGAGGCCATGTTTATTGAGCTCAGTTTCGCTTGGGGACAGGCGAAGTCTAAGCTTGGGGGAGTTGATATGTCCATTTTGCATCACTATTCTATGTCATAAGCCACTTTATTCATTGATATATTTTGTATTGAGAGGTGATACTTATGTTATTTCATCTGTTTTTGCATGGTTGATGACTTTTCGAGCATGGACCGCTGCAGTCAGGATTCTGATGGAAACGGTGCTGTTTGGAGGCAAAATTCGCGAAATTCATAAAATCCGGGAAAATATACGGAAAATCCTATTTTTCCAAAAGACGAACGAAGCCAGAAGGGGGGCTGGATATGGACCACAGGGGGGCCACACCACCCCCTGGCACGGGTAGCCCTAGGCCGCGCCGGCAGGTGGTGTGGCCACCCTGGCCCACTCTAGGCTCTCCCCTCTGGCGCATATTATCCTCCTGAAACCCTAAGACTCGGGGAGCAACCACAGAAAGATTCCGCGCCTCTGCGGGGCGGAAAACACCGAGAGAAAAAGATCTCTCCGGCAGATAGATTTCTGCCGGGGGAATTCCTTCCCAGAGAGGGGAGATGGTCATCATCAACACCACCATCAAGCTGGACTTGATCGGGATCATCATCATCATCACCACCATCATCATCAGCAGCACCCTCATCACCATCTCCATATTGCTGTAACAATTGAGTTGACTCTTGCATAGTTCATAGGGGAAACTTTCCCGGTGTTGATTACTCTTTGTAGTTGATGCTATTGAGTGAATCGTTGAATTATTGTTTATGTTAAGATTTTTATACATCATTATTCCATCTCTGATCATGATCCATATGATGTCTTGTGAGTAGTTCGTTTTGTTCTTGAGGACATGGGAGAAGTCATGTTGTTAGTAGTGGAGTTGTGTTGAGAAAGATTCAATAGTTTGATATTTAAGTTGTGGTGTACTTCTTCTAGTGGTGTCATGTGAACATCGACTACATGACACTTCACCTATATGGGCCTAGGGGAATGCATTGTTTATTTGGCTACTAATCGTAGGGGTTGCCGGAGTGACAGAAACCTGAACCCCCGTTAGGAAACCATTGCACAAGGGACGTAAGGGTCTTAGAGTTTAAAGTTGTGGTTAGGTTTCTACCTTAATTACTTTCTTGTACTTACGGATGTTTGCAAGCGGTATAATCACAAGTATGTATTAGTCCTAGGAAGGTCGGTACATTAGCACAGGTTCAACCACACAACACTTAGCAAGCTAAAGAAGATTAATCAACTATATGAAGCGAAAGCACTTGACAGTCTTCCCATGTGTCCTCGAGAATGTTTAGTCATCTTAAGTAATACAACCGGCTTGTCCTTTGCTGCATAAAGGATTGGGCCACTTGCTGCATTTATTCCTATTGTCTTTTGTTTACTCGTACTTTGTTTACTTGCTTTATCAAAACCCCCTAAAAATACGGTTGCTAAGTATTTGCAGAGAATTCCTGATCCATACCACTAGCCAGCACCTTCCGCTCCTCATTGGGTTCGACACTCTTACATATCGCAAATACTGCGATACACCCCCTATACTTGTGGGTCATCAGAGACCTTTTCTTAATACTGCAGGAGCTGTCATTAATTGTAATCAAGGAAAGGTAACTTTTAATGTTAATGGCGAGGAGCATACTATATATTTCCCCAAGAAGATTGATAAGACTTATGGCCTAAATTCAATTGAAAATATTGAGGGCATCAAATTTGGAGAAATATATTTTCCCATACTACAAGAAAATTATGAAACTATTATGATTGGGACTATTGCTATCAATGTTGAGGTAACATAATCATTTAGTGAAATGCAAAGTTTTGTTTCATATAAAATTGTTTTGGTAACAAGACCTGATCAACCTTGTTAACAAAGGGATTTTAATGTACAAAACAATGTTTTCACCATCATTATCCTTGCTCACTTTTATTTTATCCATTTTCATTTTTGCTTTCACCTTGTTTACTTTTCTATTGCTAGTTGCTTGCATATTAGGGTGTCTTAGAAATTCTGAAGTTTTAGTTTTGTTTTGGTTTTGCATCATTCCAAAATCATCTTTCTGCCAGAAAATCATTTATCAAAACCTGAAAATTGCTCAAAAATAAATTTTCTCGAAAAATTCTAGAAAATTCATATTAAATTTCTATGCCAAAAAAGGGGCAGAGAGGTACCTAGAGTGACCTAGGGGGGGCCACCAGGCAGGCACACCACCTGGTGGCTGATGTCTGCGCACTTCTATTCTTATAGACTGTTGTTGGGCCTCCAAGTGTAGAGGTTTGTAGAACAACAGCAAGTTTTCCCTTAAGTGGATTACCCAAGGTTTATCAAACTCAGGGAGGAAGTGGTCAAAGGTATCCCTCTCAAGCAACCCTGCAATCAAGATACATGAAGTCTCTTGTGTCCCCAACACACCCAATACACTTGTCAGGTGTATAGGTGCACTAGTTTGGCGAAGAGATAGTAAAATACAAGTGGTATAGATATAAGACAATGGTGCCAGAAAATAGCTTGATGGCGTGAAAGAGACTAAAGGCAAACTGAAATAGAGATAGAAGCAAGCAAACATGTAACAGATCTAGTTGCAAATGGTGTTTCAATGCTTGGAGACAAGACCTAGGGATCATACTTTCGCTAGTGAACACTCTCATATAAATATCTTCTCTTCATGATACTACTCTAAACTACTCTCCGGTTGGACACTCTAATCCATGGTAGGGCTATAACAGCACACCTCAAAGTAAGCCTTTCCCATCTAGATAACCCCACACTGTCACCTTGAGCACTAGATGGTTCAAACAAACACCACAGTTTCATAAAGACATCCAACTCCAAATATAACTCATAACAAGTATTTGAAATCTCTAGCCTAAGTGCCACCATGGTGTGCACACTGTCAACTTCACACACATGGGGAGAGCAGAGATCTATTAAAGCACTTGAGTAGCAAGGTAGATCTATAGATTACAAGCTCATGATCTCAATAAGATCATGCATAGAGAGAGATGAACACATAGCTACCGGTAGAACCCTTAGCCTCGAGGAAGAACTACTCCTTCCTCGTCATGGGAATCAGCAATGGTGATGGAGATGGTGGTGGAGATCGATTGAGATGGCTCTGGGGGCACTTCCCCGTCCCGACAGGGTGCCAGAACAGAGACTTTCTGTCCCCCGAATCTCGCCTTCGGTGGTGGCGGCGCTGTGGAACTTTTCATGGCTGGAGGCTGGATGATTTAGGGTTTTTGCATCGGGAGGCATCCTCTAGGCGAAGAGGCAAGGTCGGTGGGCGCCAGGGGGCCCACACCACCTGGTGGCGCGGCCAAGGCTAGCCCGTGCCACCATATGGTGTGGCCACCCTGTGGCCCCTCTCCGTCTCGTCTTATGGCTCCATGAGTCTTCCGGTAAAATATCGACTTTGGCTTTTGTCCGGTCCAATTCCGAGAATATTCATTTTCTGACTTTCCTGGAACCAAAAACAGCAGAAAACAGGCAACTGGCACTGTGGCATCTTGTTAATAGGTTAGTCCAAGAAAGTGTGTAGAAATACTCCAAAGTTGGAACAAAACACAAGAAAGTAGATAAAACCAAGCATGGAACATCAAAAATTATAGATACGTTAGCAACGTATCAACATCCCCAAGCTTAACTCCTGCTCGTCCTCGAGTAGGTAAGTGATAAAAAGAAAGAATAATTTTTGAGGTGACATGCACCATCATTAACTTGATCAAAGTATTTGTAAAACATTAATAGCTAGGATCATAGTACTTCAATAAAAACATGAATGACAAAGTTATAGAAATAATACAAAGCAACTAAGTTGCAACATGAAAAGGCACAAACAAAAGATTCATGAATAACAATGCATTGAAAGACGTTTGTTTGTTTCACATATAGAAAACATAGCATAGTGGCATTCAAGTTGTCCCTCATAGAGTAGCAAACATAAATGCATAGGACACCTTCAAAGTTCATAAGAGTGACTAGATACAAATAGTTTAAGAACAAGCAATATCAAAGTTATGCATCAATCAACAAGTCTTGGGACAATGCACATAGAACTAAAAATGGCCACTATGCTCTCAAAGTAGGTGCATAAAGATAGAAGGTGGAGACTCAACATAAAAGTAAAAGAAAGGCCTTCATAGAAGGAAGTAGGGATTCAAGTTTCATAAAGAGCTTCCAAAAATTATGGTACTTATTAGCTTTCAGCTCTCATTGCCCCTATCATAAGCATCTTGAGGTGTTTAAGGTTAAAGTGAACAAACAATGGTGTATATGCTTGACAAAGTATAAGTTGGAAATATCATGTCCCTTGAATACGAGGGCCGCTCCTCATGCTACTGAAGTTTAGTTACCGGTAAGTTCTTGTCATCGTAAGTACATGTGTATCATAGAGAACCGCCAACGGGGTACCCCTTGCCCGATGATACGGAAGAATCCCCATATCAAAATGACAAGGCAAGCAGACAACGAGCATCTCAACAATTTTCTTATTTACCATGGGAATATGGTGCTTTTTTCTCTCTTTCCTCTTTTCATATATCTCTTTTTTTTCTCTTTTCTTTTTCTCTTTTTTCTCAATATCTGACTCTTTTTTTATAAGAAGAACGCTTCATAGACAACCTATTATGGTTACGCTGCAGGTTTCCACCATGACAGCATGGATTAGACCAGCGGCCTAGGCGTTTCTCTAACACATATACATAACTCCATGGACTTACAAGCTCCCCTTTCATTTCACACCGACGACATCCATAGACAAAAGAGCATGATATCAACTAGGTACAAAGTTCAAGTGCAATGTTGAAAGCGTTCCCCATTACAGCATGGTTCTACTAAACCCCAAAAAATAAGTGCAAGCATATACAACATAGACGACACAATGGTTCAGGTTTATTAAGGGCAAGAAAAGTAAAGTGTTCCATCAAGTTCGGGAGAGCTTTAATCACTAGTTTTCTCATAACAAGTTTAATTTGGAAGGTAGACAAAAACATGAATATACTTGGAATAGCATTAGCTAATAGGTAGGTATGGTGGACTCTTTGGAATAACTTGGTTTTAGGAGTTGGATGCATGAGTGGAACTCATACTTGGTTGTGGAGGCTAGCAAAAGACTGGGAGCGACCAACTAAGAGAGCAATAATGGCCATAATCATGCAGAGCGACAAAACATCATTGATCAAAGCATAAAGTGATACTACAAGTTGAAAGCTAAAGGATCATAAAGGCTATGGTGACTTGGGATAGTCATAACATGGTGTGAGCATGTGCCAAATAAAGCATCAAAGGAGAATACCACAATACTATGCTTTAATATGCTAAAACAACGCATGATTCTTCAAAGGCACATTAAGCAATCTCAATTGTTTATAACAAGTCATGCTACAACAAAGAATACTAAGCATAAAGCCAAATCAATATCAAGCATCGCATGACAAAGCATAGGCCACAGTCAAAAACAAGTTCTCTTTACCACTTAAGCATGAACTTTCCTACTCTTTTCCAATCCAAACCAAACTATTTGAAAACCAATGTATGAAAGAGGGGGTCCAACCAATTTATTCATCAAACTAAGCAAACTAAGGAAACTAAAAACCAAAACAAAAATGAAAAAGAAGACGCTCCAAGAACAACACAACTGTGCATGAAACAATAAAAATGAAGCGTTTCGAAGAAACCTGGGATTTTTATTGATGAAGAAGGGGATGCCTTGGGCATCCCCAAGCTTTGACGCTTGTACTTCTTGGATATTTCTTGGGGTGACACGTGTGGCATCCCCAAGCTTGAGATTTAGTCCATCCTTCATCTCATTACTCATTCCTTCCATACACCTGAAATTTTTCCTTCGTACAAAACTTCACACAATCTTTATTAGCAATGTTAGTGCACTCAAGATAATAGGTCTTTAGGTTCAATTCTAACAACAATAAAACTTCCATTAAAACAAAAGCTACTGTAGCACTTCCCTCAAAAATCTCAATTCCCCAAAAGAACTAAAAAAGGAACCAACAAGAAGCAAATGCAAATAAAGGTAGAAATCTGTCAAAACAGACCAGCAGGTAAAGAAGAATTTTTTCAAAGACCTTCTATTGCTCAAATTGAAAAGTGTTTAACTAACGAAAGTTAGATAACAACCTGGGGCACAAGAACAAAAATTCACGCCTCAAAACGACGTACAGAGATTTTACATGAAGTTTTACATTGAGGCACAAAAATCTGTTTCAGGACAGCGACTTTCCCAAGCATTACTTATCTTATCATTAGAGGTTACTCTTGGCACAAAAAGCAAATAAAAAGGATAAGGAGCGGTTATTACTGAAGTAATAACTTCCAAGACTCATCTAAAACTTTTGGGTTATCTCCCAATAAGTACTTTTCTTTAACGCCTTTAAGTTAGGCTTGATAGTTTGAGAAGATGCTCACATAAGAAATATGAATTTAAGTAAAAGAGAGCATTAAGAAGCAAATTCAAAGCACATTTAAGTCTAACCCACTTCCTATTCATAGGAATCTTGTAAAGAAACAAGTCATGAAAGCACAAAACAACAAGCATAGGAAAGCAAAATAAGTGCAACATCAAAAATTTCAACATAAAGAGGCGAAACTTAATATTGTTGAGATATATAAAACCATGTTTCCCTCTCTCATAATAACTTTCAGTAGCATCATGAATAAAATTAACAATATAACTATCATATAAAACACTCATATCATGAGCCACATGCATAAAATAATCAATACTCTCCACATAAACATAGTCATTCTTATTAATTGTAGTTCGAGCAAATTCAACAAAATAGCTATCATTATTATTCTCATCACCATAAGCATCAAATATAGGAGGCATATTGTAATCATAATTAATTTCCTCCTCAATAGTAGGTGGACTGAAAATATCATATTCATCATTGTAATCATCATATATTGGAGGTTTGGTATCATCATAAGCAATAGAATAGCTATCTTCCAAAGCTGGGGAACTAAAAAGATCATTTTCATATAAACTAGCTTCCCTAAGTTTAGACTTTTCCATAGAATTAGCAAAAATGGTGTCCAAAGAATTCATACTAACAACATTGCTATTAGCATGCAAATAAAGTTCCATAGGTTTTTTTAATTTTCTCTTCAAATACTTCATGTCCTAACTCAAGATAAATGTTATAAACCTCTCTAATTTTGTTTTTATTTTCCATTAAACCTAACTAGTGATAATAAAAACAAGAAACAAAAAGATATAATTGCAGAATCTAAAGGAAATAACTTCGAACACTCACACACTAGTAACAGTACTAGAAGATAGCTTAGTAGCCACAGGATGTGAGTACCTTTTACCTTTCCTCCCCGGCAATGGCGCCAGAAAATATCTTGATGTCTATGAACTTCTATTCTTGTAGACAGTTGTTGGGCCTCCAAGTGCAGAGGTTCGTAGAACAGCAGCAAGTTTTCCCTTAAGTGGATTACCCAAGGTTTATAGAAATCAGGTAGGAAGTGGTCAAATGTATCCCTCTCAAGCAACCCTGCAATCAAGATACAAGAAGTCTCTTGTGTCCCCAACACACCCAATACACTTGTCAGGTGTATAGGTGCACTAGTTCGGCGAAGAAATAGTAAAATACAAGTGGTATAGATATAAGACAATGGTGCCAGAAAATAGCTTGATGGTATGAAAGAGACTAAAGGCAAACTGAAATAAAGATAGAAGCAAGCAAACATGTAACATATCTAGTTGCAAACGGTGTTTCAGTGCTTAGAAACAAGGCCTAGGGATCATCCTTTCGCTAGTGACCACTCTCATATAAATATCTTCTCTTCATGATACTACTCTAAACTACTCTCCGGTTGGACACTCTAATCCATAGTAGGGCTATAACATCACACCTCAAAGTAAGCCTTTCCCATCTAGATAACCCCACACTATCACCTTGAGCACTAGATGGTTCAAACAAACACCACAATTTCATAAAGGCATCCAACTCAAAATATAACTCATAACAAGTATTTGAAATCTCTAGCCTAAGTGCCACCATGGTGTGCACACTGTCAACTTCACACACATGGGGAGAGCAGAGATCTAATAAAGCACTTGAGTATCAAGGTAGATCTATAGATTACAAGCTCATGATCTCAATAAGATCATGCATAGAGAGAGAGATGAACACATAGCTACCGGTACAACCCTTAGCCTTGAGGAAGAACTACTCCCTCCTCATCATGGGAATTAGAAATGGTGATGGAGATGGTGGTGGAGATTGATTGAGATGGTCCGGGGGCACTTCCCCGTCCCGGCAGGGTGCCGGAATAGAGACTTTTTGTCCCCCGAATCTCCCCTTCGGTGGCGGCAGCGCTGCAGAACTTTTCGTGGCTGGAGGCTGGATGATTTAGGGTTTTTGCATCGGGAGGCATCTTATAGGCAAAGAGGCAAGGTCGGTGGGTGGCCAGGGGGCCCACACCACCTGGTGGCACGGCCAGGGCTTGCTCGCGCCACCATATGGTGTGGCCACCCTGTGGCCCCTCTCCGTATCGTCTTCTGGCTCCGTGAGTCTTCCGGTAAAATATTGACTTTGGCTTTTGTCCGGTGCAATTCCGAGAATATTCATTTTCTTACTTTCCTGGAACCAAAAACAACAGAAAACAGGCAACTGGCACTGTGGCATCTTGTTAATAGTGTAGTCCAAGAAATTGTGTAGAAATACTTCAAAGTTGGAACAAAACACAAGAAAGTAGATAAAACCAAGCATGGAACATTAACAATTATAGATATGTTAGCAACGTATGAGTGGCGCAGCCACACCAGGGGCATACCTGGCCATGGTGTGGGCCACCCCTGGCCCTCCACTTTTCTCCCACCTTCCACTCCTTTCTCTCTCCCGAGAAAACACCATTTCATTGCTCAAACCCGTGTTCTTGCTGTTCTTGCTCGCGATTTTCAATCTCCTTTCTCAGTCCACCTTTGCTGCTGAGATTTGGAGCATTTGTTCTCCGGTATGTCACTCCTCCACTTGTCCAAGTAGATTTGTGATTAGTGGATTATATCTTGAGTATTTTGCTACTGTAGGTGACAGGTTATGTGAGCTTGCATGCTTGTTCTATCCTTAGAGAAATTGTTTTGATGCAAGTTTAGCCCTCTTGCAAGTCCCTATAAGTAGTTCCTTTCATTATGTAATCACTTTGCAATCATTTTTTGTGATGGTTGTCTAAAATTTTAGAAAAAAGAGAGATGGACAACCATACTTTTGGAGAAGTATTTGAGAGAGACACACCCAGGAGGGAAAGGCCTTCTAGATCAGCTTCTCAATTTAAGCCATCGTATAATAAAGATCTTATTGCGCCGCGCTTTGGAAATGAGGGAGATGAGGGAGATGCTCACCCATATACCTTCCCTTGTCTTGCCTTTTTGCAAGCTGCAGGGATCCTTGATGATTTCTTACTTCTTGTTTAGGGGGTTGATCTCCACTTAGGCCAAAAGCCTAAGCTTGGGGGGAGGTATACCGACATCACACTCATCTACATATCTTGTTATGTCGGTACTTTGTATATCCATGTTTCACTTTCTTTTTAGTTTTTATTCTTGCTTTATTTCTGCTTTCCAAAACACAAAAAGACCAAAAATATTTTCGTTATTTCTCTTTGTTTGCTTCTTTATCTTTTAGCCTTGGTTTGCTTCATCCTTTTTACCTTTGATTTGATTATTCGAAAAACCCAAAAAGATTTTGCTTTGTTTGCTCTTTCCTTTGGTTCTTGTCTTTAAAAATCAAAAACCCAAAAATATTTGTTGTTCTTCTCTGGTTTTGTAAAGTTCGTTGCAGGGTTCAACAGTCCTCAGTGACTCCTTGGAGTTTGGTTTTATCTTATTATTCAAGTCACACAAGTGAAAGGCAATGATGATTTATGACAAATCGAGGTGTGGTAGGAGGCTGATATGAACTCTATTTGTTTTCATTTTTGTACATATACTCATCATTGTGGGCATGCTTAGTCTGTTCATGTAAGGTGTATGTTATTTAATGGATGCTTAGTAGTTCTTGCTCTCTTATGATCAGTTCCAATCCACTAATAGTTTATAACATGTCATATAAATGTTTGCTTGCATTGTTCTATTCATTACTTGGAATGACATTGTGGTATCCTCCTCTGAAAGTTTTATTTTGAATCGACTTGGCACATGATCAAGCATGCATATGACTAAACAAAAAGTCAGTTAAGCTTCGATGATTTATTTTGCCTCAGAGTTCTTGTGTCAGTTTTATGCCACTATTAATTTTGTTTTGTTGCAAGCATGATTATGACAGTTACTGCTCTCTTGATTGTCGCTCCCTTTCTATTGCGAGTCTTCACTTGTGTAGAGTATAAGCTTTACTCGTGCATCCAACTCCCCAAAACCAAAGTTGTCAAAAGGTGTTCACCATATCTACCTATTAGCATTTATGCTTTGTTTTCTTCCAAATAAAAATGTTTGCTTGTTATATGAAAATTAGTTAGTAAAGCTCTCATGAACTTGATGGCACACTTTATTTTCTTGCACTTAATAAACCTGAACCATTGTGCCCATCTATATTGCTTATATGCTTGCACTTTATAAGTTGTGAATTAGCAGAACCATGTTACCATGGGGAACGCTTTCAACATTACACTTATTATTTAGTTGATATCATGTTATTTTGTTTATGGATCCCGGAGGTGTAAAATAAAAGTGGAGCTTGTAAGCTCATGGAGTTTGTATATGTGTTAGAGAAACGCCTGGGCAGCTAGCCTAAGCCATGCCTAATCATGGTGGAAACTTGTAGCATAACCATAGTGAGCTTTCTGTGAAGCATCCTTTATAAAAACCTACGCAAATAGCAAATAAAAAGATCGCTGAGATGCTCATTGTCTATTGAATTGTCATTTTGATATGGGAAAGCTCCTGTGTCATGGGGCAAGGGGTACCCCGTTGGCGGTTCTCTATGATACACATGCACTTATAATGACAAGAACTTGATTGTGACCAAAGTTGAGTAGCATGAGGTTCGGTACTCGTAAGCAAGCGGCATGAGATTTTCAACTTATAACTTGTCAAGCATATCATCATATTTGAGTCACTTTAACCTTAATCACCTCAAGATGCTTATGATAGGGGCAATGAGAGCTCAAAGCGAATGAGTACCATACTTTCAACATTTGGAAGCCTTTCAAACTTTTCAAATCTTTTCTTTCACTTTTATGTCGAGTCACCATTTATTCTTTGAGCACCTTACCAAGAGCATATCTGTCATTCTTAGTGTTATGTGCTTGTCCGAAAACACGGTTAATTGTGACATAACTTTGACGCTTGTATCTTTGATATTTTTACTTCTAGTCTTCACTTAAACTTCACAGATGCCTTGGCATTTATGTTTTGCTCCAAAAAGAAAGGCAAGCGAGGTACCACTTTATCATTTCTTCTTATGAGCATTACAATCATGCATATGCTTATGTGTCATGTTGCTTATTATTATTGGGTTGGAATCTCTTCATAGCTTGCATGACTACTGGGTAAACTTATTTGCATACTCTTTATTATGAATTGCCAAAGTATTTGATCATATCCTGAGAATTGCTTATGTTTATGTGTCATGTTTCTTATTATTATAGGGTTGGAATCTCTACAACTGAATTGCTTGAGGACAAGCAATAAGCTAAGCTTGGGGGGAGTTGATACGTCGAAAACGTATCTACTTTCCTAAACACTTTTGCTATTGTTTCTTCTCTAATTTGTGTGATTTAGATACGACTGATGTGGACTAACGATGTTTTCAGCAGAATTGCTTTGGTGTCTCGTTTTTGTGCAGGAAATCAACTTTCAGGAAAAATTCTGGAAAATATCACAAAACTCCTATTTTACCAGAAGACTCACGGAGCCAGAAGACGAGACGGAGAGGGGCCACGAGGGGCCCACACCATCTAGTGGCACGGGCCAGGACAGGCCGCGCCAGGGGGTGGTGTGGCCGCCTCGGTGTCCGCCTCGACCTTTCCTTTCGCCTACATAAGCCCTCTGACCTAAAAACAAAGGGGGGTTTTGTTGTTTTCTTGAAAGAGTTCTGTTCCGCCGCCACCACCAGAAACTGCGATTCGGAACCAGAAACTCCGTTCTGGCACCCTGTCGGGATGGGGAATTGGAGGAGATCATCGCCATCATCATCACCAACACTTTTCCATCAACCATCCATGATTCCCCCCATCCATGAGTGAGTAATCCCCCACAGTTGGCTATGGGGATGGTAGGGAATGGATGAGATCGTTCATGTAATTGCATCAGATTGTTAGGGCATGGTGCCTAGTATCTATTGTTAGTGCTTTTTGACATTGTTGCAACTTGCTATGCTTAAAGATTGTCACTAGGGCCCGAGTGTCATGATTTTAGATCTGAACATGTTATTGATTCATGATGATATTATTTTTTATGATCTTACCTACAAGTTGTATACACATATTATTGTCCGGAACCCGAGGCCCCGAAGTGACAGAAATCGGGATAACCGGAGGGGGTGGCTATGATGTGAGGATCATGTGTGTTCACGGAGTGTTAATGCTTTGCTTCGGTGCTCTATTAAAAGGAGCACCTTAATTGCCAGTAGATTCCCTTGAGGCCCCACTGCAACGGGCAGGCAGGACAAAAGATGTTGTGCAAGTTCTCATTGCAAGCACGTATGACTATATATAGAACACATGGCTATGGTTATTTAGTACTTGGATACTTTATCTTATTTATCTGCAAGTGCCCTATGTCTTGATTATTACATGAATTGTCTTGTCCATGCAACGCCCGGCCATCAATCCCTATGCCTACCACACTTTAATCCTACTATTTACTGCAATTGTTACTACTGTATTTATTTTACTACTGCTATTACTTTTCTATTGCTACTACAAAACTGTTGCTACTGATAAACTACTGCAAGCAAGATTATTTCCTAGTGTAGCTGAATTGATAATTCAGTTGTTAAGGCTTATAAATATTCTTTGTCTCCCCTTGTGTCGAATCAATAAATTGGGTTTTACTTCCCTCGAAGACTGTTGTGATCCCCTATACTTGTGGGTATCAACAAGTCATATGACCGGAAGCAAGACAATAATGACAGATGAGGGGAAATCAAGATCATATAACTGTCACATATGTCGATAAATCAAAATCTCAGGTAATGGGCCTTGGAAAAGTTGTGGTTGCACACGATGTTACTCTCGTGGATGTCATGCTTGTTGAGACCCTTGGCTATAATTTACTTTTATTATGTGCCCTAGGCAAGATGGGTTTCGCTGTATTTATTGATAATGATATTGTGGTCCTTTTGTGGAGCAAGACTCTAAAGGTCGCTTTCAATGGGTATTTCGAAAATGATTTGTATGTGGTTGAATTTTCTAGGAAAACGACTACAAATGCGATGTGCTTATTCGGAAAGGCTGATATGGGTTGGTTATGGCATCGCTGACTAGCCAGTGTTAATATGAGAACATTGCAAAGCCTTCACAAGGGTGGCCACATTGTGGGACTAAAGGACAATGTTTGGTTTGCCAAAGATCGTGTTTGCAGGTGATAGCTGCGAGATTCGACACATTTTTGATGGTTTTTATTGATGGTTTTCCTCTGGATTTGATCGTTTTCTAGCTTTACCTAACGCTAATACTTCGGTAGCAAACAAAACTTGGTTTTTAATGTGTGTTTCAGGTTTTGAACATAAACAGAAGGTTTTAACAAGGGAAACACAATATTCAGGCGAAAACAAGCAAGTCTCTTTTTGGAAGCAATCAAGGGAGGCAAATAGACGCTTTAACGAGCAACTATACGGCGGGAACATTTTTCCGGCTGTATAGTTCCTGCCGTATAGCTGCCGCCGCCTCCATCTTGTCAAAAGGGACAACTTTCGTGAAGAGGCTATACGCGAAAACAAAACACGGTAGCCGCCATCCCATACAGAAAGGAGAAAGAAGAGATCCAAAGAAGGAGGGGAAGACATTCCTCATCTCGCTCCATGATCTTCGACCTCCTAGCCAACACACCCCCATAGCCATTACTTGTACTTGAGAGAGAGAGAGAGATCTTCACCTTGCAAGACTAGGGTTTGAGATTGTTTCTTCCTATCTTGAATTGTCTTGGATTACTTTTCTATTCTTATTGTGGATCTCCATGGTAATATCAAGAAGAACACCCTTTATTTAATTATATCGATGATGCTTTCTTCTCTCATGTGTGAGTAAGTTCCTTGGGCGTGGGAGACGTGCCTTCATATATTTTCCATTAGTTTGTGATTGATTTTAACTACTATATTATGTGTGCTTGACTATATGTGGGATGCCTAATGCTTGTTGTCCAATTAAGGGCCAGACAACATGATGCTTTGTTCTAAATGGATAGGATCTTGCTCGCTAGCAGACCGGCAACCCCCGAGTGACACGGGGATATCAATGGGAAACTAGTAGACTCGAGGATAACGAGGAACCACCGTGCTTATTGCATTAGTATGATCCAAGGAGCTTAATTGCTAGGCAACCTAAAGGATCTTAGTCGTTTAGTGTCTAACCATGGTTTTGGTAATAGACTAGTAGGATTATTGAAGTTGGGACGAAATCTACCAAGAGGAGTTCTGGCTAATTATGGGTTGCTCGCCTACACACATACTTATAAGATTATAATTGTTACGCTTACCATCGTCCACTTGCACAGTCACTATCACCATGAATTGTATCACCCCGTGCCTCCTTTGTCATCTGCAGAAAACAACAAACAATCAAATCGTTCTTTACTTTTATGCTTTTTATTTCTAAAGTTTACATTTTAGTTTTATTTAAATACATCCAGTTTAAACCAAATTCCATTCTTATTTCCACACTTGCAGTCAATTCACTCGAAGACCTGTGACAACTTTTGGTGTGATAGAGACTTCATTCATAAACACTTACCTTTGGCTCCTTGTGGGATTGACATCTATACTTCGAAACTAGCTACAAACGATCAGTGCACTTGAAGACATCAAGCTATTTTCTAGCGCCGTTGCCGGGGAGCTAAGCGCTAAGTGTTTGTATCTTGAAATTTCAGGTGTTACTACTACAAAATGTTATCCCTAGGAGACAAAGGGTCTACACGCTCTGGTAGGACATATTTACTAGATTATATTGAGCGCGTGCCTGCTCAAAGGCATGAGGAGATTAGTGAAAAACTTTTAAGATCAAATAAAGTTGAAGTTGAAAACCTGAGAGATATTATGGAAATCATGTCTATGTATAGGAAAACTCCCAAGAAACCTGAGAAAACTCTCAAAGAATACAGTGCTCCAAGTTATGAATTTCTTAAACAACCAATAGGATTCCCTAATCCCGGAGTTAGAGAATATCGATTTGATGGTGGAATTATTAAAAAAAATTAGGAGAAATCTTTTAGTGGAAGGGAAGATGAAGACCCAGGAAGACATCTTAGAGAGTTCGATGATGAGATAACATCATTTGGACCAAAAGGTTTGCCAAGAGACTTCTCTCGTCTAAAATTATTTCATTTGTCTCTTAAAGTTAAGGCTCTAGACTGGTTATATTCTCTCCCTCGCCATTAGATTAAATGTTCGGAAAACTGCATTGTTAAATTCATAAACAGGTTTAATCCTTTTAAAAAGGTATCTAAAATTAGAAAGAATATAGGCAACTTTAGTGAGAACGTGGGAGAAAACTACCCACAAGATTGGGATAGATTCTTTGGAATGATCAATAGTATTCCTAATCATGGCTATTCTGAATCAAATATTTGCCATTTATTTTACCATAGTATTAATACTCAATGTAGAGAGTTGCTTGACTTCTCAACAGGAGGATCAATAAATACTTTAACTATTAAAGAATGTTTGGAATTGATGTCTACTAGGGCTAAGAAAGATTCTTTATATAATCCTGATTTCGGTACTAAGCTGGAAAAAGGGATACTTCGGATAACTCCTGATCTTATGCCTGAAGTACGCAAAAAATGAAAGAAAAACGTATACCTTCTGAACTTGTTAAGGAAAACAAAGTAGACTTATTACAAGTTTTTACTAAATAAGATGAAACTAGGAAAGTTTTTCAAGAATTAAAACATCGACAAGAAAAATCTCATAATAACCTGCATAAGCACTTTAAAAAACATAAAAAGATTTTTGTGGAACTCATGGACAATTAAGATGAGATTGGCCAAGAAATAGAATTATTTCACAAGTACCTTAGTATGATTGAAACCCAATGTGAACAAATAGCATCTGGTTATCAAAATTTTATTCAAGATGATATAGATATTCCTGTTTCTACTAATGTTGTTACAAGGGGAGGTGTAGTTGTTACAGGACCACTAGGACCACCAGAATATGAAGCTGAAAAAGAGCGAAAGGAAAAAGCCTTGCTCAAAGCAATCCAAGAAGATGATACACTAGTGGATCCTCAAGATGAAACTTCTTAAGAAACACAAGATCAAACCTTGGAGGAGCAAAATGATGCACAGGATGACCATTATGACTCTGATGCAGAGACGGTTGATCCAAGAGAAGAAAAAGAAAATAGCAATGAAGATGAAGTTGTTGTAGTGGAGAAGAAGAAGAAGAGCGATAAGTAGCAACAAAAGAAAGCAACAAAAGAGCCTGACCCCCCATAAAAGGTAAAAGACAAGAATACGAAAGGTGAGCAAAAGCTTCCTTATCCAGATCGAAAAAAGAAAGCACCGGATCAGGTAATCTATGATTCTTTTAAAAAGGCACTTGGTGATCTTTGTTTGGAGATTCCATTTTTGGATGCAATCAAAGTCCCTACCTATTCTAAATTCCTCTGTGATATTCTTAGTAGAAAGGAAGAAATAACTGAAACCATTGCCATGGTGACTAGTTATCCCGCTAATGGGAAGCTATTGTCTAAATCGGGAGATTCCGAAATACCAACTATTTCATGCTCAATAGGCAAAATAGACATTCATAATGCCTTGTGTGATTTAGGTGCAGGAGTTAGTGTAATGCCATACTTCCTCTATAAAAGTTTAGGATTAGGGGAGTATTCTCCTACTACTATCACTTTACAGATGGCTAACAAGTCCACTAAACAATCCATTGGTATGATTGAGGATGTTCTCCTTAGAATAGATGAGCATGTTATTCCCACTGATTTTATTATTCTTGAAATGCCAGAGGATGAAAACAATATCCATAATACTTGGAAGACCTTTCCTTAGTACCGCAGGAGCGTCAGTTGATTGTGCTAAGGGAAAAATAATCTTCAATGTTTATGATGCTGAAATCATCCGGTATTTTCCAAAGAAGCTAGAAGCGGCAGAAAGATATATTCCACCGGTAAAACAAGTTCATATGGTAAGTGCCTTTGATAAGGGGCAACCCAAGGTAATAATTCAAGATCAGAGAAGGGGTTGAATTATTCAACCATTCTTAATAAAATGCTTAATGGGAGTCAACCCATCACATTACTAAAATAAATTAAAGAATAAAATGTTTATCGCATTCCTACAACTTTTTCATAGTAATTCTTGCGAAAGCGTGCCCGTGAAGATGCAGCTGTAAAAAAGTAGTAGAAACATCGATGAACAACTGTAGATTAAGTATAAAAATAAAAGTTTGAGTTTTATCTGCAAAAACTAGCTTAATCATTTAGTTCATACTGAAAAGTAAATCTCCAGTTGAGGAGAACAAATTAAGTTGTACTAAAAATTTTGCTCTTTATATGCTGATGCTAGTCGATAGTTTCTACTGTCATTTTTCTGTCAAAAAAAGCTATTTCACTATGTTTCAGGATAAGAAAGAATTCTAGAAAAAATGGAATTTTTTTCATTACTACTGATGGTTTAACGACCAACTATACGGCGGGAAATAAAAATTCTAGCTGTATAGTTTGGCCGTATAGATATCTTTGCCATCGACAAATTTTCATACTTAGGTACAGAAGGTTTAATGACCAACTATACGGCGGGAATAAAAATTCCGGCTGTATAGTTCCGGTCATATAGATATCGATACCTTCGTACAATTTCTTTCCTAGGGTACTAATGGTTTAACAACCAACTATACAACAGGAATAAAAATCCCGGCCATATAGTTCCGGTCGTATAGATATCGATGCATTTTTAGAAAATTTATCTCGAGGGCACAGAGGGTTTGATGACCCACTATACGGCGGGACCATTTTGGTCCGGTCGTATAGTTGCGCCCATATAGCTGCAATCTGGCATAAAAAAACCCTAGTTGTCGACGTCACCGCAACTATACGGCAGGAACTACTTCACCCGCATGTATAGTTGCGGCCTCATAATCGTGCTAGGGTGGCTAGGTTTCTTCTCCCTCCTCACTTTTTCTCTCATTTTCTCTCTCCAAACCTCTCAAAACCCACCTAGAACTCTTGATTCTTCGCGGATTTCGTTCGTTTGAGTGGAGGAATGAACGGATCAGTATGTTTCTCTCCCTATCCATGCTTTATTTTCAGAATTCCATGGTTGAAACTCTCACATTGATCTAGTGGATGAACTCAAGCTTATTTTGTTTTTACTATTGATTTCTCACGTTAGGATCAAATTTTTCCACATAGAAATGAAAATACTTCGGTAGCAAAGAAAACTTGGTTTTTAATGTG
Organism: Avena insularis; assembly: GCA_023614405.1. Classification (NCBI taxonomy): domain Eukaryota; kingdom Viridiplantae; phylum Streptophyta; class Magnoliopsida; order Poales; family Poaceae; genus Avena; species Avena insularis. The sequence continues at coordinate 536,917,290 of CM042690.1, forward strand.
TGTTTTAGGTTCTGAACATCAATAGAAGGTTTTAACAAGGGAAACACAATATTGAGGCGAAAACAAGCAAGTCTCTTTGTGGAAGCAATCAAGGGAGGCAAAGAGACGCTTTACAAGCAATTATACGGTGGGAACATTTTTTTGGCCGTATAGTTCCTGCCGTATAGCTGCCACCGTGTCCATCATGTCAAAAGGGACAACTTTCATGAAGAGGCCATACGTGAAAATAGAACACAGCATCCACCATCCCATCAAGAAAGGAGAAAGAAGAGATTCAGAGAAGGAGGGGAGGACGTTCCTCATCTCGCTCCATGATCTTCAACCTCCTAGCTAACACACCCCCATAGCCATTACTTGTACTTGAGAGAGAGAGAGAGATATATCTTCACCTTGCAAGACTAGGGTTTGAGATTTTTTCGTCCTATCTTGAATTGTGTTGGATTAATTTTCTATTCTTATTGTGGATCTCCATGGTAATATCGAGAAGAACTCCCTTTATTTAATTATATCGATGATGCTTTCTTCTCTCATGTGTGAGTAAGTTCCCTTGGGCATGGGAGATGTAAGAGATTGGTGAGATGTGATGTGCCTTCATACATTTTACATTAGTTTGTGATTGATTTTAATTACTATATTATGTGTACTTGACTATCTATGGGATGCCTAATGCTTGTTGTCCAATTAAGGGCCCACACAACATGATGCTTTGTTCTACATGGATAGGATCTTGCACGCTAGCAGACCAGCGACCCCCGAGTGACACGGGGATATCAATGGGAAACCAGTAGACTCAAGGATAACGAGGAACCACCATGCTTATTGCATTAGTCCGACCCAAGGATCTTAATTCCTAAGCAACCTAAAGGATCTTAATCTTCTAGTGTCTAACCATGGTTTTTGGAATAGACTAGTAGGATTATTGAAGTTGGGACAAAATCTACCAAGAGGAGTTACGACTAATTATGGGTTGCTCGCCTACACACATACTTATAAGATTATAATTGTTACGCTTACCACTCGTCCACCTGGCATAGTCACTATCACCATGAACTATATCTCCCCGTGCCTCCTTTGTCATCTACAGAAAACAACAAACAATCAAATCGTTCTTTACTTTTATGCTTTTTATTTCTAAAGTTCACATTTTAGTTTTATTTAAATACATCTAGTTTAAACCAAATTCCATTCTTGTTTCCACACCTGCAGTCAATTCACTCAAAGACCTGTGACAACTTTGGGTGTGACAGAGACTTCATTCATAAACACTTACCTTTGGGCTCCCTGTGGGATCGACATCTATACTTTGAAACTAGCTACAAATGCTTTGTGCACTTGCAGACATCAGCATGGCTTGTGTTGAAGGAAAAATGCATGATGCTCCCCACAGGCCAAATAATATTATAAAGTCAAAAAGGATCTTGGAGCTCCTTCATGTGCATCTGTTTGGTCCTCCATCTCATGCTAGCCTTGGTGGGAAGAAATATTGCTTGGTGATTGTTGATGACTACTCAAGATATTCATTGGTCTATTTCAAATTGAAGAGTGATACCCAACAATATTTCATTGACTTTGTCAATATGGTTCAACGCCAATACAATTTTCATGTGTTAACAATAAGAAGTGACAACAGCGCCGATTTCAAGAACTACACTCTAAATGGTTTTCTTAGTGATGAGGGGATAAAACATCAATATTCCACTTCATATACCCCTCAACAAAATGTTGTAGTTGAGAGGAAGAACATGACTTTAATGGATATGTCAAGGTCCATGTTTGTTGAGTTTAAGTCTCCATACAATTTCTGGGTGGAGGCAATCTCCACCACATGCCATGCATCAAATCACCTCTACCTTCCCAAAGAATTGATCAAGATGCCATATGAAATACTTACCGGTAACAAGACCAACATTTCATACTTCCGGGTGTTTGGTTGTAAGTGTTTCTATCTCATAAAAGGTGTTTGTTTGTCCAAGTTTGATTCCAAAGCTTTAGAGGGTATTTTTGTTGGCTATGGTCTCGATTCCCACACTTATAGAATCTATGATAAACTCTCCGAAATTGTCATAGAATCTTGTAGTGTGGTTTTTGAAGAATATGATGGCCCCCAAGCGGGGCATGTTGATGTTTGTGATGTAGATGATGAAATACCTCAAGATGCCATAAGAAGAATGGGTGCGGGATTCATCCGCCCCGTTGAGGACCCCCTTGTGGCGGATCAAGAAGAACTATGCTCTACTCATGTGAAGCCCTCATCTTCACAACTTCAACAAGCTCCCACTATTGAGGGCAATGATGACCCAAGCCAAATACAAGATGAGAACCCTCTCAATGATGAACAGGCTGAATGCACTAGGATGAATTGTCCACTCTCTCCTCTGACAGGATTGTCTAGCCCAGCACAGTCAGTTGCTCAAGGAATATTTATTTAGGCAGCTACAAGATCATCTCAAAGACTCTCGAGTAACTTGCCTAATCAAGACCAAGATCAACCACTACCTCATGTTAATGAAGCTGAACCCATTGTTGATCAAGGTCAAATTCATGGTCAAGACGAGGACCAGACTGATGAAGAGGCTCCTGCAAGGAACAACAAGGAGATCGAAACTCGTTGCAAAGCTAGAGTGGACAAAATATTAGAAAGAAGAGAACACACTCTAGATAATGGTCTTGGTGATCTAAGGAGTGGAATGTCCACTCGAGCTCAACTGAAACACTTTGGTGAGCACCAAGCTCATATATCCATGGTGGATCCAAAGAAAGTATGGGAAGCTCTTGAAGATTCAGATTGTCTAGAAGCAATGCACAAAGAGCTCAACAACTTCGAGACAAACAAAGTATGGAAGTTAGTAGAAAAGCCCAAAGAGTGTCGCAATGTTATTGGCGCTAAATGGATATTCAAGAACAAGCAAGATGAACATGGTATTGTTGTGAGGAACAAGGCAAGATTGGTTGCACAAGGGTTCTCTCAAATTTAAGGAATTGATTATGGAGAGACTTATGCTCCCGTGGCTCGCCTTGAGTCCATCTGTTTCCTTCTTGCATATGCTTCACATCATAACTTTAAATTACAACAAACGGATGTGGAAAGTGCTTTTCTAAATGGACCATTACATGAGTTGGTTTATGTTAAGCAACCCCTGGGTTTTGACGATCCCAACTTCCCAAACCATGTCTACAAACTTGATAAGTCGCTCTATGGACTTAAACAAGCTCCACGTACTTGGTATGAGAACCTTAGAGAGTTGTTGTTAGACCGTGGATTTTAGGTTGGGAAAATTGATCCCACTCTTTGCCAAATATATGTTGACGATTTTATCTTTGGCTCTTCTAACAAAGCTTTTAATGATGAATTCTTGAAGCTTATGACTGACAGGTTCAGGATGTCTATGATGGGGGAGTTAACGGTATTTCTTGGCTTTGAGATCAAGCAAATAAGAGGAGGAACCTTTTTCAATCAAGCCAAATATACCCAATACATGCTCAAGAGGTTCAACATGAATGAACTAAATGGAGTTCCAACTCCCATGGCAACCAAGACTCATCTTGAACTTAACCCAAATGGTAAAGATGTTGATCAAAAGGTATACCGGTCCCTGATTGGTTCTTTGCTTTATGTATGTGCATCTAGACCCGATATTTTGTTAAGTGTAGGAGTGTGTGCAAGATATCAAGCGGATCCTAAAGAAAGCCACTTGATGGCAGTCAAAAGAATCTTTCGATATTTGGTTAATATCCCAAATTATGGTATATGGTATACTAGGGGCTCTACATTCTCTCTTTGTGGATACACTGGTTCAGATTGGGCTGGTGATAAGGATGATAGAAAATCAACCTTCGGGGCTTGCCAATTCCTTGATAGGTCCTTGGTGTGTTGGTCTTCTAAAAGAAAAACTATATATCTCTCTCCACCACCGAGCCTGAATATGTGGCTGCTGCTAGTGCTTGCACTCAGTTGTTATGGATGAGGCAAACTTTAAAGGAATATGGTGTCCATTGTGACAAAGTGCCTACCTTATGTGACAATGAAAGTGCTATCAAAATTGCCTACAATCTAGTGGATCATACTAGAACAAAGAATATTGAGATCCGTCATCATTTCATTAGAGATCATGTTGCCCGAGGAGATATTGAGCTCTCTTATGTGTCAACCAAAGACCAACTTGCAGATATTTTCACGAAGCCACTTGATGAAGCAAGATTTTGTTATTTGAGTAATGATCTAAATATCATAGATTCAAGAAGTTTACTTGATAATCTTGCATACACACCTATTACTTGATCATTATGTGGTTTAGGTGCAAGCATGTACATAGGGGGAGTGCGGTCCAAATCCATTGGGCTATCTCTCCCCCCATAATGCCAAAATTAAGAAAGTCAATTCTCTTAATATAATTTGTGATATGTGAGCTTCATTGATGAGTAGAGCTTATGAACCCAAGGATAATTTTTCGTGGTTTCATGCCTCACACTCCTACATGGTGGCCTCGGCCACCGCCCCCTTCACTATGAAGGATTGGTTCTTGGTTCGCAATTTTTGAGTGTTGAAGTTTCACATGACCATTTCATTTGAAGTTAATTGCCTTTTTGGTTCTTCATAGTCTGAACTCTAAACCTAAGCCTGTCACCCTCCCATGAAAACATTCTATCTATCATATATGTCCCAAAACTTGAATCTAGCTGTTTTTGGTCAAAGAGGACCGGAGATTCCAGTGTGCAAACACCGGAGTCTCCGGTGTGGACCGAAGTCTTCAGTCTGGGGCGGTTTCGGACTATGACTTAAGGGGGCAGGGTGAAAGAGTCACACAGACTGTATCTTCCACCCCTGACACACACCTTCACAACCACCACCTCCTCCTCCAAAACTGCTGCCTAGATGTTGTTTTGCCTCCGGGATCCGCCGTGTCGCCAGCCAACTCCACCCTCTCCACCTCTAGGACCTTCCCCACCGGTGGAACCTCTCCAAAGGACAGATCTGGTACCATTTTCTCTCACCATGAATGTAGGGTTCATCCCCTTTGTTTGGTTTGAGTTTTTGTACTATTTTTCCCATTGGAACAACATGCATGTGTGCACTGCATCACTTTAGTCTCATATCCATGCTCGATCTGCTAGAATCAATCCCACCTGATGTCTCTATGTGCAACTCGAAATCTCCAGACCAGAGATTCTGGTTGGTCAGTCTGGAGACTCCGGTCTAGGCCAGATACTCCGGTATGTCTGACAGGAAACTCCGGTCTAGACCAAAGATTCTAGTTTTGCACTCCGGAGACTCCGATGTAGATTAACTCTAGCACATCTGGCATAGTTGTGAAGGTCTTGTGCCTATCTCCTGGACATATGTGCTTACCCCCATGCTATCCCCCTCACTTTGTATTCATAGGAGGCTCTAGTTCTCGTCGTGGTCGCACCAAGGCCAAGTCTAGAAGGGCGGATCCTCGGTTTGATGAAGAGGTTGGGCAGTATGTGATTCCCCCATCCAACCATAGGCAGCAGCTCAGAGATGCTGAGTACATGAGAAGGAATCATGAGTGCATAGAGGAGGAAAACCATGCCCACATGACCAAGAAGGAATTCCGTGAATTGTGCAAGACCAACTTCTATGAGCTGCCAAGGACTTGTGATGATCCTTGTTACTGGAGAAAGGAGCATAAAGTGTTCATGACTGACATCTATAGTAAGCTCACCGAGTCCCCTGTTTGTCCTCAGAAGCATATGGAGCTCGAGTACATGTGTTCCAACAACTACTTTGTAGATGCTCTGTGGATCACTGAGAAACTGGGGCTTCATGGGCTCATAGAGCTCAAAGAGGACTACAACGTTACTCTTGTCTAGCAATTCTATGCCACAATGGTATTTAGGACTAATCAGGCTAGGTCCATGACTTGGATGACTGACAATGTCCGTTGCACTGCTGCCTTCTTTGACTTTTCTAGGGTCATCAAATGAGAGCTTTCATAGTGTGGTTGTTCCTATTGGGCACCGTATGCATCATGCTGCTCCTGGTGAGAGCAAGACCAAGTTGACGCTACTCTATGATAAGGATACAGTCGTCGGTGAGGCCAAGGGCCTCAAGCCTCTCTACAACTTGCTTCTAAGGATTTTCTGACACAACAATTCTCACAGTGCTGGCAATGATGATGCCATTAGATGTGGACTTGTCGACCTACTTCACCATGCTCACAAGGTATATCTTGCTAGTCCTAAGGCTGAAGGCTTTGCTATTGATGTTATGGATTTCATTTTTTAGGAGATGCACCATGCTATTCTCTATAAGAAGTCTCCTCCTTATACTCCTTTAGTCATGAGGTTGATCAACAATCAAGCCCATGGTTCACCACTCGCCCTCCCTCCACATCTTACGGAGCAAAGCATTGGTGTCCCTTCAAAAGGAATGGAAGATGCTTACAAGGAAGCCGTTTGAGAGGATGAGGAGATCTCTGAGGCTGAGCATGATCCCACCCCTCCTAGGGGCTTTAGGAGGAAGAATGCCTCCAATGCACCCATGCCTCATGCACATGTGAGTTTGTTAAGGAGAAAGTCAAGAAGGCATCCTTCTGGGAGAAGACCCTATGTTGCATGAGCATGTACATCCACAAGGGACAACATGAGTCATCCAAGAGCAACCACAGAATACAATGATGAGCATGGAGCTGAACCATCTGCAGAGTCTGATCACACACTTTTCTTTGGTGCTTGGAATGCTATGTATGCAAGCTTGGTTGACTGGTAGACTTTCTCTAAGGTTACTTCTGGTTTTGCACCTCAGGGCACCTCCTCTTCTTGCCCACACGGAAAAGGGCCATAGACTTTTGCTGCTGATGATGATTATGAGGATGAGTATGAGGATGAGGATGATGACGATGAAGAGGACTCTGAGTGATCTTCTTTGGGACGATATCTGAGACTTTCCGTTTTTTGTGTTTCGATGCCAAAGGGGGAGAAGTTGTCCATTAGGAGCATCGGTATTTACATGGGTTGGGTTGTCATATCATTATGTTCGAACATTTGCTTTCATTTTGTTCTTTTGAGACTCATTTGGTTTAGGTGAACTATCTATGTGTGTGGGCATGGCTATGCCTATTCCCTTATTGTAATAGTTATCCATTACCTGACTTGCGTGTATTACTTGGTTATCTTGATGTACATCATCAGGGGGAGCGTAGCTATGTCTTATTAAAAAATCCATGCAAAACCTCTTGTTGTCATCGAACACCAAAAAAGGGTAGATTGAAAGGACATTTATTGTCCTAATCTGTTTTGGTGTTCGTTAACAACATAAGGTACATTTTGCTGTGTGTTAATGTCTACGGGTCAATCTATTGAAAAGAGAAAAAGTCAGATGAAGGTGGGAAATTCCATGGCCAAATCTAAGCATACCTAATGTTTCAAGACCGGAGTCTCCGGTGTGCAAACACACAAGTCTCCGGTGTGGTCCGGAGTTTCCCCAAGAGTTCCCAGTCTAAGTGTTGGACTTGGCCCAGAGTCAATCTGTGAGGTGGTCCGAAGACAAACCGGATATCACCGGAGTCTCCAGTGTGATTTCTCTGACCAGAGTTTCTGGTGTGGAAACACCGGAGTCTCCGGTGTCTATGGTCTAGAGTTTCGGCTAGAGTCTCCGGAGTGGATGACAAGACACTGCCCAGGACATACAGATGGGCGGTCCAGAGATGGACCGAAGATGGGCCGGAGTTTCCGGTCCAGACCGGAGTCTTTAGTCTAGTAGGCCAGAGTCTCTTGTGTGGAGAGTCCCCAACGGTCAGAAAACGGTTCATAGGGTGAGGCCTATAAATAGGGGACCTCATCTCCTTCCTCCAGCTGCTCGTTACAGAAAAAGGGGACCACACCATTAGAGCCACCAAAACTTCAAGATCTCTTTATCCAACCGCCCAAAGTCGTTGATCTTTGGGGAATCAGAGGAGGAGGCATCAATCTAAAGCTTCACCAAGAGAGATCTTCATTTCTCCCTCATTTACTTGAGGGCCCCTTGCTCTAGGGTTTCATTGGAAACCCTAAGCCTTGTTTTGGTTGACTTTATTCTTACAAGCTTGTCTTTGATTGTGTGACAGCTTGCTTGGATTCGGGAGCCCCCAATTAAGTTGTGGGTGTGTGCCTCGAACTTGTTGTAAGGGTGTCGGCTACCACCTTGAAGGTTATCGGTATAGTGGAAGTGTGAATCGATCCCCTTGGGGTGAGGTTCATCGGAGAACAAGGGAGGCCTCTCATGGTTTTGGTGGTTTGATACCACCCCCTATCCAAACATAGACGTACTTCCCCTCAAAAGGAAGGAACTATGGGAAATAATACTTTTGTCCATGTGTGCTTCAATTCGATTACTTATATCCTTTACCGCACCTTACTTTATCTAGTTCTTGCTTAGTTAGGTGTGCTAGTGTGACATATAGGTAAATTCACCATAGTTGCATATCTAGAGAATTTACCTTTGTGTCAAACCCTAATATGAAAAAGAAGTAAAAATTGAAGTAGCACCTATTCACCCCCCCTCTAAGTGACCATATGATCCTTTCAATAGCAGTGTGAGTGAGCATGTAGTCAAGATGTCTGGCTACGTTAAACGCTTGAATGCCATGGATTGCAAGATCCTAGAAGAGCTCACGATTGATAGGGTGTTGCATTCACTGCCACCTAGCTACAAGAGCTTTCTGATGAAATACAATATACAAGGGATGAATAAGACCCTTGCTGAGGTGTTCTCCATGCTCAAAACTGCTGAGGTTGAGATCAAGAAGGAGCACACGATGTTGATGGTCAATAAGACCACCAACTTTAAGAACCCGAGGCAGAAGGGAAAGGGCAAGAAGCCTAAGAAGGATGGAAAATCTATTGCCAACACCACTAAGGTTTCCAAGCCTGGTCCTAAGACCGACGTCACGTGCTTCTACTGCAAAGGTCACGGGAACTGGAAGCGCAATTGCCCCATGTACCTTGAGGACAAGAAAGCCAGCAAGTTAGCCGCCAAAGACAAAGGTATATTCGGTATACATATTATAGATGTATTCCTTACTAGCGTTAGGAGTAACACATGGGTATTTGATACCGGTTCTATTGCTCACATTTGTTACTCTCAACAAGAGCTATAGAGTAAGAGGCGCCTGAGGAAGGACGAGGTGACGATGCGCGTCGGCAACGGCTCGAAGGTCGATGTGGTGGTCGTCGGCACTCTACCTCTACGTCTACCGTCGGGATTGATTCTATTTTTCAATAAATGCTACTATGTACCCGCATTAAGTATGAATATTGTGAGTGGATCTTGCTTGTTGAAATATCATTATTCATTTAAATCCGGAACAAGTGGTTTTTCTATTTTAATGAATGATGTTTTCTATGTTCATGCGCCTATGTGTAATGGTTTATTCTTACTAGATCTTGATAGTAATACTCACATCCATAATGTTGATGCTAAGTGTTGTAAACACAATGATAATAATACCATGTATTGGTGGCATTGCCGTCTTTGTAATATTGGCATAAAGCGCATGAAGAAGCTCCATGCTGATGGACTCTTGGAATCATTAGATTTTGAATCCCTTGACACGTGCGAGCCTTGCCTCATGGGCAAGATGACTAGGACACCCTTCTCTGGCATGATGGAGCGGGCTGCAGACCTATTGGGAATCATACATACAGATGTGTGTGGTCCAATGAGCATCTCAACACGAAATGGTTATCGTTATTGTGTTACCTTTACTGAAGATTTGAGTAGATATGGGTATATCTACTTGATGAAGCACAAATATGAAACCTTTGAAAAGTTCAAGGTATTTTAGAAGGAAGTAGAGAATAAACTTAACAAGAAAATCAAGCATCTTTGATCCGATTAGGGAGGCGAGTATTTGAATTATGAGTTTCGCATGCACCTGAGGGACTATGGTATTGTACCACAGCTTACACCAGTCGGAAAACTTCGGCGTAATGGTGTGTCAGAACAGCGTAACCGTACCCTATTAGATAGTGTACAATCCATGATGTCTTTGACTGATTTGTCCATATCATTTAGGGGATATGTGTTAGAAACCACTGCTTTTATTTTAAATAGAGAATTGTCCAAATACATGGAGACAACTCCATATGATATGTGACATGGAAAGAAGCCAAACTTGTTGTTCTTGAAAGTTTGGGCAAGTGAGTCCTACGTTAAGAAACTACAGCTTGACAAACTCGAACCCAAAGCGGAAAAGTGCATCTTTGTAGAATACCCAAAGGAAACTATTGATTATACCTTATATAACAAGGCTGAGGGAAAAGTGTTTGTTGCGAAGAATGATACCTTTCTTGAGAAAGAGTTTCTCACTAGAGGAGTTAGTGGAAGGAAGAATGATATTGATGAGGTTGTTGATCCTTCTCTCCAAATACTGAGTAGAGCAATAGAAGTTGTTCCAGAACCTCCCTCCATCATGGAGGAAGAATCAAATGATAATGATCAAAGTAATCACATTGAAGCTCCTACAGTTCGTAAGTCTACAAGAATATACACCTCTCTTGATTGGTACACTAGTCTTGTGATGACTGTCTTATTAAATGATCAAGAGGAACCTGCAAACTACAAAGAAGCTATGGAAAGTGCTGACTCCGAGAAATGGCTAGAAGCCATAAATCCGAAATGGGGTCCATGTATTAAAACCAAATTTGGACCTTGGTGGATCTTCCGGAAGGACGCAAGGCTGTGGAAAATAAATGGATGTTTAAGAAAAAGATAGATGTGGATGGTAATGTGACCATCCACAAGGTTGGACTTGTCGCAGAGGGTTTTTGACAAATTCAAGGAGTTGACTATGATGAGACCTTCTCTCCCATAGCGATGCTGAAATTTGTCTGGATTCTACTAGCAATTGCTGCGCATTTCAATTATGAAATATGGCAGATGGATATCAAAACCACGTTCCTCAATGGTCACATTAATGAAGAGTTGTATATGATGCAAGCAAAAGGTTTTGTTGATCCTAAGAATGCTGGGAAAGTATGTAAACTTCAGCGATCCATTTAAGGACTGAAGCAAGCATCTCGGAGATGGAACTGTCGTTTTGATCAAGAGTTTTAGATTTGTCCAAAATCAACAAGAGTAATTTGTTTAGAAGAAAGTGAGTGGGAGCTCAGTGGCATTCCTAGTAGTATATGTGGATGACATATTACTAATTGGGAATGATGTGGACCTTCTAGAGAGCGTAAAATAATATCTGAGTAGTCAGTTTTCCATGAAGGACTTAGCTGAAGCTGCATATATATTGGACATCAAGATCTATAGAGATAGGTCAAGACGGCTAATTGCATTAAGTCAGAGTACTTACCAAAAGAAGATTTTGAAGAGGTTCAAAATGGACGAGTGTAAAAGAGGTTTTGTGCCTATGATGAGAGGTAGAACACTGAGTTTGACTCAATATCCAGCAACAGACGCTAATAGAGAAAAGATATCTAAAATCCCATATGCCTTAGCCATAGGCTCTATCATGTATGCTATGCTAAGCACTCGACCTGATGTGGCCCTAGATCTTAGTCCGATGAGCCAGTTCCAAATTAATCCAGGAATGGATCATTGGACAGCTGTGAAATGTATCCTAAAGTATCTCAGGAGAACTAAGGATATGTTCCTAGTCTATGGAGGTAGTGACGAAGCTCTGAGTGTAACTAGTTACGTGGATGCGAGTTGGAACATGAATCTTGATGACTCGAAGTCTCAAATGGGATATGTGTTTATGGTGAATGGTGGGGCAGTAAGCTGGAAGAATAGGAAGCAATCAGTAGTAGCAAAATCTATAATGGAGTCGGAATAGATCACGGTTGCTGAAGCGACGAATGAAGCTATTTGGCTAAGGAATTTCATCATCAAACTGGGAGTTGTTCCAAGCATGCAAGACCTTGTGACGATCTATTGTGATAGCATGGGTGCCATTGCAAACTCAAAGGAACCAAGAACTCATTCCACGACCAAACATATCATGCTACATTTTCACGCCATCCGACAAAATATTGAAGAGGGTGAAATCAAGATTTGCAAAGTACACATGGATCTAAATGTTGCAGATCCATTGACTAAAGGTATTCTATAGGCCAAGCATGAACAACACCGGGATGCAATTGGTGTTATATTCTTGCCTAATGTAAACTAGATTAATTTGTACTCTAGTGCAAGTGAGAGACTGGAGGAGATATGCCCTAGAGACAAATAATAAAGTGTTGTATTTGATATATCTCTTGTATGTTCATAATACGTTTCATGTCGTGCTATAACTATGTTCATATGAAACTTTAATACACATGTGGTATGTAAACAAACTGTGTCTCTAGTTACCTCTAGCAAACTAGCTCATTGGTCAAGCGGGTGAGCTAGGGTATCGAGATCATGGGCATGTATGCTAATTAACAATGAGGTCACATCATTGGTTGAATGATGTGATAGACAAACACCCGATAGTTATATCATAATGAGATCTAGTTACAAATATTCATCATTGATGATAACCAATAAACCTCACAACCTAATCCTTTGATTGTGAAATAATACAAATCATCATTACTGGAGGGATCTTAGATGGTATCAAGCATCAAGCCGTAAAAGGGTGATCAAAAAGGTGCCACTCAGGTTTCCCAAAGGAATATGTAGAGGAGTACATATCAAGACCAAGATTTGCCAATCCAAGTAACGGATTGATACACGTGGGCCATCTAAGTGATGTTGCATTAACAAAGCTTGCAAGTGTGTGACTAGGTCACGGAATGCAACGACATGGGAACGACTAAACGAGTTCATCGATAATGAGATCGAACTAGGTATGGAGATACCAAAGATCAAATCTTGTATGAACTCGGTATCAAGTGGCATAGGGAACGGGACACGATGTTGAAGGTTCAAGCGATGAGATTCGTGAAACGCATGGGGGTCATTATGGGCATCCAGGTCCCGCTGATGATCATTGATATGAGAGAGGGCTCGGTCATGTCCGGAGTGTTTCTGAACCAAAGGGTATCACGCTTAAGGGTGGGGACGCATAGGGATTGATACCGCACCGCAGGAGAAATGAGAGAGAGAAACCAGAAAAGTTCTGTATAACACCCGATGTTAATCGGAGGGGTTCGGAAGGATTTTAGGAGTCAAAGATATAATAATATATGTTTTTTATATTAATTAGTTGAATTAATAATAAAACATATATTTTTATTTTATTTTTGTAGGCAGCCCTTTGCTAACGGGCCTCACCTAGAGAGGAGGCCCAAGAGGGCAAGGCGCCTAAGGAAGGAGGGCCAGGCGGCCTAGCCCTAGTGGGCTCCCCGCGTGGGGCCCACATGGGGCCGGCGGTGCCCCCTTAGTGGTCGGCGGCTGTGGGGATTAGTCCCACACCGCCTGCCCCTTGGGTGGTGTCCCTCCCCTCCTACTATAAAAATAGGGGGTCACCCCCTCCACTTGGAATTATCCCATTATCTCTTCTCTCTCTCACTTTCTTTGGGTATTTCTCTGTAATATTGGAGAGAACCCCGATGGACTTGAGTTCTCCACCTTCGCACTACCATTGTGCATTCTTCGGTCCTCCATCTTTCTTCTTCCACTGCTCGGCTAGATCGGAGCTCGAGAGATGTTGCCTAAACCGAACATGTGTAGAACTTCAGAGGCACCACACTTGGGGCGCTTGGATCTGCTCATCTTCATCAAGATACGCCTACCTACGTAAGGAGTTCCTCGGTATTCAAGGGTATGAATATCGTTCCCCTCTCCATTACTTATGTCTACATAGTATAGATCTTGGTTATTGTGTTCGCATAGTTAGAATTTTTTTGTTTTCTATTGCAGAACTGTACATTTGATCCACCTCCACCCGTGAAGCGTGACCCTCTGGCCGTTTTTTCTTACTGGTGTGAAGCCTTGTGGGTGTGGCGTCCGAGATCCACCGAGATTGGGTCCTTGTGGATACCTTCAGGATTCTCTCGTAGTTCCGCTTCCCCATGGGGACAGTGGTGGAGAATCTAGGATGGGCTCAGGAGGCTGCCGCCTGCATGAGCTCCGGTCCCCTCGCGAGGCGTGTGGTGGACTTGAGGGGACGAGGATTGACGAGTGAGATGGTGGTCCGACAGTTCCTCTGTTGGTAGATCGTGCCGCTCCAGGAGCATCGGAAGGGTGTTTGGGACATGTCCTCTGGCTAAGAAGCGATCAAGCTGTCCGTGGGACTTCGTGCCGAAGAAACGGTGGCCGTACTCACGCAACTTCTCCTTGGCGAGGGGGTCATGCCCGAGATTCCTTTAGGGGCCGTTGTCTGTACCTAACGAGCACCTCTAGTGCCATCCGCTAGGGGCTCCCATCCTTCGACCAGTGGGGCGAGAACCTTCCGGTACAAGAGCCTCTCGATGAGCCTCGCGCACCAAGCCCGGTGTAGAACTCTGCATACGAGCTGGACGATGAGGAAATGCCATGGGGTGGAGGCACATAGGCCTCTCGATCTGCTCGACGAGGGAGGGTGATTCATAGAGTATCTTCCTCAGAAGACAACACGGAAGACCCCTCGGATGTTGAGGCTCGCGGCACCATTGACGGCATGGGCGGCACCGCGTCCGACGCGCCCAGGATTTCTGATACGTCCATTTTGCATCACTATTCTATGTCATAATTCACTATTATTCATTGATATATTTTGTATTGAGAGGTGATACTTATGTTATTTCATCTGTTTTTGCATGGTTGATGACTTTTGGAGCATGGACCGTTGCAGTCAGGATTCTGATGGAAAAGGTGTTGTTTGGAGGCAAAATTCACGAAGATCAGAAAATCTGGGAAAATATACGGAAATTCCTATTTTTCCAGAAGACGAAGGAAGCCAGAAGGGGGGCTGGAGATGGGCCACAGGGGGCCCTCACCACCCCCTGGCGCAGGAAGCCCTAGGCCGCGCCAGCAGGTGGTGTGGCCACCCTGGCCCACTCTAGGCTCTCCCCTCTGGCGTATATTATCCTCCCGAAACCCTAAGACTCGGGGGGGCGACCATAGAAAGATTCAGCCGCCTCTGCGGGGCAGAAAACACCGAGAGAGAAAGATCTCTCCAGCAGACAGATTTCTACCGGGGGAATTCCTTCCCAGAGAGGGGAGATCGTCGCCATCAACACCACCATCAAGATGGACTTGATCGGGACATCATCATCATAACCACCATCATCACCATCAGCACCCTCATCACCATCTCCATATTGCTATAACAATTGCATTGAATCTTGCATAGTTCATAGGGGAAACTTTCCCGGTGTTGATTACTCTTTGTAGTTGATGCTATTGAGTGAATCGTTGAATTATTGTTTATGTTAAGATTTTTATACATCATTATTCCATCTCTGATCATGATCCATATGATGTCTTGTGAGTAGTTCGTTTTGTTCTTGAGGACATGGGAGAAGTCATGTTGTTAGTAGTGGAGTTGTGTTGAGAAAGATTCAATAGTTTGATATTTAAGTTGTGGTGTACTTCTTCTAGTGGTGTCATGTGAATGTCGACTACATGACACTTCACCTATATGGGCCTAGGGGAATGCATTGTGTATTTGGCTACTAATCGTAGGGGTTGCCGAGTGATGTAAACCTGAACCCCGTAGGAAACCATTGCACAACGGACGTAAGGGTCTTAGAGTTTAAAGTTGTGGTTAGCTTTCTACCTTAATTACTTTCTTGTACTTACGGATGTTTGCAAGGGGTATAATCACAAGTATTTATTAGTCCTAGGAAGGGCGGTACATTAGCACAGGTTCACCCACACAACACCTAGCAAGCTAAAGAAGATTAATCAACTATATGAAGCGAAAGCACTTGACAGTCTTCCCATGTGTCCTCGAGAACGTTTGGTCATCTTAAGTAATACAACCGGCTTGTCCTTTGATGCATAAAGGATTGGCCCACTTGCTGCATTTATTCCTACTGTCTTTTGTTTACTCGTACTTTGTTTACTTGCTTTATCAAAACCCCCTAAAAATCCGTTTGCTCGGTATTTGCAGAGAATTCCTGATCCATACCACTAGCCAGCACCTTCTGCTCCTCGTTGGGTTCGACACTCTTACTTATCGAAAATACTACGATACACCCCCTATACTTGTGGGTCATCAATTTCCATCGCTCAGCGACCTGCGCTAGACGGGAGGAACGCATTCCTTCCCCCCCGGCCTGAAGTGGGGGAGCTGGTCCCGTGCTTCCCGCATCAGCGGGAGGTAAGTTACTCTTCCGGTGGCCTCCCCCTGTTTCTTTACTCCCCTCTCGGTCTCGCTGAACGGCCATCTTCCGGGTGTAGGCACAAGAAGATGAGGAACAGAAGGGTGTACGGCTCATCATCTGAAAGAGCTAGGGGACATGTGGAGGCTATCCCTGCTTCCCTCTCCCTCGGGAGGCGTCGCTCACCGGGGAACATCAGGGGTGACCGTCAGGGGTGACCCTCCTCCGTCTTCGGACATTGCAGGGGATGAGGACACGCTCTCACAATCTTCGAGGGGTGAGGCGCATGCTGAGGGTCCTACACCTCCCGCCTCTCTTCCTACTCCGGTCAGAGCGGGGGTGGGCGGTGAGTCTTCACCTAGAGACCCGCTTGTCCCTGCCACGGCCGGCTGTGGCTCTGACGCCTCCCTGCTGGAAGATCCCGTGGGTGCTCAGGAGGCCACTCCGTCCCGCGAACATGGTGGCGGTGAGGACCTTACTAGAGGGAGCCACGCGCCCGCGAAGTTATGGGGCCGAGCACGCTTGAACTAGTGTCGGACGGACACGCCTCTCTTGGGAGAGTGGGACGTCTCCATGTTGTCGTGGGAGCCATGCACTCTGGGCTCGATCGATTCCTCGCAGATGTTGCTGCTAAAGAGCATCGACTGGGGGGTGTGGCATCGCCTCTACCAAGAGCAGGCCATCCTTGACGCGGCGTTGGAGCTATGGGAGCGGCACCGAGGAGTGAGGATCCCATAGATTGTGGGGTCCCTGAAGAGGCGTCGCGAAGCCACGAGGATTCCAGTCCCTGACCTAGGGTCGATCCTACCCTCAAAAGAGGACGATCCCTCCTCCGTGGACCCTGATCACCTGGCACGTGATTTCTCTATTTGCGACCATGCGCTTGCCTTCTCTGAGAAGGAACTCAAGGAGGATTGCAAAGAGGGGCACCGAGAGGGAGCTAGAGGTGACACGCGTGAAGAGGTGGTTCGGCTCCGAGAGGATGAGGTCCTCCTAGAGAGGGGGCATCTAGAGGCATTAGAGGCGCAGCTGGATGCAACTCGCGAGAATATCGAAGAGCGTGAGCTCAACATTAAGAACCGGAGCACCAAGATCGACAACCGCATACGTCGTTGCAATGCCAAGGTTACTGGGGAGCGGAGTGAGATGGAGGCATCCACCCTCAAGGAGCTCGAGCTATGTCACGCGCCCCTCCAGGATGAGTACCTGTAGAAGGTTGTCATGCAGGAGTAGCACTTTCTGGAGAAGAAGGCTAAGATGGCGGCCTCCCAGCGCAAGGTGGAAGAGTGTCTGGCCCAAGCTTATGTTGATCTAGATGCCCTGCAGGAGCTACAGAAATGTTGATCCCTCTAAGACCAGGAGGAACTGGATCATCGCATGCTCGAGAAGGAGTGGTGAGAGATGTGTTGGAGCTTGCCACGCGTGCATCTACCACCCTTCAGGAGTTCAGGGTGACTGATTTTCACACCGGGCCTCTTGCTGATGCCGGTGAGAGTGGTACCTTCCTGGAGCTCTTCAGTCGGATCATTGTAGCACTGGAGGGAAAGGCCAAGCTCTACCAGGCCTTTCACCTGGACGAGTGTCCAAAGATGTTGTGAGTCGCTGCAGCCCAGGTCTTCTCCAACCTTCACCAGCACGACATTGGCTTTCCCTTAGAGAAAACTCCTAAAGAGTGTGAGGCATCCCAAGGGGACTCGTTCCGTTGTTTATCCGGTCCGAAGAGGATGAGGTTGGCCAAGCCCCCAACACTACTACTGATGCTGCGGAAGACCAAGGAGGTGGAAGCGAAGATGACTCCCTCTAGAGAAGCTCGTCCAGCACCGAGGTGAATGACGAGGACCCCGCTGATAGTAGTGTGTCGGACCATCTGGCCTAGGGGGGTCTCGACCATTCTGGGCGCCTTCCCCTCGACAGAGAGCATGGTGTTCGACGATGGGGATACCATTTTGGAAAATTTAGACGGGACGTGACCCTCATGAGCCCATCGGAGGAGATCTCTGAACCACGTAGTTCGCCTGTCAGATCTTGATTGTTTGGCCGGTGGTGAGCCTTGTCGGGCGCTCTGTACCCCTTTGCATGTGTTTGTTTAGAGTATTGGTGACTACTTAATGACCTCTTGGAGAGGGCTGTGGTTGCAGCATGTTTTTGGGACCGCTTGAGGAGGCGAACCCTCACGTGGGTCGTCCTGCACCTTCCCCGTGGAGAAGAGGCAAGGTTCTTGGGCCTCCTGTCGACCTTTTGGGGAGACGATAATGGCTTTTACATGTTCTATCTCATAGATCCCTCGTGCTAGGGACCGTAGGGCCCGTACCCGTCCTGTTGGCTTCTCGGGGAGAAATTTGTAGGTTTGTACGTATGGGGGTCACCCGTAGGTCCCTCGTGGAGGTGGTCGTAGGGTGGATGCTTATCCTGTTGGCTCCTCAGGGAGGGGTCGTATGTCTAGCATGGATTGGGCCGCTAGAGGGGGTACCCTCACGAGCCAACCTGTAAGTCCCTCATGGAGGAGACCGTAGGGCAAATGTATTCCCTGTTAGCCCCTCATGGAGGGAGTCGTAGGAATTACATGAGTTGGGCTACTAGAGGGGGATACCCTCGCGAGCCACCTCGTAAGTCCCTCATGGAGGAGACCATGGGGCAAATGTATTCCCCGTTAGACCCTCATGGAGGGATTCGTAGGCATTACATGAGTAGGGCTGCTGGAGGGGGATACCCTCATGAGCCACCCCGTAAGTCCCTCGTGGAGCAGATTGTAGGGCCCGTGCTTGCCCTGTTGGCCCCTCAGGGAGGTGACCGTAGGTACCGCATGTTCTGGCGCTCATGTTTAGCGATGAACATGCTCCGAACAGACCGCGTCACATGTTCTCACTAGTTCTGTTATGCATTATGCGAGGGTTTCAAGCACTAGGAACCGTGTGTGAGGTGAATTACCGCTGGAGCTAGTCCCCAAGTTCAGAGCTCGACACTTTAGGCCCTGATGTTGACAGGAGTGGTTTAGTGATAGACACAGTCCCAGCCCCCACTCGCATGATGAATATATGGCAATGTGATGAGCACGTGGAAAGAAGGGAACACTTCTGCAAATCAAATCAACTATAGCAAAATCTGGTGGCGTTTTTTGATTGTTTCCCTATTCTATCGTGCCCTCGCAAGGACCAAAAAACCATCTTGCGAAGGAGGAAGGGGAATCTAAGAGTCACCTTAGGGGGTTTTTCTTGGGGTGTGACGCGCGTGCTTTACTGACGTGGGGGCAGCCTTGGCCCTGGGGTCCTTGGCACCGACAAGGGATCAAACCCTTTGCTGCCAGGTGCTAGGGCTTCTCCAATCCCCCAACACCCTCTTAATCTATTGACTTGGGCCCTCTGGGCGGCGAGTCCTCCGTGTGTTGATCCTCACCCAGCTGCCCTCCAGATCGTCATGCTTGTTACCATGGCCACATCTCCTCCTGTTGCTATATTCTTTCCTCACCTCCTTGAGATTAATGCACTCATCGGTGCCATGGCCTTGCCTCCGGTGGAAAGCACATTACAGATGGGGGTTTTCCATGCTCTCTGTGATCCTCCCCAGAGGACACCTCTTCTCGGCCCTCGCCGTGCGGCCACTACAGGCTCCCTTTCTTTCTATGGACAGGGCCATCGCAGGCCTGCCCTTGCCGCGGGCGAATAGGCTCCAGCTTCTGCCTTCACGCATCGGTCTTCCATCACGAAGGGATCGACTATTGTGGATATGTTCTCTCTATGATGGCCGATTCTACCGAGCATCTTGTCATCCATGATGCCCTCGGCGAAGGTGGAAATGACCTCGGTGTTAGAGGCTCCATAAACCCTTACAAGGCACTGATCGAAGATCTGGAGGTATTTGCATAAGGTATCGTCGGGCTCCTGGCGTACCCGCCGGAGGTCTTCACATGTGAAGGAGTGC
The DNA here is from genome assembly GCA_023614405.1 of Avena insularis. Classification (NCBI taxonomy): domain Eukaryota; kingdom Viridiplantae; phylum Streptophyta; class Magnoliopsida; order Poales; family Poaceae; genus Avena; species Avena insularis. Next base: position 536,937,393 of record CM042690.1, read on the forward strand.
CTATTTGTTCCTCCGAACTTCGCGATGAAGAGGTTGCAGAGCTCAAGCCACGACCCGATGGACCCTTTCGGGAGGTTGAGCATCTAGGAACATGCCACGGCATCGAGCCCCATAGGAAACTAGTTGGCTAGGACAAGGTTGTTGTAACACCCCCGGGATTAGGGTTAAACAAATCCTAGACCTTAGCCTGACATAAGCTTAACCTAGAGCTCGAGGAGATTTAGTGAGAAATCGGTAACACAACAGTAACCCTGCGACACAAAAATTATTACAGCAACCTCATAACTGAGCAAAGAACCATAATATTACAAGCAAAGGGTCATTGACCACAAACATCAAACAATGGAAGGCAAATTATAATATTAAGTATAGCAAACTTAACAAATGGCCTAAGAGGCCTGAAGCATAATGATGACGTCCCAGCCCATAGATTCCAGGATGTCGGCCGGGAACCCCAAGCTACTAGTCGGTGTCAATGTCGTACCAAACTCATCTTCAAGGGAACACTTACTCTGCTACAAAATGTATCAACAAAGCAAGGGTGACTATAGGGTGTACTCCGTAAGAGTTATGGCTGGTGGGTTATTTTGCATAAAGCCATCTTTATATCCACCAAAGTAATCCTTATATCACAACTAGGATCATCTAATAAGAATATTTTAAAAGGGGATAAGAGAGCGACGTCTCCAAGGAATTGATCATCATCTTTTGATATCCACAAAAGTAATCCTTATATCACAACTAGGATCACCCCCTCGTACCCATGAGGAAGCATCCTCAGGCACACATTGAACTGCCAAGTTTTACGATTAGGTTATAGTTCTCTATGATCTTCACCTCCGTTCCCAAGTCGTCCATAACCGTGGACATAGCTTGTCGAAAAGATTAATACCCTGCAGGGGTGTACGACTTTACCCACACGTACCAACCGACTATTAATGCCACTAGTAATAGCCCTCTTCCTTAGAAGGCCGGCAGAGGGTGGTTGGACACGACGTTTACCTTGCTTTCGCCGAGACCATGAGTCACACCCTAAGGATGGTTCCGCCATAACGGGTCAAATCCCGAAGCCAGTCCCTAGAGATGTGGACGAGGTTGGTTTACTAGAGGAACCGCCTCAAGCAACCCCGACCATGCTTACCTACCAGTATGAATGCACATCCTTCACCGCCTTCGAGAACAACCAATTATGCATATGTCGAATGGAACACCGAACTATGTGACTCATGGAATCTATTAGCCAAGTTAGTTACTCATGAGGTTTTCCAGGCCCCGTGTGGCTGTACGCTCGTCTTGATTCAAGAGGCTAGAACTCGGGTCCTAGTGGTGGCGAGCATGGGACTACAAAAACCACATCCCATCATGGCCTTCCATACAAGCCTTAGCATGTTTAACCTTTACCACTGATGTTACCTCATCAGTATACTTCGATCTCCTGTCATACTAGATTCTCTGTAATTGGTACATCATTTGGATGAACCAGCACTGACAGCTAAGCATGGCTAAGCAGAACACAGATAAAAGCTCTAACAATGCACACAAGCCAAACCAAGTTATGTTAGGAGCGGTGGATCAGGTAATATAAGCTCAAAGGGAGTAATGCAAAATACACTATCTATCAATAAAATACCACAGTAGAATCATATGCAACATGGCAAGAATGAAATAATTTTGAAATCATAGGATTGTATAATAGTGGGGCTATGCTTGCCTTGTTTGTTGATACCCAGAAAGCAGATCTTCGGATATCTTGTACTTGACTTGATTACAGTTGGTCAAGTATTGTTCGTCGATCTTCGATGGTGTTAACCTCGGTCTTCGATCTTGATCTCGATATCATATTCTACCGGGAAGAACCAAACACCGGAAAGAAAGGGGAAAGCAACAATCAACACATGGCGTCGATGCAATGCTCAACTAATGATTATGATATGACAAGTTGAATTGTATTAAAATGTAACCCTAAGGCATGCTTGGCAATTTAAATGGGATTCGAAGGGGGCAAACCCTAATTCAGGGGAGACCAGGGAATCACCTGCGGGGTTCAATTGATTCTTCAAATTAAACTTGCCATTAAATTTGGTTAACAATGCATGCTTTTGATGCTATGATGTAGATCTCATTTTTCTGAACATTTTGTTACATTATACACATTTTTCTGACTTATAAATAATTAGATATTAAATTTATAAGGTTAAACCTTTTTTGAAATTATTAAAACAATTAAAAGCTTTTATTGCGTTAGTGTGACAGAGGCTGACATCACCACGACCTAACCCTAAACTTTTCTCACCGGGGTAGAGGCTAGCCACAGAGGCTGACCTGTGGGCCAGTGGCCATGTCAGGTGACACGCTGACAGACAACGGTAAACGGGCCCAGGAACCACGTCATCACAACGTCATGGTGACGTCATGTCGCCGGCCACCTGCAGAGGGTCATCGGCGCAGGCGTTTTCGAGCACGCGCGCTAGATGGGCATATGGTTCGAACTGGGGCTTCGAGCTGAACCATCTAGGAGTGGCACCGCTAGGTTTGGGTCACCGGAGCTAGGGCAACGACGAGCGGCGGCGATGGAGCTGGCAGATCGACAGCGAGCGGCAGATACAGCAAGCAAGGCGGGGGGAGGGTGCTGGAGCACCAGGGGCTCACCCTGAAGCGTCTGGGGATGACGGCGAGACAAGGCGGGACTCGGAGCGATGGCGAGGCGAGCGACAAAGCTCGTCGTTATCATAGAGAAAACATTGATTCCGGTAGTTAACGAACTCCCCATCTCGATTCCTTTGGTGAATAGATAGGGCACGGCGAGGTAGAGCTCCAGGGGTCTTCGGCTGGGCACGGGGTGGTGGAGAACAGCGGCGACGAATGGCGACCACAGAGGCTAGGGTTCGGGCCTGGCGATATAGAGAGAAAGAGAGAGCATGTGAGGGGGAGAAGATAGGGACGAGGCTGAGGCATCGTGGCGATCTTATCCTTCTCCTGGAGCTCGATGGACGGCGGTGAGCAGGCGGCAAGGATCGAGGGCGACGCCTACGACACCGAGCTACTTCGCTTCATGGGGAAGACGATGACATCGAACTGGTACGCAGGCTTGGGCCAAGCCGGGCTACTGCGGGATGCTCTGTGCGGCAGATAGACGAGGGAGAGAGAGGGCCAACTGGGATATGACCCTGGCTGCTGTTGGTTCTTTATTTTTTTTAGCAAAACATTTTTCCGAAACTATTTTCTCTTTTTCCATTTGTAAACCGTTTTCAAATCTGTTTTCAACCATTTCAAAAATACCAGAATGTTTGCAAATATATGAAATAGTGTGGGGCCCCTTTATTCCATTTGGGCTCCATACATTTTGTAGTTTTCGAAATTCAAACTATTTTGAATGTGTTTGAGAGGAAGAAGGAAACTAGGGTTTAGGGTTTCCATTATTTTCTTTACATGCATTTTTAAGAAATGATGCTCATGAATGCACAATCAAATCCCTAATTATGATTAGCTAAAACTGGGTTCTTACAGTCATCCCCGTCGGCAACCTCTACTTGTGGGGCCCCCGGATTAATCCTCCGAGAATCCATGTTATGCATACAACCACGATCCCATGATCAGTTAGTCGTGGCACATAACCGACAAGTATCAAAGTAAACATCCAATACATAATGAATACATGTCCTACCTTATTTTCTAGTATGGCGACATCGATCAACATCAGCGGAACTTCATTAAGCGTAGAGCCCGAGCCATGCCTTAACCTACAGGCAACTAACCGGGAGAACGTCCTAGCTCGCATAGTCATCAACGTCACCTTCTTCTTGATATCTGACCAAGTTAATAGCCAGGGACAATGCTAGTGAGTACTTTGAATGTATTTGCAAACCACCTTTATAGAATAATAAAACAAGAGGATATGCAATATGGATGTGGCAGTAGGTGGTCTCCAATGGAGGTTCTTTTCTAAAATAGTTTCTCTTGTAGATATGGCATCTCCATATCTTTGTTACAAACTTTTGTAAAGCCTTTTTAGAAACGTTTTTAAAATGTTTTGTAAACACTAGGATTGGGGTACCCATTTGTTCCCGTCTTCAGGTCATCCCATGACCAAACTCCTTTCTCCTTCTTCCGACCATCCCATGGTCAAATCCTTTCTCCTTTACGACCATCCCATGGTCAAAACATTTCCAAAGCCATTTATTTTCCGAAATCCTTTTTGAAAACAAAACCAGCACCGCTCTACAGAAGTTTGTCCAACCCGTCCATAACCGCGGACACGGCTATTCGAATAGATTTACACTTTGCAGAGGTTGTACACTTTCCCCACATCATCTGGGTACACTACCCTGATCTACACCGATCATGGGTCGAGTAACCGATCAAGACTCTCCGGATGCCCACTCCAATATAAGTGCCTACCCTATGAGTGTTACTCCCCTCAAAACTAGGATGTCGGGTACCGAGGACCAACCAGAGCGCATTTTACACTTTACACAGTGGGCGCTTTCAATGAGGGGCTCATAGTAACGCCTGGCTGCCCGCAGACAGTTTGTTCCATCTCTAGGTCGATGTCCCACATGGACCTTTAAGGGAGAAGGCCCAGCCTCCGAGGATCATGATCCCCTATAGTAATTGCAAGGCAGCTTATACCAGAATAGACAAACATCAAATCCAGCCCTGTCCCATTCCAGAGTAATGTGGTTGCACGGGTTAGGTTGTTATAGCTAAGAACCGGGTGCGTTTTCGTAAACCTTTTTCCTCCAGCTTTCCTTCGGCATTTTGTAAAACAAAACCTTTTTCTTTCTCAACATCTGCTGGGAGGTCCCACCTCACCAAGGTTTTATCATAAAACATTTGATAAAACTTTTCCGTGATCTTCCCATCCTATAGCTTTGCTTCGGCTAAAACAGGGTCTCCAAAGGGTTATGGTGTTATACACCATCTATTCTACTAGGGGCCAGTAGGTGTTATCAAGGGGGTTGTAGTTAATAGTACCATTGAGTAATGGTGTGGAGGAGCCAAGCCACTACCAGATATACAACATCATATAGTAAAATAGTGCAGTTTTCATAAAGCAGTAAGTAAAACATGCATAAGTAAAACAGTAGGACAAGGCTTATGAGCAAGAAGGTGGCTTGCCTGTAATCAGCAATCTGGCAATATATGTCCTTGGACTTCTTCTTAGAATACCAAAATAATAACCATAACAACCATCTTCTTTTGATCTCCGAGATAATCGCAACTATCATGGTCAGGGAGCACACATGCAAACAAGCAAGAGCACAATCAACACAAGGCATACAAGCATCTTTGCAATACATCAAACAACATACAGCAACTCATTAAATTCAGTAGGTTTTGATATATTAAGATCATAGCATTCGGGAATACTTTAATTGCCTTTGTGGATTTGCCTTGGTGATTTATTGTCTAGGAACTACTTGAGAGAGGGGTTTTGGATCAAGGCTAGGTTATGGATGATATCATTGTATACAAATGATTCCATCAGGTAGGTATTGATAAAATGAAACCAACAAAAGTGGTTCTACGATTTTATCACTTTTCTTTATTTAGTTATAAATTTTCTAGTGAAATAAACTCTAGTTTTAGGATATAATTCACCAGAAAAGTTATGGAGAGCCAAAAATTATTTCCTTGGATGGTTAAGTAGGGTTTTATGTACTTGTCGAAATAGAGTTGGAATCATGTCAAAATAATTACCATAATGCCCTCAGGGAATTCCCAAAGGCAGTTTTGGAGCTGTTTTGTCTTTTTCACCAAATTAAATCTACAGAAGATTTTGAGTTGATTCCAAGGGAAAATGTTAGGTATTTAGAATACCTTTCTAAAGAAATTGGAATCAAACTTTTTGGAGTTACAGAACTACTGAGGTGGTTTTATTACGGAAATAACCCTAAACAGATATATTTAATTCACCAAAATTAAATAATGGCTCAATAAATATGGATCTCCTAGGTTTGGATATATACTAATGAATCACATCATTGAGAGTTGGAATTAGGTCAATAACATCTTTGGTTTGACCTAGGTAATTTTCTTAAAACTGAAATAAGTGTTTTTGTTATTTTTGCCAGACGCAAAATAGGAAGTAAAAATTCATGGGGTCAAGGTCACAGGCAAGGTACCTCACATAACTTTCATTACTGAGTGGATTCACATCAATTTGATTTACCAAACTACTAGAAAGAAATTAATAGTGGAAGGGATAGATCTTAGTAGAATAATTCCCAGAAAATCATGAAAATGATTTTGGGCCTAAGGATTGTTCTGCATGATAGGAAAAACATATAAGAATGAGTATAAATTTAGGTCTAGACAAAAAAAGGTGTTTTCCATTTTCTTAGGTATTTAAACCTAGCAGTTATTAAGGAGACCTGAGATAAATGATTAAGGAAAAGCTGAAGCGAGCTGGCGGGTCGAAATTCCAACGCAGTTGGGCTCACAGGGAGAAACGGCCCACCCAGAGCGGTGACTCGCGCGCGAGGCCAGTTTCGAACCCGTGGGGCGGGGCCCGCTTGTAGGTGAGGGTGGCGGGCGAAGGGGTACCGGCCATCTAGGGCCGTCCGATTAGGGCTACATCGATGACTGTCAGCCATCTTCCTTCTCTCGACGGGGAGCCAGGGAAGATACCCTAGGCGGAGGGTTGGCGGGGCTCGTGGGGCTCACTATGGTGCCTTCCGGCGGGGGTTAAGCGGTAGAGGGAAAGCGGTAGTCCACAGCGAGTCAGGGGATGGTAGGCATCAACCTGCTCCGCGACGGATCATGGCTCTCGCGACGACCACCGAAAGGAGAGCGACGTAGCTTCTCGGGGCGCCAGCTGAGGGGTCCCTAGAGAAAAAGGAAGGTGGGGTTAGGGACAGGGGCAAGGGGAGTGCGAGGGTGTGACATGCAGAGGCGGGGGAGCATAGGGGGAGGACCTAAGCTCACCACTTGGTTGTAACATCCCAAAACTTTAATCCAAGCTTAAGAAGATCAAATCATCCAAAAATAGGGTTAACAAAAACTTTTCCAAATTTAAAATGAAAGCATTCATATGTGTATGCATTTAAAATAGGAGTTGTTTGAATTGCCATGATTGATTGATCCAATGCTTGTAAAATGTTTCTTAGGTGATTTAAACATCATCTACATCATTCCCAAACTTTTCTTAAAGAAAATCAAATCAAAAAGAATTAAAAAGAAGGAATGGTCATTTTGGCAACTTTAACTCCCATGCCTACTTTGGCTATTCCTAGTACTCAATTCTTAACAGAAACAATTCTTTATCTTTGCACCCCTTGCTAGTACACATAATGAGGTACCAAGGCCCACCTTTTGATCTTCTAAAAACATTCTGTTAACTATTTTAAATGACAGTTCAAAATTGAATCTAATGCATATGCATAGATCACCCTTATTTCAAAAACCATCTAATTGAGCTCCATTTTCAAAACCCTTGCAACCAGAGACTACCTATCACTAGTGGAGATCACCCAAAAATTTTGAAACCAAAAATCAAAACTTTCTTTCATGCGGCCATTTTATCAAACACTTGGCATGCATATTATCACCTCTAATCCTAGCTTACTGTTTTGAACAGGGTTTTGCCCCCAATTGATCCTCTTTTATCTCCTTTGTCCCCTCCTAGTCTAACCAAACCCTTAGCAACCCTCTCCCGTGTCCCTAACCCTCTTGCCATGTCAACCCGAGGGCATGGTCGCCGGCCAAACTTTGCCCCGCCGCAGCAGACCATCTCCCCCTCTCTCGCTATGTCTAGGATGTAGCCAGGAGCTCACCGCCACCCCTGTCCCTTGCCCGAGCCCAGAGCAGCAGTGGACCACCGAGCACAAACCGCGCCCAGTGCCACCGCACCATGCCAGTGCCACCCCTAGAGAGCGCTCTGTCCCCGCTCGCACAGACCACCCCTTGGCACCAGCCCGCGCCCGCCGCTCCACCTCGACTTGGAGAACACCCTAGACATCCATGTTCGTCGCCCAAAGCCTCACAGCCACCGCTCGTCGTGGACACCACCGCCTCTGCCTCTCAGAGCGCCACCTCGCCCAGACCACGTGCCACCGCCCCTACGGCCGCATTCAATTCCTAGAGCACCGCCAAGAGACCGCTTGTCGATCGCCACCCCCAGTCATGCCTCTACCTTGCCGTAGCCTTGTCGCCACCGTCGCCTGCCCATCCCGCTCGATCTCACCGTCGGGCCTATAAAAGGAGCCCTCCCCAGCCTCTTCTATCCACACCATTCCACTGCCCTCACCTCTCTGAACCTCACCCACCTCTAGCCGGAGCAAGTGGAGCAGCAGCTCGCCGGAATTGGAGCCGGAGCAGCCGCGACAGGAGGAGAAGGGCGCCGTTGATTTCGCCCACCCCAAGCTCTGCCGCAACCGCGCCTCGCCTCGCCGTCGTCTTCCACGTCGTTTGCCCACCTCGCCGACCCTACTAGAGCCATGGTACGCCCCCAGTAGACCCCCACCGAGCCGCTAGGGTTCGAGCTCGCCGGCGACCTGTTCGTCGTCGACGACGACCCTCAGCCGTAGATCTCCCTTCTAATCCTACGGCCCACAGCGCGCGTACCGTTTCGCGTGTTAAGTGCCGCTGACAAGCGGGACCCCCTGTCAGCTGAGCCCCGCGCCGTGGAGCGCCCCTGGGCCGGCCCAAGTCCTTTCCCGCGCTAGCCCATAGATTCAAATCTAGATTTTTCTTTTTTAGTTAAATCTAGTTTCTATCCACTATTTCAAAAATCAATTCAGAGAGTTTTGAAAATCCAAATTGCATGAAACCAATTTTGTCTGAAAGGTATTAAAATGATCTATACAAGCCCATTGGATTTAACGCAATTAGAGTTATATATCTCTCCTAGTAAAAATAACAAAACAGAAGCTTTTGCAACTTGCAACATTTTTATAAAATCAACCAAGTTAGCTTTTGAGTTGATTCCAACTCTCAAAAATCACATTTCATCATATCTATCTAAATATGTAATAATATTAAGGTTTACATGCAGTGACTTTGGACTAGTACCAAAATAATGCTATATAGGCATTTCTAGTCACTTTAAATCATTAAATAATAAACTTAAACTAAAGTAATATTGATCCAACCTTTAAATCTCATTCCCACATGTTAGAATATGTGGTGAGGACATGTGTCCACATGATCCCATATTTTGGTGGTGAATATTAAATTTTAGTTAATATTTCAATGAGTAGAAATTACTTTTCTAAAATAAAAAGGTTGAAACTATTGACTTAAGCTTGTGATGTTTGTGATGAAAATAGACCATCAATGGTGTGTTTTAGAATGCTACTTATCCTAGTTAAGTATTGTTTGGTGATTGTCTTCTCCCTATGTATTTATAGACGCTAGTACCGACCAAGCTTTCGAGGAGGAGGAGTTCTACCAAGAAGAAGAAGAAAACTTCAACCACTGCACCAACCAAGGCAAGCTATTGTTAGCAAGCTAGAATTAAACTATATGGTTTAGCAAAGATGCCTTAAGCATGCTTTGATCACACCCCTTTGACTATTAGTACCCCAAGTCTTACCTACAAGTTTTACCCCTCTTAGGTTATACAAAGTCCTTTACTTGGTTTGAAGGTAGCATAAAAAGTATAAAACTTGACCTACTTAGAAACCTCTAGATGTCATTCTATGGCTTGAGATTGATCCCATCTTTCCACCTTCGTGAACACTCTTAACCTAGTATTTTAGAGTAGATCAAAAACTTGAGTCACTTTAGATGGGAACACTTGGTGAAAATGAATTGTGAAAACCTTGGAATGATGAGTCATTCTATTGAGATGTTTTGACATGTGTTGAGAGACACAACTGGTTTATGATGATGAAAATGATGAGGCATGAGCCTTAACTTTTTTTATAAAACTGATGGTTGGATTCGGATGCGATACCATTCCAAATTTACCATACAACCACATTACCTGAATTGGGTAAGGCTTAGCTGGAAATTTATATGCATTAGTATTAGTTCCCTCACGGGAGAGGTTTGAGCTGAGGCTACCTCTCAATGTTGTCCACCTATGTAGTGCCCAAGATGACTGATGGTCATGGTTGGGAGGCCATGCTCATAGGAGAGGTGCTTGTACTAGGGTGTGTAAAGGGAAGGTTATGTTTGATTATCTGCATACTAAGTATGATAATTCAGGGTTATCCCTGACAGATGTATTGAATCTTGTGGTGAAAGTGTACCACCTCTGCAGAGTGTCAAACTATTCAAATAGCCGCGTCCGCAGTTATGGACAGTTGGAATGGCCATACCGTTTCATTGTCAGATGTTTTCTAAATAACTTGAAATGAATGATGAACCTTGATTTGACCACAACAGGGTAGTGTTGATGATAATGGCTTCCCAACTTAAGTGATTCTAGAACTTTACTTTATCTTTCTTTGCTTCTGAACTCAGCTTAGGTTTCAAACTTAATTTGATAGTTAAATTAGATTCAACACTTTAACTTAGAATTATACTCCTTGTTATTAGTAGTTTGCGAGTACTTAAAGAGTACTCATGGCTTTTGTCCCTGGCTATTATCATGGCCAGACTATGAAGGAGATTATCAAGATGATGGTCAGCGGGACGGCTACGATAACTAGGACTATCTGCCTTCGTCAGCATTGCCTATGCCCTTGAAGATTGACCCCACCGCTACGCTATCTTTTATTTCCGCTGCTTGTTGTATTAAGACTGGATCATGAGATCCTTATTTGTGTAAAACCTTATGTATGGTTTGTAATGGATGATGTACTGTGATATCCAATCCGTTATGTCTCACAAAAATGGTAATCCTGGGATTGCGAGGTATGGCATAACGGGCATCTAGGATTAAAAATCCGGGTGTTGACATTGTCCATGGTCGAGAGCTCTCCTTCTCTCTTTCTCTCGGTAGGACAGGGCAAGGGGGAGGGAGTGGTGTACAGGGGAGGTGAGTGGAGGGGAGAGGAAGCAAATGAGAGGCAGAGGCATGTTGGGGGTTGTCCTCTTGCCTTTAAACCGAAGGGAGAGGGTCTATGGTGGACCAAGTCCAAAAGAGGACATAGGAGGGGGTCCTGGCTGCTGGTTGGGCAGAGGGGCGATGGAGAGGTTAGTGGGGAGGACAGGAGAGAGAGGGTGGTCATGGGTCTGCGTTTAATAGGCCATAGAGCTCTCTTTCTTCACCTCGGGTGAAACAAAAAGAGGGGAGGTAGAGGGGGATAGGGAGAGCTAGGGTAGCTTTCAGTGGTGCAGAGGGGAGGGGAGTGGAGTCATGCACGACCATAGAGGTGGAGGAGGTCTGTTGCAGCTGGGGTGTGAAGTAAAGATCAGGATTTGGTGGGATATGCTTGGTCTCTCTCGCTTTTTCTTCATACTCCAAGCACTAGTGTCAAGGAGAGGAGGGTACTACAGTGTATGTTGACCAGGGGTGAGTGTGGTGGCTATGGAGAAGTATAGTTCAAGCTTTGAATGGGAATTGGAGGTGGTTTAGATAAGTGTTTTGCTCATAGTCATAAAATGGCCAAATTGATGATCATGAAGAACTTCTTATATTTGGATCTTGTTTAGATGATTCAATGCTTCCGGTATCTAGGTATGGTCAAGATGTCTCTCTGGGAATTATTTGAGATTTTTCCAAGGATTTAATGTCATGTTAATCTCATTTAATCAAATAGTGCAGAAATGGTTTATAGAAGCTCATTTGATATTTTTACATTGGACATAGTTGGTTTTTGATGTGAGATGATTCTAAATATGAATCCATACTTTGAGGAATTTTCCCAAGATTTATTGGAAGATAAAAGTATTTAAAACAATTATTATTCCAATTCAACCATTTAAGAAAATGGGCAAAAGAAATAATAAAGCTCTTCAAAAAAATTTATTTTTGAAGTGGGAAGGTGGGGTATGATGTGTGGACCTCAATTGAGCCAAAATTTGGGGAAGTGTTTTGGCAAAAACCAAACTTTCCTTTATGGAAGAAGTTTTGGAGATTTGGTCTATTAAAGAGATTAATTAGATTTGGAGCCATAATAATTATGGATAATATTTTATAAATCTTGATGATAAAGTAATATGATATAGACAAGGTGTAGAAAGCATTTGCAACCTTGGGAATTATAAGTCCAACTTGAATTAGATGGGAAAACAAGGAATTGAGGATCTAGGGTGATGTTATTTTCATACCACCAAAAACCTTGTTGGATCTTGGAGCTCAGATCGCTCCTTGGGGAATGGGATATATGTATGGATAGACCAAGTGATGTAAATCAACATGGTATAGAGGTTTGAGCTTGATCTTGCTTGGGTTCACCAAGAATTGATTTCAAACTTTGAATAAAATAGGCCTACCAAATCAGATTATGAACTAGCCTTCAAAACCTTGTGGGTTTAAGAAGCACAAGGATCCACTTGGAACAATTGAAGTAGATATTGATATACCTATATGAGTATCACACAACCATGCAAAGAGTTGGTCCATAGAAGGTTGGATGATGGTGGGAGCTTCTGTCAAAGTAGGCATGTTGACTAGATTTGCAGGAATAGTTAATTTCTTGCCTACAAAACCATCAAGAACAAGTGGGTTGGAGGATGATCTAACCAAGGGAAATATTGGGCCTTGGTAGTCCTTAGGATGGTTAACAATATGGTTCAAATGCATTTTCAGAAATGCACAAGGGTTGAGAAAAGGAGGCATTCAAAAAGGTGATCTTGGAACAGATTCTAGACTTAGCCAAATTTGGCAGATTTAGGGTTTTTTACTAGAATGTGAGAGGGGAGGCCTTTGATGGGTAACAAGGTACCAATGCATCATCAAGTGGATGAGCTTGGAGAGTAGATTCAGTAGAGGGATCCATGCTTGATATTGTTCTTCATTGACTAGGAATCTTCTGGAATTAGATAACTTCAGAGCTGATCTGGTTAACGGTTCTAGATGATTACTTAGCAGCTAGGGATCAGATCCAGATTGTATTCTTTCTTAGGGTTTGGTGAGTTTAGAAAATATTGATCCAACTGATGAGCTCCTAGAGTGGCTCATACTACTTCCTAAGCAAACAAGTCAAACAGCAGATCAAGGCAATTCATCAGACAGCAGATCAAGGCAACTCATCTTATAAGCTAAGCAAACCTACTACTGGGGTTACCATCAAGCCTAGCTTGAGGTGAGTATGGGTATTTTGAAGTGTTGGATTTGAATAAGGTGAGAGTCCTTGGTATTTCTACCAAGAGGAGAATTCAAAAGCTTAATAAAGGTGTTTTGGGAAACCTAGAGAGGAGAGTAGTTGGAGGTTCTATCTTGAAAACATAAGGAGATAGTATTCTATAGCTCTCCATAGTTTGATCAATAGAAGCTACTAAAATAGTTGGTTTGCAAAGGCTTCTTGGCTTAGGTTTTGAAATGCCAGAACATTTGGGAATATGGAAATTAAGCCAAGGCAGTTTTGAGAAGTAGCTTTTGTCAACTGGTGTTAAGGTAAGAAGTATATCATCTAATACACATCATAAGCATAAACATAGTCAAACAACAAGCAAACACTTCAGAATTAATACAAGAAAAAGTTTTTGTTCCCCCTTATTTTTGCATTCTGGACAACTAATCAGTGACACGGGTTTTTTTTACCCAGGTTCGCGGCCCTCGTGAGGAGGTAAAGCCCCTACTCCTGCTTTGTTGTATTGACCGTGGTGCCTTCGAGGGTACAATGGTGGATCAATATCTAGGGTTTGAGATTGCCTCTTCAAAGGTAGGAGAAGGCCTCCTTATATAGTAGCGTTGGGCCTCTTCCTCCAAATATTCGGCGGGAAGGGTCACCAAATTCCTGCCCAAAGGGGTGTCAGCAACTTCCTAACACCCTGTGGTCGCGAGCTGGCTCTGATGGTGGCTTCCGGCCTGCTGCTAAGGTAGTCGATGACCTCCTTCTTGCATCGGCGCGTCACCCTGGATCTTCTTGCACCAAAGCGGCCATGTAGGGCTCTGTAGCGCCCACGCGTCGTCATCCCACCTTTAACACCAAGGCGGGAAGGCAGCATCTTACTTTCCTGAGGGAGACCGGTAACGGCTTGGATCGGCTATTGGGTCATCATGTTGTGAGGCACGAGGAGGTGCCCCAAGCAGTCCCTTGCCAAGGGGTCCCAGGCTCTAGCGAGACTGTTCTTGGCATCCGTCCGTCTCTGCATCTCCCTCCTGGCCTCCAGAGGGTCGTGTGCCTCGCGAGGCCTTGGGGGTGCTTTGTGTGGGTCCGGAAACATGATAGGACAAGGTACCCCTTATACCAATACTCCAACACAAGGTACTAAGGAACTCAAGTGTCAAGCAGTGATATGTGGCTGCGTCCAGAAAAACAAAGTGATACAAACCAACATTGTTGCAAAAGGAAATCAAAATCATGACGAATACCCAATTGGTTGAGGATGTAAGAACATGCCGACTTCGTGGACTTGATCTCTCGGTGCTTGAGACAGTTTAAATGAGTGAAACATTTTTTTACCGAGGTTCGGGACCCTCGTGAGGAGGTAAATCCCCTACTCCTGCTTTATTGTATTGCTCGTGGTGTCTCGCGAGGGTACAATGGTGGATCAATATCCAGGGTTTGAGATTGTAGGGACCGACCTCTTCAAAGGTAGGAGAAGGCCTCCTTATATAGCGGTGTCGGGCCTCTTCCCCCAAATATTCGGTGGGAAGGGTCACCACATTCCCGCCCAAAGGGGTGTCAGCAACTTCCTGACACCCCTTGGTCGCGAGCTGGCTCCGATGGTGGGTTTCGACTTGCTGCTAAGGTAGTCGATGACGTCCTTCTCGCATTTTCGTGTCAATCGGGGTCTTCTTGCACTAAAGCGACCATGTCGGTCTCTGCGGCACCCACATGTCGTCATCCCACCTTTAGCACCAAGGTAGGCAGGCAACATCTTACTTTCCTGAGGGAGACTGGTCGCGGCTTGGACCGGCCATTGGGTCGTCATGTTATGAGGCACGGCGGAGTTACCATAGTGCCCTCGGACAGTCCCTTGCCAAGGGGTCCCAGGCTCTAGCGAGACTGGTCTCGACATCTGTCCGTCTCGGCAGCTCCCTCCAGGCCTCCAAAGGGTCACACACCTCGCGAGGCCTTGGGGGCGTTGTGTGTGGGTCTGGCAACATGACAAGACCAGGTACCCCTGTACCAATATTCCGACAATAGCCCTAGGTCACTTGTCTTGCACGTGTCAGACGAAGAGGTGAGAAATTCAAGAGACAAACTGGTGTTGGGCCCACGCCTGATCATGTCAGAATGTGACTGCCCGTGTGCTAATCTGCGTCTTCCATGTGTCCATGAGTGAGGCGTGTCCGTCAGATACATGAACCACCGTATCCACTATGTGTCTATTAGAAAAATCAAAGTTTGCATTTTCCTGTGCCGTGATGTGGTGCGGGCATGCGGTACGGTTGCCTCCGGTCGTACTAGTGCTCGTTAAGCTCACAGTAAGCTTAAAAAATCTAAAGAAATTAAGTTAATAGCTTCACATGCCTTTGCACATCTTAGCAACAACAAAATTACAACAAATAAACTTCATAAAAATAGCAGTACCTTATGACCATGTGTTAGCAAATATAATAGATCGAGGATTACCGTGATTTCTTATCCTCTCTTCAAAGGACCTTCTTGAACACTCTTTATTAAAAATAAAAACAAAACAAAACAAAAACTAACACAAGATTAAAACTTTGTTTCACATGGGTTACCTCCTATGAAGTGCTTCTAGTTAAGGTCAATTAGCTTGACTAAGATGTGATTATTTAGGCTTTGCAAGCGGGACACCCACTCCAAAGTAATTAGTTTTTAAAGTGATTATATGATCATCATCATTAGGCTTGGCCTTCTTTTTCCTTGGAAAGTGTAGTATAAAAGAATCTCTAAATGGTAGTCCTATTCTCACATTCCCCACATGTAAATTGATCAAAGCTTTGATAGTTCTTAGCAAAGGCCTACCTAGAATTATAGCTCCTATGGGGTTTCCAGGCATGTCCACTATAACAAGATAAATAAGAGTAGTACATCCTTTAATTTCAACAACTATATTTTCGTATATCCCAACAACTTTTTTATAGGTTGAATCGGGAAAATGGAGTCTCATTTCAGTAGTAGTAAATGGCCCTAAGTTTAACTTATCAAATAGACTCTTGGAAATTGTTGAGATGCTTGCACCAAGATCACAAAGAGCAGCTATCTAATTAACCCCAATTTTAATTTTAATAGTGGGCTCAAAAATATCATCTAGCTTAGCTAGAATCTTTTCAGCTAGTTTCTGATACTCCATTTCTAGTTCACGAACTTTAGATGCTACTTCTTTAAATTGTTGATATGTAGCATTGTTACCTTGTTCTATATCAGGATTCTTCACGATGATCATCTTTAACAAATCTTCCACGGTATAATCCGGTGATGGAGCATTGCTATAGTCTAGATAATCATGCTTCTCATCTTTATTTTTTGCCCTCATCATCTGGAGGTCTTCCACCGGGTTTGGCTTGGGCTTTCCATTGAATTTTGCAAGTATGAGAGCTTGGCTCTCAGCTACTTTGCCCAGTTGTTCCTCCATGGTCTTGGTTCTTTCTTGTAGAGCTTGCTGAAATGGATCGTATGGGCACCTAGAGGGGGGTCCATAGGTGCTACTTCAAATTTTATTGCTTTTTAAAGTTTAGGCTTGACAAAAAAGGTAAATTCTCTAGATATGCAACTACGTATAATTTATCTATATGCAAACCTAACTACTAGCGAGTATAGGCAAGTAAGAGTGAGGAACGAGGAAACCATAGTGGAGCACGCGGAGACATAAGATTTGTTTTACCGTAGTTCCTTCCTTGTTAAGGGAAGTACATCTGTGTTGGAGGGGTGGGTGGTACTAAAACCACCACGCCACAATAGGCCTCACCCTGTTCTCCGATGGATCTCGCCACCAAAGGCCTGATCCACCTTTTCACTATTGGAATCCTTCGAGGTGAGAACCGATGCCTTTACACAACTAGCGGGGCATAACTCCACAACCGAATTGGAGGCTCCCGTAATGACAAAAAGTTGCCGCAAGAACAAATGTTATCAATATCGAAACACTAGATCTAGATATTAACAAGAATACTAGATCGGGAATTCTCCAAGTGAATGGAGAGGAGTTGAAGCGCTTGATTCGTGATGATGAATGAAGTCTCCTCCTTCAATTCCCCCAAAGATCGAAGCCTTCGGGTGGTTGAAGTGGGATATCTTGAATGAGAGCTCTTGCAACAAACCAGAACTTTTTTGAGTGAATCAAGAAGTCAGACATAAGGAGTGATTGGGGCTTTTATACCCCCTGTCCAAACAGAGCCGTTGGAGAAATCTAGGGCCAGATTATCCGGCCTGAGTGAGGGCCGGATTATCTGGCCTAGGGAAAACTCCACCCCAGTCTTCGATTATCCGGGGGATAATTTGCCCCCAGACAAAAGGTCGCGCTGAGCCACCCTTGGCAGCTTCTCCCAGGGGGGGATTATCTAGGGGCTTGTTCGTCTGCGGTACCAAAGTTGGCAGGCCAGCGCATGGCGGTACCTAAGTTGCTTGAAATTACCGCGTTTCGAAAATTTGGCCCGCCAACTACTAAGAGGGGCCATTTCGAGGCAAACTCATCTCACCCCTGCCAAATTCAAACATTCCGTTAAACTGCCCCGTGAAGTAGACGGTCGGGACCCTCATATCGGTCGTCTGTCTGTGACACGGGCACCAACGTGGCAACCTCTTAGGAAAATCGAGCAGCTAAGTGGATTGGATGCGTTGACCAATTTCACAAATCCATTCCTAGCTTTCCCCTAGCACCGGCGGCGTCGGAATCCACTCTCCAGGTAGGACGATCCCTTCGGACATTTGACTTCCGGCGCCATGTTGCTGCGCCCAGTCGCTGATCCCAAGCTCCAATGGCGCATGTCGTATCCGCCATTGCGAGGCTCTAGCCCGCCTCCGCCGCCGACGAGCCGAGCAGCTCGGAGGATGGCAGATCCTACTATCAAGAAAGAAGAAGTTCTGTCTACAAGAGGGTGATCTACCCTTCTCTTTGCTATTCGCACTAGTTACAACTGCTAGCTGGCTACTGAACCTCAAATTGTTTGTTAGCCCAATGCTGACAAACATACTTTGTCCATAGTTTTCTGCCAAGTGGGATCTGCGCGGGCCCCCCTTACCTGGTTACGGTAGTCCTCTATAGGTATGACTCTAAGGGCAAGAGGTATGGACACCATTGTTTCACGATGGAAGAAGCGCATGCACAAATCTGCACTATATCTGGTATGGTTGCTGCTCTACTTAATCATGTTGAATTATGGCCGAAGCACACTGCAAAGTTCAGCTTCATGGATGAACGTGGCATCATGGTTCCTATAACATGTGACACTCAGCTAATTTGGTTGATGAAAAAGTATGCTTTGGTTGCCATGTTTGAGCTGAAATGTGATGTACTGGATGTGCAAGCTGCTGCAACTGGGAGTCGCCCTTCTATTCTTGGACAGGGTGGTTGCTCGAACCCAATTAGCTCCTGGTAAGCAAAGGTCTCTTGGGGTTCGCATGTTTATGCTGAATTGTAATTTTTGTTTTATTTACTCCGTAGATATTGGGCAGTTATGCAACAGTCTTGTTTCTTTGACAGGAAGCGCCGCAAGGTTAGAAACATGACCGCCGGGTAAGTCATTTTGCTGCCCGAAGAAATTAAAAACGAGTGGAAAGATGTCATTTTGCTGCCCGAAGAAATTAAAAATGAGTGGAAAGATGATGCTAGACACGATTCTGGTGCCCATTGTCCCAGCGATGCAGAGTATGTGAAGCTAAGAGAATTGGCACCGAGGAAGAGGAAGAAGGCAGGAAATGAAGAAGCCATTGGAAGTGAAGGCTTGGCACCCAGGCTGCGGAAGAAGGCTGCTGGAAATGAAGATGCATAGTAATGTGTTAAACTTGAACCTATGTATGTAATTCTGTTAAATTTTGATCGCTCTGTGTGTGGCACGTTGCCGGGCGAAACAATCTACCCATGTTCTCTGAGTAAAATGTACCGCGGCTTAGGGTTTGGAAACACCCAAGTCAGTAGTTGAATCCGAAATTGTGATTGTGCCACTACTATCTAAAAACAAGGATCCACCGGTTCCACGATTGCTGAGGGGAAGGAGGTCTCCAAATACGACGGAATGTAAGTGGCACAGAAATAAATTATTTAAGCTTCCACACTCCACGAAGAAGCAACTTATTTCAGATGCTGCACAATGATGTGGCAACATAAACAAAATGTTCTCACCGACAATGCCCAGATGAGGAGGAAATGGGTACCACTTTCTGGCCTAATCTTGATCCCGTCTATCTCACCGCTTCCCCTCAGATCCCCGTGATCCGCGAAGCTCCCGGATCTCCAGTAATCGGGTGTACGTGCTTCCACTTTATAAATTGTGGTTGTGTCATTTGCATGCGGCACAATCCACGTAGATTACATTTAAACAAACCATCAATGTCAGAATACACTAGTAGAAAAGGTGTCTTTGGTCCACGGTCACGTTCCCAATCCGGGACAGAGATCTAAATCGAGGCAGAAATTGATCTAAATCACAAATTCTTCCACAAATCGAGACAGAGATCTAAATCGAGGCATTTCATTACTTCAACCACAAATTCTTCTAAACAAAGGTGCAATTTCACATCCTACATTAATTCAACCACTAGTCAACAATTTCACTTCCACTGCCATTGTCCTCCGAGCCGCCGACTTCCTCGTCGTTGTCGGACAGAACCTCCACGATGTCCGCATTGTTTGCGAGACGGAGCACCTCTTCGCGTCGAGCGGCGGTGATGACGGTGTACTTGGTCCGTCCAGGGACGGACCAGAACCTCTCCCGCCCTTCTAGGTTGCGGAGATCCCGGTGCACCACGCGCCCGTCAACGATGCGGTTGCCAATCTTGGCCTTCCGCTCCTTCTTGAACAGCGCCGACTAGTACGGGTTGGCCGCCGCGTACCGGGGCAGCGCCCTCTTCCACGCGGGCATCTGGCGGCGGCATGCCGCGATTTCGCTCTCCATCTCGGCTCGGCCAGGTAGCAGAGCCACCGGCACCCCCGCAGAGCCGATGCGCCATCCGTGGGGAACCTTCGTGGATGGCGGTGCGAGGATGTCGAAGTTCGCGAACATCACCGCCTCGTACAAGTTCAGATCGGGCATCTCCATGGCGGCGCGGTGGAGATTGGAGAGGACGAGGGGATGGACGACGGTTTACGCTTGTGGCGCCCTATTTGTACACGAACAACAACGCGATGGTCGACAAAAGAAGCAATGCGGGTCGAGCAATTTTTTCCTCCCCGAACTGGGACCAATAGTTCAGACCGCTAGGTCAACAAGTACAAATATTACAACTTAAAAAGGCACGGAGCTTAAGCTAAATAGAACTAGTTATCACACATCTCCTTGATCTTCCTAATCTTGGCCCGATGCGCATCTTCCTGCGAGAGCAAGGATCGAATAGTCTTCTCCTTCCTTTTAGCATCTTCCTTGCACAGCTTCAATTGTTTCTCTGCATTTTTACTCATGCACTTGTCAATACTCGTAGTTGTGTACTACAGGACTTTGGCCTGGTGGAGATCATTCCTTGCTTGAGTTAGTTCTTGCTCTGGTTTAGCCTTCAGGGCCAACGCCGTGTCCCTCTCCTTCTCGACTTTGATAACCTTGTCTTGTAACCACCTGAGATCTCGCTTATGCTTGGTCGTGTCAACTGGTTCCCATAGCTTCGTCTCAACACTATCAAGAAGTGAGCTGAATACGGATTCTTTCAACTCGACAATCATTTCCCATAGTTTGTCCAGCGTCAGATCGATTTGGGCCACTCTGGATCTACCCATTTGACAACACCGCAACTTCCACCTTGCATCATTGCACGATGTCCTTGACACCGTAGAAACCTCCTGCCTGCGTTTCGTCCTTCGAACGCTACAAATTTAGTAGGCACATATCCATGTTTACATACCAGAGGACTGTCTTCATCCTCTAAACCGTGATAGTCGGAGTCATACATCGTCTGGTTGGCCTAACACATCATACGCGCATGAGTAAACAGATTAGATCTAGCTCAAAAAATAGATAACTGGCCACAGATGATAGAAATAGAGATGAGACGACTAACATCAAAATCACTATCCCTATCGTCACGACGCATTTCCTCGCCGTCTCCCCTTTAACCCATGGCGAGAGGGGAGGGGGTGGCTACCGGAGAGGGGATTGGGATGGAGGCGCCGTCGGCTTGCGGCTACGGCAGGATGGGAGTGAAGTGGGGAAAGTGGCTTCGAGGGTAAGGAAGAGAAGTACGGGGAGGAAGAGAAGTAATGGGGACGTGACACTGGGATGTGGCCCACTGAACTCGTGAGACGTGACACTCGTAACAGGGGAGCGCCCGGTGTTGCCAGTTTGTCCAGAGCAAGCGTGCCAATCATGCCGCAGAACAGCCTACTTGCGGATCGCTCTCACGAAGACCATCCCAATCGTCCAAGCGCCCCAATCGAATGGTATGTAACAATCGTCAAGCAGAACAACTGTGTTAGGGCGTGCCTTCTAGAAGACTCGGTCTAACGGCTACCCATGCAATGACACTGGTGTATCCATGTGTGGTTTGTGAAAAGAACAGACATGCAATCACACTAGGTGGATCCATATGTGGTTTATGGAAGTAACAGACATGCAATGACTCTAGCTGTGATTCATTAAAAGAACAGACATGCAATCACACTGGTGGATCCATGTGTGGTTCATGGGAAGAACACAAATCCAATGACACTGGTGGACTCTACCTGTGGTTCATGAAAAGAACACACATGCAATGACACTGGTGGATCCTTATGTGGTTCATGAAAAGAACTAACATGTACTGACACTGGGTGTGGTTCATGAAAAGAACAGACATGCAATGACACTGGTGGATCCTTATGTGTGGTTCATGAAAAGAATAGACATGCAATGACACTGGTGGATCCTTATGTGGTTTGTTTAGAGAAACAGACATGCAACGACACTGGGTGTGGTTCATGAAAAGAACAGACATGCCATGACACTGGTGGATCCTTATGTGGTTTGTTTAGAGGAATAGACATGCAATGACACCGGTGGATCCACGTGTGGTTCATGACAAGAACACACATCCAATGACACAGGTAGATCCTTATGTGGTTCATGAAAAGAACTGACATGCAGTGACACCAGGTGTGGTTCATGAAAAGAACAGACATGCAATTACACTGGGTGTGGTTCATGAAAAGAACAAACATGCAATGACTCTAGCTATGGTTCATGAAAAGAACACACATGCAATGACACTGGGTGTGGTTCATGAAAAGAACAGACATGCAATGAACCTGGTGCATCCTTATGTGTGGTTCATGAACAGAACAGACATGCAATGACACTGGTGGATCCTTCTGTGGTTTGTTTAGAAGAACAAACATGCAATGACACTGGGTGTGGTTCATGAAAAGAACAGACATGCAATGACTCTAGTTGTGGTTCATGAAAAGAACACACATGCAATGACACTGGGTGTAGTTCATGAAAAGAACAGACATGCAATGACACTAGTAGATCGTTATGTGTGGTTCATGAAAAGAACAGACATGTAATGACACCGGTGGATCCACGTGTGGTTCATGAGAAGAACACACATCCAATGACACTGGTAGATCCTTATGTGGTCCATGAAAAGAACTGACATTTAGTGAAACTAGGTGTGGTTCATGAAAAGAACAGACATGCAATGACACTGGGTGTGGTTCATGAAAAGAAGAGACACGCAATGACACTGGTGGATCCATATGTGGTTTATTCAGAGGAATAGACATGCAATGACACCAGTGGATCCACGTGTGGCTCATGAGAAGAACACACATCCAATGACACTGGTAGATCCTTATGTGTTTCATGAAAAGAACTGACATGCAGTGACACCGGGTGTGGTTCATGAAAAGAACAGACATGCAATGACACTAGGTGTGGTTCATGAAAAGAACAGACATGCAATGACTCTAGCTATGGTTCATGAAAAGAACACACATGCAATGACACTGGGTGTGGTTTATGAAAAGAACAGACATGCAATGACACTTGTGGATCCTTATGTGTGGTTCATGAAAAGAACAGACATGCAATGACACCGGTGGGTCCACGTGTGGTTCATGAGAAGAACACACATCCAATGACACTAGTAGATCCTTATGTGGTTCATGAAAAGAACTAACATGAGTGACACTGGGTGTGGTTCATGAAAAGAACAGACATGCAATGACACTGGGTGTGGTTCATGAAAAGAACAGACATGCAGTGACACTGGGTGTGGTTCATGAAAAGAACAGACATGCAATGACATTGGGTGTGGTTCATGAAAAGAACAGACATGCAATGACTCTAGCTGTGGTTCATGAAAAGAACAGACATGCAATGACACCGGTGGGTCCACGTGTGGTTCATGAGAAGAACACACATCCAATGACACTGGTAGATCCTTATGTGGTTCATGAAAAGAACTAACATGCAGTGACACTGGGTGTGGTTGATGAAAAGAACAGACATGCAATGACACTTGGTGTGTTTCATGAAAAGAACAGACATGCAATGACTCTAGTTGTGGTTCATGAAAAGAACACACATGCAATGACAATGGGTGTGATTAATGAAAAGAACAGACATGCAATGACACTGGTGGATCCTTATGTGGTTTGTTTAGAGGAATAGACATGCAATGCCACGGGTGGATCCACGTGTGGTTCATGAGAAGAACACACATCCAATGACAGTGGTAGATCCTTATGTGGTTCATGAAAACAACAGACATGCAATGACACTGGTGTATCCTTATGTGGTTTGTTTAGAGGAACATACATGCAATGACACAGGTGGATCCACGTGTGGTTCATGAGAAGAACACACATCCACTGACACTGGTAGACCCTTATGTGCTTCATGAAAAGAACTGACATGCAGTGACACTGGGTGTGGTTCATGAAAAGAATAGACATGCACTCACACCGGGTGTGGTTCATGAAAAGAACAGACAGGCAATGACACTGGTGGATCCTTATGTGGTTTGTTTAGAAGAACACACATGTAATGACACTGGGTGTGGTTCATCAAAAAGAACAGACATGCAATGACATTGGTGGACCCTTATGTGGTTTGTTTAGAGGAACAAACATGCAATGACACCGGTGGATCCACGTGTGGTTCATGAGAAGAACACACATCCAATGACACTGGTAGATCCTTCTGTGGTTCATGAAAAGAACAGACATGCAGTGACACCGGGTGTGGTTCATGAAAAGAACATGCATGCAATGACAGTGGGTGTGGTTCATGAAAAGAACAGGCATGCAATGTGTGGCATCCCGCTAAAACCAGTACTAGAAAATCATTGTGTTTTTGTGCATTGCATCATCATGACCGCATGCTCATGTCATCATGCCACATTGCATTTCAGCATCGTCATCATCATGCATAGTTTTGTCTAAAACTATATTTCGAATAGTCTGGTTTTGTTTTCTAAACGCCCCGTCTTTTATTCAAACTATAAAACCCGGGTCTCCGGAATATTTTGTTTCGTCTACCAACACATCCAATGACATCGGTAGATCCTTATGTGGTTCATGAAAAGAACTGACATGCAGTGACACTGGGTGTGGTTCATGAAAAGAACAGACATGCACTCACACTGGGTGTGGTTCATGAAAAGAACAGACAGGCAATGAAACTAGTGGATCCTTATGTGGTTTGTTTAGAAGAACACACGTGCAATGACACTAGGTGTGGTTTATGAAAATAACAGACATGCAATGACACTAGTGGATCCTTATGTGGTTTGTTTAGAGGAACAGACATGCAATGACACCGGTGGATCCACGTGTGGTTCATGAGAAGAACACACATCCAATGACACTGGTAGATCCTTATGTGGTTCATGAAAAGAACAAATATGCATTGACACCGGGTGTGGTTCATGAAAAGAACAGACATGCAATGACACTGGGTGTGGTTTATGAAAAGAACAGACATGCAATGACTCTAGAAATGGTTCATGAAAAGAACACACATGCAATGACACTGGGCGTGGTTCATGAAAAGAATAGACATGCAATGACACTGGTGGATCCTTATGTTGTTCATGAAAAGAACACACATGCAACGACACTGGTGGATCCTTATTTGGTTTGTTTAGAAGAATACACAGGCAATGACACTGGGTGTGGTTCATGAAAAAGAACAGACATGCAATGACACTGGTGGATACTTATGTGTTTTGTTTAGAGGAACAGACATGCAATGACACCGGTGGATCCACGTGTGGTTCATGAGAAGAACACATATCCAATGACACTGGTAGATCCTTATGTGGTTCGTGAAAAGAACTAACATGCAGTGACACTGGGTGTGGTTCATGAAAAGAACAATCATGCAATGACACCGGGTGTGGTTCATGAAAAGAACAGACATGCAATGACTTATGTGGTTTGTTTAGAAGAACACACAGGCAATGACACTGGGTGTGGTTCATGAAAAGAACAGACATGCAATGACACTGGTGGATCCTTATGTGGTTTGTTTAGAGGAACAGAACTGCAATGACACCGATGGATCCACGTGTGGTTCATGAGAAGAACACACATCCAATGACACTGGTAGATCCTTCTGTGGTTCATGAAAAGAACAGACATGCAGTGACACCGGGTGTGGTTCATGCAAAGAACAAACATGTAGTGACACTGGTGGATCCTTACGCGGTTTGTTTAGAAGAACACACATGCAATGACACTGGGTGTGGTTCATGAAAAGAACATACATGCAATGACACTGGTGGATCCTTATTTGGTTTGTTTAGAGGAACAGACATGCAATGAGACCGGTGGATCCACGTGTGGTTCATGAGAAGAACACACATCCAATGACACTGGTAGATCCTTCTATGGTTCATGAAAAGAACAGACATGCAGTGACACCGGGTGTGGTTCATGAAAAGAACATGCATGCAATGACACTGGGTGTGGTTCATGAAAAGAACAGACATGCAATGTGTGGCATCCCGCTAAAACCAGTACTAGAAAATCGCTGTGTTTTTGTGCATTGCATCATCATGACCGCATGCTCATGTCATCATGCCACATTGCATTTCAGCATCGTCATCATCATGCATAGTTTTGTCTAAAACTATATTTCGAATAGTCTGGTTTTGTTTTCTAAACGCCCCGTCTTTTATTCAAACTATAAAACCCGGGTCTCCGGAATATTTTGTTTCGTCTACCAACAGGTTTTAAAAGCCCCGTTTTAAATAATAAAATATTTATTTTATATTAGGGGGCAGCCAAACCGGGCCGATCCGACCCAGCCGGCCACCCCCAGTACAAAAACCAGAACGACCCAAACCCTTTTCTACCAAATACCCTACCCCTAATCCTACTCAGCCCCCCTCCACCTCACCCCGCCCTATAGCAGCGCGCCACCTCACCAACCCCCTCCCTTCTTCGTCCACCTCACCCCCACTAGCTTTTCCACACACACACAGAGCACACACACGCAACGACCCACCCAGGACACTACCGGCCGACCCACCCCTGCCTCGGGATCTCCCCCCCCCGTGGGCCCACCTTCCCCCTGCGGTCGCCTCCTCCTACCTCCTACCCCCGTCTCTCCTCATGCAGGGCCGCCGCCGACCGCGCTCCCTCTACCTCCTGCGGCCAGCCCCGCCGCAAGCCTGCCACCCTCCTCGTGTTGATCTTCTCTGCCTCCCCGCCGCTCTGTCCGCACCGCCGACGCGGTTCTTCCCCGCCCTCCCCATCTCGTCTGCACCGACGCGGCCTCATCTTGACTCCGGGAGCGACAACCCCACCTGTGAGCGCCGTCGTCCTATCTCCGGCCGTCTGCGACTCCCCCTACTTCTCCTGCTTCTCCGGCACGCCAGACGCGACTTCGCGTCGTGTCGTTGTCACCAGAGTCAGATCTCTGTTGCGGTTCGCCCGTCTCCGTGTCTCTCCTGGCCCACGGACAGCCCACGCGACACCGATGCCTGGTTCTTCCCCGGCCTCCGCTCTCTGCAGGTTCTGCCACCAACCTCTGCGAGCCCGCTTACCCGCCCTCGGCCTACCCGCCGCCCCGGGGCCACCTCATCACACCGGCCGCCACACCTGGCCATCGGCGGGCTCACTTCATGTCGCGCGACCGATGTGCAGCCCTGCCATCCGCCTCCCCGGATCCCCGCCATCTTCCTCAGAGCGACGGGCGCCTCCTCGACCATGCCGCCAGGCTCGGCCGTGTCTGCAGTATTTGTTGCCGGTGGTCTTTTTCCCTTTCCGGCCTTCGTGTTTGTTGCTCCTGACAGGTTGGCTTGTTTCGGTGTTGTGCATGCCTCCTGCAGATTGGTGTTGCTCGATGTTC
Source organism: Avena insularis (assembly GCA_023614405.1). Classification (NCBI taxonomy): domain Eukaryota; kingdom Viridiplantae; phylum Streptophyta; class Magnoliopsida; order Poales; family Poaceae; genus Avena; species Avena insularis. The sequence continues at coordinate 536,964,790 of CM042690.1, forward strand.
CGAGCTTTGTTGTGTGCACTGGAGGCTTGGTTGCTTGCCAGATCCCTTGTCGGACAAGATCACCTACATGGATGTCAAGTTCCCCTTTGCGAACCCGAAGCCCTCGAGCCCTCCTACACGGATCCAATGGCGAACCCCCCGAAGACCGATCCCGCTGAGACCCGGAACACCAAGATCTCTGCCGTGAAACGACAAGACCAATGACATGACCCGACGACCGTGGATGCGACAAGATCGTCTCTCGGACGCCAAGTTCTTCGGCCCCGGCAAACCGATGGCCCGACCCAAGAGCCGAAGACCGAACCCTGGCACGCCAAGTTCTTCAACCCCGAGGACCGATCCATCGGAACGCCAAGACCTCCTTCCGAACCCGAGTTCTTCGTCACATGCGACAAGATCTAGTCCGTTGTCCGAAAACGCCACGAGACCGATCGCCGAAATCTGTGAACAACCGGACCCCCATAACCCAAGGTCTTCTAGACCAAGATGTGTGAACCTTTTCCCTAAGCCCCTACATTCATAATATGACATTACCAACTATCGCATGTTAAATTGTTCTTGCATGCATACATGTCTGTGGTTTGGGGGCATTATGCCGATTCGCCTCATAATTAAATATGGAGTCTATATGCAGGCTATTCTAGTCTTATTCCGGACTCCATTTAAATTTGTGTAGCGAACCGATGCCATGTTGCCTTGTTAATACAACATTTAAATTGTGGGGGTTCTTAATAACTTGAACCGTTTAATTAATTGTCGGGACCCCGGTTCCGCTTAATATTGCCTAATTGCACCGCATCTGTGCCATGGCATGCATCATATCATAAGCATGCCGGATCTTCTGCCATAGTATTAAATATTGCATCCGGTGTTTCTTCTAGTGTTTGCTTCTTCGGGGATTAGGCCGATGAGTGGATGCGAGTGTCGACAAGTTCTCCGGATATGATCCGTCGGTAGTGTTTTACCAGGCGAGCATCTCTCCCCCTTCTACCTATTTTGCATTTATAGTCTTTATTTCCTCTTGTTGACCTATTGCTATCCGTGTCACGATGCTTTAGTTTCCGTGCACTAGTTATCTCCCGTGCAGCCTCTATATTTCCTTGGACACCTCCTATTACCTGTGTTTGGTAGATAGCTGGCCTTGCGAGTCGTAGTTGCTTGCTTAGGTGCGATCTCATGTTGTCAAGAACCATAGTTGTTGGAAGGTTGGTAGGTGCTTAATGGTGGAGATGCTTATTGGTGGAGATGATCATGACTTTCAATACAACTATTAAAATGCTAGATACAACTAATGTAGAGGCATCGGTGGGAAATAGATGTTATTTGGTTCTTCCACGCTCACTTGTGTCCCATAGGACCCCGAGTACTTGATACCTGTTCCTTGACTATTCGCACTATCCACATCCGGGAGGCCTTATGGACCCTCCTGAGCCAGAGCTTGATTCATTTCTATTTCTTGGGGCCACAAAGTAGTTTGGGGCTTTATTACTATCCTGTACTTATGCCATGCTTTCCTGCTTTATTTAAGATTGTGCGTGGAGCACCTGTACTGTTTAGGATCGTGACACGTTTTTGCTGTATCGACAAGCTCAGTCACACTTTCGGGTTCCCAGTCGTTTACAGCCGTCCACACAAACCCTGGTCCGCTTCCAAGCCAACTTCGTCAAGGTAGCTTAGTGGGGTGGCCCCTGAAATATTTATGAATCCTGATCGCTTTGTCGTGAATGCCTCGCTGGGTTTTGAGTTGGTTTTCGAGGTTGATCGAGTGTGTTGCTATTTGTGTACCCCTGCAGGGTAAAACTTTATGAAAGCCGTGTCCGCGGTTATGGACGACTTGGAGCACAGTATCTTGATCATAGACAAGCATAACTAAAGTAGTGCTATAAACTTGACTTAATATATGACTAGTAATTAGATTCAACTATAACGGAATGGATATTAAAAATGCCAACAACTGCTGGATCTGGGTTGTTTTGTTATATCTGCCTAGTAAGTATTGCAAGTCCAATGGAATGTGATAAAAGTGCCAACAACTACTGGGTTTTGGGATTCCTCAGGACAATTATATCTGACTAGTAAATGTTCCAACTACAACGGAATGTTAACTAAAACTACCCACTACTTATGCTATCAGGATGACTCGTGCTATCTATAACTGACTAGTAAGTGCTTCAACTATAACCGAATGAATAAAACTGCCAACCGTGAGTCCTCGGTTTGACTTCCTCGTTTGGTCTCGAGGGGGAAATGCCAGGATGGGTATGATTGGTGTTAGTATAAGGTTGGTTTCGAATAGATCTTTCTTATCTCTCTCTAATAGCCGGCAGTTAATTGAGTCTCTATAGGTTGGTTAGTGCATGCTTCGCTGCCGCTTCAGTCCACCATACCTATGTAGGCGAGCCATCAATTCTAGCCTCGCCATGTATCGCCTCGCATCGATGCTCCTCTTTTTCCTTTGCCATTTATTGGCACCCCTTTTGTTTTAGCAGGTTTGAGATCGACGTCGTTAGCAGGGTTATCCTTCCGGCTTGGCCTGGGCAGGGTTATGGACGCCATTGGTTATTCTTCAGGGCTCTTAGCCCAATTTGCTTCTTGTCCGTACTCGGACGTTGTATCGATTTCAAGGTGATTTGGACCTTTGTATTGTGTATCTGTATTCTTGACTCTTGGAGTCGTGTTGTATATATATCTGTTCTGTGAGTCCCATCGAGGACTGTTGTGTAATGGTATTACTTTGTTTTCCACCCGCACGAAAGTGCTTGGTGGGCGTCCTTGAATCATTTCTATGCGGGTTTAGCGGGAAGCGCTAAAACTTGCATAGGGACGATTTGAGGGTGTTACAAAGTGGTATCAGAGCTCAGCAATTGCGATACCCCACAAGTCCAGCCTGTAGGATAACCTAGCTAACGGCCAAAGTAGAGTGTCAAAACTATTTTGGAAAATCGGTTGGATAGATCTGATTAGGTCTGATTTTTACTCCTTACCCCTCTGCTATTCTTGTCTTACCTCTGTGTGTTTTGGATCTGTTCTCTTATCTTTCTTCGAGTCCAGGAATTCTCGTGGTTGGGTTTCCGTCGTACCTTCAAGGTTTCGCTTCCTCCTTTGGTAACGGTGTTGCTACATCTGGTCTTCATGCTATCTGAGGAATCCGTCTTCTATTGGACTTCTCTCTGTTCCTTCTTGTGCCTTCCGGTGTTTTTCGACGCAATGACATCATCTATGCCAGATCCGATGCAGAGTCTGCATCCCTCCTTGTTCCCGATCCTCGTTTGTCGAGATCTTCAGTCTAATTCCGAGGGTTGGTTGCATAATTCTCCTATTCGTGTGCAGAGTAATGGTTTGGGTGCATGATGGACTGATCACCATCTGACTACTCTTATCATTCGCTCTTGTACATCAAATCGGTGGATCCAGCAATTTTACTCCGTCCACGGAAGCTAGAGGTGGCTTTATTTGTTGATACCTCTACTTTCGCCCTTTGTTCCCGTAGTGTTCTCTCGACGTTCACGGACAACGACCTCTTGTTAGTGGTGTCGCGAGGATCTACACGAAGGGAGAAGATTCTGAACGTCGGTCTTCTTCCCGGTACCATGAGGCGGATCTCGAGGGCGAGATCCCTTGTTAGTGGTGTCGAATTGTGGCATCCCGCTAAAACCAGTACCAGAAAATCGCTGTGTTTTTGTGCATTGCATCATCATGACCGCATGCTCATGTCATCATGCCACATTGCATTTGAGCATCGTCATCGTCATGCATGGTTTTGTCTAAAACTATATTTCGAATAGTCTTGTTTTGTTTTCTAAATGCCTCGTATTTTATTCAAACTATAAAACCCGGGTCTCCGGAATATTTTGTTTCGTCTACCAACGGATTTCTAAAGCCCCGTTTTAAATAATAAATTTTTTATTTTATTTTAGGGGGCAGCCAAACCGGGCCGATCCGACCCAGCCGGCCACCCCCAGTACAAAAACCAGAACCACCCAAACCCTTTTCTACCAAATACCCTACCCCTAATCCTACCCAGCCCCCCTCCACCTCACCCCGCCCTATAGCAGCGCACCACCTCACCAACCCCCTCCCTTTTCCCTCCACCTCACCCCCACCAGCTTTTCCACACACACACACAGAGCACACACACGACCCACCAGGCCACTCACCGCCGACCCACCCTGCCTCGATCTCCCCTCCCCTCCCCTGGGCCCACCTTCCCCGTGTCGCCTCCTCCTACCTCCCACCCCCGTCTCTCCTCGTGGCAGGCCGCCAATGCGCTCCTCGCCTTTGGGCCAGCCCGCCAAGCTCACTATCCTCGCGTCGATCTTCTCCGCCTCCCCGCCTCTCTGTCCGCACCGCCGACGCGGTTCTTCCCCGCCCTCCCCATCTCGTCTGCACCGACGCGGCCCCATCTCAACTCCGGTCGCGCCAACCCCGTCGGTGAGGGCCGCCGTCCTAGCTCTAGCCGTCTGCGATGCCCCCTGCTTTTCCTGCATCGGCACGCCGCATGCCCTTGTTGCCCGTGTCGCTGTCGCTAGCAGCTGCATCTCCATCGCTGTGCTCCGCCCCGTCCGTGTCTCCTCCCCCGGCCACACCACGGGCCCGCGCGACACCGCCGCCTAGTTCTCCTCTGCCCGCCGCTCTCTGCAGGTTCTCCTCCCAACCTCTGCGAGCCCGCCTACCCGCCCTCGGCCTACCCGCCGCCCTGGGGCCACCTCATCGCGTCGGACGCCAGCTACCCTGACTCTACCGGAGGGCTCCGCCTGCGCATCACGCGACCTTTCTGCGCAGCCCCGTTGCCATCCGCCGCCGACCTCCCTGGATTCCCTGCCGTCATCTTCCCCTGCAGCGACGGGCGCCTCCTCGACCATGCTGCCAGGTTCGGCCGTGTCTGCAGTATTTGTTGCCGGTGGTCTTTTTCCCTTTGTGGCCTTCGTGTCTATTGCTCCTGCCAGGTTGGCTCGTTTTGGTGTTGTGCATGCCTCCTGCAGATTGGTGTTGCTCGATGTTCCGAGCTTTGTTGTGTGCACTGGAGGCTTGGTTCCTTGCCAGATCCCTTGTCGAACAAGATTGCCTACATGGATGTCAAGTTCCCCTTCGCGAACCCGAAGCCCTCGAGCCATCCTACATGGATCCGATGGCGAACCCCCCGAAGACCGATCCCGTCGAGACCCGGAACGCCAAGATCTCTGCCGTGAAACGACAAGACCGACGACATGACCCGACGACCGCGGATGCGACAAGATCGTCTCTCGGACGCCAAGTTCTTCGGCCCCGGCAAACTGATGGCCCGACCCAAGAGCCGAAGATCGAACCCTGGCACGCCAAGTTCTTCAACCCCGAGGACCGATCCATCGGAACACCAAGACCTCCTTCCGAACCCGAGTTCTTCGTCACATGCGACAAGATCTACTCCGTTGTCCGAGAACGCTTCCACCGAGACCGATCCCCGTCGAATCCTGTCGAACCCCGGACCCCCGTAACCCAAGATCTTCCGGACCCAGATGTGTGAACCTTTTCCCTAAGCCCCTATGTTTATAATATGACATTACCAACTATCGCATATTAAATTGTTCATGCATGCATACCTGTCTGTGGTTTGGGGGCATTATGCCGATTCGCCTCATAATTAAATATGGAGTCTATATGCGGGTTATTCTAGTCTTATTCCGGACTCCATTTATATTTGTGTAGCGACCGATGCCATGTTGCCTTGTTAATACAACATTTAAATTGTGGGGGTTCTAAATAACTTGAACCATTTAATTAATTGTCGGGACACCGGTTCCGCTTAATATTGCCTAATTTCACCGCATCTGTGACATGCCATGCATCATATCATAAGCATGCCGGATCTTCTGTCGTAGTATCAAATATTGCATCCGATGATTCTTCTAGTGTTTGCTTCTTCGCGGATTAGGCCGATGAGTGGATGCGAGTGTCGACAAATTCTCTGGATATGATCCGTCGGCAGTGTTTTCCCAGCGAGCATCTCTCCCCCTTCTACCTATTTTGGATTTATAGTCTTTATTTCCTCCTATTGACCTATTGCTATCCGTGTCGCGATGCTTTAGTTTCCGTGCACCAGTTATCTCCCGTGCAGCCTCTATATTGCCTTGGACACCTCCTATTACCTGTGTTTGGTAGATAGCTGGCCTTGCGAGTCGTAGTTGCTTGCTCAGGTGCGATCTCGTGTTGTCAAGAACTACAGTTGTTGGAAGGTTGGCAGGTGCTTAATGGTGGAGATGCTTATTGGTGGAGATGATCATGACTTTCAATACAACTATTAAAATGCTAGATACAACTAATGTAGAGGCATCGGTGGGAAATAGATGTTATTTGGTTCTTCCACGCTCACTTGTGTCCCATAGGACCCCGAGTACTTGATACCTGTTCCTTGACTATTCGCACTATCCACATCCGGGAGGCCTTATGGACCCTCCTGAGCCAGAGCTTGATTCATTTCTATTTCTTGGGGCCACAAAGTAGTTTGGGGCTTTATTACTATCCCGCATTTTATGCCATGCTTTCTGCTTTATTTAAGATTGTGCGTGAGCACCTGCATCGCTTAGGATCGTGACACGCTTTTTCTGTATCGACAAGCTCACCACACTTTCGGTTCCCAGTGCGTTACCGCCCACACAAACCCCGGGTCCGCAAGCCGCCCACTTCGTCGCGGGTAGCTTAGTGGGGTGGCCCCCTGAAATATTTATGAATCCTGTGATCGCTTTGTCGTGAATGCCTCGTTGGGTTTTGAGTTGGTTTTTCCGAGGTTGATCGAGTGTGTGTTGCTATTTGTGTACCCCTGCAGGGTAAAACTTTATGAAAGCCGTGTCCGCGGTTATGGACGACTTGGAGCACAGTATCTTGATCATAGACAGGCATAACTAAAGTAGTGCTATAAACTTGACTTAATATATGACTAGTAATTAGATTCAACTATAACGGAATGGATATTAAAAATGCCAACAACTGCTGGATCTGGGTTGTTTTGTTATATCTGCCTAGTAAGTATTGCAAGTCCAATGGAATGTGATAAAAGTGCCAACAACTACTGGGTTTTGGGATTCCTCAGGACAATTATATCTGACTAGTAAATGTTCCAACTACAACGGAATGTTAACTAAAACTACCCACTACTTATGCTATCAGGATGACTCGTGCTATCTATAACTGACTAGTAAGTGCTTCAACTATAACCGAATGAATAAAACTGCCAACTGTGTGAGTTCCTCGGTTTGACTTCCTCGTTTGGTCTCGAGGGGGAAATGCCAGGATGGGTATGATTGGTGTTAGTATAAGGTTGGTTTCGAATAGATCTTTCTTATCTCTCTCTAATAGCCGGCAGTTAATTGAGTCTCTATAGGTTGGTTAGTGCATGCTTCGCTGCCGCTTCAGTCCACCATACCTATGTAGGCGAGAGCCGCCGAATTCTAGCCTCGCCATGTACTGGCCTCAGTACTGACTCTCCTCTTTTTCCTTTGCCCTTTGTCGGCACCCCTTTTGTTTTAGCAGGTTTGAGATCGACGTTAGGTGGTTACCCTTCCGGCTTGGCCTGGGCAGGGTTATGGACGCCATTGGTTATTCTTCAGGGCTCTTAGCCCAATTTGCTTCTTGTCCATACTCGGACGTTCTATCGATTTCAAGGTGATTTGGATCTTTGTATTGTGTATTTGTATTCTTGACTCTTGGAGTCGTGTTGTATATATATCTGTTCTGTGGGTCCCATCGAGGACTGTTGTGTAATGGTATTACTTTGTTTTCCACCCGCACGAAAGTGTTTGGTATGCCCTGAATCGCTTTATGCGGGTTTCATGAAGCGCTAAAACTTGCATAGGGCCGATTTGAGGGTGTTACACAATGACTCTAGTTGTGGTTCATGAAAAGAACACACATGCAATGACACTTGGTGTGGTTCATGAAAAGAACAGACATGCAATGACACTGGTGGATCCTTATTTGTTTTTCATGAAAAGAACAGACACGCAATGACACCGGTGGATCCATGTGTGGATCATGAGAAGAACACACATCCAATGACACTGGTAGATCCTTATGTGGCTCATGAAAAAAACTGACATGCAGTGACACTGGGTGTGGCTCATGAAAAGAACAGGCATGTAATGACACTGGGTGTGGTTCATCAAAAGAATAGACATGCAATGACTCTAGCTGTGGTTCATGAAAAGAACACACATGCAATGACACTGGGTGTGCTTCATGAAAATAACAAACATGCAATCACACTGGTGGATCCTTATGTGGTTTGTTTAGAGGAACAGACATGCAATGACACCGGTGGATCCACGTGTGGTTCATGAGAAGAACACACATCCAATGACACTAGTAGATCCTTATGTGGTTCATGAAAAGAACTGACATGTAGTGACACTTGGTGTGGTTCATGAAAAGAACAGACATGCAATGACACTGGGTGTGGTTCATGAAAAGAACAGACATACAATGACTCTAGCTGTGGTTCACGAAAATAACACACATGCAATGACACTGGGTGTGGTTCATGAAAAGAACAAACATGCAATGACACTGGTGGATCCTTATGTGGTTTGTTTAGAGGAACAGACATGCAATGAAACCGGTGGATACACGTGTGGTTCATGAGAAGAACACACATCCAATGACACTGGTAGATCCTTATGTGGTTCATGAAAAGAAATGACATGCAGTGACACTGGGTGTGGTTCATGAAAAAGAACAGACATGCAATGACACCGGGTGTGGTTCATGAAAAGAACAGACATGCAATGACTTATGTGGTTTGTTTAGAGGAACAGACATGCAATGACACTAGGTATGGTTCATGAAAAGAACATACATGTAATGAGGTGGATCCTTATGTGGTTTGCATAGAGGAACAGACATCCAATGACACCGGTGGATCCTCGTGTGGTTCATGATAAGAACACACATCCAATGACACTAGTAGATCCTTCTATGGTTCATGAAAAGAACAGACATGCAGTGACACCGGGTGTGGTTCATGAAAAGAACAGACATGCAATGACTCTAGCTGTGGATCATGAAAATAACACACATGCAATGACATTGGGTGTCTTTACTGAAAAGAACAGACATGCAATGACACTGGTGGATCCTTATATGTGGTTCATGAAAAGAACAAACATTCAATGACACCGGTGGATCCACGTGTGGTTCATGAGAAGAACACACATTCAATGACACTGGTAGATCCTTATGTGGTTCAAGAAAAGAATTGACATGCAGTGACACTGGGTGTGGTTCATGAAAAGAACTGACATGCAGTGACACTAGGTGTGGTTCATGAAAAGAAGAGACATGCAATGACACCGGGTGTGGTTGATGAAAAGAATAGACATGAAATGACTTATGTGGTTTGTTTAGAAGAACACACATGCAATGACACTGGTTGTGGTTCATGAAAAGAACAGACATGCAATGACACTAGTGGATCCTTATGTGGTTTGTTTAGAGGAACAGACATGCAATGAGACCGGTGGATCCACGTGTGGTTCATCAGAAGAACACACATCCAATGACACTGGTAGATCCTTCTGTGGTTCATGAAAAGAATGTACATGCAAAGGACACCGTGTGGTTCATGAAAAGAACAGACATGCAATGACACTAGGTGTGGTTCATGAAAAGAACAAACATGCAATGACTCTAGCTGTGGTTGAAGAAAAGAACACACATGCAATGATACTGGGTGTGGTGGATGAAAAGAACAGACATGTAATGACACTGGTGGATCCTTATGTGTGGTTCATGAAAAGAACAGATATGCAATGACACCGGTGGATCCACGTGTGGTTCATGAGAGGAACACACATCCAATGACACTAGTATATCCTTATGTGGTTCATGAAAAGAACAGACATGCAGTGACATCGGGTGTGGTTCATGAAAAGAACAGACATGCAATGTCACTGGGTGTGGTTCATGAAAAGAACAGACATGCAATGACTCTAGTTGTGGTTCATGAAATAACACACATGCAATGACACTGAGTGTGGTTCATGAAAAGAACAGACTTGCAATGACACCGGTAGATCCTTATGTGTGGTTCATGAAAATAATAGACATGCAATGACACCGGTGGATCCTTATGTGGTTTGTTTAGAAGAACACAAATGCAATGACACTGGGTGTGGTTCATGAAAAGAACAGACATGCAATGACTCTAGTCGTGGTTCATGAAAACAACACACATGCAATGACACTGGGTGTGGTTCATGAAAAGAACAGACATGCAATGACACTGGTGGATCCTTATGTGGTTCATGAAAAGAACAGACATGCAATGACACCGGTGGATCCACGTGTGGTTCATGAGAAGAACACACATCCAATGACACTGGTAGATCCTTATGTGGTTCATGAAAAGAATTGACATGCAGTGACACTGGGTGTGGTTCATGAAAAGAACTAACATGCAGTGACACTAGGTGTGGTTCATGAAAAGAAGAGACATGCAATGACAGCGGGTGTGGTTGATGAAAAGAACAGACATGCAATGACTTATGTGGTTTGTTTAGAAGAACACACATGCAATGACACTGGTTGTGGTTCATGAAAAGAACAGACATGCAATGACACTAGTGGATCCTTATGTGGTTTGTTTAGAGGAACAGACATGCAATGAGACCAGTGGATCCACGTGTGGTTCATCAGAAGAACACACATCCAATTACACTGGTAGATCCTTCTGTGGTTCATGAAAAGAAGAGACATGCAGTGACACCAGGTGTGGTTCATGAAAAGAACAGGCATGCAATGACACTGGGTGTGGTTCATGAAAAGAACAAACATGCAATGACTCTAGCTGTGGTTCATGAAAAGAACACACATGCAATGACACTGGGTGTGGTTGATGAAAAGAACAGACATGTAATGACACTGGTGGATCCTTATGTGTGGTTCATGAAAAGAACAGATATGCAATGACACCGGTGGATCCACGTGTGGTTCATGAGAGGAACACACATCCAATGACACTAGTATATCCTTATGTGGTTCATGAAAAGAACAGACATGCAGTGACATCGGGTGTGGTTCATGAAAAGAACAGACATGCAATGACACTGGGTGTGGTTCATGAAAAGAACAGACATGCAATGACTCTAGCTGTGGTTCATGAAAAGAACACACATGCAATGACACTGAGTGTGGTTCATGAAAAGAACAGACTTGCAATGACATCGGTAGATCCTTATGTGTGGTTCATGAAAATAATAGACATGCAATGACACCGGTGGATCCTTATGTGGTTTGTTTACAAGAACACACATGCAATGACACTGGGTGTGGTTCATGAAAAGAACAGACATGCAATGACTCTAGTCGTGGTTCATGAAAACACCACACATGCAATGACACTGGGGGTGGTTCATGAAAAGAACAGACATGCAATGACACTGGTGGATCCTTATGTGTGGTTCATGAAAAGAACAGACATGCAATGACACCGGTGGATCCACGTGTGGTTCATGAGAAGAACACACATCCAATGACACTGGTAGATCCTTATGTGGTTCATGAAAAGAATTGACATGCAGTGACACTGGGTGTGGTTCATGAAAAGAACTGACATGCAGTGACACTAGGTGTGGTTCATGAAAAGAAGAGACATGCAATGACACCGGGTGTGGTTGATGAAAAGAACAGACATGCAATGACTTATGTGGTTTGTTTAGAAGAACACACATGCAATGACACTGGTTGTGGTTCATGAAAAGAACAGACATGCAATGACACTAGTGGATCCTTATGTGGTTTGTTTAGAGGAACAGACAGGCAATGAGATCGGTGGATCCACGTGTGGTTCATCAGAAGAACACACATCCAATTACACTGGTAGATCCTTCTGTGGTTCATGAAAAGAACAGACATGCAGGGACACCAGGTGTGGTTCATGAAAAGAACGGACATGCAATGACACTGGGTGTGGTTCATGAAAAGAACAAACATGCAATGACTCTAGCTGTGGTTCATGAAAAGAACACACATGCAATGACACTGGGTGTGGTTGATGAAAAGAACAGACATGTAATGACACTGGTGGATCCTTATGTGTGGTTCATGAAAAGAACAGATATGCAATGACACCGGTGGATCCACGTGTGGTTCATCAGAGGAACACATATCCAATGACACTAGTATATCCTTATGTGGTTCATTAAAAGAACAGACATGCAGTGACATCGGGTGTGGTTCATGAAAAGAACAGACATGCAATGACACTGGGTGTGGTTCATGAAAAGAACAGACATGCAATGACTCTAGCTGTGGTTCATGAAAAGAACACACATGCAATGACACTGAGTGTGGTTCATGAAAAGAACAGACTTGCAATGACATCGTAGATCCTTATGTGGTTCATGAAAATAGACATGCAATGACACCGTGGATCCTTATGTGGTTTGTTTACAAGAACACACATGCAATGACACCGGGTGTGGTTCATGAAAAGAATGTATATGCAATGACTCTAGTCGTGGTTCATGAAAACACACATGCAATGACACCGGTGTGGTTCATGAAAAGAAGACATGCAATGACACCGGTGGATCCTTATGTGTGGTTCATGAAAAGAATGACATGCAATGACACCGTGGATCCACGTGGTTCATGAGAAGAACACACATCCAATGACACCGTAGATCCTTATGTGGTTCATGAAAAGAATTGACATGCAAGGACACTGGTGTGGTTCATGAAAAGAACGACATGCAAGGACACTAGGTGTGGTTCATGAAAAGAAGAGACATGCAATGACACCGGGTGTGGTTGATGAAAAGAATGTACATGCAATGACTTATGTGGTTTGTTTAGAAGAACACACATGCAATGACACCGTTGTGGTTCATGAAAAGAATGTACATGCAATGACACTAGTGGATCCTTATGTGGTTTGTTTAGAGGAACAGACAGGCAATGAGACCGGTGGATCCACGTGTGGTTCATCAGAAGAACACACATCCAATTACACTGGTAGATCCTTCTGTGGTTCATGAAAAGAACAGACATGCAGTGACACCAGGTGTGGTTCATGAAAAGAACGGACATGCAATGACACTGGGTGTGGTTCATGAAAAGAACAAACATGCAATGACTCTAGCTGTGGTTCATGAAAAGAACACACATGCAATGACACCGGTGTGGTTGATGAAAAGAATGTACATGCAATGACACCGGTGGATCCTTATGTGGTTCATGAAAAGAACAGATATGCAATGACACCGGTGGATCCACGTGTGGTTCATGAGAGGAACACACATCCAATGACACTAGTATATCCTTATGTGGTTCATGAAAAGAACAGACATGCAGTGACATCGGGTGTGGTTCATGAACATGCACATGCAATGACACTGGGTGTGGTTCATGAAAAGAACAGACATGCAATGACTCTAGCTGTGGTTCATGAAAAGAACACACATGCAATGACACTGAGTGTGGTTCATGAAAAGAACAGACTTGCAATGACATCGGTAGATCCTTATGTGTGGTTCATGAAAATAATAGACATGCAATGACACCGGTGGATCCTTATGTGGTTTTTTTAGAAGAACACACATGCAATGACACTGGGTGTGGTTCATGAAAAGAACAGACATATAATGACTCTAGTCGTGGTTCATGAAAACAACACACATGCAATGACACTGGGTGTGGTTCATGAAAAGAACAGACATGCAATGACACTGGTGGATCCTTATGTGTGGTTCATGAAAATAACAGACATGCAATGACACCGGTGGATCCACGTGTGGTTCATGAGAAGAACACACATCCAGTGACACTGGTAGATCCATATGTGGTTCATGAAAACAACTGACATGCAGTGACACTGGGTGTGGTTCATGAAAAGAACAGACATGCAATGACACTAGGTGTGGTTCATGAAAAGAACAGACATGCAATGAATCTAGTTGTGGTTCATGAAAAGAACACACATGCAATGACACTGAGTGTGGTTCATGAAAAGAACAGACTTGCAATGACATCGGTAGATCCTTATGTGTGGTTCATGAAAATAATAGACATGCAATGACACCGGTGGATCCTTATGTGGTTTGTTTACAAGAACACACATGCAATGACACTGGGTGTGGTTCATGAAAAGAACAGACATGCAATGACTCTAGTCGTGGTTCATGAAAACACCACACATGCAATGACACTGGGGGTGGTTCATGAAAAGAACAGACATGCAATGACACTGGTGGATCCTTATGTGTGGTTCATGAAAAGAACAGACATGCAATGACACCGGTGGATCCACGTGTGGTTCATGAGAAGAACACACATCCAATGACACTGGTAGATCCTTATGTGGTTCATGAAAAGAATTGACATGCAGTGACACTGGGTGTGGTTCATGAAAAGAACTGACATGCAGTGACACTAGGTGTGGTTCATGAAAAGAAGAGACATGCAATGACACCGGGTGTGGTTGATGAAAAGAACAGACATGCAATGACTTATGTGGTTTGTTTAGAAGAACACACATGCAATGACACTGGTTGTGGTTCATGAAAAGAACAGACATGCAATGACACTAGTGGATCCTTATGTGGTTTGTTTAGAGGAACAGACAGGCAATGAGATCGGTGGATCCACGTGGTTCATCGAAGAACACACATCCAATTACACCGGTAGATCCTACGTGGTTGATTAAAAGAACAGACATGCAGTGACACCAGGTGTGGTTCATGAAAAGAACGGACATGCAATGACACTGGGTGTGGTTCATGAAAAGAACAAACATGCAATGACTCTAGCTGTGGTTCATGAAAAGAACACACATGCAATGACACTGGGTGTGGTTGATGAAAAGAATGCACATGTAATGACACTGGTGGATCCTTATGTGTGGTTCATGAAAAGAACAGATATGCAATGACACCGGTGGATCCACGTGTGGTTCATCAGAGGAACACACATCCAATGACACTAGTATATCCTTATGTGGTTCATTAAAAGAACAGACATGCAGTGACATCGGGTGTGGTTCATGAAAAGAACAGACATGCAATGACACTGGGTGTGGTTCATGAAAAGAACAGACATGCAATGACTCTAGCTGTGGTTCATGAAAAGAACACACATGCAATGACACTGAGTGTGGTTCATGAAAAGAACAGACTTGCAATGACATCGGTAGATCCTTATGTGTGGTTCATGAAAATAATAGACATGCAATGACACCGGTGGATCCTTATGTGGTTTGTTTACAAGAACACACATGCAATGACACTGGGTGTGGTTCATGAAAAGAACAGACATGCAATGACTCTAGTCGTGGTTCATGAAAACAACACACATGCAATGACACTGGGTGTGGTTCATGAAAAGAACAGACATGCAATGACACTGGTGGATCCTTATGTGTGGTTCATGAAAAGAACAGACATGCAATGACACCGGTGGATCCACGTGTGGTTCATGAGAAGAACACACATCCAATGACACTGGTAGATCCTTATGTGGTTCATGAAAAGAATTGACATGCAGTGACACTGGGTGTGGTTCATGAAAAGAACTGACATGCAGTGACACTAGGTGTGGTTCATGAAAAGAAGAGACATGCAATGACACCGGGTGTGGTTGATGAAAAGAACAGACATGCAATGACTTATGTGGTTTGTTTAGAAGAACACACATGCAATGACACTGGTTGTGGTTCATGAAAAGAACAGACATGCAATGACACTAGTGGATCCTTATGTGGTTTGTTTAGAGGAACAGACAGGCAATGAGACCGGTGGATCCACGTGTGGTTCATCAGAAGAACACACATCCAATTACACTGGTAGATCCTTCTGTGGTTCATGAAAAGAATGACATGCAAGGACACCGTGTGGTTCATGAAAAGAACGGACATGCAATGACACCGTGTGGTTCATGAAAAGAACAAACATGCAATGACTCTAGCTGTGGTTCATGAAAAGAACACACATGCAATGACACTGGGTGTGGTTGATGAAAAGAACAGACATGCAATGACACTGGTGGATCCTTATGTGTGGTTCATGAAAAGAACAGATATGCAATGACACCGGTGGATCCACGTGTGGTTCATGAGAGGAACACACATCCAATGACACTAGTATATCCTTATGTGGTTCATGAAAAGAACAGACATGCAGTGACATCGGGTGTGGTTCATGAGCAAACAATGTACATGCAATGACACTGGGTGTGGTTCATGAAAAGAACAGACATGCAATGACTCTAGCTGTGGTTCATGAAAAGAACACACATGCAATGACACTGAGTGTGGTTCATGAAAAGAACAGACTTGCAATGACATCGGTAGATCCTTATGTGTGGTTCATGAAAATAATAGACATGCAATGACACCGGTGGATCCTTATGTGGTTTTTTTAGAAGAACACACATGCAATGACACTGGGTGTGGTTCATGAAAAGAACAGACATATAATGACTCTAGTCGTGGTTCATGAAAACAACACACATGCAATGACACTGGGTGTGGTTCATGAAAAGAACAGACATGCAATGACACTGGTGGATCCTTATGTGTGGTTCATGAAAATAACAGACATGCAATGACACCGGTGTATCCATGTGTGGTTCATGAGAAGAACACACATCCAATGACACTGGTAGATCCTTATGTGGTTCATGAAAAGAACTGACATGCAGTGACACTGGGTGTGGTTCATGAAAAGAACAGACATGCAATAAGAACGGACATGCAATGACTCTAGCTGTGGTTCATGAAAAGAACACAGATGCAATAACACTAGGTGTGGTTCATGAAAGAACAGACATGCAATGACACTGGTGGATCCTTATGTGGTTTGTTGAGAGGGACAGACATGCAATGACACCGGTGGATCCACGTGTGGTTCATGAGAAGAACACACATCCAATGACACTGGTAGATCCTTATGTGGTTCATGAAAAGAACTGACATGCAGTGACACTGGGTGTGGTTCATGAAAAGAATATACATGCAATGACACTGGTAGATCCTTATGTGTGGTTCATGAAAAGAACAGACATGCAATGACACTAGTGGATCCTTATGTGGTTTGTTTAGAGGAACAGACATGCAATGACACTAGGTGTGGTTCATGAAAAGAATAGACACGCAAGCTCATTGGTGGATACTTATGTGGTTTGTTTAAAGGAACAGACATGCAATGACACCGGTGGATCCACGTGTGGTTCATGAGAAGAACACACATCCAATGACACTGGTAGATCCTTATGTGGTTCCTGAAAAGAACTGACATGTAGTGACACCGGGTGTGATTCATGAAAAGAATAGACATGCAATGACACTGGGTGTGGTTCATGAAAAGAAAAGACATGCAATGACTCTTGCTATGGTTCATGAAAAGAACACACATGCAATGACACTGGGTGTGGTTCATGAAAAGAACAGACATGCAATGACACCGGTGGATCCTTATGTGTGGTTCATGAGAAGAACAAACATGCAATGGCACTGGTGGATCCTTATGTGGTTTGTTTAGAAGAACACACATGCAATGACACTGGGTGTGTTTCATGAAAAGAACAGACATGCAATGACTCTAGCTGTGATTCATGAAAAGAACACACATGCAATGACACTGGTGTGGTTCATGAAAAGAACAGACATGCAATGACACTGGTGGATCCTTATGTGGTTCATGAAAAGAATGTACATGCAATGACACGGTGGATCCATGTGTGGTTCATGAGAAGAACACACATCCAAGGACACCGGTAGATCCATATGTGGTTCATGAAAACAACGACATGCAGTGACACCGGGTGTGGTTCATGAAAAGAACAGACATGCAATGCAATGACACTAGGTGTGGTTCATGAAAAGAATGACATGCAATGACTCTAGTTGTGGTTCATGAAAAGAACACACATGCAATGACACCTTTGGAGTGGTTCATGAAAAGAATGACATGCAATGACACCGTGTATCCTTATGTGGTTTGTTTAGAGGAACATACATGCAATGACACCGGTGGATCCACGTGGTTCATGAGAAGAACACACATCCAATGACACCGGTAGATCCTTATGTGGTTCATGAAAAGAATGTACATGTAGTGACACCGTGTGTGGTTCATGAAAAGAATTGAAATGCAATGACTAGTTGTGGTTCATGAAAAGAACACACATGCAATGACACTGGGTGTGGTTGATGAAAAGAATAGACATGCAATGACACTGGTGGATCCTTATGTGTGGTTCATGAAAAGAACACACATGCAATGACACTAGTGGATCCTTATGCGGTTTGTTTAGAAGAACACACATGCAATGACAGTGGGTGTGGTTCATGAAAATAACAGACATGCAATGACACTGGTGGATCCTTATGTGGTTTGTTTAGAGGAACAGACATGCAATGACACCGGTGGATCCACGTGTGGTTCATGAGAAGAACACACATCCAATGACACTGGTAGATCCTTATGTGGTTCATGAAAAGAACTGACATCAGTGACACCGGGTGTGATTCATGAAAAGAACAGACATGCAATGACACTGGGTGTGGTTCATGAAAAGAACAGACATGCAATGGCTCTAGCTGTGGTTCATAAAAAGAACACACATCCCATGACACTGGGTGTGGTTCATGAAAAGAACAGACATGCAATGACACCGGTGGATCCTTATGTGTGGTTCATGAAAAGAATAGACATGCAATGTTACTGGTGGATCCTTATGTGGTTTGTTTAGAAGAACACACATGCAATGACACTGGGTGTGGTTCATGAAAAGAACGGACACACAATTACTCTAGTTGTGGTTCATGAAAAGAACACACATGCAATGACACTAGGTGTGGTTCATGAAAAGAACATACATGAAATGACACTGGTGTATCCTTATGTGTGGTTCATGAAAAGAACAGGCATGCAATGACACCGGTGGATCCACGTGTGGTTCATGAGAAGAACACACATCCAATGACATTGGTAGATCCTTATGTGGTTCATGAAAAAACTAACATGCATTGACACTAGGTGTGGTTCATGAAAATAATAGACATGCAATGACATTGGGTGTGGTTCATGAGAAGAACAGACATGCAATGACTCTAGCTGTGGTTCATGAAAAGAACACACATGCAATGACACTGGGTGTGGTTCATGAAAAGAACAAACATGCAATGACACTGGTGGATAATTATGTGGTTTGTTTAGAGGAACAGACATGCAATGACACCGGTAGATGCACATGTGGTTCATGAGAAGAACACACATCCAATGACACTAGTAGATCCTTATGTGGATCATGAAAAGAATAGACATGCAGTGACACCGGGTGTGGTTCATGAAAAGAACAGACATGCAATGACTCTAGCTGTGGTTCATGAAAAGAACACACATCCAATGACACTGCGTGTGGTTCATGAAAAGAATAGACACGAAATGACACCGTGGATCCTTATGTGGTTCATGAAAATAACACATGCAATGACACTGGTGGATCCTTATGTGGTTTGTTTAGAAGAACACAGATGCAATGACACTGGGTGTGATTCATGAAAAGAACAGACATGCAATGACACTGGTGGATCCTTATGTGGTTTGTTTAGAGGAACAAACATGCAATGACACCGGTGGATCCACGTGTGGTTGATGAGAAGAACACACATCCAATGACACTAGTAGATCCTTATGTGGTTCATGAAAAGAACTGACATGCAGTGACACCGGGTGTGATTCATGAAAACAACAGACATGCAATGACACCGGTGTGGTTCATTAAAAGAATAGACATGCAATGACTCTAGCTGTGGTTCATGAAAAAAACACACATCCAATGACACTGCGTGTGGTTCATGAAAAGAATAGACACGAAATGACACTGGTGGATCCTTATGTGTGGTTCATGAAAAGAACACACATGCAATGACACTAGTGGATCCTTATGTGGTTTGTTTAGAAGAACACAGATGCAATGACACTGGGTGTGATTCATGAAAAGAACAGACATGCAATGACACTGGTGGATCCTTATGTGGTTTGTTTAGAGGAACAAACATGCAATGACACCGGTGGATCCACGTGTGGTTGATGAGAAGAACACACATCCAATGACACTGGTAGATCCTTATGTGGTTCATGAAAAGAACTGACATGCAGTGACACCGGGTGTGATTCATGAAAACAACAGACATGCAATGACACTGGGTGTGGTTCATGAAAAGAACAGACATGAAATGACTCTAGCTGTGGTTCATGAAAACAACACACATGCAATGACACTAGGTGTGGTTCATGAAAAGAACAGACATGCAATAACACCGGTGGATCCTTATGTGTGGTTCATGAAAAGAACAGACATGCAATGACACTGGTGGATCCTTATGTGGTTTGTTTAGAAGAACACACATGCAATGACACTTGGTGTGGTTCATGAAAAGAACAGACATGCAATGACTCCAGCTGTGGTTCATGAAAAGAACAAACATGCAATGACAACGGTGGATCCACGTGTGGTTCATGAGAAGAACACACATCCAATGACACTGGTAGATCCTTATGTGGTTCATGAAAAGAACTGACATGCAGTGACACTGGGTGTGGTTCATGAAAAGAACAGACATGCAATAAGAACGGACATGCAATGACTCTAGCTGTGGTTCATGAAAAGAACACAGATGCAATAACACTAGGTGTGGTTCATGAAAGAACAGACATGCAATGACACTGGTGGATCCTTATGTGGTTTGTTGAGAGGGACAGACATGCAATGACACCGGTGGATCCACGTGTGGTTCATGACAAGAACACACATCCAATGACACTGGTAGATCCTTATGTGGTTCATGAAAAGAACTGACATGCAGTGACACTGGGTGTGGTTCATGAAAAGAATATACATGCAATGACACTGGTAGATCCTTATGTGTGGTTCATGAAAAGAACAGACATGCAATGACACTAGTGGATCCTTATGTGGTTTGTTTAGAGGAACAGACATGCAATGACACTAGGTGTGGTTCATGAAAAGAATAGACACGCAAGCTCATTGGTGGATACTTATGTGGTTTGTTTAAAGGAACAGACATGCAATGACACCGGTGGATCCACGTGTGGTTCATGAGAAGAACACACATCCAATGACACTGGTAGATCCTTATGTGGTTCCTGAAAAGAACTGACATGTAGTGACACCGGGTGTGATTCATGAAAAGAATAGACATGCAATGACACTGGGTGTGGTTCATGAAAAGAAAAGACATGCAATGACTCTTGCTATGGTTCATGAAAAGAACACACATGCAATGACACTGGGTGTGGTTCATGAAAAGAACAGACATGCAATGACACCGGTGGATCCTTATGTGTGGTTCATGAGAAGAACAAACATGCAATGGCACTGGTGGATCCTTATGTGGTTTGTTTAGAAGAACACACATGCAATGACACTGGGTGTGTTTCATGAAAAGAACAGACATGCAATGACTCTAGCTGTGATTCATGAAAAGAACACACATGCAATGACACTGGTGTGGTTCATGAAAAGAACAGACATGCAATGACACTGGTGGATCCTTATGTGTGGTTCATGAAAAGAACAGACATGCAATGACACCGGTGGATCCATGTGTGGTTCATGAGAAGAACACACATCCAGTGACACTGGTAGATCCATATGTGGTTCATGAAAACAACTTACATGCAGTGACACTGGGTGTGGTTCATGAAAAGAACAGACATGCAATGACACTAGGTGTGGTTCATGAAAAGAACAGACATGCAATGACTCTAGTTGTGGTTCATGAAAAGAACACACATGCAATGACACTGGGTGTGGTTCATGAAAAGAACAGACATGCAATGACACTGGTGTATCCTTATGTGGTTTGTTTAGAGGAACATACATGCAATGACACCGGTGGATCCACGTGTGGTTCATGAGAAGAGCACACATCCAATGACACTGGTAGATCCTTATGTGGTTCATGAAAAGAACAGACATGTAGTGACACCGGGTGTGGTTCATGAAAAGAACAGACATGCAATGACACTGTGTGTGGTTCATGAAAAGAATTGAAATGCAATGACTAGTTGTGGTTCATGAAAAGAACACACATGCAATGACACTGGGTGTGGTTGATGAAAAGAATAGACATGCAATGACACTGGTGGATCCTTATGTGTGGTTCATGAAAAGAACACACATGCAATGACACTAGTGGATCCTTATGCGGTTTGTTTAGAAGAACACACATGCAATGACAGTGGGTGTGGTTCATGAAAATAACAGACATGCAATGACACTGGTGGATCCTTATGTGGTTTGTTTAGAGGAACAGACATGCAATGACACCGGTGGATCCACGTGTGGTTCATGAGAAGAACACACATCCAATGACACTGGTAGATCCTTATGTGGTTCATGAAAAGAACTGACATCAGTGACACCGGGTGTGATTCATGAAAAGAACAGACATGCAATGACACTGGGTGTGGTTCATGAAAAGAACAGACATGCAATGGCTCTAGCTGTGGTTCATAAAAAGAACACACATCCAATGACACTGGGTGTGGTTCATGAAAAGAACAGACATGCAATGACACCGGTGGATCCTTATGTGTGGTTCATGAAAAGAATAGACATGCAATGTCACTGGTGGATCCTTATGTGGTTTGTTTAGAAGAACACACATGCAATGACACTGGGTGTGGTTCATGAAAAGAACGGACACACAATTACTCTAGTTGTGGTTCATGAAAAGAACACACATGCAATGACACTGGGTGTGGTTCATGAAAAGAACATACATGAAATGACACTGGTGTATCCTTATGTGTGGTTCATGAAAAGAACAGGCATGCAATGACACCGGTGGATCCACGTGTGGTTCATGAGAAGAACACACATCCAATGACATTGGTAGATCCTTATGTGGTTCATGAAAAAACTAACATGCATTGACACTAGGTGTGGTTCATGAAAATAATAGACATGCAATGACATTGGGTGTGGTTCATGAGAAGAACAGACATGCAATGACTCTAGCTGTGGTTCATGAAAAGAACACACATGCAATGACACTGGGTGTGGTTCATGAAAAGAACAAACATGCAATGACACTGGTGGATAATTATGTGGTTTGTTTAGAGGAACAGACATGCAATGACACCGGTAGATGCACATGTGGTTCATGAGAAGAACACACATCCAATGACACTAGTAGATCCTTATGTGGATCATGAAAAGAATAGACATGCAAAGGACACCGGTGTGGTTCATGAAAAGAACAGACATGCAATGACTCTAGCTGTGGTTCATGAAAAGAACACACATCCAATGACACTGCGTGTGGTTCATGAAAAGAATAGACACGAAATGACACTGGTGGATCCTTATGTGTGGTTCATGAAAATAACACACATGCAATGACACTGGTGGATCCTTATGTGGTTTGTTTAGAAGAACACAGATGCAATGACACTGGGTGTGATTCATGAAAAGAATGACATGCAATGACACTGGTGGATCCTTATGTGGTTTGTTTAGAGGAACAAACATGCAATGACACCGGTGGATCCACGTGTGGTTGATGAGAAGAACACACATCCAATGACACTAGTAGATCCTTATGTGGTTCATGAAAAGAACTGACATGCAGTGACACCGGGTGTGATTCATGAAAACAACAGACATGCAATGACACTGGGTGTGGTTCATTAAAAGAATAGACATGCAATGACTCTAGCTGTGGTTCATGAAAAAAACACACATCCAATGACACTGCGTGTGGTTCATGAAAAGAATAGACACGAAATGACACCGTGGATCCTTATGTGTGGTTCATGAAAAGAACACACATGCAATGACACTAGTGGATCCTTATGTGGTTTGTTTAGAAGAACACAGATGCAATGACACTGGGTGTGATTCATGAAAAGAACAGACATGCAATGACACTGGTGGATCCTTATGTGGTTTGTTTAGAGGAACAAACATGCAATGACACCGGTGGATCCACGTGTGGTTGATGAGAAGAACACACATCCAATGACACTGGTAGATCCTTATGTGGTTCATGAAAAGAACTGACATGCAGTGACACCGGGTGTGATTCATGAAAACAACAGACATGCAATGACACTGGGTGTGGTTCATGAAAAGAACAGACATGAAATGACTCTAGCTGTGGTTCATGAAAACAACAGACATGCAATGACACTAGGTGTGGTTCATGAAAAGAACAGACATGCAATAACACCGGTGGATCCTTATGTGTGGTTCATGAAAAGAACAGACATGCAATGACACTGGTGGATCCTTATGTGGTTTGTTTAGAAGAACACACATGCAATGACACTTGGTGTGGTTCATGAAAAGAACAGACATGCAATGACTCCAGCTGTGGTTCATGAAAAGAACACACATGCAATGACACTGGGTGTGGTTCATGTAAAGAACAGACATGAAATGACAATGGTGGATCCTTACGTGTGGTTCATAAAAAGAACATACATGCAATGACACCGGTGGATCCACGTGTGGTTCATGAGAAGAACACACATCCAATGACACTAGTACATCCTTATGTGGTTCATGAAAAGAACTGACATACAATGACACTAGGTGTGGTTCATGAAAAGAACAGACATGCAATGAGGTGGATCCTTATGTGGTTTGTTTAGAGTAACAAACATGCAATGACACCGGTGGATCCACGTGTGGTTCATGAGAAGAACACACATCCAATGACACTGGTAGATCCTTCTGTGTTTCATGAAAAGAACAGACATGCAGTGACACCGGGTGTGGTTCATGAAAAGAACAGACATGCAATGACACTAGGTGTGGTTCATGAAAAGAACAGACATGCAATGACTCTAGCTGTGGTTCATGAAAAGAACACACATGCAATGACACTGGGTGTAGTTCATGAAAAGAACAGACATGCAATGACACTGGTGGATCCTTATGTGTGGTTCATGAAAAGAACAGACATGCAATGACACCGGTGGATCCACGTGTGGTTCATGAGAAGAACACACATCCAATGACCCTAGTAGATCCTTATGTGGTTCATGAAAAGAACTGACATGCAATGACACTGGGTGTGGTTCATGAAAAGAACAGACATGCAATGACACTGGGTGTGGTTCATTAAAAGAATAGACATGCAATGACTCTAGCTGTGGTTCATGAAAAAAAAACACATCCAATGACACTGCGTGTGGTTCATGAAAAGAATAGACACGAAATGACACTGGTGGATCCTTATGTGTGGTTCATGAAAAGAACACACATGCAATGACACTAGTGGATCCTTATGTGGTTTGTTTAGAAGAACACAGATGCAATGACACTGGGTGTGATTCATGAAAAGAACAGACATGCAATGACACTGGTGGATCCTTATGTGGTTTGTTTAGAGGAACAAACATGCAATGACACCGGTGGATCCACGTGTGGTTGATGAGAAGAACACACATCCAATGACACTGGTAGATCCTTATGTGGTTCATGAAAAGAACTGACATGCAGTGACACCGGGTGTGATTCATGAAAACAACAGACATGCAATGACACTGGGTGTGGTTCATGAAAAGAATGACATGAAATGACTCTAGTGGTTCATGAAAACAACACACATGCAATGACACTAGGTGTGGTTCATGAAAAGAAACACATGCAATAACACCGTGGATCCTTATGTGGTTCATGAAAAGAATGTACATGCAATGACACCGTGGATCCTTATGTGGTTTGTTTAGAAGAACACACATGCAATGACACTTGGTGTGGTTCATGAAAAGAATGTATGCAATGACTCCAGCTGTGGTTCATTAAAAGAACACACATGCAATGACAACGGTGGATCCACGTGTGGTTCATGAGAAGAACACACATCCAATGACACTGGTAGATCCTTATGTGGTTCATGAAAAGAACTGACATGCAGTGACACTGGGTGTGGTTCATGAAAAGAACAGACATGCAATAAGAACGGACATGCAATGACTCTAGCTGTGGTTCATGAAAAGAACACAGATGCAATAACACTAGGTGTGGTTCATGAAAGAACAGACATGCAATGACACTGGTGGATCCTTATGTGGTTTGTTGAGAGGGACAGACATGCAATGACACCGGTGGATCCACGTGGTTCATGACAAGAACACACATCCAATGACACCTGTAGATCCTTATGTGGTTCATGAAAAGAATCGACATGCAAAGGACACCGGTGTGGTTCATGAAAAAGAATATACATGCAATGACACTGGTAGATCCTTATGTGTGGTTCATGAAAAGAACAGACATGCAATGACACTAGTGGATCCTTATGTGGTTTGTTTAGAGGAACAGACATGCAATGACACTAGGTGTGGTTCATGAAAAGAATAGACACGCAAGCTCATTGGTGGATACTTATGTGGTTTGTTTAAAGGAACAGACATGCAATGACACCGGTGGATCCACGTGTGGTTCATGAGAAGAACACACATCCAATGACACTGGTAGATCCTTATGTGGTTCCTGAAAAGAACTGACATGTAGTGACACCGGGTGTGATTCATGAAAAGAATAGACATGCAATGACACTGGGTGTGGTTCATGAAAAGAAAAGACATGCAATGACTCTTGCTATGGTTCATGAAAAGAACACACATGCAATGACACTGGGTGTGGTTCATGAAAAGAACAGACATGCAATGACACCGGTGGATCCTTATGTGTGGTTCATGAGAAGAACAAACATGCAATGGCACTGGTGGATCCTTATGTGGTTTGTTTAGAAGAACACACATGCAATGACACTGGGTGTGTTTCATGAAAAGAACAGACATGCAATGACTCTAGCTGTGATTCATGAAAAGAACACACATGCAATGACACTGGGGGGGTTAATGAAAAGAATGACATGCAATGACACTGTGGATCCTTATGTGTGGTTCATGAAAAGAATACATGCAATGACACCGGTGGATCCATGTGTGGTTCATGAGAAGAACACACATCCAGTGACACTGGTAGATCCATATGTGGTTCATGAAAACAACTGACATGCAGTGACACTGGGTGTGGTTCATGAAAAGAACAGACATGCAATGACACTAGGTGTGGTTCATGAAAAGAACAGACATGCAATGACTCTAGTTGTGGTTCATGAAAAGAACACACATGCAATGACACTGGGTGTGGTTCATGAAAAGAACAGACATGCAATGACACTGGTGTATCCTTATGTGGTTTGTTTAGAGGAACATACATGCAATGACACCGGTGGATCCACGTGTGGTTCATGAGAAGAGCACACATCCAATGACACTGGTAGATCCTTATGTGGTTCATGAAAAGAACAGACATGTAGTGACACCGGGTGTGGTTCATGAAAAGAACAGACATGCAATGACACTGTGTGTGGTTCATGAAAAGAATTGAAATGCAATGACTAGTTGTGGTTCATGAAAAGAACACACATGCAATGACACTGGGTGTGGTTGATGAAAAGAATAGACATGCAATGACACTGGTGGATCCTTATGTGTGGTTCATGAAAAGAACACACATGCAATGACACTAGTGGATCCTTATGCGGTTTGTTTAGAAGAACACACATGCAATGACAGTGGGTGTGGTTCATGAAAATAACAGACATGCAATGACACTGGTGGATCCTTATGTGGTTTGTTTAGAGGAACAGACATGCAATGACACCGGTGGATCCACGTGTGGTTCATGAGAAGAACACACATCCAATGACACCTGTAGATCCTTATGTGGTTCATGAAAAGAACACATCGGTGACACCTGGTGTTATTCATGAAAAGAACAGACATGCAATGTCTCTGGGTGTGGTTCATGAAAAGAACAGACATTCAATGGCTCTATCTGTGGTTCATAAAAATAACACACATCCCATGACACTGGGTGTGGTTCATGAAAAGAACAGACATGCAATGACACCGTGGATCCTTATGTGGTTCATGAAAAGAATAGACATGCAATGTCACCTGTGGATCCTTATGAGGTTTGTTTAGAAGAACACACATGCAATGACAGTGGGTGTGGTTCATGAAAAGAACGGACACACAATTACTCTAGTTGTGGTTCATGAAAAGAACACACATGCAATGACACTGGGTGTGGTTCATGAAAAGAACATACATGAAATGACACTGGTGTATCCTTATGTGTGGTTCATGAAAAGAACAGGCATGCAATGACACCGGTGGATCCACGTGTGGTTCATGAGAAGAACACACATCCAATGACATTGGTAGATCCTTATGTGGTTCATGAAAAAACTAACATGCATTGACACTAGGTGTGGTTCATGAAAATAATAGACATGCAATGACATTGGGTGTGGTTCATGAGAAGAACAGACATGCAATGACTCTAGCTGTGGTTCATGAAAAGAACACACATGCAATGACACTGGGTGTGGTTCATGAAAAGAACAAACATGCAATGACACTGGTGGATAATTATGTGGTTTGTTTAGAGGAACAGACATGCAATGACACCGGTAGATGCACATGTGGTTCATGAGAAGAACACACATCCAATGACACTAGTAGATCCTTATGTGGATCATGAAAAGAATAGACATGCAGTGACACCGGGTGTGGTTCATGAAAAGAACAGACATGCAATGACTCTAGCTGTGGTTCATGAAAAGAACACACATCCAATGACACTGCGTGTGGTTCATGAAAAGAATAGACACGAAATGACACTGGTGGATCCTTATGTGTGGTTCATGAAAATAACACACATGCAATGACACTGGTGGATCCTTATGTGGTTTGTTTAGAAGAACACAGATGCAATGACACTGGGTGTGATTCATGAAAAGAACAGACATGCAATGACACTGGTGGATCCTTATGTGGTTTGTTTAGAGGAACAAACATGCAATGACACCGGTGGATCCACGTGTGGTTGATGAGAAGAACACACATCCAATGACACTAGTAGATCCTTATGTGGTTCATGAAAAGAACTGACATGCAGTGACACCGGGTGTGATTCATGAAAACAACAGACATGCAATGACACTGGGTGTGGTTCATTAAAAGAATAGACATGCAATGACTCTAGCTGTGGTTCATGAAAAAAACACACATCCAATGACACTGCGTGTGGTTCATGAAAAGAATAGACACGAAATGACACTGGTGGATCCTTATGTGTGGTTCATGAAAAGAACACACATGCAATGACACTGGTGGATCCTTATGTGGTTTGTTTAGAAGAACACAGATGCAATGACACTGGGTGTGATTCATGAAAAGAACAGACATGCAATGACACTGGTGGATCCTTATGTGGTTTGTTTAGAGGAACAAACATGCAATGACACCGGTGGATCCACGTGTGGTTGATGAGAAGAACACACATCCAATGACACTGGTAGATCCTTATGTGGTTCATGAAAAGAACTGACATGCAGTGACACCGGGTGTGATTCATGAAAACAACAGACATGCAATGACACTGGGTGTGGTTCATGAAAAGAATGTACATGAAATGACTCTAGCTGTGGTTCATGAAAACAACAGACATGCAATGACACTAGGTGTGGTTCATGAAAAGAACAGACATGCAATAACACCGGTGGATCCTTATGTGTGGTTCATGAAAAGAACAGACATGCAATGACACTGGTGGATCCTTATGTGGTTTGTTTAGAAGAACACACATGCAATGACACTTGGTGTGGTTCATGAAAAGAACAGACATGCAATGACTCCAGCTGTGGTTCATGAAAAGAACACACATGCAATGACACTGGGTGTGGTTCATGTAAAGAACAGACATGAAATGACAATGGTGGATCCTTACGTGTGGTTCATAAAAAGAACATACATGCAATGACACCGGTGGATCCACGTGTGGTTCATGAGAAGAACACACATCCAATGACACTAGTACATCCTTATGTGGTTCATGAAAAGAACTGACATACAATGACACTAGGTGTGGTTCATGAAAAGAACAGACATGCAATGAGGTGGATCCTTATGTGGTTTGTTTAGAGTAACAAACATGCAATGACACCGGTGGATCCACGTGTGGTTCATGAGAAGAACACACATCCAATGACACTGGTAGATCCTTCTGTGTTTCATGACAAGAATAGACATGCAGGGACACCGGGTGTGGTTCATGAAAAGAACAGACATGCAATGACACTAGGTGTGGTTCATGAAAAGAACAGACATGCAATGACTCTAGCTGTGGTTCATGAAAAGAACACACATGCAATGACACTGGGTGTAGTTCATGAAAAGAACAGACATGCAATGACACTGGTGGATCCTTATGTGTGGTTCATGAAAAGAACAGACATGCAATGACACCGGTGGATCCACGTGTGGTTCATGAGAAGAACACACATCCAATGACCCTAGTAGATCCTTATGTGGTTCATGAAAAGAACTGACATGCAATGACACTGGGTGTGGTTCATGAAAAGAACAGACATGCAATGACACTGGGTGTGGTTCATGAAAAGAATAGACATGCAATGACTCTAGCTGTGGTTCATGAAAAGAACTCACATGCAATGACACTGGGTGTGGTTCATGAAAAGAACATACATGCAATGACACTGGTGGATCCTTATGTGGTTTGTTTAGAGGAACAAACATGCAATGACACCGGTGGATCAACGTGTGGTTCATGAGAATAACACACATCCAATGACACTGGTAGATCCTTAAGTGGTTCATGAAAAGAACTAACATGCAGTGACACTGGGTGTGGTTCATGAAAAGAACAGACAAGCACTGACCCCGGGTGTGGTTCATGAAAATAACAGACATGCAATGACTTATGAGGTTTGTTTAGAAGAACACACATGCAATGACACTGGGTGTGGTTCATGAAAAGAACAGACAGGCAATGACACTGGTGGATCCTTATGTGGTTTGTTTAGAAGAACACACATGCAATGACACTGGGTGTGGTTCATGAAAAGAAAAGACACGCAATGACACTGGTGGATCCTTATGTGGTTTGTTTAGAGGAATAGACATGTAATGATACCGGTGGATCCACGTGTGGTTCATGAGAAAAACACACATCCAATGACACTGGTAGATCCTTATGTGGTTTTTCTAGAGGAACAGACATGCAATCACACAGGTGGATCCATGTGTGGTTTATGAGATAACACACATCCAATGAACTCTAGTGGATCTATCTTGAAATAATTTGATGTATTCCACGATGTATTTCATTGTACAAGACACTTTCCATTTTTATACTACTCAGTTTTGCCCTTGGTTTTATGTGGTACTACTTAGTTTTGGACCCCCTCTCTATCTTTCGTATAAGCCCAAACCTGTGCTCACCATGTCTGCTACTCCCTGATTGGTTGTCACAATTGTCATGCGGATCGTGCGCACCAACCGTTGATTCTGTGCGATCCAGCGATGATTGTTGCACACGTCATGCCCTTCACAGTACAGCGTGAGACAGCACGGACATCTCCCTCCGCGAGACTTCTACAGGAAGGAACACGATGTCGTCCATGGAAAAAGTCGTCGAGCGGTCATGTCAAGTTTAATCAAGTCTGAAAAGCCTAATACTGCTACTACTACTCATGCACAGGGCAATGGGGTCATCGAGTGCACGGTTGTCGACGGGATGCTGCAATTTATTGCCACTTGATTTTAATCAGACATATCCCATTTTTATGCAGCGCTCTCAATCTCACTTCCAACTGGGCCCTACTGCTAGTAAATTCCATGAGTCAAGGGCCCCCTCGAGT
Organism: Avena insularis; assembly: GCA_023614405.1. Classification (NCBI taxonomy): domain Eukaryota; kingdom Viridiplantae; phylum Streptophyta; class Magnoliopsida; order Poales; family Poaceae; genus Avena; species Avena insularis. The sequence continues at coordinate 536,996,540 of CM042690.1, forward strand.
AGATCTAACGTTGCTAGAAATTAGTTCTGCGCCACTTGCATGCAGTGGAATCGAGGTCTGCCATGAGCGTGTTTTCAATGCAGCTCTAAAGTAGAGATCGTGGATGTTTCAAAAAAAAGGGGAACCGAAAAAAAGGGTGGAGATCGTGGTAGCCCCCCGCCCACCACACGTGTCCACTCGAGGACTACGAATAGTCCGGTGTTTATAACCCCCCTCGACCTTCTTCTACCATGAACTCGTGTCATTTCCCCCTAGTCTGTCTAGTCCCAAGACCCCAATCTACACCTGCCGCGTGCGCCGAACCTCCCTCGTTTGCACTACCTCCTTCCCTTGGTGCGCCATGAAGCGTACGCGTGGAGATGATCCGGAGGTGAAACCAGTTAAAGGCGCAGTAGCAGATGGCTCGGTCATCGCCAAGCAGGCGGATGCGTCTTCTCCGGGCATGAATGCTGCTCGTCGCTGCGCCGTCAAGGGTGCGAGCTCATCCGTCTAGCCAGTAGTCATCGCCGCCGAGCAGCAGGTGGTAGCCGTCGCTGCCGAGCAGCAGGTGGTAGCCATCACCGCCGAGCAGCAGGTAGTAGCCGTCGCTGCCGAGCAGCAGGTGGCCGACAATGTCATGGTGCCAGCGGCAGATCTGGATGGGGGACAGGCGGTAGGCGGAGGCAATCCAGTGATCTACATCGACGACCCCATTGCCGTTCAAGAAATCTTCGACGCAATCGTGGAGAATGATGAGTTTGAGGAGGAGGTCCCTGATGAGGAGTCCGAGGTACTACATTGCTAGCTTCTCTAGTCGCAGCCACAATTTTCACTGTTCATACATAGGATTTGCTCAATCGTGAACAGATTCTTTTGCTCTTGAAGTAGGTAAGTATATATATGATTCGATCGGTTGATTGATGCATCTGCCATCTAGTCGCAAAACCCCAATCTGTCTAGTCACAAAACCCCAATCTGCTCATCTGCCATCTAGTTGAGTTTGCTAGTTGAGTGTTGATTCCGATAACAGCAGGCCTATAACATTACATTTCTATTCCTTACTGAGCACAATGATTCAATTTTGCCCCAAAATAGTGCAAGGGCATCGGATGGTGTAGTTTTCTTAGGGATGGTTAGTGAACCTGAGGCAGCAATGCACATAAACAATATAGCTTGTGATGTTGGTATTTTGGTTCTCCGACTCCATCGCTGAAAAAAATGAGGCCCTAATTTTTCTCTCATATGGAACCTAAATATATAATCTTTGTATTGTTTCGGATCTATGAATGCGTTGTATGATGCATTTGTATATCCCTGAATATTGTTTTGTACGATTACATTTCAATTTCTTATTGTGGCAAATGATTCAAATTTGCCCCAAAGAGAGGCAGACACATTGGTGTCAAATTTTTTCAGGGATGAGTGAGCGAACCTAGGGCCATGTACAAGATCAATATAAGTTGTGCAATTGTTACTTGGTTCGCTTACGCCATCTCTGTAGAAACTTATGAGGCTGCAATCTTTATTCTACATTCATAGAACTATGATATTTGAATTATCCATTCCATGCATTCATGGTGTATAAGAATTACATTTTAGTTTGTCAGCGAGGCCGATGATTGAAATTTTCCCCAAAAGAGTTCAAGGGGAGACACGTATGATGGTGTCGTGTTTTAAGGATGGGTTGGTGAACCTGAGGCAGCAATGCACACAAACAATATAGGTTGTGCTATTGGTACTTTGGTTCTCCAACTCCATCTCTGAAACAAATTATGAGGCCCTTGATTTATTCTTATATGGAACTACATATATAATCCTTGAATTGTTTCTGATATTTTAATGATTGGTATGATGCATATGTATATGAATGGTTTTGATCATAAGTATTTTTAACATGTACCTGAAGATTAATTGTTTGGTTTTTTATTTATAATTACAATATTTAGGCTTGTTTTTGTACCTGACTATGTATATCCCTGAACAATGTTTTGTACGATTACATTTCAATTTCTTATTGTGGCCAATGATTCAAATTTGCCCCAAAAGAGAGGCAGACACATTGGTGTCAGATTTTTCAGGGACGAGTTAGTGAACCTGGGGTGATGTACAAGAACAATATAGGCTATGCAATTGTTACTTGGTTCACTTACGTCGTCCCTGTAGAAACTTATGAGGCCTTAATTTTTATTCTACATTCATAGAACTATGATATTCGAATTACCTATTTCATGCATTCAGTGTATAAGAATTACATTTTAGTTTGTCACCGAGGCCGATGATTGAAATTTGCCCCAAAAGAGTTCAAGGGGAGACACATATGACGGTGTCGTGTTTTAGGGATGGGTTGGTGAACCTGAGGCAGCAATGCACACAAACAATATAGGTTGTGCTGTTGGTACTTTGGTTCGCCAACTCCATCTCTGAAACAAATTATGAGGCCTTAGATTTATTCTCATATGTAACTACATATATGATCCTTGAATTGTTTCTGATCTTTTAATGATTGGTATGATGCATATGTATATGAATGGTTTTGATCATAAGTATTTTTCACATTCACCTGAAGATTAATTGTTTGGTTTTTTATTTATAATTACAATATTTAGGCTTGGTTTTGTACCTGACTATGTATATCCCTGAATAATGTTTTGTACGATTACATTTCAATGTCTTATTGTCGCCAATGATTCAAATTTGTCCCAAAAGAGAGGTAGACACATTGGTGTCAGATTTTTTCAGGGATGAGTTAGTGAACCTGGGGCGATGTACAACAACATTACAGGTTGTGCTACTTGGTTTGCTGACTCCATCCCTGAAGAAACTTATGAGGCCCCTAGATTTATCCTACATTCACTCTGATGCAATTATTTGTCATTGTGTTGAGATGAAATGATATATGAACTGATCAAACTATTGCTGAGATGCTTTATCTTTGATATCCACGGATATATTGCCTTACATATACATGTTGTCAATTCTTGAGTTGTAATACAATTCAATCATATGTATGAGTTCTAAGTTATGTTCTTAAAAATCAACAGGAGGATGATGATGAAGTGGACGATAGCAAGGTATCCAGGGATAACAAGAGCCGCTACATACTGAGGCGGTTATGGTGTGGGCTAATCCGTTTCCACCGTAGGGGGAGACTGTTTTGCCCATTCTATGGCAGAGCAATCAACGTGGACCTCAACAGCATGATCCAGCATGCGGAGGGCGTTGGTAGAGGCGGAGGCAGAAGGCATAGGCCGATTACCTTGGCGCGGCACGTAGCCTACGGCAAATTCCTCCGGGAGTATATCAGGACTGGCCTGTATCCCATCGACTAGGCTGTCGCCTCCTCCGATAAAACCCCGCCTGCTAGGCGTCTCCGTGTCCCGGCCTCCTGCTGCAGCCCCTGCTTTTATTTTGTTCTAGTTAATTATTACCTGTGTGTGGCATGTAAGACAATATATCCGTGGTGTCTCTTGTGAACCTTCTATATTAATCTACTCCTTTATATGGATTCCTTAAAGTTTCTAGTGTTCAATTATATTTACTGATCATGCTCATGCACACTACAAAATATTTCTAGTGCTCGATTATATTATAATTGTCAAGTAATACACCAACAGGTTAAATTGGTCGAAATTTTGTATTGAAGTAACTAAATGTATCACACACATAATAAACTAGAAACTAAAATCTAGTTCAAACACATAATGTATCACCACAACTTGTTGTCGTCCTTGACTTGCTTCCCCTTCAGCCGCTTGATGTCGCCACCGTCCCAAGATCCTCGCCGTCCCGAAACCGCTTTACCCTCCTCGCTTCTTCTCCTGGGCTAGCTTGCAACCAGGGCATAGCTCTCTCGCGAAAAACCCTGCCTTAACCACCCCATCTTTCATGGTAATGAGCTTACTGTACAGCTCGTACGCCATGTAGGCGTCTCTGGCTGCATACTTGAGGCGCACGTGGCTCATCGGCTTCCACTCCCAGTAGTCGTGATCGAGTCGCTTTAATTTCTTCAGTTTTTCATAGGATTTATCGATGATTTCCGCTGCCAGATCACCCATGCCATCCTTCGCTGGGTATGATTTGATCTTGTACCAATTTTGGATGTCGATGTGGTTCCCCTCTGGGATTTTTATCAACGCATGAGAAAGCATAATTGTGTCATTTGTGATATCCACGCTAATGAAAGTTATCCCTTTCCTACACAAGAACTCGACCAGAGCCGGACAACGCATCTCAGTTGGTTTACTCCTGCACTTAGATGGTTCTAGGGATATAAGGGAACAAGGGATGCAGAAGTGGTGATCTCAAATTTAAATTTCACGAAGTGGTAAACGAGGACCTCCTCATGTATGGCGATTTGCACGACAGCGATCTCTTGTGGAGGATTTTTTCGCTTATTTGCACGGGTGTACTCCAAGTCTAGCCCCACAAACTTGTGCTTCTCTTTCTCAAGAAATTGCTCAAACCTGGCGAGAGTTATCTCCACAGTCGCTTCATCATTTGTGTACACCACTGTCAAAGTCGTGGTGCCATGGGCAGGGACCAAGTGGATCTCTGTTGTGTGTTTCCCATCGTCCATGCCTGCAAGGAAATGGGTGAAAGGAAATGCCTGCGAGAGGAATAAGAAGATGAACCGACGGTTCCAGAACAGAGGAAGAAGAAGCGCCCAGGAAAAACTGTAGAGGAATGACTGAGGAAGAGGAATGATTGCAGAAGAAACATGGTAACTGCAACTTTCGGTTCGAGAACTCACCGTGGTTACGTGGAGATCGTGGCAGTGCCGTCGGTTCAACAAGTGGGGCCAGTTCCTGCGAGAATATGAAATTAGCTGTGCATTTTTCTATGAGAGAAATTGAGAGAAGTCATTTATATTTTGTCGTTCATAATTAAACACAATGAAGTTGGTATAGCCCAAGAGATTTGAACAAAAGATATTTGCTCGTTTAACATACAACTACACTTACAGGCCACACATGACAGAACTTGGAGAGCCCTAGAACTTGAGTTACCACAGAGACCTCGGCAGAGGTGGCAGAATTGGTGCGGGTGCAACCACGACGATGGCGAGCTCGGATTCTAGAGGAGGAAAACAGAACTGAGCATGCTTGACAAGGTGATAGATCTCACCGGGAACCAATTCTCGTCCCCGGCTGTGCCATGGGTGCGTCCATGGTGAGGGCGAGCTCCGACTCGGGATGGGGAGGAGAGCGGGGCCGAGCAGCTTCATCACTTCCCAGCTCTGTGCCATGGCCGCGACCACAGATTGCCGCTCCGTGGAAGAAGACGCGTAATGGATGCAGGCACCAACGCTGCAAGCCTACAGGGAGGAGAGCGGGGCCGAGCAAGTTCGTCCACGTCCCAGCTCCGTGCCATGGCTGCCACGCCCCACAGATTGCCGCTCCGGAGAAGAAGAAGACGCGTAATGGATGCAGGCGCCAACGCTCCAAGCCTAATTGACACCTAAGCGACGGGAGCGACAGGAGCGACATAACGGCGAGAACTGACAGGGGGGGCAACTTGACAGCCGTTAGCCTGATTTTTTGTATTGAAACGTAAAGTTGAATTCGTGCCGAAAAAGACCCTCTAAGTATTTGGCACACCAACTATAGTCATCACGGATGATTTCAGGGAACTTGGGTACCGTGTTGCCTGGACACCCCAACTTTCGGGTTGCAAAATGCTATTCTCGATTATCCAGCCCAAGAGAAAGGCCGGATTATCCGGCCGGGGGAAAACTCCGCCCCTAGCCACGGATTGTCCGGGGGGAAATCCGCCCCCAGACAGAAGGTCACACGCGACCCACTCTATTCAAGAGGGTCAGGCCAGATTTTCCGGCCCTTAATGGGGGCGGATTATCCGTCCAACAACATGATTTCTTACATGTAGCACTTAGCACACATGACATACTCCATGGTACTGTTATCTAACACACAAAACACTAGAGAACATGAAATGTTCTTTCAATCTCCCCCTTTTTGGTGTTAGATGACAATACTAGGATGTGCAAGATAGCTCTAATAACAACATCATTTAGCGAATGAAAAGGACTCCCCCTCAATGTGTGCATAATAGAAATTTGCATTTGAATACAAATGCACAAAAGTAGGTTCAAGTCTATTTCATTGGAACGGAAACGATACGTAGATGATGGGCTAGCTCAAAAAATATCATACCACCGTGAGAGAGGCATCCACAATATAGTATAAGAATAGCCAATGTGATACCCATTATAAACGCCTTCCACTAGAGATATATAACCACTATAGCCAATATGATAGATCCATAATCACGAGGGAGTAATCCATGAGATAAATCTAGAGCCACACATTAATATAGTCTCATACAAAGCAAATCACAAATAAGAGTTCAACGCTAAATGGGCACAAGCGAGAAAAAACCGAAACAATAAAGTGCAAATGCTTGTGCCCGACCCATGCAAATCTGCGAAGACCTAATAGAACTACTTCTCCCCCTTTGGCATCGAAACACCAAAAAGGAAGAAGAGCGATCTTAGCGCCCCAAGGGATCACTCGTAGTCCTCATCGTCTTCCCCGTCCTCGTCCTCATCATCACACTCCTCGGTGTCTTCCCCCTCCTCATCAGCTGGTGCAGTGGGCTCCCTCGCCGGGGTAGGAAACAGGTGACGCTCAAGCTCTCCATAGCTGAGTCCAGACGAATAATTCCACTGAGCATACGGAGTGGGAGCAGTAGTAGCAGGAGGGGCGTCTGATGCCCTAGACACATGGTGGAGAATGAGCTACTGAGTGTGGGCCATCTCGTGGCACTGTGTATACGCCACATACTGCCCCTTGCGAGTGTCCACCCCCATGCACATAATATTCCGCTGAAACCAATTCAGCTGCTTCACCTCACGAGCAATAGGAGGCACTGGGGGCTTACAAGCACTAGCACGAGCATCCCTCATAAAACCCTCAGAAGCAGAAGATGTATGAGAGGTCTTCCTGGCCTTGTTGTATATCTTCTTCACCTTATGCTCAACATCAATGTGAAACTCTCCAGTGGGAAGCAGGTGCTTGATCAACATCATAATATAAGGATCATAAGGAATGGAGAGCCTATTGAACATGGCATCTGTCAACTCATGATAGATGGAATCCATCACATCCATCTTGTAGTCTGTAGACTCATCCTCACAGGACGCCACCTCATGGGAAAAGGCAAGCAACTGAACCAAGTGACCACGAATACTGTCTTCATTTCCCCCACTCGGTGTGATAGAGTCACGGAAAATGCCCACCAAGTTAGCATACAGAGGAGAGATACCAGCAAAGGAACCCCACAATACCATTGTCAACCGTGCAAGGAGAGAGAGCAACATCTTTATTGGGCTTGAGCTGGGTGCTGATACGATAGCCACTAGCACAGTCCCTGTTGCGGAACGGATATCCAAGCACCCCAGCAAAGGTCCGAAAATCAGATTGCACTGGAATGTCACAGGTCATCCACTTCATGATGCGGTACTCATCGCCACAAATGACCAAAGTGGAGAAGAATCGCTTCACCACATCGGAGTCATAGTAACACTGAAGGGCCATAAGATGGTGCAGCCCCATCCGCTCAGTCACCTCCATAGCATCAGCAAGTTGAGGCTTCTCCATATCCTCAGCAATAATCATGGGATGCATAGGGTGAATCTTCAGCAAAGCATATACATCTTCATAGATAGACTTTTGGTCAGTGATACGTTTCAAACGTATCTATAATTTTTCATGTTCCATGCTTGGTTTTATCTACTTTCTTATGTTTTGTCCACACTTTGGAGTACTTTTTATACACTTTCTTGGACTAACCTATTAACAAGATGCCATAGTGTCAGCTGCCTGTTTTCTACTGTTTTTGGTTCCAGGAAAGTCAGAAAATGAATATTCTCGGAATTGGACGGGACAAAAGAAAAAGTCAGTTTTTCACCGAGGGGGACATGGAGCCAGAATACGAGATGGAGAGGGTCCAGAGGGCTGCCACACCACCTGGCCGCGCGGCCAGCCTTGGCCCACGGCAAGGGGTGGTGTGGCTGCCTAGGGCACCCCCTTGGCCTCCCCTTTCGCCTATAAGATGCCTCCGATACAGAAACCCTAAGGACCCGATCAAAATTCCACAAAAGAGTCTTTATCCGCCGTCATCTCCATCCCTAGATCAGGAGGGATCTGAAGCTCTTCCTGGCACCCTGCCGGAGGGGAGAATTCACCCTGGAGGCCTTCTTCATCACCATGCAAGCCTCCGGTGTGATGCGTAAGTAGTTCATCCTTGGACTACGGGTCCATGTAGTAGCTAGATGGCCGGTTCTTCTCCTTTGTGATATCATGTTTAGATCTTGTGAGCTCCGTTCATGATCAAGATCATCTATTTGTAATCCTACATGTTGTGTTTGCGGGGATCCGATGGATATTGAGATGCTATTTCAGATTGATTATTGATTCTATCATGTCTTTGTTATTTGTGATCTTGCATGCTTTCCGTTGTTAGTAGCTATCCAAGCCAAGTAGATGCTAGCAACTCCAAGAGTTAGTATTTATGCTCGATAGTGGGTTCATGCCTATAGTAATCTGGGGAAGTGACAGAAATCTCTAAGGTACTAGATGTGTTGTTGCTACTAGGGAGAAAACATCAATCATTTGTTCATAGAACAATCGTATTGTTTACTTTACACGCAATGCGTAATGCAATTATATGTTGCTTGCAACTTAGTACTAGAGGGGGTTCAGATGATAACCTAAAGCTGGATTATTAGTCATAGATGCAGTTGGATTACGGTCTATGTATAATGTTGTAATGCCCAATGAAAACTCAAAGGAGTCAAGATGATTATTATATGCATGTATGCTTTCTCGATGTTTGTCAATTGCCCCGCTGTAATTTGTTCACCCAACATGTTATCTATCTTAAGGAGAGCCACCACTAGTGAACTATGGACCCCGGTCCTCTCTTTTACCATCAACCTGCAACTGTTTACTACTTTCTATTTACTTTCTACAAGCTTTTACTTTCTTCCACACAATACGTTTAATCCTTTGTTTTCAGTAAAACCGGTGAGATTAACAACCTCACTGTATATTGGGGGCAAAGTTCTGTGGTTGTGTTGTCCAGGTTTCCACGTTGCTGCTGGCACTGGTAGTGCACCCTGCCAAAGTCCAGCTAGCAACACCTTGGAGGTGTTTCCTTGCTCCTACTGGTTCGATAACCTTGGTTTCATAACTGAGGGAAACTTAGTACTGTGCTCATCATACCTTCCTCTTGGGGTTCCCCAACGAGCTCGTTATTACACGAGTCAGCAAGTACTTTTCTGGCGCCGTTGCCAGGGAGTCAAGGACATGTTCACAAGGGGAGTCCCTCATAACCATTCTCTTTACTTTGTTGTTTTTGTTTTGCTTAGTTTATTTTTGCTTTGTTTGCTTTGTTTCTTTATCAAAAAACACAAAAAAATTAGTTTTACTAGTTTGCTTTCTTTATTAAAAACTCAAAAAAATGACTACTCTTGAAAACACTAAGTTGTGTGACTTCACTAGCACCAACAACAATGATTTCATGTGCACACCTATTGCGCCACCTGTTCCTGAAGCCACTTTCTTTGAAATTAAACCTGCTTTACTCAATCTTGTTATGAGAGAACAATTTTCTAGTATTAGTAATGAATATGTTGCTGCTCATCTAAATAACTTTGTTGAACTTTGTGAGATGAAAAAGCATAGGGATATAGATGGAGATATTATTAAGCTTAAATTGTTTCCTTTCTCTTTGAGAGGAAAATCTAAAGAATGGTTGCAATCCCTAACTAGGAATAGTATTGATTCATGGACTAAATGCAAAGATGCTTTCATTGGAGAATGTTATCCCCCTGCTAAGATTATATCTATGAGAAGTGAAATAATGAAGTTTAAACAATCTGATAATGAACATGTTGCTCAAGCTTGGGAAAGAATGAAATCTTTGGTAAAGAATTGTCCCACTCATGGATTGACTGCTTGGATGATTATCCAAACCTTTTATGCAGGATTGAACTATTCTTCAAGAAATCTATTGGATTCTGCTGCTGGCGGTACCTTTATGACCATTACTTTGGGTGCTGCAACAAAGCTTCTGGATAATATGATGGTTAACTATTCTGAATGGCACACTGAAAGAGCTCCACAAGGTAAGAAGGTAAATTCTGTTGAAGAAACCTCCTCCTTGAGTGATAAAATTGATGTTATTATGTCTATGCTTGTTAATGGGAAGGCTCATATTGATCCAAATCATGTTCCTTTAGCCTCTTTGGTTGCTCAAGAAGAGCAAGTTGATGTGAACTTTATAAGAAATAACAATTTTAGCAACAATGCCTACAGGAATAATTTTGGTAATAATAACTATAGGCCATATCCTCCCAACAATGGTAATGCTTATGGAAATTCCTACAACAATAATAGGAGTGCTCCCTCTAAACTTGAAGTTATGCTTAAAGATTTTATTAGTAAACAAACTGCTTTCAATAAAACTATTGAGGAAAATTCTCTAATGCTGAAAGAAATATAGCATCATTGGCTGAAGCTCAATCTTCTTTGAATAAAATGGCTGCTAAACCTGAAACTATTGATAATCCCTTTGCTGCTACTAATGCCATACAAGTTAGAATTGATGAAAATGTTAGACTATTAGCTGAATTGCATGCTAAGTGGGAAAGGGAAGATGAAATTGCTAGAAACATTAGTGTTTCTACTATCACTACCACTAGTGTTGAGGCTAGTAATAGCTCTACTACTTTAGATGATAATTATGATTTTGATCTTGATGGTTGCAATATCTCTGAAGTTATTAAGTTCCTACAAAAGCTTGCTAAAAGTCCTAATGCTAGTGCTATGAATATGGCCTTTACAAAACACATTACTGATGCTCTCATAAAAATTAAAGAAGAAAAGATGAAACATAAAGCTTCTATTCCTATAAAACAAGAAGATGGTTGGGAACCCATCATCAATATGAAAGTGAATGATTTTGATCTTAAAGCTTTATGTGATCTTGATAGTAGTGTTTCTATTATGCCTAAAAGGATTTATGATATGCTTGATTTGCCACCATTGGAAGATTGTTATTTGAATGTCCCACTTGATGATAATGTTAAAAAGAAACTCATGGTGAGTATTAATGATGTTCTTATTATGGTTAAAAATGCCTATGTCCCCGTTGATTTCTATGTTTTGGATGTTGAATGCAATACTTCTTGTCCTATTACTTTGGGAAGACCTTTTCTTAGAACTGTTGGTGCCATTATTGATATGAAAGAAGGCACCATTAAATATCAACTCCCACTCAAGAAAGGTATAGAACACTTCCCTAAGAAGAGAGAGAAGATTTATTTTGCCTCTCCTATGAAAACAAAATTTTCTTTTAATGCTTCTTCATTTGAGAACACTTGATTCTTTTTCTTGCTTCTTATGTCTAACTTAAAGGCTTTAAGGAAACGTACTTATTGGGAGATAACCCAAAAGTTTTAGATGAGTATTGGAAGTTATTGCTTCAGTAATAACCTCTCTTTATCCTTTTTATTTGCTTTTTGTGCCAAGAGTAACCTCTAATGAGAGAGAAGTAGTGATTGGGAAAGTTGTTGTCCCGAAACAGATTTTTGTGCTTCACCGTAAAAAATCGTGTAAAATCTTTGTATGTCTCTTTGAGGCGTGAATTTTTGTGCTTCTTCCCCAGGTTGTTATCTAACTTTCGTTAGTTCAACACTTTTTTATTTCAGCAACATAAGGTCTTCGAAAAAATTGGTTTTTACCTATTGGTCTCTTTTTACAGATTTCTGCCATTATTTGCATTTGCTTCTTGTTGGTTCCTTTTTGAGTTCTTTTGGGGAATTGAGCTTTTTCAGGGAAGTGCTACAGTATCTTGTGGGCCATCTCGTGGCACTGTGTATACGCCACATACTGCCCTTTGCGAGTGTCCACCCCCATGCACATAATATTCCGCTGAAACCAATTCAGCTGCTTCACCTCACGAGAAATAGGAGGCACTGGGGGCCTACAAGCACTAGCACGAGCATCCCTCATAAAACCCTCAGAAGCAGAAGATGTATGAGAGGTCTTCCTGGCCTTGTTGTATATCTTCTTCACCTTATGCTCAACATCAATGTGAAACTCTCCAGTGGGAAGCAGGTGCTTGATCAACATCATAATATAAGGATCATAAGGAATGGAGAGCCTATTGAACATGGCATCTGTCAACTCATGATAGATGGAATCCATCACATCCATCTTGTAGTCTGTAGACTCATCCTCACAGGACGCCACCTCATGGGAAAAGGCAAGCAACTGAACCAAGTGACCACGAATACTGTCGTCGTTTCCCCCACTCGGTGTGATAGAGTCACGGAAAATGCCCACCAAGTTAGCATACAGAGGAGAGATACCAGCAAAGGAACCCCACAATACCATTGTCAACCGTGCAAGGAGAGAGAGCAACATCTTTATTGGGCTTGAGCTGGGTGCTGATACGATAGCCACTAGCACAGTCCCTGTTGCGGAACGGATATCCAAGCACCCCAGCAAAGGTCCGAAAATCAGATTGCACTGGAATGTCACAGGTCATCCACTTCATGATGCGGTACTCATCGCCACAAATGACCAAAGTGGAGAAGAATCGCTTCACCACATCGGAGTCATAGTAACACTGAAGGGCCATAAGATGGTGCAGCCCCATCCGCTCAGTCACCTCCATAGCATCAGCAAGTTGAGGCTTCTCCATATCCTCAGCAATAATCATGGGATGCATAGGGTGAATCTTCAGCAAAGCATATACATCTTCATAGATAGACTTTTGGTCAGTGATACGTTTCAAACGTATCTATAATTTTTCATGTTCCATGCTTGGTTTTATCTACTTTCTTATGTTTTGTCCATACTTTGGAGTACTTTTTATACACTTTCTTGGACTAACCTATTAACAAGATGCCATAGTGCCAGCTGCCTGTTTTCTGCGGTTTTTGGCTCTAGGAAAGTCAGAAAATGAATATTCTCGGAATTGGACGGGACAAAAGCAAAAGTCAGTTTTTCATCGAGGGGGACACGGAGCCAGAACTCGAGACGGAGAGGGGCCAGAGGGCCGCCACACCACCTTGCCGCGCGGCGAGGCCTGGCCCGCACCAAGGGGTGGTGTGGCCACTAGGGCACCCCCTCGGCCTCCCCTTTCGCCTATAAGATGCCTCCGATACAGAAACCCTAAGGACCCGATCAAAATTCCACGAAAGAGTCTGTAGCCACCGTTATCTCCATCCCTAGATTGGGAGGATCCAGCTCTTCCCTGCGAGGAGGAGAATTCACCACAGAGGCCTTCTTCATCACCATGCAAGCCTCCGGTGTGATGCGTGAGTAGTTCATCCTTGGACTACGGGTCCATGTAGTAGCTATATGGCTGGTTCTTCTCCTTTGTGCTATCATGTTTAGATCTTGTGAGCTCCGATCATGATCAAGATCATCTATTTGTAATCCTACATGTTGTGTTTGTGGCGATCCGATGGATATTGAGATGCTATTTCAGATTGATTATTGATTCTATCATGTCTTTGTTATTTGTGATCTTGCATGCTTTCCATTGTTAGTAGCTATCTTGGCCAAGTAGATGCTAGCAACTCCAAGAGTTAGTATTTATGCTGGATAGTGGGTTCATGCCTCTAGTAATCTGGGGAAGTGACAGAAATCTCTAAGGTACTAGATGTGATGTTGCTACTATGGAGAAAACAGCAATCCTTTATTCATTGAACAATCGTATTGTTTACATTACACGCAATGCGTAATGCAATTATCTGTTTTTTTGCAACTTAATACTGGAGGGGGTTCGGATGATAACCTAAAGGTGGATTAGTCATAGGTGCAGTTGGATTACGGTCTATGTATAATGTTGTAATGCCCAATCAAATCTCAAAGGAGTCAAGATGATTAGTATATGCATGTATGCTTTCTCGATGTTTGTCAATTGCCGCGCTGTAATTTGTTCACCCAACATGTTATCTATCTTAAGGAGAGCCACCACTAGTGAACTATGGACCCTGATCCTTTCTTTTACCATCAATGTACAATTGTTTACTGCTTTCTGTTTACTTTCTGCAAGCTTTTACTTTCTTCCACACAATACGTTTAATCCTTTGTTTTTAGAAAAACCGGTGAGATTGACAACCTCACTGTAAGTTGGGGGCAAAGTTATGTGGTTGTGTTGTGCAGGTTTCCACGTTCTTTGCTGGCACCGAGTGCGCTACGCCAAAGTCAGTAGCAACACCTTGGAGGTGTTTCCTTGCTCCTACTGGTTCGATAACCTTGGTTTCATAACTGAGGGAAACTTACTATTGTGCTCATCATACCTTCCTCTTGGGGTTCCCCAACGAGCTCGTTATTACACGAGTCAGCAGTCAGCACACCAAAAGCGGGAGTCACCAAGCTTAGTATCTTGCTCAGATTCCACAAACAGATCACGATGGTGAATGGAAGAGTAAGTGACAGCATCCATTTCCCTATAGTTGACCTTTGGTCCCTTTCCCTTTTTCTTGGACACACCCTTCCTGCTCTTGTCTCTCTTTGCCTGTTCAGCCATACAGTCAGCCTCTTTGTTCCTCCTTCTCAGTTCAACCTCGTCCACGAGACCACCTTCACCGTCGTCCCGGAAGTAGAGGCCACGGGGACGGCGTTTGTAGGTTTTAGGAGCACTAGAACCACATGTGAAACGAATAAGATGGATATCATGGGGATAAGCACACACACACAAGTATAGGAGAGAAAGTAGAAATAGTAGATAAACAATCCATAGGACAAACATACATCATGCAAAAAATCTACAGAAATCTGAAGCAGAGATGAATCTGTCAGGCTGGATAATCCGGCCTGGCCAGGGGCGGATAATCCGGCCCTGGCAGAAATAGTCAGATTTGCCTAGATTGAGTGCAAAAACATAGATCGGACTCAGGAATTGCAAGACTATGATCTCTACACGAAATAACAACCACAAGGAGTCTCCTAGTCCACGTTCCAGCACCAAGCAACACATCAACACAAAATATGGGAGAGAGGGAGTTACCCTCACTCATTGAAGGAAGAACACGGAGGAGGAGGTACCCAGATGCGTGGGGAAGAAGATCTGAGGGAAGCCCGGAGAATTCGGTGGACAGAGAGGCTCCGGGGAGGGTTGGGGAGGCAGGCAACGGCTTGGGAGAGAGAGAGGGGTCGAGGGAAAAGAACTGCTTTCTTTGAGCCCTTCCCCCTTGACGCCCAGGCCTTGTAGGACAAAAACCGCCAGGGCCGGATTATCGAGCCTCCACTTGGGGTGGATAATCCGGCCTGTTTTCTGAAATTCTGTTACACATGATTCAGGCCCATGCACCACCAAACAAAACCCCCACAAGATAAACAATGGACTTGTGTGCAAGAAAAGATGGCTTAGGGATAGGAAAAGGCTTGGGATTAGACAACCAAACTGAGATGGTACTACACACCCAAGATTGCAAGATCCAAATCAAATAAAAGCCAACATTGAGTGTGGTTACCATAAAAACATAAGATGAGCAAGAAAAAACACTAAGATCCACATAGAACCAACTCTTCTCATGGAAGAGGGCGGTGGCCGAGGTCACCTTGTTGGAGTGCATGGTATGACACCGCGAAGATATATCTTGGGTTCATGACCAATACTCATCAATAAACTCACATATCACAAAATGATATTAAGTGAAATGATTTTACTTGCTTTTGGCATTATGGGGGAGGATTAGCCCAATTAATTAGGACTACACTCCCCTATATCCATGCCCACACCTAACCCAAATAAGGAGAGATATAAGGGTGAATTCATGGGTAATCAAGACAAGCTCCTTGAATCAACGATATTTAGCTCATTCCTCAAGTAACAAAACCATGCTTCATCAAGTGGCTTCGTGAAAATATCAGCAAGTTGATTCTTCGTGCTCACAAAAGATAGATCAATATCACCATGAGCGACATGGTCCGGAATAAAATGATTCCGAATCTCAATATGCTTTGTCCTTATGTGTTGCACCGAATTGTACGCAATTTTGATTGCACTTTCATTATCACATAAAAGAGGCACTTTGTCACAATTGACACCATATTCCTTTAAAGTTTGCCTCATCCATAATAATTGAGTACATGCACTAGCAGCAGCCACATATTCATCCTCGGCGGTGGAGAGAGATATACAATTCTCCTTTTTAGAAGACCAACATACCAAAAAACCTTCCCCAGAATTGACAAGCTCAAGAAGTTGATTTCATATCATCCTTATCACTAGCCCAATCTTAATCAGTATAGCCACATAGAGAGAAATTGGAGCCCTTGGGATACCATAGACCAAAACTAGGGGAATGAACCAAATATCGGAAGATTCTCTTGACCGCCACTAAGTGGCTTTCTTTAGGAGCTGCTTTATACCTTGCACACACACATGCACTCAACATACTATCGGGTCTAGATGCACAAAGGTAAAGGAGAGAGCCGATCATGGACCGGTATACCTTTTGGTCCACATCTTTACCATTTGGATTGAGTTCAAGATGACATTTTGTTTGAATCGGAGTAGCGACACCATTAAGATCCATCATCTTGAATCTCTTGAGCATGTCTTGGATTTATTTTGCTTGATTTATGAAGGTTCTGTCTCTAAGTTGCTTGATCTCAAATCCGAGAAAGAACCGTAATTCCCCCATCATAGACATCTCAAACCTGTCAGTCATAACCTTTGAAAATTCATCATTAAAAGCTTTATTAGTAGAGCCAAAGATGATGTCGGCTACATATAGTTGGCATACGAAGAGCTCCCCCTTAACCTTCTTAGTAAAAAGAGTGGGATCGATTTTCCCAACTTCGAAGCTACGATCTAGCAAAAGCTCTTGAGGGTGCTCATACCACGCATGTGGGGCTTGTTTAAGGCCATAGAGTGCCTTATCGAGTTTGTAGACATGGTTTGGAAAGTTAGGATCCTCAAATCCCGGGGATTGCATTACATATACCAACTCATGTAGAGGACCATTAGGAAACGCACTCTTAACGTCCATTTGCTGTAATTTAAAATTATTATGAGAAGCATAAGCAAGAAGGATACGGAAGGACTCAAGACGAGCCACATGAGCATAAGTCTCACCGAAGTCGATGCCTTCAACTTGGGAATAGCCTTGTGCCACAAGTCTTGCCTTGTTCCTTACAACAATTCTATTCTCATCTTGCTTATTCTTGAAAATCCACTTTGTGCTGATAACATTGCGACAATCCTTGGGCTTCTCTACTAATTTCCAGAACTTGTTGCGCTCAAAATTGTTTAACTCTTCATGCATAGCAGCAACCAGTCCGGATCTTCAAGGGCTTCAAACACTTTCTTGGGTTCCACCATGGATATGTGAGCTTGATGCTCACCGAAGCTTGCTAGCTCCCTTCTTGTGGACACCCTCTGTATGAGATCACCTACAACTTTATCAAGTGTGTGGCCCCTTAATTCAAGATTCCTCTCTGCACGAGCTTTGCGACGAAGTTCAATCAACTTGTTGTTTCTTGGAGGAATATCTTCATGATTTGAGTCTTCATTGGAATTACTAGCTTGGCCTTGATCTCTAGCTTGATCAGCATGAATTGGAGAAGATGAATCTTGCCCTTGATGTTGATCAGCAGCCTTAACAGGAGACTACTGTTGTGCAGAATTCTTAGGACCGGGTAATCCGGCTGAGGGAGTGGCCGGATAATCCGGCCTGGGAGAACTTGGTCCATCTTTGTTGTCTTGTAAGATTCTGGCCCGAACTAGAGAGGGGCCGGATAGTCTGGGGTCCACCGGAAAATCCAGCCTAGGAGTTGCAGCAGTTTCTTCGACAAAGTTTTCAGTTCTGCCAGTCGAGGAAGGTTGACCGGATAATCCGGTGTCCACCAGATAATCCGGCCTAGAGCTTTCTAGAACAATTGATGGATGATCTCCAGCAGTTTGAGGTGTTGGTGTAGAAGTTTCTCCAATGGTTGGAGCACGTTGAGCTTGTATCGATGAGAGCTCTACTTGAGTAAAGCATTGTCCTTCCCTATCCACCACAAAGGGTTCCTCAATGGGGCAGAAAAATCCCATGCCCATTCTTCTTATGGCATCTTGGGGTATTTCAACATCTGCATCACAAACATCAACTTGCCCTACATGGGAGCCATCATTTTCCTCGAACACAACACTACAAGATTCCACAACAGTTCCGGAGAGCTTATTATAGACTCTATAAGTGTGGGATTCAGCACCATAACCAACAAATATACCTTCTAAAGCCTTGGGGTCAAATTTAGATAGACGAACTCCTTTGATAAGAAATAAACACTTACAACCAAAGACCCGAAGTAGGAGATGTTTGGCTTGTTACCGGTAAGTATTTGATAAGGTGTCTTGTCCAAGATTTTGCGGAGATAGAGCCGGTTGGATGAGTGGCATGCGGTAGAAATTGCTTCAGCCCAAAATTATGTGGTGACTTGAATTTATCCAACATATATCTTTCCATATCCATTAAAGTCCGGTTCTTTCTCTCAGTTACACCATTTTGTTGAGGGGTGTACGCAGCGGAATATTGGTGTCTTATCCCCTCTTCACTTTGGAATTCATTCAGAGTGTAGTTCTTGAACTCGGATCCCTTATCACTTCTAATTGCCAATATAGGAACATTGTGTTGACGCTGGACCTCATTGGCGAAATCGATGACAGTTTGTTGAGTCTCGCTCTTCAACTTAAAGAAGTAAACCCAAATATATATTGAATAATCGTTAATGATTACGAGGAAATATTTCTTCCCATCGAGACTTGCATGAGATGGAGGACCAAAAAGGTCCACATGAAGGAGCTCCAAGATCCTCTTTGATGAAATAATTGTATTCCTTCAATGGGGAGAGTCATGCATTTTCCCTTCAACACAAGCCCTCCAAACACGATCTTTGGAAAAGGAAACATTTTATTTTAGTCCAAGAATGTGGCCACCCTTGTGAAAACTTTGCAAAGTTCTCATATTGACGTGGGCTCGTCGGCGATTCCATATCCAGCCCGCGTCGGCCTTTTCGAAAAGACACATCAGGCCTATAGTGGTTTTCCTCAAAAATTCCACCATATACAAGTCATTTTCGACATATCCAACGAAATCGACCTTTAGAGACTTGATCCACAAGAGTACCACCAAATCACCATTAATAAAAACAGCAAAACCCATCTTACCAAGGGCACGAACATAAAGTAAATTGTAACCGAGGGTCTCAACAAGCATGACGTCCACGAGAGAGATATCATGAGCAACCACAACCTTGCCAAGACCCAATACCTCAGATTTTGACTTGTAACCATAGGAGATGGTTATGTGATCATGGTTTGGCCGCATCTCCGAGATGATCTCCTTTCTTCCGGTCATATGACTAGTGCATCCACTATCGAGCACCCATTTGGACAAACCGGAAGCATATCCCTGTAAGAAAGTTACTTCTTGGTTTTAGGTACCCATTTTCAATGGGTCCTCTCATGTTAGTGACAATGGTCTTGGGAACCCAAATAGACCAAGAAATGTAACTATCAAATGGACCAATATAGCTAGCATAGACATCACCATAATAATCACAAAATAATTCATAATTCAGATTATTAGCCCCTGCAAAACCAATATAGTTAGTCTTGTCATTAGTTGTGGTGCTTGTCTTTGTTTGAGCAGTTTTGCTCTTCTTCTTATTCTTCTTCTTCTTCTTTGTCTTAGAAACATAGCCAAGACCCTCTTTTCCATTGTTTGTCCTTTGCTTGCTAAGGATCTCTTCTAGGACTTCCTTACCCTTGGGTTGAGATCCCTTGACAAGTTCTTCTTTCAATCTCATGTTTTTCTCAATAATATCTTCATGTCCACACGATGGTGTGGAGGTGCTAGGCATATCATACTTGTCCAATTGAGTTTAGAGCTGATCACGAGACTCACTTAGAGTAGAGTGTTCACTCTCCAATGCCTTGTGGACAATGTCAAGTTTCTCCAACTTCTCTGAGAGTCTAGCATGAGCAGCCCCAAAGTCAATTTTCTCCTTCTTTAGTTTCTTTACCTTAGCAAGAGTGTTGTCACGTTCCTTTATGACCTAGGAAACAACCTCTTCATGGGACTCTTCAATTGACTCAAGTTTCTCCTCTAAAGAGACTCGATCTTCCTCTTCTTCCTCTAGAGCGTTCTTCAACAAAGCTATCTCCAAGGCATCTTCTCTTTCAAGTCTCCCTTTTTCTTTGAGGAATTCTTCAAAGTGTGCAAGTGGACTCGTAAGAGCATCAAAATGAAGTTTGTGCTCACCTTGCAAGTTAGTGAGAAAATTGTCCAAAGCAATAACTTCTTCTTTTATCCTAATACTTGTATGATCATCCATATCAACATTGATAGTAGTCTTAGGAAACGAGGATATAGAAGATGATACCTCGGACCCTCTTGCCATAAGGCAAGTGACGTTGTTGTTGACGACATTTTCGTTAGGGGAGTCAAAGAGAGATGTGGGACTAGATGTGGTGGCTGTAGCAGCCACCTCTCGAGAGCAATCTTCATCCTCTTCATCTTCACTTGTGGATGAATATTCCTCTTGTGCTACCAAGAAAATCTTAGGTTGCTTCTTGTAACGAACATTCTTCTTAACAAATGGCTTCTTACAAGGTGCCTTAGACTTTTCTTTGAGGATGAGCCTTCCCCCATTTTCTTCTCTATTTTGATAAGGACACTCAGCCACAAAATGCAACCAGTCTCAATAGTTGTAGCATGTTCTCAATTTTGGGCCATTCTCCTTTCGCCCACTTGACCCATTCTTGCGCTCAAATTCAGATTTAGCCTTAGCTGGATCCCTCCAAAAGTTCCTTGCATAGAAGGCCATGTACTCACCATGAGCACGCTTGACCTCCTCAGGACAACTCATGGAGACAACATCGAACGCTCTATCATCCTCATCTTGTTCAACAACATTGGCCTTTAGAGCAACATTAACTCCTTTTTGCATCCCAATAGCCCGAGAACGAGCATCTTTGGCATTCTTAGCTGCTACCTTGAAGGTCGCCATTTCTTGCATGAATTTATTGGAAGTCATTTGGTGGTAGTTGTGTCTACCTTGCAAACTCTTCAAGTCCGTTGGCTCAAAAGGCACGAGGGCACTCACATATTTTCTCTTGATCCAAGCATCATCAATGTGAGTGGCTCCATGCTTTCTAAATGTTGTTACAATGCTCTTGAGTCTTCTATACATGTCTTCCTGGCCCTCACCATCCAACATGTAGAATCCTTCAGCTTCATTACTTAGAGCATCGTACCTATTCCTTCTCATGCTTTCATTGCTGATGAACAAGTCGGTGAGAGCATCCCAAGCTTCCTTTGCGGTGTTAAAGTGCTCAATATGTGGCATGTCATTGGGACCCACACTAATCTAAATCATGTGAAGAGTCGTTGCATTTAGTTGACTGTCCACAACTTCTCTTCTTGTCAAGTTAGTGGGGTCTCCAATGTGAAGGCCATCTTCAATGATCCTCCAAAGCTCAATCGACAAACTGCACACATGAGATTTCGTTAAGAATTGTCATTGATTAAATGAAGAAGTAGTAAGCTTGGTTAGATCACCCCTATTATTTATATGAGGATGAGGGATAGGTGGGTCAGGAGTATATAGGTGAGAGACCTCATTATAATCCTCTTTACCACTTCCCTTCTTGGAAGAGGAACCATTATTTTTCTCACCCACCACCTCATCTTCCTTGGGGTCGGCATGAGCCTTATCCTTAGATAGAGGAGTGGTGGCCTCAGAGGAAGATGGAGGTGGGGCTGTATATGAGGTGAGACGAGCAATCGTTTGCTACATCTCTTCCATTTTGGTCTCAAAGGATTTCAACAAGGTTGTTTCCAACATCTTCAGATCATCCATTGTGACCTTGTCCACAACCTCACTCCCATTTTCCTTAGTACCCATACTTCTCTTAGGCTGTTAAGCCCAAATAGAGATCTGAGGCTCTGATACCAATTGAAATGGATCGTATGGGCACCTAGAGGGGGGTGAATAGGTGCTACTTCAAATTTTAATGCTTTTTCAATTTTAGGCTTGACACAAAAGGTAAATTCTCTAGATATGCAACTACGTAGAATTTCCCTATATGAAAACCTAACTACTAGGAAGTAAAGGCAAGTAAGAGTGAGGAACAAGGAAACCGTAGTGGAGCACGCGGAGACACAAGATTTGTTTTACCGCAGTTCCTTCCTTGTTAAGGGAAGTACATCTGTGTTGGAGGGGTGGGAGGTACTATAACCACCACGCCATAATAGGCCTCACCCTGTTCTCCGATGGATCTCGCCACCAAAGGCCTGATCCACCATTACACTATTGGAACCCTTCGAGGTGGGAACCGATGCCTTTACACAACTAGCAGGGCACAACTCCACAACCGAATTGGAGGCTCCCGTAATGACAATAAGCTTCCACAAGAACAAATGTTATCAATATCGAAACATTAGATCTAGATATTAACAAGAATACTAGATCAGGAATTCTCCAAGTGAACGGAGAGGAGTTAAAGATCTTGGTTCGTGATGACGATGAATGAAGTCTCCTCCTTCAATTCCCCCAAAGATCGAAGCCTTCGGGTGGTTGAAGTGGGAGATCTTGAATGAGAGATCTTGCAATAGACCAGAACTTTTTCGAGTGAATCAAGAAGTCTGACAGAAGGAGTGATTGGGGCTTTTATACCCCTGTCCAAACAGAGCCGTTGGAGAAGTTTGGGGCCAGATTATCCGGCCTGAGTGAGGGCCGGATTATCCGGCCTGGGAAAACTCCGCCCCAGTCTCGGATTATCCGGGGGATAATCTGCCCCCAGACAGAAGGTCGCGCCAAGCCACCCTTGGCAACTTCTCCCGGGGGAAGATTATTTGGCCCAAGAGAAAGGCCGGATTATCCGGCCGGGGGAAAACTCCTCCCCCATCCATGGATTCTCCGGGGGAAAATCCGCCCCCAGACAGAAGGTCACACGCGACCCACTCTGGCCAAGAGGGTCAGGCCGGATTATCCGGCCCTTAATGGGGGCAGATTATATGGCCCCAACAACATGATTTCTTACCTGTAGCACTTAGCACACATGAGATACTTCATGGTATTATTTTCTAATACACAAAACACTAGAGATCATGAAATTGTCTTTCACCTACACATCATTTCTAATTGCAATGGCCTAGTTAAATAATTGTCCAATACTAGTCTCATGGTTCTCCGTGATTTTAATAAGCATATTATTTTGCTTGGTTTGAGCTTGCATGAAAGTTCTAATACTATTTTTGAGAGAGAGATTGCCATGATTTGCTCCACTATGGTTATCATGATTGTTAGTATAAGGAGCTCCTGCGGGATTAGAATATTGTTTTTGAAAATTTGAGCCAAAGTTTTGACTCTTCCAAGCAGGATTATAAGGATTACAAGCTATAAAATTAACTTCATTATCATTGGTAGTGATAGCATTAATTTGGGTATATTCCTTACCCTTCACAATATTAAGTAACTCATCTACCTTTGTAGTAAGATCTTCATTATGTTCCTTAGTGATGGAATTCACCCTTTTTGAGGAACTTTAACATGTCATTGGGCATGGCTGTTTGGCATATCATCAAGTAATTTCTTTGAAACGCTCACTTGCTTTCCCATGATGGTTCCTCCTACATCAGTATCTAGCATAGACTTAGACATTGGGTTAAGACCATTATAAAATAAATGGAATATAAGACATTCTTCCATCCCATGACTAGGACATTTCATTACGGCTTCTTTCATCCTCTCCCAAGCAAGCACTAGTGCATCGTGGTCTTATTGTCTAAAGCATGTAATGTTGGACCTTAGCTGCATAGTCTTAGCTTGAGGGAAAAATTTAGTCATAAAAATATTAGTGCATTCCTCCCAAGATTTAATAGTGCCTTTAGGCAAAGCTAGCAATCAGTCCTTAGCCTTTCCTCTTAGAGAGAAATGAAATAAACGAAATTTAACTATGTTTGGGTCAACATCTTCTATGCACACCATGTCGCAAATCTCAATAAAAGTATTTAGGTGCGAACCTCATCCTTAGCAGATGAGCCTCCAAATTGATTCTATTGAACCAAACTCAAAAGGTTAGGCTTAATTTCATAAGTTTCTGCATCAACATCGGGCTGATTAATAGGTGCACGAACAAATTCATCAGTGGGAGTAGCATACTCCCCAAGTTTCTTTTGAGCCACTCTTTTCTTTTTGGTGTTTTTGATATGAGAGAAAGAAATAAACAAGTAACTAATTTTTTTGGGTTTTCAATAGATAACAAAAGGTAAACTAATAACAAGAAATAAAATACAAACAAAATAAAACTAACAACAAGGTCTCTAGTGACCTAACCATGATAGAGAATTGCTTCCCCGACAATGGTGCCAGAAAAAGGGTTTATACCTTCGATCTAGATTTATGGATGCAGTATAGTAGCTTTTTCCCTACCTAGGTTTAATCGAATCCTTGGGAAACAATGCTAAAAGTAAAATAATAAGGCACGTCTACAAGACTTGTTTTTTTGTTTTGCCTTCATTCACCGGACCTTTCTAGTTTACTTTGGATCGTGGGTTGTTTCAATGCATGGAGATAGGCCAGGGTTGAAGATTCATGTAACATCCCAATTTCAGCAACCCTGATTAGTTGTCCAGAATGCAAAAATCAGGGGGAACAAAAAACTTTTTCTTGTTCATGGGTGCAGTGTTTGCTTGTTGTTTGTTTGTACTTGTGCATATGAGTGTATACCATATGATTCTCCTTACCTCACCCTCAGTTGTCATAAAGCTATTTAACAAAACTATCCTGGCTCATTTTACATATTCTCAAAAGTTCTGGCATTTCAAAACCCGAGCCAAGATGCTTATGTAACCAAAACTATCTTAATAGCCTCTATTGACAAAACTATGGAGATCTACAATCTCCTTATGTTTCCAAGATAGAACCTTCAACTACTCTTACCTCTAAGATTTCCAAAACCTTTTTCAATCTTTTGAACTCTACTCTTGGTAGATGTACCAAGGATCTTACCTTGTTCAAACTCCACCCTATTCAAAATACCCATCCTTACCTCAAGATAAGCTTGATGGTAACCCTAGTAGTAGTTGATTTGTCTGTAAGATGAGTTGCCTTGATCTATTGTTTGGCTTGTTGGCTTAGAAGTAGTATGAGCTACTGTCGGAGATCATCCACTAGGATCAAGGTACATTAAAATAACCAAACCCTAAGAAAGGATACAATCTGGATCTAATCTCTAGCCACCAAGTGATCATCTAAAACCCTTAATCAGATCAGCTCTGAAGTGATCTAATTCTAGAAGCTTCCAAGTCAATGAAGACCAGTATCAACCAAGGATCCTTCCTAATCAATATACTCTTCAACATCATCCACTGGATGATGCTCTGGTACCTTGCAACCCATCAAAATCATCACCACCCACAATTCTAGTCAAAAACCCTAAATCTGCCAAATTTGGCTAAGTCTGGAAATCTGTTTCCAACATCACCTTTTTGAATGTCTCCCTTTCTCAACCCTTGTGAATTATTGGTAATGCACTTGAACCATATTGTAAACCATCCTAAGTACTACCAATTCCCACTCTTTCCCTTGGTTATATCATCCTCTTACCCACTTGTTCTTGATAGTTTTGCAGGCAAGAAAATAAATATTCTGGGAAATCTAGTTAACATGCCTACTTTGATAGAAGCTCACACCACCATACAACCTCCTCTGGACAAACTCCTTGCATGGTTGTATTATAATCATATAGGTCTATCAACATCTACTTCACTTGTTCCAAGTGGATCTCTGTGCTTCTTAAACCCACATGGTTTCTAAGGCATCATGACTCATCTGGTATGGCAGCCTTATTTTCAACAAAGTTTGCCATCACTTCCAGACCACCTCAAATGTAACCAACCCAAACTCCTTATGCCATGATCATCTATATGACTTGGTCTAACTAACCATCTACCCCATGCCCCAAGGGGAGATCTGGAATCCAAGATACAACCATGTTTTGATGGTATGAAATTAACCTCACCCTAGATCCTTAATCTAGGGTATTTCACCAAAATCAACTTGGATTCTCCAATACCAAGGTTGCAAATGCTTGCTACATCTTTCCCACATCATCTACCTTGATCACCAAGATTTATCAATAATTCTCCATAATTATTATGGCTCCAAATCTAATTAATCCCTTTAATAGTCAAAATCTCCAAAACTCCTCTCCCAAAGAAAGGTTTGGTTTTTGTCAAAACACTTCCCCAACTCTAATCACTCACTTAAAAAATAAATATTTTTGAAGAGTTTTATTATTTCTTTTTGCCTATTTTCTTAAATGGAAGAAATGGAATAATAAATGTTTTAAATACTTTTAAGCCCCAATAAATCTTGGGAAATTTCCCCTAAGTATGTATTCACCTTTGGGATCACCTCACATCAAAATCCAACAAGGTCCAATGTAAAAATATCAAATGAGCTCCAATACTTCACTTCTGAAGTTTTTGAGTAAATGGATTTAAGTGGACTTCTAATTCTCTGAAAAGTCCCAAATAAATCTCAGAGATGCATATTAACCCTACCCATCTACCAGCATCCTTATATCCGTTGGTCAAGATCAAAAATCAAGACATACCACTTGATCATCCTTTATGGCTGATTTGGACATTAACCTTTAGTACCCCAAAAACCAAATCAATCCCCATCCAATCTTCTCCAACAAGCCTCCACAGCACCACCCCTCACTCCTGGTCGTGCTACACTGTAGCTCACCACTATAGAAACCCCTTTCCTCTTGTCCCTTGTATTTGTCTATGAAGGAGACAAGTGCCTAGTCAAGTCTTGCTCTTTAATAAACCTTGCAGCAGCCATCCCACCTCTCCTCTGCCCTTCTACATGACCAGAGAACACCCACATGACCTACTCCACCGCCCAAGTCGACCTATCCCTGGCCAGCTCCATCCCTTTGCCCTCCCATGGTCTAAGTCCACCATGGACCCTTCCTCCTCGGAATGCTTCACCACCGAGCTCCAGTCCCTCCCTGGTGCACTACATCCCCTAGGAGAGCCATTTCCTTGCTTCGGATCTGCAAGAAAGAACTCGAGCATGAGCTCTCTTCCTTGATCTCCCCGCCCTCATTCTCCTTCAGGGCGTCTACCCTCTTCCTGATATACCTCCCTACGACCTCTGTTTATCGCAGGATCACCGGAGGCTGCCGCTCCAGCTCTCGGCCGAGCGGAGCATCTCCTGTAAACCCGACGCGCCCGAGCCCCATTTTTTCTCTGCAGGCGGCAGCCCTGCACTCCACAGGACCACCGCATCCCCTCCAGAACCTCTGCGTTGACATGCATGCTTCCCCGGGGCCTCCCCAGCAAGCTCCGGCGAGCTCCGCTTGGGCGTCTTCACGCGAACCGTTTCCCGGAAGCGAACCTACCCTTGACACCCATCCCAGAGGTCATCACCGACTACCGTGTCGCCCTGTCACCTCCCTGCCATCTCCCGAGCTCCCTAGGTAATCCACCGGCTGCCCTCTACTTGCGTTAGGGTTTGGCGTCGTTGTCCATCGTCACTCGATCGGGCGGCCCAGGGCGCCTCTTACCTGTTCGGTGGCCACCTTCATTGACAGGCAGGGCCGGCCTGTCGGGGAATTAAAATCCTACCCGCGCGTCGCCTCTTGTACCATGGGCCGATTTCCCCCCGGACGGCCCAGTAAATCCTAGATCCCAGCCCACTACCCCTTTTGGTTTTATTCTTTTTGCCCAGATCCAGAATTTTGGCCATCAGTTTAAATCGATTTGAAAATGTTAAATACCTCCAAAAGATCTGATACAAATTTCCTATGATACCTCGGGGTTTTGTCTATCATTCAGTATCAACATTGTAACAAATTATTAATTAGCTTATTTGTAATAAATCATGTACTGAGAGGTGTCATGTTTACCATTAAATCATTTCTGGGAGTTATACAACTCCAATTGAGGTAAACCCAAGTTCCTTTGGTAGGCACTCCATATACCTATCTCAGGGACTGAGCGTCATGCCAGGGTGAACATTAGTCTTCCCTTAGAAAAAATAACAAAAACAAATCATATATGTCTTTAAGAATCTCTCTAGTACAAACCATATCTACCCAACTCTAATGGATTATCTACGTCCATATCTACCCAACCCTAGGAGATTACTAATTTTTTGAGTCTCTGAAGATTTTTAGTGAATTAAACACTTTTGTATGAGGTTTTATCACTAGATAAATCACTACAGTAGATATGCAACTCCAAAAAGAGTGAATCCAAATCCTACAGAAAGGTATTCTAAAATCCTAATTTGTTCCCTTGGAATCAAATCAAAATATTTTGTAGATATAATTTGGTGAAAAAGACAAAACAGCTCTAGAACTGCCTTTGGGAATTTCCTGAGGGCATTCTGATAATTATTTTTACATGATTCCAACTCTTAGTGAACAAGTACATCAAACTCTACCTGACCATACAAGGAAATAATTTTTGGAGCTCCAGAACAGTTTTGGTGAATTATTTCCTAAAACTAGAGTATTTCCCACTAGAAAATTTATTATAAATCAATGGAAATTGATAATTTGGTGAAACCACTTTTGTTGGTCTCATATTATCACTACCTATATGTTGGTATCATATTTACACAATGGTATCATACATAATATGTCCTTGGTCCAAAACCCCTCTTAGGTAGTTCCTCGGCTATAAAACCCTAGGGGTGTTCATTCCCTTCTCCAAGGCCATCTCAATCTCCTAAATTCAATCCTCTCAAAAACCTAATAAATTGAGTAATGTGTGGTATGTTTGTCTGCTGTATTGTATTGATGCTTGCATTGCTTTATGTTGATTGTGGCCTTGTTTGTTTGCATGTGCTGTCTGGACGACGATAGTTGCGATGAAATCGGAGAGCAGGAGAAGTGGTAATTATTATTGGTATTATTGGGTATTCTAAAGAAGAAGTCTAGGGACACATATTGCCATATTGCTGATCATCAGGCAAGCCACCTTCTTGCTCATAAGCCTTGTCCTACTGTTTTACTTATGCATGTTTTATCTACGGTTTATCAAAGTTGCATTGTTTTACTATATGTTGATGTATATATATAAATATGGTAGTGGTTTGGCCCCTCCGAACTATTACACTTTTGTACTATTAAGTACAACCCCCTTGATGACACCTACTCGTCCCTAGTGTGGTAGATGGTGTAACACAGCATACCCCTTTGGAGATCCCGATTTAGCCGAAGCAAAGCTATCGGATGAGAAGACCCCGAAAAAAGTTTTACCAAATGTTTTATGATAAAACCTTGGTGAGGTGGGACCACCCAAGAGATGTTGAGAAAGAAAAAGGTTTTGTTTTACAAAATGCTGAAGGAAAGGTGGAGGAAAAAGGTTTACGAAAACGCACCCAATTCTTTGCAGTTTAGCTATAACAACTTAACCCGTGCAACCACATTACTCTGGAATGGGACAAGGCTGGATTTGATGTTTGTCTATTCTGGTATAAGCTGCCTCGTAACTACTACAGGGGATTGCGATCCCTGGAGGGTGGGCCTTCTCTGGACAAACGGTCCATGTGGGACATCGACCGGGAGAAGGAACGAAGGGTTTATGGACCTCCACGCATTACTATGAGCCCCTCATTGAAAGCGCACACTCGAAAAGTGGAAAAAGCGCTCTGGTTGGTCCTCGTTACTCGATGTCCCGGTTTTGAGGGGAAATAACACTCATAGGGTAGGCACTTATATTGGAGTGGGCATCTGGAGAGTCTTGATCGGTTACTCGACCCACGATCGGTGAAGATCAGGGTAGTGTACCCGGATGGTGTGGGTAAAGTGTACAACCTCTGTAGAGTGTAAATCTATTCGAATAGTCGTGTCCATGGTCATGGATGGGTTGGACAAACTTCTGTATAAGGGTGCTTGTTTTGTTTTCAAAAAGGATTTCGGAAAAGAAATGTCTTTGGAAATGTTTTGACCGTGGGATGGTCATAAAGAGAAAGGTTTTGACCATGGGATGGTCGGAAGAAGGAGAAAAGAGTTTGGTCGTGGGACGACCTGAAGACGGGGAACAAATGGGTGACCTAGTCCTGATGTTTTCCAAAACTTTTCAAAAAGGTTTCCAGAATGTTTACAAAGGTTTTCAACAAAGATATGTAGATGCTATATCTACAAGAGAAACTAATTGAGAAAAGAACCTCTCTTGGAGCCTTCCTACTACCACAGCCATAATGCATATCGTCTTGTTATTATTGTTAACTTAAGGTCGTTTGAGAGTACATTCAAAGTACTCACTGGCATTGTCCCTAGCTATTAACTTGGTCAGATATCAAGAAGGAGAAGATGTTGGCGACTATGCGAGCTAGGACGTTCTCCCAGTCAGTTGCATGTAGGTTAAGGCATGGCTTGGGCCCTACGCTTAACGAAGTTCCGCTGATGTTGATCGATGTAGCCATAATGGAAAATAAGGTATGACAGGTATTCGTTATGTATTGGATGTTTACTTTAATACTTATCGGTTATGTGCCACGACTAACTGATCATGGGATTGTGGTTGTATGCATAACAGGGATTCTCGAAGGATTAATCCGGGGGCCCCACAATTCACCTGTAGATGCACATCATATGGGATAAAGATAGTAATTCGCATATTCATGTGTAATTATTTAACAAAGATAAAATTTGTGGGCAACACATCTCGATATACTAGAGCCCCCACGAGTCACAAGCGTAGCAGTAGTCTTTTGATCCAACCATTGTAACCGCGAAGCACCGGGCTTACAACAATTATTAAGTGAAAACACAGATCAAAACCTTAAGAAGTGATGTTGCTGTTGTTCCCAAATGGATCGCTAAACAAAGACTATAATCCCCTTTATGTCACTGGGTTTCCTACGAGATCGCCTCTCACCAAGTAACTCGCCTCAAGAGTTTATCAATCTCTGGGATCTTGGGTACCTACAAGTCCATAGATCGAGACAGGAGACAAAGAAACAAAGATACAAATATCTATTCAATCAATACACAGTAATACCATGCATTAGATGCACATAATCACTACGAGGTTTCACCCTAACCCGTAGCCCGCGAGGACTACTCACTTATAACAATAAAATCAAGGAAATAAAACATTTTCAAAACACTTAGACTGAAATTAAATATTCTTGGAATGGCACCGAATCACAAGGAGATCTCAAGTACAAGTTAATGGATATGGCTATGGAGAGGATGGATGGTGGAGAGGATGAACTATGGTGGTGGATCTCCTTTGGTGGTGTTGTGATGCAATCTGTGAATGGCGGCCCTCTACGTGGAGGCTCGGACCTCAAAATATATACGTGCCTTCATGAAAGTCCTAGGGTTTGATGAGACGAAGACAATGCCAGATGATATGGGCGGGCTATACGGGCGGGCCTTGCCCGCACCAGTGGTCGTTAAAGCCTCTATCGACTAGTTTTTAATCCAAGATTGCTTGGCCGTGTAGACTTCCTCAACATCTTTATTAATGGCTCCTGATTTCACCTTAAAATCATGACTTCCTGCACAACACAATTAAAAACAATGGAATGCATATCTTTGTAATAATTATTATTTAGTAGCACGGCTAGAGAGATTTTTGGTTAATTACTTGACTAAAAATGAAGTTTAAATGCGGAGAAAGATGGCTATTTTCACAGCCATCAAAACTCCATGTTGATAGATTTTTGGAGTCTTTAATTTTGATCAATTGACGCTTGTAAGACTTTTCTGGAGATAATTAAAACTTCATTCAAAGTCTAAAGAAGAACAAACGACTAACCTATTGGACATCGTGCTTGTTGATATATATAGTCTATTATGTGTACTTATGAGCGAAGGATTTCGACTTTATATACTTTATCCAGAAATTTGAGTGGATATATGTGTATATTTACTTAATTAGAAATAAGTATGAAATATTTGTAAAATGTTCAAAAACTTTCAAGATGAAGTGGAAAATCATTGTAACAAGAAAATAAATAATTTATGATTGGATCTTATAGGAAGATATTTGAATTACAAATTTTAGCAAACACCTAAGATTTGAGAAATCGTTCCATTGATTTGTGTTTCCCAGAACACTGTAGGAGTATGGAGTGTTCGAGAGATGTAATTAAAGCTTCTTTGACATGGTAAGATCAAAGGTGTCATTTATAAAACTGTTATTTTATTTTGAAGATTAAGCTTTAGATAATACCATTTTTCACTGAAAAGGCACCATCATGATCCGTTGAATTGACTTCACATGAGTTATGACTTGGGATAAAACCCGAGTTGTCTTTTCTTTAATTTTGGTATGCTAGGCATAAGTAAAATGTTTACAACCAAAGTTAGATAAGCACATCTTTGGTGGTTATCCCAAAGAAATTATTGGGTATTCCTCCATAACACCGAAGACAAAAGTGTTTATCGCTTAGAACATTAAGTTTCTTGAGAAGGAATTTCTTGAGAAAAGTTAAGTGGGAGGACAATAGAACTTTGATTAGGTTGATGAACCCGAGCATGATGTGCTAAGTAGTGCAGCACCGGAAAGTCTCCCGGAGGTGGCTACAATGCTCATGTCTTCCATTACTCAAAGGTTGTGGTCACAGAAATCTAAATTTCTATTGAACCATGTAGGTTGGGTAAACAATCAAATAGTAATATTTGAGATTAAATTATTATTATTTGACAATGATGAACTGACTATATGAAAATAAGCGATGATGAACCCTGACTCTGGCAAATGGTTAAAAGCCATAAAATCCGTGATAGTTTCATACACGAGAAACCAAGTTTTTGAACTTGGAAGACCCTCCAGAAGGCGTGAAGCCTATCAGACGTATTTTGATCTATAAAGAAACAGACATGGATGTTTTACATCTATGAAATAGTCAACATGTCAGAAAAGAGTTTGTGACAATGTTTAAGGATTTTACTACGACAAGTTTCAATCTTTCGTAGCGATATTTAGTCTGGACGGATTATTGTAGCAACCACTACATATGTCAAATTGGTATATGATAGTTGAACAAATAAAACAACGTTCTTTTAATAGAATGGTTATTGAGGACGTATGCATGACACGGTCCGAAAGTTTTTGTTAATTCAAAGGATGCTAAAAGGAAATGCAAACTTCACTGGTAGAAGTAAGTATCGCGGAGTTAAAATCTTCGTCATGATGAAACTGTTAAAATGTTTATTTTTTAACCGAGAACCGTGGGGCAGTAGCCCCCCAACAAAATTATTATTAAAAAAAGAGGTTCACAAATTACAACAGGTAGACAAACCTACCTATATACAAATATACAATGCTAATGTAAAGAGGTTATCCAATCCATGAGACTATTCTTATGCTTTGCCTTAATGCGATGCTGAAGAAGAGAAATATCATGAGCAAATTGGCTCTTACATTTACCAAACGTAGATCTCTCCTGATTATATATATTGCCATTACGTATTAACCAAATATTCCAGCAGGATATAATCAATACCTCCATCAAGAAAGGTTTTCCAAAACTCCTCTTGGCCTCAGATAG
The DNA here is from genome assembly GCA_023614405.1 of Avena insularis. Taxonomy (NCBI): domain Eukaryota; kingdom Viridiplantae; phylum Streptophyta; class Magnoliopsida; order Poales; family Poaceae; genus Avena; species Avena insularis. The sequence continues at coordinate 537,030,091 of CM042690.1, forward strand.
TATCATTTGCATGTTGTCTTGTGGCTGCTAATCAATTTGTAGATAGTTTCAAATTCGGGCAATAAAATTACACTCAAAAAAAAGGTGGATTCTATTCTCATAGGCCCGTGTTGGACAAAGCTCACAGTGTGTGTCATCCGTGACATGCCAATGTCGACATTGCAATGAATCTCTCATATTTAGTCTATCTTGGAGTAGCAACCAAGCAAACATTTTAGTCTTCATGACACAGATCGATTTCCATATCCAGTTGAACACACTACGAACTTGAATATGTGCGAACGTGATTTTGTAAAATTTACCCGGCAAATAAATCTCATCCCAACTGTACGACCAAGTATCACACTAATTTAATAAAGGATTAGCTTGCATAATAGATTGGAGTTCACCAAGCTCCTGGTAAGCCAACCGTGATAATGGCAAGTAGAAATTACTAGTAATATCCTCCTAGACATATACTTGCTTAGCTTACATGTTCTTATGCAGAACATACAAGAACAATCGGGGGAAACACCTTGATTGGCTGAATGCTTTCATGCAAAGACCAATTATTAGACCAGAATAAAAATGTGTTGCCATGTCCATGTTTGATAGCAGACACACTTTGAAAATTATCAACCCATTTCATCACATCTCGCCACCAAAATGAACCGCAAAGTTGTTCCCCCATGTGGCACCTTATCCGGGTAGTAAGAGATCCATACTACGTCAACCCATGGAATGCTTCGGTTATTGTAAAATGTGTCCAGGAATTTAATAAGAACCGCATTATTCTTCTAAAAATCAACTATCCCAAGGCCACCATTCTGTTTTGTTCTACAAACCAACTCCCAAACAGCCAACGACTGTTTTGGTTCATCAAACTTGTCTCCCAAAGACATTGACAGAGGATTCTGTCTAGCTGTTTAGTCAAACCCTTTTACAATTGTAGCATACATAATAATTGCAAGGGCATGAAAGCAAGTACCCAGTTCATCAATTGCAGTCTAGCACCTTGTGAAAGGAAACTAGAGCTAGACGTGAGATTCCTTTCCAATTTGCAAACCAACAGCATGAGATTAGTAATAGTGGGGCGAGTTTTACCCAAAGGGAGACCTAAATATGTAAATAGCATCGACACCACTTGGCACCCAAAATCCTTCGCAAGAGGGCTCATCAGATCCTTTGGTATGTTAATTGGAATCATCTGAGACTTATTGAAGTTAATCTTCAGACCAGTGGATAAAGAAAACTTATATAATAGCCATTTGGGTGCTTTAATCTGATCCAAATCGGCTGGCATAATTAGTGATGTGTCATCCGCGTATTGAATGATGGGAAAATCCGCATCATTTGTCTCAATGGGCCTTGAAATCTCACTGTTTCTTACTAGCTCATTTACTGCACATTGAAATAGGTTGGATCCAAAAGTATATAATAACGGTGACAATGGATCATCTTGCCGCACCCCACGTTTGCAAACAAACTGCTTACCTGGAATACCATTCAACAAAATAGCAGAAGTTCCAGATGACAAGATAGCCCTCACCAACTTAAGCCAAAGATCATTAAATCCCTTGTGTTTCATTACTTGAATTATAGCTTCATGCTCGATTGTATCGAACGCCTTTGCAAAATCAAGCTTCACAATTACAATAAGCTTCTTAGAAACATGGAACAAATGCAAGTACTCGAAAGACCAGGACAAGCAGTCCTGAATCGACCTCGACCTTAAGAAACCATACTGCTTTTTATGTATGAAACTTAAAATTTTGTCCTACAAATGATTGGCTGCAAGTTTAATCAGAAATTTTAGGCACACATTAGTCAAGAAAATCGGCCGAAAATCATTGACTTCTGAGGGCGATGGCTTTATTGGGACCAAGGTAATGTACGAACCATTGATACTCTCTAAATTAAGATTATCGGCATGAAACTCATAGCGAGGCGATAAAATTCCATTTGAATTATGGGCCAACACCTCTTAAGAAAAGTTCGTTAAAGCCGTCCGGACTAGGTGTCACATCATCCTTTTTTTTCTCAAATGGTACCATGAGATCTTCTAGACCTTCAATCATGTGCGGTAGGTTAGTTAAATCAAATTGCATATCTATGCCATCAGATTTCCCCATTTTCTCCTTATAACTCGTCCACAGTAATCTCGTCATGGATTGGTGATCAGTAATCTCATTACCATTCTCATCTTGCAGCATAGTTATTGAATTTCGATGATATCTCTCGGACGCCATTGCGTGAAAAAAATTCGTATTGTCCTCTCTTTGCTTGATCCAGCGTATAGTGCATCTTTTGCGCCAATAATTGCATTCCTCTAACAATAGTTCATCCAAATGAACTTTGACAATTTTCTTAAAGTTGAATTCATATCTGAATAGAGGATGGTGCTTCTCTAAAGATTCCAGGAAAAATATAACATTGTTCTAGTTATCGATCAGAAGCTTCATCTTTGATAAACTAACGTGCCATTTCTTTAGTTCAGATCTCAAACTTTTAAGTTTATCAGCAATTACTACAGAGCTGTAGGATTTTCGAGAGGGTCTAGACCAACACGTGAATACACACTCATTAAAACGAGAAGGTCAACCCAATAATTTTCAAATCTAAATAGCTTGGACTTTGGAATATTAGTGTCGACATTAACAACACATGGCACATGATCTGAGCCAATCTTTGCTAGAGGAAGTACCATTGAGTTAGGATAGACTAATATCCAATTGGAACTAGTAAAAAATCACTCTAACTATTTCAATAACAGAGTTGACTGCATATTCGACCATGTATAAGAACAACCTTTCAATGGTAATTCCAACAAACCCAAGTGCCCAATAATCTTGTTAAATAGAAACATATCATTGACATTTCCACTAGACCTGTTTCAGTTATCTTGAGAATGAATGAAATTAAAATCGCCCAAGAGAAGCCAATTCTTAGTCATTGGAATTTGTAGATTCTAAATCCAAGAGACAAACATGTCTCTTCATTAGAGCCGATGAAGATACTTGCATTTGCAAAAAATTAAATGGAAGCGCTGAGACATATTTATAATACATTATGTAGAATACATAAGGTTGATTGGAAATGATATAACTTTTATTGACACAGGTTAAGAATTTCATTAAAATGAAGACTTCGATGAAAAACTTAGGAAAAACCAGAATATTAGACTTTAAAGTCTATATGGATAGATTGAGATGCTAATATGGTTGTGTAAAATATACAGAGATTAAATATTGAACAAGTTCAATATGGAAACAACAAGAAAGGTTCTTGCCGCATGGAAAGAGTAGAATCAATATTCAAGTGTATGGACACTTGGTGAGTGAAACAAGATTCAAGTATTTTGACACTTAGTGAGTGAAATCACATGAATATCTTGATCAGTCATGTATACCATGATATGTACATATCCAGATATGTCCTATGCTCTAAATGTTATGATCATTTACTAGGATGATTCATAAGATGATCATTGGACGATAGTAAGAATATTCTTATGAGTTCTAGAAGAATTGAGAATATATTCTATATGTATAGGTGACAAATAGGTCATTATAAAGTGTTACATTGATGCTAGAAAGATAGTTCATTGTAAAGTGTTACATTGATGTTAGACATATAGTTCATTATAAAGTATTACATTGATACTAGTTTTGTCACAAGATACAAATTAAGCTTATCTCAATTTAGGCTATAGATTAAGGTGGCACAATGTAATGGAAGAAAGTTCCATTATGGATTTGGATGAGTTTCAAAGTTAAAAAAAGTATGATAGATACTACAACGAAGGCTGAGTATATGACTGCTCTAGTTGCAGCTAAGGAGGGCATTTGTGTTTGTTAAATAAACTAGGTACAGTTCCAAGCGGGATAATACTATGAAGATCTATTGTATGACAATAGTATCAACATGTTTTAACCCCAAGGAACTAAGATCTCACCAAAGGACCAAATTTATACAATGCTATCTCATTTGAGAATGAGTGATGCATAGAGACGCAAAGACATGCAAATACACACATACCTGAAAGTGTCAGATCTGGAGATTAGGTTTACCATAAGCAAAGTGTATGAAGAAACACCAGAAAGCCATAGGTGTTAAAATGTGCAAGTATTAACTAGATTATTGACTCTAGTGCAAGTGGAAAACTGAAGAGAATATGCCTAAGAGGCAATAGTAAAGTGATTTTTATCTTATTCCATGTTCATGATAAATGTTTATTTCTCATGCTAGGATTATAGGAAACATTAATGCATGTGTGTTTAATAAACAAACCAAAGTTCCTACTAATGCCTCTCATTACACTAGCTCGTTCATTAACAGATGATCAAGATCTCCTGATCATGAACATTGGATGTTGTCAATAAGGAATCATACCATTAGAAGAATGTTATGATGAACATACACCCAAAGTAGATTTAGCAATATGATCTAGTCATTAAGTTTACATTGCTACATCAAACACATAAAAAGTATTCCTAGTCCTTAGACCATTAGATCATGTCAATCACTAACACTGGAAAGATGCTTTGATAACATCAAACGTCACACCATAACAGTGTGACTATAAAGGTGGGTTCAGGTATTGCGAAAGTGTTATGTTGAGGCTCATGGATCAAGAGTGGGATTTGTTCATCCTAATAATGGAGAGATATACTCTAGGCCCTCTTGGTAATATCACATCAGTATCGCTTGCAACCATGTGACTAGGTCATAGGGTTGTTGTATCACAGAATGAGTAAAGAGTACTTGTCGGGAACGAGATCGGACTAGAGTATGGTTGATACCTGTATCGAATCTCGGACAAGTAACATATCGCGAGACAAAAGGAATTGGGTATGACGTTGATGGTTCACACGATCACAAGAGTTATCGTTGAATGTGTGGGAGTGAGTACGGATCTCCAGGTCCTGCTTCTAATTATTGATAAGAGAGGTGTATCTATCATGTATGCCTTATTCATGAACTGGTAGGGTGACACACTTAAGGTACTCCGACACTAAGTGGTAGATAAAGCATATCCGAGAATAATTTTGTTAGAGCTAATTTTTTCGATGATCACCGAAAGTGTTTCGGGTCAAATTGCTGAAAATGGTTTCAGATGTGATATCGAAACAATGCAACGAGTTTTATGCAAATGTTTGTTGATTAAAGTAATTAACAAAAATTCTGAATAAAATAAATAAAAGAGTTTTATTTAAATAAAAAATGCACCTATGCTAATTGGTAATAAGTGCATGTGAGTGGAGATGGAGTTTATGTGAGTGGAGAGTCGACCACATGAATGAGGGAGAGGTGGGGGCACCCTCCATGGCCAGCGGCCATTCCCCCTTGGGCTGCCTCCTCCCGTATAAAAGGATCCCTCCTCCTCCTTTCCATTTGCACCACCTCCTCGTGAACGTTCTCTTCCCCCTCTAGCATTTTCCCCACGGCCTCGGATTAGCGAGGTACATGTTCTGTTGGATTCTCGTAGTAAGATTTATATACTCCTTCCGCTGCCATGATGGAGTGGAGGCGTGGAGGTTGTTGGGAGCTGGATGTGTGCATGAGGATGGATATGCTCCTGGGTTGCAGCGTTCTTCAACTCGATCTTGAGATCGACAAGTCGTCGACTACATCACCATCAAAACCAGTTTTCGTAAAAGTTTTCGGTCTTCGAGGTTAAGTTATTATGGTTACTCTCTTACTCGTTACTAGCATCTACTAGATTAGATCTTGGTGAAATTGGTGTTCTTATCATAGGAATTTTTTTTTATGTTGCGAACCCTTCAACTCCATCGGCAGGGATTTTGGATAGAGTTTGGATGGAAAGATTGTGGGCAAGAGGATGAATGTGTGAAGGAATGGCACTGACGAGGCTATTTTAATAATGGGGGGAGGCGAGCAGTGGAGGCGCATTAACCCCGATGTGTGCCCCCACGATGGGACACGTCGATGCTTCCAACTACCGCCTAACACTGCAAAATTATGCCCCGCTTCGGCTTATTAATCTTGTTTCTTTGCCTTTGCAAAATTGTGGAAATACGATGCATTTCTATCTCCAAGTTGTAGCTAGTTAATTTTGCTGTGATGCACCTAATGGATCTCCTCTAACTCCATGAGCTTCTTTATTTCCATTGCAATCTCTTTCTGCTTAGCAATATTTTTTATAGAAAAATGTTAGTAGCAACATTTTCCAACTCCCCTACGCTGCACGGATCCGACCTCTAGTGTGTTTCAGAACAGTACGAACCCGTTTGTGCATCTGAGTATGCACACTAGCCAATATTCCCACCAAGCTCCCACTCAAATCCTCACTTTTATTTGATGTGGCCTCCACCACCTCCTGGAATTGGGCCTCCATAAGCCACCTTGCTTCCAATCTAAGCACAGCCAGCCCATTAGTGTCCTGTGTCGGTATATCTTCTAAGATGAGTAGTAGAGGACGATGATCCGAATGACTATACAAAAAGTTCTCAAGAACAACCCCCTCAAATTTGTTCTTCCAATCTTCATTCACAAGGGCTTGATCCAATATCTCCCTGCTATCACCCCGGTACCATGGGAGTTTGTCTCCAATATATCCCATACCATAGAGGTTACAATCATCAATTGCATTTCTATAAGCATGCACATATCAAGTTGAGTTGGTCTCGGGTTTCCCCCTCTTTCTCAAATGGATACATAATTTTGTTCATGTCTCCAATCACTAGCCATAGCATATTACATTGAGAATGGAGATCACGCAATCTAGACCAAGATAGGTGTTTATTCTCACACTTTCATTCTCCATAGAACCATGTAAAACGCCAAATATTTTCAAGGCCTCTGCCAATAGTTATGTCAATGTAACTATCACATTTATACCGGAGTCCGACACCAACCTTGATAAACCCCCAAGTGCAGGGATCATTGTAGTACAATTCTATAAGTATTTGAGTGTCCAACCCATGAGGAGCTAAAGGTAAACTATCTATTCTCTAAATCCCTATAACCCACTTATATGGCCTTCTATGCAATGCTAGGAACTAGAGTGTGTATGGTTGTTTTTACTACTAACTAGAAAAAGGTAAAGTGCTCAAAGTAAATATTACAAGTAAACTATTGCAAGTAAGGCGGAGTTAGTGAAGTAGTAGAAAGTTTTTCAAGGGAGCAAATGTTTAGGAAAATTTTTATTTCATTTGTTTGGTTGTCACAATTAGTAAAGCACATAGATATATTTTTATTGGTTCTTCTAGAGAGGACCAATGGAGAGGTGCATCCATAACATGAGAAAATACACCCCTAGTGATTCATCCCGAGGCCAACTAAGAGCAAACAAGGGAATTATTAGGACATAACTTCCAACCACCATTGTAAGTTTTAAGGTACCCACAATTATAATCCCCTGTTAGTTAACCATGAATTAACATAACATGCATATCTAAGACTTTGGATCTGGTTTCTGTCGAACTCCATCTATCCCTCCTCCTATCAGCATGCAATGGTGACAACCTTATGCATCCCCCAACATATGTGTGCACTCATATATTAGTATATAAGATCATCATATAAGGTAACATACATTTGAATGCAACCATCAAGAAACTATTTCACAATTGCCATAAACAAGTAACTACTCAAACATCAACATAGAGACATAATAGATTATAGGAAAATAATAGATTGCATCACACCTCATGTTTGGAAAGATATTACAGTAGGGGATGATGGAGAGTTCCTGTATATGGTGACGGAGAGGTCCCTCGCCAAGGTGGAGAGGTGGCCACAGCGAGGAGGAGAGGTGGTGGCAGGGCAGGGCGGCGGTGCCCTACGCCTCCCTAGGGAGGCGGCTGCCCTTGGGGATGGAGGCCCCTTGCCCCCTCTTCTTCCTTGGAGATGATGTTGGTGTTGAGAAGATCATCCCCCTCCTTGGCGACTTCCAAGAGGGAGGAATTTCATGACTATGGATGGATACCTCCAAAAATAGGGTTTCCCCTCAATATATAGAGGTGGAGATGCAATCTAGGCCTCTTGGGAACCTCTAGAACCTTCCTAGAGCTCCCTTTGTCCTTTGCAAGATCATTGGGTAGTGACTTGGCTAAATCTATCAAGTATGGGAAGAGTTAGAGTCAATCACGTCACGAATTCTCGGAATCCCGAAACTTCTTCTGTACACTTCATTTATCCGGGAGTAAAAGTCACGTCCAGACTCTGTTTCAGGAAAATTTTATGTCTAGGATCATCAGCGTAAAATTTCCACAACTTTTATATTTTCACCTTTTCCATTTGACGCCATCTTCTGGAGCTGTTGCGGAAACATTTGAAAACAATTCTACAGGGATAGATTTCAGCAAACTCCGAATTTCACCATAATGACCAGTTTCCTTCCATATTCGCGTATTTCTAGCACAACAAAGTGAGAAATAAGAACTTGTGCACTTTTTCAACTATTAGTAGATTAGTACCAATAAATATAATAAGGTTGCAAGATAATGGGTATTTTGGCATAACAAACTACAAAGTTCATGATGCATTTTACATATATCAAGCATCCCCAAGCTTAACCTATGCTTGTCGTCGAGCATAAAGGTGATAAAACTAACATGAACTTTGGAGTTTATTGTTGTTTAACATTATAATTCATGATTATTGAAACATAACACGTCAAAAAGTTTACTCCATAAAGAATAATAGCAAGCAAGCATATATGAAGTGAATATCTCATAAACTTCATCCATGTTTACCAATATATCAAGCTTGTGTAAGAACAAAGGCACAAAGTACTATGGACAATGAAACATGTAAAGAATAAAAATGCAAATGCAAGATGTCCTACTTTGGTCATAGAATCTTAAGTTTACTTTTCTTTTTGACTCTTTGAACAAGGAGCTGCAAGCATTGAGATACATTGAACTAAAACTTTGGATAAAACATTGGTAAGCAAGAGTGTGATTCCAGGTATAAATGTGGTATTAAAGTTAAAGTAAATATACTCCTTATATTCTTAACATGTTCAATGTAAACTATCTCATTCCCGTTGAACACAATTTTCTAAACCACATGCTACTCAACTTAGGCCACAAGATGTTCATCCTAGTATGCAAATAGCTCCACATGAGGTGGCACTGAGGTGCCTCATGCCCCCTTGTACGAGTGGTCCTTAAAATTTATGTTAAAAGATTAACCATCCATACTCAAATGATAGGACAAACAGATAAATGGGCATCCTCCACCTCTCACTTTTATTTACAATTTTCATAGATTTTTATTTAGATCGGTTTCATGTGAATGCCCATGCTGTAACTTTCTACCATGACACATGGCTTAGACTAGTGGTCCAATGCTCCCTCTAACCTGTATGCATACTCAAAAGATTTTGATTACACCAGTGCATTTCACACCGTTAGACAGCCATCGCCAAAAGTACATGATATCAACAACTAGCGCTTGAGTTGAAAACGTTCCCCATATCATCATGGTTCTGATAATAATAAACTCATAGCATGTCATGCATATAACTACATATCTCATTTCACAATATTAATTGTTCATTTTATTTCAAGCAATTGTGCTTCTTCATAATTAACCCCTAATCTTACTTCTAAAGCTAGATCAATGCAACTTACTTTATATGTAATAGGTATAGCTGACACTACTAAATGCAAATAGTCTCAAGGGAATTTGGCTTCACAAGTCTTTGCTTGCTTCATTAAATTTTGGGCTAGCGAGGGTAGGAATTGTTGACCATCTACATGCATGCATGTTAAAATGTACATAGTACTACTCATTTATTAATAAACAAGATCAACTTAAAGATAACCATATATGTTGTAAATAAGAGCTAGCACTATATATGAAACTTACATACCATCATCATTTAAAGAAAATAAACAGTCCAACAAGAACGTGATAACATGCATAACATATAAGACAACTATTATTTCTTCCATTTGCCATTCTTTTAGCATGCATCCAATTTATTTTATTTCTACAACAACTTTATTGATAGTGGTCTTGGCAACATGAATAAAATGCAAATTTAACATAAAATTAAAGATATAGACGCTCTAAGTTTATGCAAGTTTTTATGTTGCTCAAAAAACAAAGTTTCAAGGTTTGCAAATCGGGTGTTGTTGGAGTAGAGGGATGCATGGGCACCCCCAACCTTGAGGTGTTAACCATTCCTGAATATTTTGTGCTTGGTGTAGAGGGGATACTAGGGAATCCCCAAGCTTATGGTTTTCACCTATCTTGAATATTTCTCAGTTTGGTGTTCCTTCATTCCCTGTGAAGAAACTTCAACACAAAAACTCTCCCATTCTTTTTCTGCGGGTGACATTAGTGGTATATAGATAACATGAAAAATGCTGTAAAAAGCCCCAAATAAAATTTGATTTTATATCTACAGAGAGTTGCTTAAGTGGATACCATCCAAAAAATATAAAAAGACTAATAAATAATCAAATCAAAGCTCAAAGAAGCCACTTTTGCAACCAAAGGCAGAATCTTCCAAGAAAAATAGTAGCAACAAAACATAATTGTTTTAGCACACTTAAACATGTTAGGAATTTTTGCCAATTTTGTTGCTTATAGAGGATGAAAATTTGCAACTTTAGTTTAAATCTGAGCACAATAGAAGTTAAAGAACTCTGTAGAGAATTTTTCTCGTGAACATCAACATGCTAAAATCTACAGCTTTGCATATATGTTTCAACTTTAACATCTAAAATGGGTGAAACTTGGTACTTTATTTTTATAAATTGTAGAAACATATAAAACTTTATTTTAATAGAGTACAAATTTTAAAACCAAAAATCAAAAAGAAGCAAAAATAACCAAGAAAGAATCAAGAGAAACAAGCAAAGAAGAATCAAAATCCTTTTATTGTTTTTGTTTTACCAAAGAGGAAAAACAAGAAGCAAACAAGAACCAAATGATCAAGAATAAAATCTTTTTGTCAACTAAATTTTTTATTTTAAAGATAAGAAAAGTTTATAAACAAAAAGGCAAAAAGAAGCAATAAAGAACCAAAGAAGAATCAATAAAAAGCAAAGAAGAAAGAAAATCTTTTTGTCATTTTTGTTTTGTCAAAACGCAAGGAAGAAGAAAATAAAAACCAAATAAAGAAACATAAATATTTTTGCTATTTTAGTTTTTAAAAACAAGAAGCTAAAGTAAAACCAAATAAAACAAAAGGAAAATATAGCATGGTTTCCACAAACATACAAAATAAAATATGAGTAAAACTAAAACATGAGATTCGAGTAATATTACTTGAGGTTTTTTGAAAGAAGAGGGCGATGCATGGACATACCCAAGCTTGTGGTTTAGCTAGTTTTTGTCCTCTACTCCTTTCTTATCATATCATGTTTCATATCCAATAAATAAATAATTTTATCTCCATGATACTTTTAGTTCCTGCAAAATGGTTAGTTCTCCATACAAATGATATAATAGTTTCAACCAAGATGCCAAATCACTTATTATTATGAAACCAATTTATTCAAGAAGTAAATATATACAAATAAAACACACTTTTTATTTTGTTTTGTTATGGGATTTTTTTAATGATACAGACTTTGCAATGGTTCCATTGGCATGAACAACACATGCTCAAGGTCGACCCCAACTTATACATTGCTCATCCTTATCATTTACTTTCCCAAATTTAATTTTTAGTTAAAATCTTACAATAATTGCTAGATAACATTAGCTAAAGTTATTTTACATGTTACAAAGATATCAAGATGTGCTCAACTGAATAGTATTTCAAAGAATATGGAGCACACCACAAAGCACATGACTATTGACATTTAAGTCTAACTTTCTTCCTATGCATTGGCATTTTATATATGAATAAATAACAACAACTTTTTGTTATCCAATGCACATGATGATCAGTAGCTTGCATTTTAAACAAATTGGAAACATAAAGAGGGCTCTTATCTCTTCCTCTTTCATAGTATTTGCAGGCATCAAAAGTAAACTAAACAACATAACTTTGCATAGAATCACCATACAAAGACAAGTCATCTAATGAGGATAATGGATTTTCTAACTCAAATATATCACTTTCATTCTCCCATATACTATATACAGTGGTTCTACATAGAGGACTATTAGGCAATAAGAAATCACTATCATTATAAGAAGAGTTGTTCATGGGAATTTGTGTGTTACCATTATTGGGAGTTGGAGATGGTAGCTTCTCCATTCTTCCTCCACTTCTTCTTCTTGCTCTTGTCTCCTTCCCTTTGGGATGCATGGGCATCCCCAAGCTTAGGCTTTTATCCTCTTCTTCCTTAGCATTTTCAACATGATTTCTTACATTCAAACCATTAGTGCCTAAAGGAATATTCAATATTTTAACATATATGAGCAACATATCTTTCATATTATTGTGAGCCTTGCGATAAGGCTCCAGAGCATATTCTATTATCTAGTTTTTTGGGGTTTTAGTTTTATATGCAAGGTACTGAAAATAAACTAGCAATGCAAACAAGAATACAAGCCTAGCATTACGCTCCCCGGCAATGGTGCCAGAAAAGTGCTTGATAACCCCCAAGTGCAGGGGATCACCATAGTACAATTTGGTAAGTATTTGAGTGTCGAACCCACGAGGAGCTGAAGATAAACTATGTATTCTCTAAAGCCCTATAACCCACTTATATGGCCTTCTATGCAATTCTAGGAACTAGAGTGTGTATGATTGTTTTTACTACTAACTAGAAAAGGTAAAGTGCTCAAAGTAAGTATTACAAGTAAACTATTGTAGGTAAGGTGGAGTTATTAAAGTAGTAGCAAATTTCTCAAGGGAGCAAATGTTTAGGCAAATTTGTTATTTCATTTGTTTGGTTGCCACAATTAGTGAAGCACATAGATATCTTTTTATTATTTCTTCTAGAGAGGAGCCATAGATAGGTGCATCCATATACATGATTTGTCCATGATTTGTCCTACTAATTTTCCCTATGCATGTGTAGTGTATTTTTATAGATGCATGTGTAGGTATTACTATGCTATGTTATATCCTGTGTATTATGGTAGTAATATCTTGTAGTTGGGCTATCGTATATTAGAGTGCTTAGACATGTTGTAAAGACGAGGAAGGGATTACACCATGCTATGGTATAGTATATGTTTTGCTCAACTAAAACAACATAATGTCAATGAACTACCTGGACAGAGTGGTTGGTTTGTTATCGGAGTATGAATAATGGTGGGGAATGCCGCCCAGGTACTGAGAAGGATTAGTTACTTTATTGCAGTAGCTTATGTGTGCAACCATGTGCCATTAAGAAATGGGTGGATGGTTGGACTTAGTAGGTCATGGTGACTCGAACCCAGCGTAGCCAGAGATGTAGTGAATGGTTAGGTTGGACCGGTGCACGGCGGGTTTGGGAAACTACTTCCCGCACTGTCTCTTCTTGGACTTCTCCCTATCATAACACAAAATGAGTGTGATGGTATGAGCGGGTTGGCCAGGTCATATGGGTAAAGTGTACAAACCCCTGCAAGGTGTAAAACTAAGTGCTTAGCCATGTTCCCAATTACGGACGATTGAGTTGCTAGATATTGAGGCTATGACATATTTCTCACTCATTCTTATTTCATAATTACTAAAATTTGATGAGTGAACTTAATGGGTTGCTATGAATCCAACTTGGCTTATAAAAGTAGGACAAAAGTATTTGAAAATGCAAGCTAGCCAAAGCTCCACTTAGCCAAATAAGCATGTAGATGCTAGGTATATTGTCTCCTTACTTAGCCCTACTTTCCATACATTCAAAGTATTGACCACTCTGTGGCTACAATTTTTTATGTTACAGGTTATCCCGATTGTTATGAATGATCTTATAGGTCATGAACCTCCACTCGACATTTGTTCGCCTGTGGCATAATTGAAGATGGAGCCTATTATTTCTTTATGCTTCTATATGCTATTTGAATTATTTGAGCTAGCTTTGAGCTATGCATTATGTAATAATTTCAAATTCTGGATCATTCGATGTAATAAAGATGCACTATTATATTCTTTGGTATTCATTTGTACTGTGTGTGTCAGTGAACCGATCCAAGGATTGGCACTATACATAGGAACTCAGCCTTATCAGGTGAGGGTGTTACAGGATGGTATCAGAGCAGTGTGTTGACTATAGGATCATCACCTAGGAATTGAATAGGAAAGCCATAGGAAATTATAAACACTATTCCATTCTATCTTTTCTCTTCTTACACTTCCTTCTAGAATCTTCTTATCACTTCAATTCCCATACTCTTCTCTTTTAAAACATAGAAGGAAGACTCTTTCTAGGATGAACTCAAAATGTTGTACTAATTAGATTTCTTGTAATCATTGATCTTTCTTTTCTAATCTCATCTTGTTCAAAACTTGTAGATGAACACTCGTGCGAAGAAGTGCGAGATTAAAGAATAGTTAGATGATGGCCGCCATATAGTTTCTGTAGGATCTCGTTTAGATCTAGTCATCGATCATTGCAAAAACTTGTGTGTTAGTTGGTTTGTTATGTTTACATTGTGCTATTTGGTACCCCAAAGTTCCAGAATATTTTTGAGAGATTTTATAGTATATTAATGAAGGTTTTTATTAAAAAATCGTGATATTACTACTGTAGTTTTATGCTTCACCTATTGTACTGCGCGATTTTTCATATTTTACTGGTAAATGGGTTGTGCTCATATTTTAGGATCTGGTTTGTAATTTCATGTGGTATAAGAAGAAAATCAGCAAAAAATCCCGATGAGTTTAAGGTGCCGAGAAAAATTCGTGAATAGTGTTTTAGTTTCATGACAGATTCTGTCCATTGCTTTAAAGATTGTAGGTTCACCCCCAAATGAATTTTAGTCAAAGGATAACTATTTGTGGATGGTATGCCACTAAAACAAAACTTCTAGAACATAAATAAAATTATTTTGGCTAGTGTTGTTTGTAATGATTGTTTGCTTGTGTATCAATTGATTGTTTCATATAGTCATGGGTAGTAAGTCTTCTCTATTCTTCTATCTATAACTTGTATATGCTGTCCTAATAGATGTGTAGGGTTTCTCCAACCTTCAATGAGGTTGATCCCTCCTGTGTTTACAATGCTAGTCCCTGGATAAATAGCTAGCATCCATAGTTAAGATGTAATATCAAGAAACAAAGGTCATAATATAACTTTATAACCAGGAATAACATAGTTTTATTACATCATACATAGCTCATTTGGCTATTACATTACATTGCAGCGGAATAACTACAGTCATGGGGTCCTTCATCTTCAAAGTGCCACAGGCAGATGTTGGTTGTAGACTTTGTAATCCTAATCAATCAATCTTCACTAAAAACAATCAAACCTGCAACATTACAAGTTACAGCCACAAAGGGTCAATACATTTGAATTGTATTGGCAAGTGATACTATATTAGTATAGTGGAGTCTATCATCTATATGCATTTGGCTAAGTGGAGTTGAGGCTTGCATTGCTCAAAATAGATTTTCCTTATCATTTTGAAAATACTAAGTTTTTGTTTTGACAAAATCATTTTTCTCAATCAAAGGTTTAAGATCCTTTACAAGGCATCTCTCAATCAAAGATTGAAGATTTCAAACAACACTTGTTCAAACCACAAGCTTTAACTTAGAAATTTGAATGATGAGATTCTTGATTGCTTCCATGTCTTGATGCTCAAATTGTCCTTTACCAGGGACATGGCTAAGTACTTAGATTTTACACTCTGCAGAGGTGGTGCACTTTCCCCACGAGACTTGGTTTCCCAAGACAAGATCTTTCAGAAGCCTTCCCTTAGACCAAAATGGACGCGCTCCAACCTATCAAACACTACCACCAACTGTCCATATGGCTAAGTTCTTGCAACCTATATGATCATGGCAGAGCCCATATTGCCAAGTGGTTGCACTTGAAGCTTCTCAACATTTGACATCTCAAATCTCTTTGTTCCTGGGTGGCCATCCACAAGTGAGATACACAAGGTCAACCATAAACATGGGCCTTGTGAACCACTCAACCAAAAACCACCAAGCAAGTCCCATTCCACCCAGGTGATTCATTAACTTAGTTGTTTTATTAAACAAAACACAAGTCCTTAGACTTAGGATATTTTTCCATAGTATGAATATATATTCCACCCATGTTTTCTATTAGCTAGGCTAAGCTTGATAGTAATAGGAATCTTAACTTAGGAAAATTTCCACTAAGGTTTCATCTACTAGGTTTTACTATAGCAAGGTTTATACTTAGCAAAATTCCATGCAAGTTTTACTTAGCAAAATCACTAATGCATAATGAAAGTAATGGGATAGAAAGTATGAAGCATCACTTGCCTTTTTGGTAGAGGGTATAAGTTCACTCCTTGTCCTTGCAACAATCACACTCTTCAAGTCACTACAAATCAATCAAGCAAGGCACAAACTCAATCTACCAAACAAGCAAAACAACACACAAAAATAATAAAAACAAGCAATGCATACAAGCATGCAAAAGATTGTTTTATTTGTAAAAGTGGTTCCTAATGGGTCATAAACTTTTGAAAACACCTAATGGTCATTTTATAAAGTGGCAAAGTCATTTGCAAAAGGTTTCTCTTCATAAGCCATTTTCAAAACAAAGTATCATTTTATGTGGTGTAGAAATTTTTTTACTAGGGCATTAATCTATAGGGTTCACCAAATATGTTTTCAAATCACAAAACTTGGGGTCTAGGGTCAGAGAGTTTAAAACAAAACATTTTCCAAAGGTTTTCTTCCAAAACTCTTTTTAATAAATAAACCACATTTCTATTTGACTAGAAATGGTTTTAAATCAAAGAATCATTATTTTATTTCACCAAATACATTTTTGAGTCCACAAAGTGTTTCCTATGGTCAGTAGGTTTGATCCAAAACATTTTCCCAAAGTTTTCTTTACAAAAACATTTTCATAACCAAAATCTTTATTTTCATTTGGCTAGAAATGGGCTAAATCAAGTTTTCCATCCTAAACTTTACCAAATTCATTTTCCAAATCATGGGTTGGTTCCTAGGATCAGTAAGGTCACAACAATCCATTTTGCAAAGGTTTTAACCCTAAAATCATTTTTAAACAATTTTTATACTCTAAACAAGCACACAAAAGAAACTGCAAAAACAAGCAAACTAACAGATACTATTTGCTAAACCATGGGCATGGTTGGTTAGGTCTTGCTCTCCTGAATCCAACGACATAAAGTTTGCAGAATTTGGACGTGGGGTTTGAAACTTACAAGGGTTTGAAAATGGCATCAAAATCTGTTTTCAAATTCTATTTCAGATCGTCTGGTGCCACGCGTCCTAATATCATTCGTCGGTACCGCTTCACTCGGATTGCACAGCTGCAGCCGTTGGATCAAGTCAGATCGTGCGGCACAGGATCACCACTTACCCCTTTGCTAACGTTCTATCGTATCCATCAGATCCAGATCCTACGGTTGCTACTGCCTGGCCAAGAACTGGCGGCGCTCAATGGTGGCTACCGGTGGCGGAGCTGTCAGTCGACGACAGTGCCGATGCTACAGGAGGTGAGGGAGAAAGGGGAGATGCTCACCGGGCTCAGGGGGTCACGGCTATGCTCAACGTGCTGATGGCTCGACGAGGGGCGCGCAAGGTTGCGGTTAATTGCTCGCCAGAGATGTGGACGGCGTCAGATGGTCCTGGTGCTCGTCGAGGGTGGAGCTGTGGTTCGCCCCGAGGGAAAATGAAGACGCATTTAGTCGCGCAAGGTCAAGGCAAAGCTTCTGACGTGAAAGAGAGGGCTCGGGGTGGTCGGATACTACTTGTGGACGTCGTCGGAGAAGAGGCAGACGACGGTGCTGCAGGTCATCGTCGAAGACGAGGCTACTGGTCACGAAAAGACAAACAGAAGTCAGGGTTAGTTGCGCAAGACCGAGGCGAGTGAGGGAGTGTGAACGAGGAGGCTCGGGGCGGTCAGCGTTTACCGGGGGACGTCGCCGCAGTTGGAGCAGACGGTGGCATTGGCTCGGGGAAGACGTTGCGGCGCTAGGGACGACGCGAGCTGCGGCTGCGAAAGGTTCATCGGGGAATGCTGAAAGCGATTGCGTGCTCGAGGAGGAGGAGGCGTGTCTGGCGGAATCAGCGAGAAGGGTCATCGAACAGCGGCATGCAGAGAGAAATGGAGGCAGCCTGGTGGCTTTCTGGCGATGGGGTTTGAGGAAAAGAAGAGAGGAGGTGATTTAACTAAGCGTGGTCGCGGGATTAATCGTCGAGCATTTACCGCAATTTACTCAGGAGTTAACGGCAGGAGAAGCGGCCGGGATCCTCGGGTGGGTGGAGAAGATGGTGAGGTGGCAGTGGGGGCCGGCGTCAGCGAGAGGGAGAGAGGAGGAGTGGGTCCCGGTTGTCTGTGACTGAGTGAGTTCTTTCCGCGGTGAGAAAACGGTTAGCTCGGGTGAGAGGGAGAGGTGGGCTGCTGGGCCTTAGTGGGCTGCCAGGTTGGGTTGGGTCTGTTCTATTTTTTCTGTCTAAATTCTTTTTCCTTTTCTATTTCTATTTTCTGATTTGATATTCAAACAAATGATTCAAACAACAATTCAAACCATTCAAACAAACACCACACTTCACAACTTAGAACTTGGTTCTTTTTATTAACATAAACCAAATCTCAAAATAATATTTTTATTCATTTTTAGGATCCATTCAATAATTAAATAAAATGGATCTTTAGTTATTTAATAAAATAGGGTTTGATTTAACTAATAAAATTTCCATTTGAAATCCAAATACTTTCAAATTCAAATCAGTAGGTTTTATTTGAAAATAAAGAATACTTGGAAAACTTGTTTAAAACAAAATAACCTTTTATTTTAGGTTCCATTAATAATTAAATAGAATGGACCTTAGTTATTAAATCAAATAGGATTTGTTTTAATAAAATATTTATTTTGAAATCAAAAATAAAACCAAAACCATTCAGTAAGTTTTATTTGAGAATATAAAATATTTGGAAAACTTATTTTAAATAGATAAATAAGTTTTGATGTTTTGGAAATAGTAAAACCTTTATTAATAAAACTTGGATATTTAAATATTTTTTATTTTATTTTAAATAAACCTCTACTATTTTAATCAAAGCAAAACCTTTTGTTTCAAAGTCTTGGCCAAGGTTTAATTTGGCTTTATAAAATAATCTTTATTTAAAATATTTCTTTTCATTTTGAGAACCAAAACCTTTGGAAAACTTATTAAAATAATAAGTTTTAGTGTTTATTTAAAAAGAAAAAGCTTTTACTTTAATAAAATTGGATATTTAAATCCTTATTATTTTATTTAAATAAATTTTTACTCATTTTATCCAAACAAAATATTTTAATATAAAAGCTTGGCCAAAATTAATTTGGCTCTTTAAAATATAATCTTTATTTATAAATCCACCTTTTCATTTGAAAACAAAGTCTTTTCTTAAAAGATCCAAAATAGTGTTTCCAAAAATATTTTTTTTTCCTTTATTAAATGTTCATCTTTATAAATCCCTTTAGGATTTAATTGTTCAAAATAGGTTTGAAGATTCCCAATTGGACTCAAAAGTTTCTTCTGGCCCTGAAAATCAATAAAGTTTTTATTTTATTCATTTATTTTTCACATTACAAGATTTGGAAAATCTTGGGATGTGACAAGATGCCACCCCATCATCAATCCACTGAGATGGAGAAGCTCATGGAAGCACAAGCACAACTAGTACAAGTGATGACACAGTTCATGGATAACAACAACAACAACAACCGAAATAACAACAATCCCTCACCTCAATAGGACCTACTCATCAACTTTCTGAGGCTCGGACCACCGGCATACTCAAGTTCCTCCAAGCCTACTATGGCAGATAATTGGTTGCAAAGAGTTAACAAGATCCTAGTGACTGTTGGCTGCACAGATGCAGAGAAGGTGAGGTTTTCCACTCACTTATTGGAAGGACCTGTAGCAAAATGGTGGTACAAGTATTAAGTCACTGACCCCATAATGCAAGTAACATGGAACATTTTTCAGAAAGTATTTCGCGATTCATATGTTTAATCTGAAGTCATGAATTCATGTCAGAGAGGATTCTACAATCTACACCAAGGAAAGCATACTATCACGGAGTACATTGAAGCTTTTAGCAAGGCATATCGTCATGCGATAGATGATGTGAATTTGGATCATACAACTTGGTGGAGGATGCATGGAGCCATCTACAACAGAAAAATAACTTGGGAGGAGTTCAGTGAAGTTATACTACAACCTTGTCCCATTGCCCAAGCGTTAGTGACTAAAGAAGATGTTCTGAAGGAACTTCAAGCTTGCAAAGTCTGTGGAGACTTAGGACATACATACCAGGAGCATCAGGATCAGTCCCCCTATTTTGATGGAAGCCATCCAGCCATAGAGTGCCCCACATCCCAAGTCACTTGCTTCCAATGTGAAGGGAACGATGACGTCCCTGTTTGTTGCCACATTTACCCCATGGTACAACAAGTTAACAAAGGAGTCAAGGATGGAATGTATCAAGCTCTTAAGAAGACCCACGAAGAATCAAGCTCTATGGCAGAGGCCGAAATCAGAGTTGTGCCTCATAATGCCACATCCAATGTGACCACAAAGCACTGCTACTCATGGGGATAAGAATGTCATGTATCTAGTGAATGCTCCAAGAAATGAGAAAAGTTTCCTAAATTTGTGGTGAAATACGAATAAGAAGAACTAAGGGATCTCCTAGTGATACGTTGCAAACGTATCCATAATTTTTGATGTTCCATGCTTGGTTTTACCTACTTTCTTATGTTTTGTCCACACTTTGGAGTACTTTTCATATAATTTCTTGGACTAACCTATTAACAAGAGCCACAGTGCCAGCTGCTAGTTTTCTGCTGTTTTTGGTTTCAGGAAAGTCAAAAAATGAATATTCTCGGAATTGGACAGGACAAAAGCCAAAGTCAGTTTTTCATCGAGGGACACCTGGAGCCAGAATACGAGACGGAGAGGGGCTGGGCCCGGCCACACCACCTGGCCGTGCAGCCAGGCTTGGCCCATGCCAGGGGGTGGTCTGGCCGCCCCAGGCACCCCCTCGGCCTCTCCTTCTTCCTATAAGTTACCTCTAATACGGAAACCCTAAGTACCCGATCAAAAATCCATGAAAGAGTATGTAGTCGCCGTCATCTCCATCCCTAGATCGGGAGGGATCTGAAGCTCTTCCTAGCACCCTGCCGGAGAGGGGAATTCACCCTGGAGGCCTTCTTTATCATCATGCAAGCCTCCGGTGTGATGCTTGAGTAGTTCATATCTAGACTACGGGTCCATGTAGTAGCTAGATGGCTGGTTCTCCTCATTTGTGCTATCATGTTTAGATCTTGTGAGCTCCGTTCATGATCAAGATCATCTATTTGTAATTCTGCATGTTGTGTTTGCAGGGATCCGATGGATATTGAGATGCTATTTTAGATTGATTATTGATTCTATCATGTCTTTGTTATTTGTGATCTTGCATGCTTTATGTTGTTAGTAGCTATCTTGCCCAAGTAGATGCTAGCAACTCCAAGAGTTAGTATTTATGCTCGATAGTGGGTTCATGCCTCTGGTAATCTAGGGAAGTGATAGAAATCTCTAAGGTACTAGATGTGATGTTGCTACTAGGGAGAAAACAACAATCCTTTGTTCATAGAACTATCATATTGTTTACTTTACACGCAATTCATAATGCACATATCCGTTGCTTGCAACTTAATACTGGAGGGGGTTCGGATGATAACCTGAAGGTGGATTATTAGTCATAGATGCAGTTGGATGTCGGTCTATGTATAATGTTGTAATGCCCAATCGAATCTCAAAGGAGTCAAGATGAGTAGTATATGCTTGTATGCTTTCTCGATGTTTGTCAATTGCCCCGCTGTAATTTGTTCACCCAGCATGTTATCTATTTTAAGGAGAGCCACCTCTAGTGAACTACGGACCCCGGTCTGTTCTTTTACTTTCAATCTACAATCAAATGTTTACTGCTTTGTGTTTTCTTTCTGCAAACTATTACTTTCTTCCACTCGATACGTTTAATCCTTTGTTTTCAGAAAAATCGGTGAGATTCACAACCTCATCGCAAGTTGGGATGAGTTACGTGGTTGTGTTCGCAGTCTCCACGTTCTGCTGGCACCGTAGTGCGCCACCTTAGCGTTCAGCTAGCAACACCTTTGGGGTGTTTCCTTGCTCCTACTGGTTTCATTAAACCTTGGTTTCATACTGAGGGAAAACTTGCTGATGTGCTCATCATACCTTCCTCTTGGGGTTCCCCAACGAGCTCGATATATTTTGGGCCATCACCTAGCCTTAGAGAGACCTAGGAAGAGGACACTATAAGAAAAGTTTCCTTCCGCAACGACTTGGCCCGACGGTCATCGTAGAAGGCGCGTCTTTCGCGACGTAATTCTCGGCTCGGCCATGGCCGATGGAAAACTATTGTTTCCGGTTTCGCAGCCCTCTACTATGACGGATCCGCTAAATACATGGAGGAAGCTCGGCTGGTGTGTGGAAGAAGCAAGATTTTTGTTTCCTTGCACGATGTTGACTCGCCGAAGTATTTTGAGGCGTATGGGTCCTGGACGTCAGTGTCTCTAGCGGACCATACTTTTCGGTCACGCCTCCCTGATTTGAACTCGATAATGTTGCTCGATGCGTCTGCCATTTAGTCAGGCTGCTAGGTCCCACATGTCAGCCTCTCATTAGAAGGATCGTGTGTATGATGGAATTTTTTCCTTTGCTCGCGCTACCCTGTTCCGAAGTTGATAGCGCTGCTTGATTCATCTACCGTTTAATCAACCTCCTGGGATCCACATGTCATCCTCTCATTATAAGAAACGTGTGTATAATGGAATTTTTTACCTTGGCTATTGCCTCCGTGATTTCAACTCAATAATGTTGCTTCATCTATCTGCCATCTAGTCACACTGTTGGGTCCTCCATGTCAGCCTCACATTATAAGAATCGTGTGTATGATGGAATTTTTTTCTTCGCTCGTGCTACCCTGTTCCGAACTTGATAATGATGCTCGATGCATCTACCGTTTAATCAAACTCCTGGACCCCACATGTCATCCTCTCATTAGAAGAAACATGTGTATGATAGAATTGTTTCCCTCGGTCATGCCTCCATGTTCCGAACTAGATAGCATTCCTTGCTGCATCTACCATTTAATCATGATGTAGGGCCCCACATGTTATCCACTCATTAGAAGAAATGTGTGTATGCTGGAATTTTTGCTCTCGGTCACGCCTCCATGTTTCAAACTTGATAGCCTTTCTCGATGCATCAGCCGTTTTTCTAGGCTGCTGGGTCCCCCATGTGAGCCTCTCATTAGAAGAAATGTGTCCATACTGGACTTTTTTCTCGCTCGCGCCTCCCTATTTCGAACTTGGCAACGTCGCTCGAGGCAGAACCTATATAAGGCCATGCTACAGGGTCCCACATGCCGGTCTCTTTGTAAATCAAATATGCGTATGATAGACTTTTTTTCAGCCACGTCCGCTGTTTTGACCTTGGCAACGTTGCTCGATGTGGTAGCCGTGTATGGTCTTACTGCTGAGGCCCCCATGTCAGCCACTCTGGTATGTTCTTGCTTGTGGGTCCCAGATGCAGCCTCGTATGTTCTGGTGGGTGGATCCCTGATGCCAGCCTCTCTGTACAAGTATTTAACTTTTTTTCAAACCCGGCCATTAAACTCGAGGGATGCTGTAGGCTGGTGGGTTCGCGATGTCAGCCTCCCCATAAAACAGTATTGCTAGAATAAAAATGTAATCCCAAGATAATTTTATGTCAAGCACAGAGAATCGAACTCAAGACTTCAAAACACATATAAACCATGTGCGTTGCCACTACGACAAACAAATAAGATGAACATTCTCATTAAAAAGCTTTATAGTATCTATAACTTGTATATTAGCCTTCTTAAAAAGATTTTATGTGTCCATGTTATCTCTATTATTAAAATAAAATGGAAGCGATCCTGGCATCTCAATTTATTAAATGCCATATAATGGAGTAGTTTCTTAAAAACATGGGTAGGCGGGTTTTTTGTTTTTGTTTTAAAGGGCAATTTGAAAAACGCCAAATTAAAAATTTTGGGCTCTTCTACATCTACTATACTCAATGGGCTATACTCTATGCGCTATTCTCCATGCAAGTAGGACAAGTCAGAGGTCACCGTGCAATGTTTTTTTATTATTTTCAAATAAAAGACAAATTTTGTACATGCAAATGCTTAGAAAGAAGTTGAATTCAACAAATTCATTGGTTTCCGATATATTGACAGTCTGGGTGTGGGTACCTTCAAAAGATACTTGTATAACTTTAAGAGCAATCTACTACTTACTCATAGTTCAAATTTTATCTAACAATGATAAATCATCTTAAATTAGTTTAAGAATGTGAAGTTTGCTAGGAAACCTTGAGAACTCAAAAAAGTTCGTAATCATAAGCGAAACATGTATAAACTTTGTCTAGAAACCGGGCTTATGGCATTCCAAGGCATATTCACCGTGCTTGCTCTTAGGAAAATAAATCTCGGGAAAATAATAATCTGCTTATAGTTTATGATAAATCAGGGTGTTTTTTGTGTGTGAGGCGTAATAAACAAAAATATATCATTTGTCCGACACTTTAAAAGAAACTCTTCGATGGACATTTGGATATGTGAATGAAACGTCAAATCGTATGTACAAACAAGTTATGTTCAAAAACAAGTTTATTACGACCAATTAAAGCCTTCACAAATTCAACGTGCGACAGACTTATATGTTGGTACCTTAGTGTAAACATTGACGTTTCATATGAAATAAGTCTCTTACATAGCAGCTACATGCATCCAAAAAGTATTGTGGGTGATATATATCGTTAGTATCTAGTTTTTAGCATCATTCAAATCTTTGTGTGTGAATGGGAGCAATGGCATTCAGGGACCACTTGTCAGTATTGCTACCAATGAGGTTAAATTGGTCATTAGAGGACTAACTGGCCAAATTTGTGCATATTAGGCCAAAAACTGTTAAAATGTGCAAAAATTACGTCCACCAAGTGTTTTGTGCAAAAGTGCGATGAAAAGATGGTGGATCGTGCAATTTCCTCTATCTAAAAAAATGTTTTTATACTACCATAGAGCGTAATACAAAGTATTTTACTGTACTTACTACTAGCAAAACAGGTACCAGATGGAAGTTTGAAACCTAAAGGGTACCCACTATTTTAGTCGGTTCAAAGAAATGAACTAGTTCGTCAAAAAGTGATGATATGTGAAATGTAGTTTTTTGTAGTACGGTACTACTAAAGAGGATAGAGGCATACCCACTCCCATTCTCTAACTCCTCCCCCACCATTCCCTCTCTCGCTACCACATTCTCACACTCACCTCACAACTCTCAGTCGTTAACCTAGGCGTTGCCTCGATGAAACCAATGCCAAAACCTTTGTTTGTGGTTGAGTTGGGGTCCTCATCAAGCTCTGCTTCGGAGCTGTATGTGGCTTGTTTAATTCTGACAGCCGTAGCACCCTCTCTGAAGTGTCCTTCGCCTTTCACGTGTGTGCGGGTCGTGCCCAATGTGAGGCGTCCGTCGCCCTTAGGGTTTCGGCCGGTCGCGTCGAAACCCTCGTCGCCCGCCGAGCGGTCATCCAAGCCTCCGACGCCATGTGCGTTGGGACCGAATGCCTGTGTGGCGGTGAACGCGTCCTTTTCGTCTACAGGTTGGACTCTCAATCCCAATGTGCCAAAATTTTAGAGTGTACACGGTGAAACCCCTATCGGTGCCCCTCCCCTTCATCAGCGATTGTTTGTGCTTCCCTGGTGTATGTGGCTGGTTCTTCGTCAGTGGCGCCCTGTTCATATGCTCAACCCATCGACCCCTATGCAAGTTCGCCCCCTCCCCAAATTGCAGCGAGGTTGGATCTGGAGGATTGGGGCTTCAACCCAAATCCTACGAGCATCTAGTCAAATATTTGCAACGTGTATTGCAGGTCCTTTGTTGAACTGCTTAGTTGTATGTCATATTCTTGATAATTGTATTTTGTGTTGTTCTTAATACTCCCTCCGTCCAGAAATAACTGACTTGACTTTGCCTAGATTCGAATGTATCTATATTTGTTGTTTGTTCTGTTCTGCTTAGTTATGGAATATTCTTGATGATGATGATACAAGGTTCTGCTTTGGTACTTAGATGATGCATTGTGTTGTTTAGGAATTTTCCATGTCACGTTGTGCTGTTTTGGTATTTTTTTATGATGCATTGTGTCCTATCTCCTCACTATGTTGTTTCGTCCATTTTGATTTGCGTTCTGCTGTTTAGGATTAAATGATATGCCTTCTAGTTGTTCAGATTATTTCAATGATCCATCAGTTTAGGTAATTTTGATTGTGCGGACACTGTTTATTAAATTTAATTACATGATTACCTTGTGTTGTTTTGGTATTTTTGATGATGCACTGCATATATGCTCTTTTGTCTATCTAGATAATGCATTATGCTGTTTTAGCCATTCAGATAATGCACTGTGTTGTTTAATCAATCAAATCAAATGTTATGCATTCTAGTAGCTGTTAAGATAATTTTGAGGACCCATCGAGTTAGGTCATTCTGATGATGCATTGTGCTCTGTAGGCTATTTAATTTACCTGATACCTTGTGTTGTTTAGGTAATTTTGATGGTGCAATGACGCATTGTGATCTTTAGTCAATTTATACAATGCATTGTGGTGTTTTGGTAATTCCAAAGGACTGACGCAATGGTAATTTTCATGTAGGACGGCCCAGTAGTAATGACGAACTTAGACTGCATTCTTGACTGGACTGCTCCAGCTCTAGGTGGCTATGAAGATGATCTCCCCATCATACCAAGGGAGTTGAAGCTATCGGGCAGGAGAGTGGAGGCCTTGGAAAGGGCAAGTGCTACCAGGTTGGTCGCTAGTTCTGCCAAACCGAGAAGACGCCCTAGGTCGATTGGACACCATGCCACGGCGCATCGTCCTAGGCGCTTCTACATCCAGTTAGTCCAGCATGACTTATGTATGCTTATCATCCTGACTTACTTCAAGCCTTACTTGAAGTGACGCCCCTACCCACAACTAGTGGTGGTCCAAGCATGAGAGGAATGCGAGTGGGTTGTCCATGCCAACCACAACAAAGACCAGATTGTCCTGGATAAAGAGTGGGCTACCTTTGCTGCTTTCCATGAGTTGAAGGAGGGTGATTGCCTTATCTTCAAGGTCACAGCGGACGGGTTCAAGATGAAAATCTACGACCGCATCACCTCCTGCCGGAAGGTGTTCGTCTGTCATGAGCACGCACATCTTGATTAAGTGCTAATTTGGATCGAAGGATTTTCAAAGGAATTTTGGAGGAATTCAACCCATAGGATTTTGTTTCATAAGGAAGCCCTTTGGATGAAAGGAATCATACCTCCAAAATTCATATAGATTCAATTTCTACACCCCAATTCCATAGGAATTTCAACATCCACTTTTTTACACTCATTCGCGTAGGATTGAGGCAATTTTCCTCCGTGTTTACTATGTTTCATTGAAATGACTTTAAGCCAGCAGATTTCCTCTATTTTGTACCTCCGACCATGTTATCATGTGCTTTGAAATTCTGTGATCCAAAGAAAGCTATTTCCTCTATTTTGCAATCCATTGTTTTGTACCTGTGACCGAGTCAAATTCCTGTGTTTTTAAATCCTGTTATCCAAAGAAGCCCTGAGTTATCTTTAAGTTTGCCGTTCGATCTTTTGGTGACCGTTTGTGATGCTTATGCGTCAAGCCCTAAGTATATTCAATGTGACTACTACTACAACTAATCCCTCCGATTCATTGCTAGATATGTCCAAATCAAGACAAGTAATATGGATCAGAGGGAGTACTACTACTACGAGCAAGCACAGCGTGAGCCGTTCCTAACGTGGATAAGAAATGTACGTATTAGACTTTTTTTCCTGAATCTACTACAAATTTACTAGACTGGCCGGCAAAAACCAATCCTAAAGATGGGACCCACTTAGTACAACATAAGCCAATTGATTACACCACTATGTATCTAGCCAAATTTCTCCCTAAACTTTGGGTGGGTCGTAAATATTTGCAGCTAGTAGCTCGATCGCTTAATGGACCACCAAGATTGCTCGAAGGACAGCAATTAGACCTGGTACTTGAAGTTTTGCCTCCACTATCCACTCTCCTCTCTCCTCCTACTAGTACTACCTCACTCCTCCTTCGCAGAAACCATTTTCTTCCACTACTCCTCCCTTTCTTCTCTACTTATTCATCCAGCGATGTCACAAAATATCATGTCTCATCGGAAGAATAGCAAGATGGCAGTGGTTAGAGCCGTGGAGAAATCCCACCGGCAGGGTGACCTGCAGGCTCGGACCAAGAAAGGAGACCAGCCATGGGGCGAGGGCACGTCTTCGCGCATGTATCCGAAGAGTGGCTATCATGGGGACCAAGAGTTCGGGTAGGTTTGTACTTCTGTTGATTCCTGGGTTGTCTGCTCCTACTATTGAACCGTCTCTGTACATCTTCTAGGGTAGGCGGCTCGAGCGTCGAATTTTCCACCCCACGGGTCGATAGTACGATGGATATCTCTGACGCGTACGTGATGGCTCGTGTTGATGTAGAGCTCATTGGGAACCCCAATAGGAAGGTATGATGAGCACAGCAACAAGTTTCCCTCAGGTATGAAACCAAGGTTTAATCGAACTAGTAGTAGCAAGGAAACACCCCAAAGGTGTTGCTAGCTGAGCCTTGGCAGGGCGCACTACCGGTGCTAGTAGCAACGTGGAGACCTGCACAACACAACCACAGAACTCTGTCCCCAACTTGCGATGAGATTGTCAATCTCACCATGTTTTGCTGAAAACAAAGGATTAAACGTATCGAATGGAAGGTAGTAATAGTTTGCAGAAAGTAAACACAAAGCAGTAAACAGTTTATAGATTGTATGTAAAGAAAAGGACCGGGATCCATAGTTCACTAGAGGTGCCTCTCCTTAAGATAGATAACATGTTGGGTGATCAAATTACAGTGGGGCAATTGACAAACAACGAGAAAGCAATACATGCATATACTAATCATCTTGACTCCTTTGAGACTTGATTGGTCATTACAACATTATACATAGACCGCCATCCAACTGCATCTATGACTAATAATCCACCTTCAGGTTATCATCCGAACCCCCTCCAGTATTAAGTTTCAAGCAAAATATATGTGCATTATGAATTGTGTGTAAATTAAACAATACGATTGTTCTATGAACAAAGGATTGTTGTTTTCTCCCTAGTAGCAACAGCACATCTAGTACCTTAGAGATTTCTATCACTTCCCCAGATTACCAGAGGCATGAACCCACTATCGAGCATAAATACTAACTCTTGGAGTTGCTAGCATCTACTTGGCCAAGATAGCTACTAACAACAGAAAGCATGCAAGATCACAAATAACAAAGACATGATAGAATCAATAATCAATCTGAAATAGCATCTCAATATCCATCGGATCCCCACAAACACAACATGCAGAATTACAAATAGATGATCTTGATCATGAACGAAGCTCACAAGATCTAGACATGAAAGCACAAAGGAGGAGAACCAGCCATCTAGATACTACATGGATCCGTAGTCCAAGGATGAACTACTCACGCATCACACCGGAGGCTTGCATGGTGATGAAGATGGCCTCCAGGGTGAATTCCCCTCTCTGCCAGGGTGCTAGGAAGAGCTTCAGATCCCTCCCGGTCTAGGGATGGAGATGACGGTGGCTACAGACTCGTTCGTGGATTTTTGATCGGATACTTAGGGTTTTCGTCCTGAGGGCATCTTATAGGCGGAAGGAGAGGCCGAGGGGGTGCCTGGGCTGGCCACACCACCCCCTGGCGCGGCCAGGCCTGGCCCGCGCGGCCAGGTGGTGTGGTGGCCCCCTGGCTCCTCTCCATCTCGTATTCTGACATCTGATGACTTCCGGAAAAATAGGCACTTTGGCTTTTGTCCTGTCCAATTCCGAGAATATTCATTTTATAAATTTCCTGAAACCAAAAACAGCAGAAAACAGGCAGCTGGCACTGTGGCTCTTGTTAATAGGTTAGTCCAAGAAATCATATGAAAAGTACTCCAAACTGTATACAAAACACAAGAAAGTGGATAAAACCAATCATGGAAAACCAAAAATTATAGATACATTTGCAATGTATCAACATACCCAAGCTATACTCCTGCTCGTCCTCGAGTAGGTAAGTGATAAAAAGAAAGAATAATTTTTGATGTGACATGCACCATCAAAGACTTGATCAAAGTATTTGCAAAACATTCAAAGCTGGGATCATAGTACTTCAATCATAACATGGAATACAAAGTTCTAGCAATAAGACAAAGAAACTATGATGCAACATGAAAAGGCATAAACAAAAGATTCATGAATAACAATGCTTTGCAAGACGTTTGTTTGTTTCACATAAAGAAAACATAGCATAATAGCATTCAGCTTGTCCCACATAGAGTAGCAAAACATAAATGCATAGGACACCTTCAAAGTTCGTAAGAGTGACTAGATACAAATAGTTTAAAACAAGTATCAAGATATGCATCAATCAACTAGTCTTGGGACAATGCACATAGAACTAAGAATGGCCACTATGCTCTCAAAGTAGGTGCATAAAGGTAGAAGGTGGAGACTCAATATAATGGTGGAAGAAAGGCCTTTATAAAAGGAAGCAGGGATTCAAGTCTCATAAAGAGCTTCCAAAAATTATGGTACTTATAGCTTTCAGCTCTCATTGCCCCTATCATAAGCATCTTGAAGGTGATTAAGGTTAAAGTGACACAACTAAGAGGATATGCTTGACAAGTTATAAACCGAAATATCATGCCCCTTACTTACGAAGATCGATCCTCGTGCTACTCAACTTTAGTCACAAGTAAGCTCTTGTCATTGTAAGTACATGTGTATCATAAAGAACCGCCAACGGGGTACCCCTTGCACATGATACAGGAGCTATCCCATAATCAAAATGACAAGGCAATCAGACAATGAGCATCTTAGCGATCTTTTTATTTGCTATTTGCATAGGTTTTTATTGAGGATGCTTCATATAGTGCTCATTATGGTGATGCTGCAAGTTTCCACCTTGATTAGGCATGGCTTAGGCTAGCGGCCCAGGCGTTTCTCTAACACACATACAAACTCCATGATCTTACAAGTTCCACTTTTATTTCACACCGCCGGGATCCATAAGCAAAATAACATGATATCAACGGGGTACAAAGTACAAGTGCAATGTTGATAGTGTTCCCCATGATACATGGTTATGCTAATTTATCCTTATCAAGCGCAAGCATATACGCAACAAAGAAGGACCCAATGGTTCAAGTTTATTAGATGCAAAAAAGTAAAGTGTGCCATCAAGTTCGTGAGAGCTTTAATCACTAGTTTTCTCATAACAAGTTTAATCTGGAAGGTAAACAAAAGCATGAATATACTTGGAATAGCATAAGCTAGTAGGTAGGTATGGTGGACTCTTTGGAATAACTTGGTTTAGGGAGTTGGATGCATGAGTGGAACTCATACTTGGTTGTGGAGGCTAGCAAAAGACTGGGAGCGACAAACTAAGAGAGCAATAATGGCCATAATCATGCAGAGCGACAAAACATCATTGATCAAAGCATAAAGTGATACTACAAGTTGAAAACTAAAGGATCATAAAGGCTATGGTGACTTTGGATAGTCAAAACATGGTGTGAGCATGCGCCAAGTCAACCCAAATAAAGCATCAAAGGAGAATACCACTATACTATGCTTTAATATGCTAAAACAACGCATGATTCATCCAAGGCACATTAAGCAATCTCAATTTTTTATAACAAGTCATGCTACAGCAAAGAATACTAAGCATAAAGCCAAAACAATATCAAGCATGGCATGACAAAGCATAGGCCACAGTCAAAAACGAGCTCTTTTTACCACATAAGCATGAATTTTCCTACTCTTTTCCAAACCAAACCAAACCAAACTATTTGGAAACCAATGTATGAAGGAGGGGGTCCAACTAATTTATTCAGCAAACTAAGCAAACCAAGCAAACAAAAAACCAAAACAAAAACAAAAAAGAAGACGCTCCAAGAACGACACAACTGTGCATGAAATAATAAAAATGAAGCGTTTGGAAGAAACCTGGATTTTTTATTGATGAAGAAGGGGATTCCTTGAGAATCCCCAAGCTTTGATGCTTGTACTTCTTTGATATTTCTTGGGGTGACACGTGTGGCATCCCCAAGCTTGAGCTTTAGTCCATCCTTCATCTCATTACTCATTCCTTCCATACACCTGAAATTTTTCCTTCATACAAAACTTCACACAATCTTTATTAGCAACATTAGTGCACTCAAGATAAATAAGTCTTAAGGTTCAGTTCTAACACAAAATAAACTTCCATTAGAACAATAGATACTGTAGCACTTCCCTCAAAAAGCTCAATTCCCTAAAAGAACTCAAAAAGGAACCAACAAGAAGCAAATGAAGAAAATGGCAGAAATCTGTCAAAACAGACCAGCAGGTAAAGACGAATTTTCTAGAAGACCTTATGTTGCTCAAATGAAAAAGTGTTGAACTAAAGAAAGTTATATAACAACCTGGGGCAGAAGTACAAAAATTCATGCCTCAAAAAGACTTTCAGAGATTTTACACGAATATTTACGGTGAAGCACAGAAATCTGTTTCGGGACAGCAACTTTCCCAATCATTACTTCTCTCTCATTAGAGGTTACTCTTGGCACAAAAAGCAAATAAAAGGATAAGGAGCAGTTATTAACTTCCAAGACTCATCTAAAACTTTTGGGTTATCTCCAAATAAGTACTTTTCTTTAACGCCTTTAAGTTAGGCAAAAGAAGCAAGAAAGAATCAAGTGTTCTCAAATGAAGAAGCATTAAGACCAAATTTTGTTTTCATAGGAGAAGCAAAAGAAGAATTCTCTTTCTTCTTAGGGAAGTGTTCTATACCTTTCTTGAGTGGGAGTTGATATTTAATGGTGCCTTCTTTCATATCAATAATGGCACCAACAGTTCTAAGAAAAGGTCTTCCCAAAGTAATAGGACAAGAAGCATTGCATTCAACATCCAAAACATAGAAATCAACGGGGACATAGGCATTGTTAACCATAATAAGAAAATCATTAAGACTCCCCATGAGTTTTTTTTAGCATTATCATCAAGTGGGACATTCAAATAACAATCTTCAAGTGGAGGCAAATCCAGCATATCATAAATCCTTCTAGGCATAATAGAAACACTACTATCAAGATCACATAAAGCTTTGAAATCAAAGTCATTCACTTTCATATTTATGATGGGTTCCCAACCATCCTCTTGTTTTATAGGAATAGAAGCTTTATGTTTCATCTTTTCTTCTTTAATCTTTATGAGAGCATCAGTAATGTGTTTTGTAAAGGCCATGTTCATAGCACTAGCATTAGGACTTTTAGCAAGCTTTTGTAGGAACTTAATAACGTCAGAGATATTGCAACCATCAAGATCAAAATCAAATTTATCATCTAAAGTAGTAGAACTATTACTAGCCTCAACACTAGTGGTGGTAATAGTAGAAACACTAATGTTTCTAGCAATTTCATCTTCTCTTTCCCACTTAGCATGTAATTCAGCTAATAGTCTAACATTTTCATCAATTCTTACTTGTATAGCATTAGTAGCTGCAAAGGGATTATCATTACTTTCAGGTTTAGCAGCCATTTTATTCAAAGAAGATTGAGCTTCAACCAAAGATGCTATATTTCTTTTAGCATTAGAGAGTTTTTCCTCAATAGTTTTATTGAAAGCAGTTTGTTTACTAATAAAGTTTTTAAGCATAACTTCAAGTTCAGAGGGTGCACTCCTATTATTGTTGTAGGAATTTCCATAAGCATTACCATTGTTGGGAGGATATGGCTTATAATTGTTGTTACCAAAATTGTTCCTATAAGCATTATTGCCAAAATTGTTATTTCTTATGAAGTTCACATCAACTTGCTCTTCTTGAGCAACCAAAGAGGCTAAAGGAACATTATTTGGATCAATATGGGCTTTCCCATTAACAAGCATAGACATAATAATATCAATCTTATCACTCAAGGAGGAGGTTTCCTCAACAGAATTTACCTTCCTACCTTGTGGAGCTCTCTCAGTATGCCATTCAGAATAATTAACCATCATACTGTCCAGAAGTTTTGTTGCAGCACCCAAAGTGATGGTCATAAAGGTACCTCCAGCAGCAGAGTCCAATAGGTTCCTTGAAGAATAGTTCAATCCTGCATAAAAAGTTTGGATGATCATCCAAGCAGTTAGTCCATGAGTGGGACAATTCTTTACCCAAGATTTCATTCTTTCCCAAGCTTGAGCAACATGCTCATTAGCAGATTGTTTAAACTTCATTATTTCACTTCTCAGAGATATAATCTTAGCAGGAGGATAGTATTTTCTAATGAAAGCATCTTTGCACTTAGTACAAGAATCAATACTATTCCTAGTTAAGGAATTCAACCATTCTTTAGCTTTTCCCCTCAAAGAGAAAGGAAACAATTTCAGCTTAATAATATCACCATCTATATCCCTATGATTTTGCATCTCACAAAGTTCAACAAAGTTAATTAGATGGGCAGCAGCATCTTCATTACCAATACCAGAAAATTGTTCTCTCATAACAAGATTGAGTAAAGCAGGTTTTATCTCAAAGAAAGTATCTTCGGGCACAGGTGGAGCAATAGGTGTGCTCATAAAATCATTGTTGTTGGTGCAAGTGAAGTCACACAACTTAGTGTTTTCAAGAGTAGTCATTTTTTGGGGGTTTTTAATAAGAAAGCAAACTAGTAAAACTAATTTTTTTTGTGTTTTTGATTAAGAAACAAGCAAAGAAAGCAAAAAGAAACTAAGCAAAAAAAATAACAAAGTAAAGAGATTAGTTATGAGGGACTCCCCTTGTGAATATGTCCTTGACTCCCCAGCAACGGCGCCAGAAAAATGCTTGATGGCTCGTGTTGATGTAGAGCTCGTTGGGAACCCCAAGAGGAAGGTATGATGAGCACAACAGCAAGTTTCCCTCAGGTATGAAACCAAGGTTTAATCGAACTAGTAGGAGCAAGGAAACACCCCAAAGGTGTTGCTAGATGAGCCTTGGCAGGGCGCACTACCGGTGCTAGTAGCAACATGGAGACCTGCACAACACAACCATAGAACTCTGTCCCCAACTTGCGATGAGGTTGTCAATCTCACCGTGTTTTGCTGAAAACAAAGGATTAAACGTATCGAATGGATGGAAGTAATAGTTTGTAGAAAGTAAACACAAAGTAGTAAACAGTTTATAGATTGTATGTAAAGAAAAGGACCAGGATCCATAGTTCACTAGAGGTGGCTCTCCTTAAGTTAGATAACATGCTTGGTGAAAAAATTACAGTGGGGCAATTGACAAACATAAAGAAAGCAATACATGCATATACTAATCATCTTGACTCCTTTGAGACTTGATTGGGCATTACAACATTATACATAGACCGCCATCCAACTGCATCTATGACTAATAATCCATCTTCAAGTTATCATCTGAACCCCCTCTAGTATTAAGTTGTAAGCAACAGATTATTGCTTTACGAATTGCGTGTAAAGTAAACAATACGATTGTTCTATGAACAAAGGATTGCTGTTTTCTCCCTAGTAGCAACAGCACATCTAGTACATTAGAGATTTCTATCACTTCCCCAGATTACTAGAGGCATGAACCCACTATAGAGCATAAATACTAACTCTTGGAGTTGCTATCATCTACTTGGCCAAGATAGCTACTAACAACGGAAAGCATGCAAGATCACAAATAACAAAGAAATGATAGAATCAATAATCAATCTAAAATAGCATCTCAATATCCATCGGATCCCCGCAAACACAACATGCAGAATTACAAATAGATGATCTTGATCATGAACGGAGCTCACAAGATCTAGACATGAAAGCACAAAGGAGGAGAACCAGCCATCTAGCTACTACATGGATCCGTAGTCCAAGGATGAACTACTCACGCATCACACCGGAAGCTTGCATGGTGTTGAAGAAGGCCTCCAGGGTGAATTCCCCTCTCCGGCAGGGTGCCGAGAAGAGCTTCAGATCCCTCCTGATCTAGGGATGGAGATGACGGCGGCTACAGACTCTTTCGTGGATTTTTGATCGGGTACTTAGGGTTTTCGTCTTGAGGGCATCTTATAGGCAGAAGGAGAGGCCGAGGGGTGCCTGGGCTGGCCACACCACCCCCTGGCGCGGCCAGGTGGTGTGGTGGCCCCCTGGCTCCTCTCCGTCTTGTATTCTGGCATCTGATGACTTCCGGAAAAATAGGCACTTTGGCTTTTGTCCCGTCCAATTCCGAGAATATTCATTTTCTGACTTTCTTGGAACCAAAAACATCAGAAAACAGGCAGTTGGCACTATGGCTCTTGTTAATAGGTTAGTCCAAGAAATCATATGAAAAGTACTCCAAAGTGTGGACAAAACACAAGAAAGTGGATAAAACCAAGCATGGAATATCAAAAATTATAGATACATTTGCAATGTATCAGTACGATGCCCTCATGCCCGCTATCAGTCGAAGAAGAGAGGTATTGTAGTCACTATACATGTATTGACATTTTATGTTCTTCTCTGCAAGCACTCCATGCTCTCTTACTAATGATGCATTTTCCATGCAGGAAGTCAGGGCGAGAATCTCGGCCAAAGTAGATGAAATCTACAGCCATAACATCAACATTCTTGAGAAAAACTTCGAGCTCAACCTAGAGTGTGATCGCCTCCGAGCCGATTTGGATTTTCAAATGAAGCTCGCACGATCTTACGAGCGTGACTCCTCCACACTTCGTGCTGAGTGC
The DNA here is from genome assembly GCA_023614405.1 of Avena insularis. NCBI lineage: Eukaryota > Viridiplantae > Streptophyta > Magnoliopsida > Poales > Poaceae > Avena > Avena insularis. The sequence goes on from CM042690.1 coordinate 537,066,989, forward strand.
GAAAATTTGAAGAAGGAAGTCACGGAGCTCCACAGCCAGTAGCTACCATTGTGGAGATTGTCCAGGTCACGCCCCGCTAAGTAGGAAGAGAGAAGCCATCTCATGTTGTCCGTTGAGGTCGCGACCATTGCGGAGGTCATGGAGGCCCTGCCTCCACAGGGTGGCCACAGTGTTGCAATCGCTGAATCTTGGAGTAGGAACTAGGAAGGGGGAGGACTTGCCGATGTGGCCCTCCTTTTTATTTCTTTTGGGTGCATGGATCGTTTTTTCTCATCCGTATTCGCATAATTATATTGCACTCTTTAGCGTTCTAATGCACTCTGTGGAGCTTTTGTAACGATATACTTGCCATATAGTAGTCACTTTTTAGTGTACATATACATTCAAATTTAGTCAAATATGTGACATCCTTTTTAATTAGGTTGGAGGGCATTTTTAGAAAAACTAGGATGGAGGGAGAATATGTCTGAGAAATCAAAATAATTAAATCATCAATGAGTGATCTTTAAATTTGGTCATACTTTCTACTTTGTCAGATGTGTAGGCATCCAGTCTCTAGTATACTTATCAACTGTTCTATCTTCCCTTTACGTGGCCCCTACGTCGTTCAGTGAGTTATTGGGTGATTTTTTTTGCTCTTCCTATTAAAATATTATGGTTATGATATAGGGGAGATAATATAGGGTTGCTGCTGGAGATAAGCAAAATCTAGGGGAAGAATCCTTTTAGGCTAGTCATAGTGCAAATAACTTCAAGAGTATCAGCCACACCATTGCGTCGGTTCAAGAAATTTTTTGTTAGAATTTGGAACCGCTATGGGAAAGTTGTAGTGTATGGAATCGCTGGTGGGACCCACTATTTACTTTCTCTGCATGCGTGCATCCTGGCTCTCCTCACATTTCTACCACTTGGCCCCACAGTTGCATGAAAGAAGCGAACTAAGTTCTTAAACTGCTGCTTTGTGTCAAGTTGCATGAACCGATTCCTAAATTGTATAGAACCGGTTCAATAGGATGTGAGAGAAAGTTAGTGTCATGGGAATGACCATGGCAGTCGCTACCAGGGGTAGCGATTGATAAGATTGGGGTCGAGAGCTGGCGGCCATCTGCGGTGCGAGATGGGGGCGGATGCACATGAGTTTACCCAGGTTCAGCCCCCTAGAGGGTAAAGACCTACTCCTGCTAGATTGTATTGGCAGAGAGCGAGTTACAGGGGTGGCGAGCTCGGCGTCTAAGGAGCGAGTCGCTTGAAGGGGTGTATGATGGAATGTGAGTACACAAGGAACCCTAGGAAGGTTTATATAGGGGGTACCTCGCTAGGGTTTAAAGTGTTTACAATCGAACTAGCTAAGGATTCGGGGGATTTGACCTAATCCAACTGGGCTTCAGCTACGCTTCTGGGGCTCCAGTCTCCAGTCGCCGGGCTTGCTTCTCAGTCGCGCTCCTGTCACCGTCCTGCAGGCCCACTCGCGAGGCCTTTGGCCCAAACGGAACGTCTTGCTGGGCATACCCCATTCGGCATATCCCCATCAGTAGTCCCCGAGGCCAGTGTTGATTTAGCGCAGGGGTTCATTTGGCAGTTGGAGTAGGCGAGTCCAATTTGGACACCCAGTCGAATCGGCGATGGGCTCCCTCAATGAAGGAGGGAATTTCCCGACCAAATCTTCAGTCGCAGCATTGGCGAATGGGTCTAAGATCGAGTCACCACCTTTGTCAAATGGGCCAGGCGTATCAACAAGCGAGTCGAATAGAAGAAGTTGGACCACCAACTCAGTCAAACTAGCCGTTGGGCAATCCAACGGTAACTTTGGCGTAATTACCATGGGTAACGGCTATCCCGAGATTGGCGGGTAGCGTTATCCTTATAAGGAGAGTGGCGAGGAGGCTCGAGAATATTCTTCCGCATTCCTTACTCTTGTGCTACCCAGTCTCTTTGTCTCCCTATGATCTAGAATTTCCAGACCAAGCAACCTCATCTTCTCCCCAATGGCGCCTCCATGGGATCTGTGGGGGAAATCCAAGTGTAACGCTGCGCAACTCAAATCGTTCGAGGACACGAGGGTTCTATGCAAGGGGAACTAGCGTATTCCCGTGCCCTCCGAGACCGAGCTGAAGCCTTGCACTGGTGAATTTATATGCTTCCCGAGCCACCTGGAGAGGGGCTTGGGGTTTCCCACCTCCATCTTCTTTCGGTGATTCTGCGCGTACTACGCGATCAAGCCGTCAGATCTTGGTCCACACAGTATCGTGCAATTGGCAATCTTCGTCGCCTTCTACGAGTGTTATCTTGGATGCTGCCCCTATTTCCCATTGTGGCTAGAGCTGTTCCACGGCCACATCAGGCGCGATGGATCCGGCGGCCACGTCTTGGCGGTAGGCAGCGTCACATTTCAGCTGAAGCTGAAGGCAAATTTCTTCAAGCTCCTGCTACTGAAGAAGGCCGCGAGTGAGTGTAAGAAGAGTTGGTTCTACGTGAAGGAATCCAGCCCCTCCGGTGAAGTGGCGCTTCCCGAGTATGTCGTGGAGAGGAGCGAACCTTGCCGGCTGATAGCGGCCAGGCTCCCCGATGATCAGAGGATGGCCGTCATGGAGATGATGGACCAGATCCAGGAGCTGAACGACAAGGGGTTGATGATGATCAATCTGTACAACTGCTGGATCGGGCGGCGCTTGGTCCCATTGGCGACCCGGCCCCACTAGATGTATGAATACGTCGGTAAGAACAATCCTTCCCGAACCAGCAAGGAGCCATGGGACGCCACGGACTACAAGACCGCCTTGAATAAGATCACCGACGCGGAATTTACCACCACGTCAGCCGGGCTTGCCCCTTATGTGCCTGAGAAGAACGAGGCTCCTACGGTAAGCTGCTCTTGTTACCTTTGTCTTCAGTCATGACTCTCGCAGGACAATTTGCAACCGCGGCTTGTAATGTTCACTCGTGACCCCTAATCATACCACTCTTTCTTGCCCATTCTCAGTTGTTTCAGGTCCTCGAAGGTTGGCTTCCCCCACTCGACGAAGAGGTTACCAAAGAACTCGAGGAGGGGACCAAAGGGGAATCCTCCGAGAGTGAAGAAGAAGAGAGGGAGGTTCCTCCCCCAGCGCTCGTAGCCTGCAAGACTCGCATGCAGAAGCAGCGCGAGATCGAGGTGAATCGCATTCTTGAAGAACGCGATGAAGACGACGAAGTCTTGTAGGAGCATAGTTCACGGCGAACAGCCACGCTAGTGAAGCCCGCATAGAAAATGAAGTTGCCTACGAAGAAGCCGGCTCGGAAGCCGGTGTCACCACCTAGGTCGGTGGTGGCGTTTGGGTCAGATGACGAGTCCGATGATCCGGTGACCAAAACCTCGCCCGAAATCCCGGAGGGCACAACTCTGATGATGGGATCGGAAGTTGTGGACATGGTGGTGGAGACGGAGGGTCTGCTCACAGCAATCGCGCCAACAGTCCCGGCTGCCTCGGAACCAGTGCTGTTGAAGCTATAGCGTCGAGGTCGTCGCCACCGGTGGGAATAACCGCGTCATCCGGGCCGGAGGTTCCTGCAACCGCAGCCTCGTCGCCGAACAAGCCCGCAGTGTCATGGGCCACGAGTGTCTTCAAGAAGGTGCCCTCGCGGAAGCTAGGCCCGGAGCTGGATAAGCCTGCCCGTATTAGCACGGGGCTGCGTTTCCTTCCGGTCGCCAAGTAAGTCTAACATTCTCTTTTTCGTGCCTTTGATGCTTTCCTACGTTATTTCTTTGATGACCATGGCAATTTCACAGGTCTGGTGCCAAGAAAATAGGTCGCCCTTCGGTGGCTAAGACTCCACCAGTCAATGCCGAGGGGGAAGCCGATCCCTCCAAGAAGAGGAAACCTGTTGCGGAAGACACACCAGCCGAAGGTGCAAAGAAGAAGAAGAATAGGGACGTCACCGCCGCCATGACGAGGGGCAACATGGAAGAGAGTGACCCCGCTGCTCGTGCCGAAGGGGTGACAGCTGCTCAATCGGAACCAGCCAAGGTCACGCTGTCATCAGAGCCACTGGCACCAATGGCTAGCGCCCCGGCAAGGGCGGCTGCAACATTTCTGTGCTTCCTGACGAAGGCGTTCCCTTTCACGGTGGAAACCCAGTCTCCGCAAATTCTAGAGATTGTTGATGAAGACGTCAGGTCGTGTCGCAGGCGTACATCCTTTGTGGTTCCTTTAACAGACGCCAGCGAACTTCATAACATGCTTGGTTCCGCCATTCAGGTATGTTCAGTCCCCGAGCGCCTAATCGCTGAATTTCAGCGGTTGGGTGCTTAAAACTTCTAGTTGTCAGTCCCTGAGTGTCTAGTCACTGAATTTCAGTGGCTAGGCACTTCAGTTTTTTGGTTGTCCAGTCCCCGAGTGGCTAGTAGCTAAATTTCAGCGGCTAGGCACTTGAGTTTTTGGTTGTTCAGTGCCTGAGTGGCTAGTCGCTAAATTTCAGCTACTAGGCACTTGAGTTTTTGGTTGTTCAATCACTGAATGTCGTTCTGTTGGCAGGGCTTGCAAGAGGGAATTGTCCGATCAGCAAGCCACGAAGGAGTGCCTGGAGCATGACCTGTGGGCAGCGTAGCAGGCCAACCGATGACTCCAAGAAACTGCTGGTGATTTTTAGTTCCGTTTGGCAATCTCGAGTCGTTGGTGCTTATGTGAGACTGACTTGTGTTGACCTTGCTTCGTAGATGGACTTCCGGCTGCGATTGCCAGGGCCCGCGAGGGTATGTTCCGGCTGCTAAACTTGATACGGCGAAAGAGCGAATCGACTCGCTGGTGAAGGAGCTGGAAGGGGCGAAGGCGTCGATGATCTCTTCTGAGGAGAGGGCCAAGGCCGCAGTCTCTACGGCGGAGGAGGAGTGGAAGGCCACTGACTCGGTCATCCTCGGACTGCAGGGTGACCTTGGTGCCCTCGAAAAGCATGTGATGGAGAACTATCGTAAGCTTCTTGGTAAGTGTCCCTTCTTTTCTTTCTTGTATGCGGCAAGTCCCTGAGCGGGGTGGTCCTTAGTGATGCTGGGTTCCTGACATTGCAGCCCTGATAGGTCAACGCGACCCGGTGATGTAGACCTACAACGCTTCGCAATGTGTGACTGCAGTGGTGAACGCAGCCACCGCCTCAACTCTGTGCGTCCAGGCCGTGCTCCAAGGTATGTCCCCCACCGAGGTTATTCCTGGTGGGTTAATTGAAGTTTGGCGCTATCTGGAGGAGGCGCCTACCGTTGTCGACTGGATGGCGTGCTCGGCCTTCAAACAGGGGGCCACCACGGCATTGAGCCTTGGGCTCGCTCATTTCCCTGACGACTTCGACCTCGATGATGTTACCAGCAGCTATCCATCGGCGAGTGGCTCGGTGGAGATCTCGGAGGTCCTGAGGTTGACTGCCAAGGCTGCCCTGTTCACGGAGCGGGTGTTGGCGATGGGAGATCTATTACCCTACCAGGAGACGGTGGTGGCGACGAGCAACCCCGAGCCGGAGCACCGAGACCTGAAGTCGGAGCAGCCCTTCCGGTCGGTGCTGTCGAAGTCGCTGACGACGTACCCAACGAACCCGTGGGAGCCTGATGACCCACAAGTATAGGGGATCGCAACAGTCTTCGAGGGAAGTAAAACCCAATTTATTGATTCGACACAAGAGGAGCCAAAGGATATTTATAAGCCTTAACAACTGAGTTGTCAATTCAGCTGCACCTGGAAACAATCTTGCTCACAGTAGTTTATTAGTAGCAACAGTTTTGTAGTAGCAATAGCAAAGTAATAGTAGTAGTAAAAGTAAAGACAATAGTAACAATTGCAGTAAACAGTAGGATTAAAGCGCGGTGGGCATAGGGATGGATGGACGGGCGTTGCATGGACAAGACAATTCATGTAGCAATCAAGATATAGGGCATTTCCAGATAAATAAGGTAAAGCATCCAAGTATTAAATAATCATAGGCATGTGTTCCATATATAGTCATATGTGCTTGTAATGAGAACTTGCACACCATCTTTTGTCCTGCCAGCCCGTTGCAGCGGGGCCTCAAGGGAATCTACTGGCAATTAAGGTGCTCCTTTTAATAGAGCACTGGAGTAAAGCATTAACACTCCGTGAACACACGTGATCCTCATATCACATCCATTCCCTCCGGTTATCCTGATTCTTGTCACTTCGGGGCCTTTGGTTCCGGACAACAATATGTGTATACAACTTGCAGGTAAGATCATAAACAATACTATCATCATGAATCAATAACATGTTTAGATCTAAAATCATGGCACTCAGGCCCTAGTGACAAGCATTAAGCATAACAAGTTGCAACAAAGTCAAAAAGCACTAATCATAGATACTAGGGACCATGCCCTAACAATATGATGCAATTACATGAACGATCTCATCCAATCCCTACCATCCCCATAGCCTACAGTGCAGGATTACTCACTCATGGATGGGACAATCATGTATGGTTGATGGAGAAGCGATGGTGATGATGATGGCGATGATCTCCTCCAATTCCCGGTCCCGCCAGGGTGCCGGAACGGAGTTTCTGGTTCCGAGTCATGGTATCTGGTGGTGGCGGCGCAGTGGAACTCTATCTGGAAAAATGTCGAACCCCCTGTCTATTTTAGGTCAGAGGGCTTTTATAGGAGAAAGGAGAGGTCGAGGCGGAGTCCGAGGCGGCCACACCACCCCCAGGCGTGGCCTAGCCTTGCCCACGCGGCCAGGTGGTGTGGGCCCCTCGTGGCCCTTCTTCGTCTCATCTTCTGGCTCCATGAGTCTTCTGGTAAAATAGGAGTTTTGCGATATTTTCCAGGATTTTTCATGAAAGTTGATTTCCTGCACAAAAACGAGACACCAAAGCAATTCTGCTGAAAACAGCATTTGTCCACATTAGTTGTATCCAAATCACACAAATTAGAGAAGAAACAATAGCAAAAGTGTTCGGGAAAGTAGATACGTTTTGGACGTATCAACTCCCCCAAGCTTAGCTTATTGCTTGTCCCCAAGCAATTCAGTTGAAAACTGAGTGCGATAAGAGAAACTTTCATGAACACATTTGCTTCATAATATGTATATGTTTCCAACATATGATCAAATACTTAGGCAATTCATAATAAGGAGTATGCAAATAAGTTTACCCAATGGTCATGCAAGCTATGAAGAGATTCCAACTCATTAATAATAAGCAACATGACACATAAGCATATGCATGATTGTAGTGCTCATAAGAAGATATGATAAAGTGGTGTCTCGCTTGCCTTTCTTTGGAGAAAAACATAAATGCCATGGCACCTCTGAAGTCTAAGTGAAGATTAGAAATAAACATATCAAAGATACAAGTGTCAAAGTTATGTCATAATTAACCGTGTTTTGGGACAAGCACATTACACTAAGAATGACAGCTATGCTCTCGGGAAGGTGCTCAAAGAATAAATGGTGACTCAACATAAAAGTGAAAGAAAATATTTGAGAAGTTTGAAAGGCTTCCAAATGTTGAAAGTATGGTACTCATTAGCTTTGAGCTCTCATTGCCCCTATCATAAGCATCTTTAAGTGATTAAGGTTAAAGTGAACAAATATGAGGATATGCTTGACAAGTTATAAGCTGAAAATCTCATGCCCCTTGCTTACGAGTACCATTCCTCATGCTACTCAAATTTAGTCACAGGTAAGTTCTTGTCATTGTAAGTCCATGCGTATCATAGAGAACCGCCAACGGGGTACCCCTTGCCCTATGATACGGGAGATTCCCCATATCAAAATGACAAGGCAAGCAGACAATGAGCATCTCAGTGATCCTTTTATTTCCTATTTGCATGGGCTTCTCTTTTTTTATTTTCTTTTTTCTTCTTTTTTTTCTTTCCTATTTGCATAGGTTTTTTTATAGAGGATGCTTCATAGATTGCTCACTATGGTTATGCTGCAGGTTTCCACCATGATTAGGCATGGCTTAGACCAGCCGCCCAGGCGTTTTTCTAACACATATATGAAATCCATGAGCCTTACTAGCTCCCCTTTCATTTCACACCGGCGGGATCCATAAGCAAAAGAACATGATATCAACTAAATAAAGTGCAATGTTGAAAGCGTTCCCCATGATAACATGGTTCTGCTAATTAACAACTTACAAAGTGCAAGCGTATACGCAACATAGATGGGCACAATGGTTCAAGTTTATTAAGTGCAAGAAAGTAAAGTGTGCCATCAAGTTCGTGAGAGATTTACTAACTAATTTTCACATAACAAGCAAACATTTTTATTGGAAGAAAACAGAGCATAATAAATATGCAAGGAATAGCAATAATGCTAATAGGTAGATATGGTGGACTCTTTTTGACAACTTTGGTTTTAGGGAGTTGGATGCACAAGTAAAGTACTCAGCACAAGTGAAGGCTAGCAATAGAAAGGGAGCGACAATCGAGAGAGTAGTAACTGCCATAATCATGCTTGCGACAAAACAAAATTAATAGTGGCATAAAAGTGACACAAGAACTCTAAGGTAGAATAAATCATCGAGGCTTAACTGACTTTTTGTTTAGTCATATGCATGCGTGAGCATGTGCCAAGTCGATTCAAATAGAACATTCAGAGGAGGACACCACAATGTCATACCAAGTTATGAATAGAACAATGCAAGCAAACATTTCCATGACATGTTATAAACTATTAATGGATTGGAACTGGTCATAAGAGAGCAAGAACTACTAAGCATCCATTAAATAACATACTCCTTACATAAATAGACTAAGCATGCTCACAATGATGAGTATATGTACAAAAATGAAAACAAATAGAGTTCATATCAGCCTCTTACCACACCTCGAGTTGTCATAAATCATCATTGCCTTTCACTTGTGTGACTTCAATAATAAGATAAAACCAAACTCCAAGGAATCACTGAGGACCGCTGAACCCTGCAACAAACTTTACAAAACCAAAGAAGAACAAAAAATATTTTTGGGTTTTCGATTTTTTTTTAAACAAGAACCGAAGGGAAGAGCAAGCAAAGCGAAATCTTTTTGGGTTTTTTGAATAATCAAAACAAAATTGAAAAGGATGAAGCAAACCAAGTCTAAAATATAAAGAAGCAAACAAAGAGAAATAACAAAAATATTTTTGGTCTTTTTGTGTTTTGGAAAGCAGAAATAAAGCAAGGACAAAAACTAAAAAGAAAACGAAACATGGATATGCAAAGTACCGACAGAAAATGATAGGTAGATGAGTGTGATGTCGGTGTACCTCCCCCCAAGCTTAGGCTTTTGGCCTAAGTGGGTATCAACCCCAACGCGGGTAGGAACTCCAGGCCAGCAGGTCACCATAAGAATGATTGTAGTTAGGCCCTTGCGAAGAAGAAGAAACTCCCCAATCATAGGCAGGCTACTGGTACGAAGACTCCCCCTCGTTTGAGGGCTAGACCGAATCATCTGTAACCTCCCTTCCAGTATCCTGCTCTTGCTGGGAGAGCTCCCCTAGATATGTATCGAGCACTTCCTCAGTGAGTGACCATCCTACCCTGGTATCAAGGTTAAACAAAACAGGTGCAGGAAAAAGAACAACACGCTCGGACTTACCCCTTCTCCTACCAGCCTTAAGAAAGGTTATTTCATAAGATAAATCACTCAAATTAGCCCAAGAGGAAACGAATTTGTGTTGTATCATGGAATTAAGATCAAGCCTCTCTATGGGAAACTGTAGGTCTGAATGATGAGGCGCTACACCATGCAAAGCTAATAAACGAGAGGCGATGAGGCCTCCACAAATTCCACCTCTCTCGCAGTTAGTAGCAAGATGGAAAGCTATCAAAGTACCCAAATTATAAGTCCTATCTTGTTTTAAGGCAGCTGAGATAAAGGCTAGATCATATGAGGATAATTTACTAGCAGTTTTCCTAGCTAGAACGCACTTGGCAATAAAGTAGGCAAACTATCGAATAGACGGGAGGTGAATATTACGAATTTTACCACTCTCCTTTGAGAAGTTGCTTCCTTGGCAAATCTCTGCATTAGGGTCAATGAGTGGTGTAGGTCGCTCTCTAATCCTCTCACACGAACCCCACTGTGGTACTTTAATAGCTACACAAAAATCATCAAAAGGGAGACTGACAGCTATATTGTAATTTTTGTAATAAACCATGGGGTTAGGCAAGGAGCAACTGAATCAAAAATCCTGCACCACAGACACAGTTAGTTTCACATATTGGTAAGGTTCATCTTCCATAAAATGCTCCAATCCTACATTAGCAATTAAAGTATGGAAATCTTGAGAAATCCCTGCAGTCCTCATGAATTCGGGGAATGTATACATAGAAGGAAAGACTTCCTCCTCATGGTGAACCTTCATAACCGCAGGCACCCTTAATTCATGTTGGTTGAGTTGGTGTTCATTCATCTCCTTTTCTGAAATTTAGACAACCATCATACAAGTGATTGCAAAGTGATTACATAATGAAAGGAACTACTTATAGGGACTTGTAAGAGGCCTAAACATGCATAAAAAAACTCTAAGCATGCAAGCTCACATAACCTGTCACCTACAGTAGCAAAATACTCAAGATATAACCCACTAATCACAAATCTACTTGGACAAGCAGAGGAGTCACATATCGGAGATAAAATGCTCCAAATCTCAGCAGCAAAGATGGGCTAAGCAAGGAGATCAAAAAACGCGAGCAAGAACAGCAAGAACATGGGTTTGAGCAAAGAACTTGTGTTTTCTCGGGAGAGAGAAGGTAGTGGCAGGAGGGAGAAAAAGTGGAGGGCCAAGTGTGGTCCATACCATGGCCATGCACACCACCAGGTGGTGTGCCTGCCTGGTGGGCCCCCCGGGTCACTCCAGGTACTTCTTTGCCCCTCTTTTGATGTAAAAATTCAATGTGAATTTTCTGGAATTTTTCGAGACAATTTATTTTTTTTAGCAATTTTCAGGGATTGATGAATAATTTTCTGGCAGAAAGATAATTTTGGAATGATGCAATAACAAAACAAAACTAAAACTTCAGAAGTTCTAAGACACTCTAATATGCAAGCAACTCGCAATAGAAAAGTAAACTAAGTGAAAGCAAAAATTAAAATGGATAAACTAAAAGTAAGCAAAGATAATCATGGTGAAAACATTGTTTTGTTCATTAAAATCCCTTCGTTAACAAGGTTGATCAAGTCTTGTTACCAAAACAATTTTATATGAAACAAAACTTTGCATTTCACTAAATGATTATGTTACCTCAACCTTGATAGCAATGGTCCCAATCATAATACTTTCATATTTTTCTCGTGGTATGGGACAATATATTTCTCCAACTTGGATACCCTCAATATTTTCAATTGAATTTAGGCCATAGGTCTTATCAATCTTCTTGAGAAAATATACAGTATGCTCCTTGTCATTAACATTAAAAGTTACCTTTCCTTGATTACAATTAATGACAGCACCTGCAGTATTAAGAAAAGGCCTCCCAAGAATAATAGACATATTATCATCTTCAGGCATTTCAAGCACAACAAAGTCAGTTAATATCAAGAAATTATGAGCCACTTGGACAGGAACATCCTCACATATACCAAAAGGAATAGTGGTAGATTTATCATCCATTTTTAAAGATATATCAGTTAGTATTAGTTTCTCCAATTGAAGTCTTTTGTAGAGAGAAAAAGGCATAACGCTAACTCCTGCTCCCAAATCACACAAGGCAGTTCTAACATAATTATTTTTAATAGAGCATGGAATAGTTGGAATCCCTGGGTCTCCAAGTTTCTTTGTAACCTTACCATTAAAGGAATAATTAGCAAGTAAAGTAGAAATTTCCTCATTAGGGATCTTCCTTTTATTAGAGACAATATCCTTCATATACTTTGAATAAGGAGGCAATTTAATAGCATCAGTTAAAGGAATTTGCAAAAATAAAGGTTTCATCCACTCACAAAACTTAATATAGTGTTCGTCTTCCTTTGACTTGTGTTTCTTATCAGGAAAAGGCATTGGTTTTTGAACCCAGGGCTCTCTTTCACTACCATGTTTACTAGAAACAAAATCTTCCTTAGTGTACTTAGCATTCTTAGTGTTCCTTTCAGCTTCTTCTTCAATTTCTTCTTTATTAGGAGCATCATTTTTCTCATTACCACTCTCAGTTTCAGCATCAGAGAGAGATATACTATTAGGATCTTTAGCAGTTTCAGAAGGTTCTACAACTGTTTTATGTTTCTTTTTCTTTCTCTTAGAAGAAGTGCCACTATTTTCAATTTGTTGGGAATCCTATTCAATTCTTTTAGGATGCCCCTCAGGATATAGAGGATCCTGGGTGGCAGTGCGACTTCTAGTTCTAATTTCATAAGCATGTTTTTCTTTAGAGGCATTAACTAGCAATTTTTTTGTACTTTAATAAGATGATCAATTTGAGTTTGAACCATTTGGAAATGTTTAACAAGCATTTTAACATCATTGGAGGTTCTTTCCACAGTATCACTTAACTCAATAATAGCTCTAGAGTTTTCCATCAAATGATTTTGCACTCTTTTATTAAAATTATCTTGCTTAACAACAAAGATATCAAATTCTTCTAAGCATTGATCAGGAGGTTTAGAATAAGGATCATCACCTTCATCAAAATGTTGGAGAGATTGTACCTCAATAGTGGATGAGTGGGATATTGGCTTACATAATTCTTTTATAGGAGGTAAATTCTTTACATCTTTAGATTTAATACCCTTCTCCTTAAGAAATTTCTTAGCTTTCTTCATCACTTCATCATTTAGTTCAATCACTCCCCTCTTCTTTGGTGTTGGTATTGGCTCAGGCACAGTTAACTCAGGTGTAGTTGACTCGGGTGGAGTTGACTCAGGTGAAGTCCAGTCATCATAATTCTTGCTTATTTTAGCCATTAATTCCTCAGCTTCTTTGGGAGTTCTCTTCCTAAAAATACAATCGGCACAACTATCTAGGTATGTCCTAGATTCATTAGTTAGTCCATTATAATATATATCAAGAAGCTCATTTTTAGGTAATGGACATACAGGCTGTGCATGAATCAAAGCACAAAACCTTGCCCATGATTCAGGCAATATCTCCTTTTCTCCTTGTTTAAAATCAAAAAGTTCCTGCGGAATGGCATGTCTAGCAGTAGGAGGGAAATATTTCTGAAAGAAAGTATCAATCAAGCAATCAGGGCTATCAATAGATCCAGGAGGTAAATTATTAAACCAAGCTTTAGCTTCTCCTTTCAGTGAAAAAGGGAAAATTTTAGCAACAAAGTAGGTGCGCATATTAATATCATTAGAAAATAGGCCACTCATGGTAGAAAGCTCAGTCATATGTGCTACAGCACTTTCATTTTTAGTACCACAAAAAGGTTCTTTCTCAACAATGGTTATGTAAGATAAATCAAGAGAGAAATCATAATCTTTATCTTTAATGTTTATGGGAGATGTAGCAAACTTAGCATTAGGAGATAATTTAGGTCTAACAGTATGTTTCTCAAGAAGACTCTTAATAGCAATCCTACCATGAGTGTTTTGGCATTCTTTAATAAATTCATTAGTCATTTCTATATATCTGTCTTCAATATCATAGCTCTCTCTAGACTCAGGTGAACTAATAGGTGTAGTAGTATCTTCATTAGGAGTTTTAGTATTTCCATCTATAGTTCTAGCAATCGTAGCATCTAGGAAAGGACCTAATGAACCACTCTTATCAAGCACAGTAGAAGCAGCATCATAAGTATCAGAAGTTTCAGATTCAGCAGAAGTAACAGTATGTGTAGCATGTGTATGTGGTGGTGGTGTAAGGAGCTTACTCATCATAAATGGTAAATAAAGAGCAATAGAGGTGTTCAGGACTGTACCTCTCCTTGTAGTGGATGGTAATATACGAACCTTTCCATCACGAGATTTACCCATGATGAATAGATAGCAGCGAACAATAACGATTCCAAGTGAACTTGATAAATAGAGCTGTGTTCCTCGGCAACGATGCCAGAAAATAGTCTTGATGACCCACAAGTATAGGGGATCGCAACAGTCTTTGAGGGAAGTAAAACCCAATTCATTGATTCGACACAAGGGGAGCCAAAGAATATTGATACATTGCAAATGTATCTATAATTTTTGATGTTCCATGCTTGGTTTTATCTACTTTCTTGTGTTTTGTCCACACTTTGGAGTACTTTTCATATGATTTCTTGGACTAACCTATTAACAAGAGCCATAGTGCTAGCGGCCTATTTTCTGCTGTTTTTGATTTCAGGAAGTCAAAAAATGAATATTCTCAGAATTGGACGGGACAAAACCAAAGTCACTATTTTACCGGGGGACACTTGGAGCCAGAATATAAGACGGAGAGGGGCTGGGGCCTGGCCGCGCGGCCAGGACTGGCCCATGCCAGGGGTGGTCTGGCCGCCCCAGGCACCCCCTCGGTCTCTCCTTCCGCCTATATATTGCCTCTAATACGGAAACCCTAAGTACCCGATCAAAAATCCACGAAAGAGTTTGTAGCCGCCATCATCTCTATCCCTAGATTGGGAAGGATTTAAAGCTCTTCCCACCACCCTGCCGGAGAGGGGAATTCACCCTGGAGGCCTTCTTCATCATCATGCAAGCCTCCGGTGTGATGCGTGAGTAGTTCATCTCTGGACTACGGGTCCATGTAGTAGCTAGATGGCTGGTTCTCCTCCTTTGTGCTATCATGTTTAGATCTTGTGAGCTCCGTTCATGATCAAGATCATCTATTTGTAATTCTGCATGTTGTGTTTATGGGATCCGATGAATATTGAGATGCTATTTCAGATTGATTATTGATTCTATCATGTCTTTGTTATTTGTGATCTTGCATGCTTTCCGTTGTTAGTAGCTATCTTGGCCAAGTAGATGCTAGCAACTCCAAGAGTTAGTATTTATGCTCGATAGTGGGTTCATGCCTCCAGTAATCTGGGGAAGTGACAGAAATCTCTAAGGTACTAGATGTGTTGTTGCTACTAGGGAGAAAACAACAATCCTTTGTTCATAGAACAATTGTATTGTTTACTTTACACGCAATTCCTAATGCAATAATCTGTTGCTTGCAACTTAATACTGGAGGGGGTTCAGATGATAACCTGAAGGTGGATTGTTAGTCATAGATGCAGTTGGATGACGGTCTATGTATAATGTTGTAATGCCCAATCGAATCTCAAAGCAATCAAGATGATTAGTATATGCTTGTATGCTTTCTTGATGTTTGTCAATTGCCTCGCTGTAATTTGTTCACCCAGCATGTTATCTATCTTAAGGAGAGCCACCTCTAGTGAACTATGGACCCCGGTCCTTTCTTTTACATTCAATCTACAAACTGTTTACTGATTTGTGTTTACTTTTTGCAAACTATTACTTCCTTCCATTCGATACGTTTAATCCTTTGTTTTCAGCAAAACCGGTGAGATTGACAACCTCATCGCAAGTTGGGGTAGAGTTCTGTGGTTGTGTTGTGCAGGTCTCCATGTTGCTGATGGCACCAGTAGTGCGCCCTGCCAACGTTCAGCTAGCTACACCTTTGGGGTGTTTCCTTGCTCCTACTGGATTGATAACCTTAGTTTCATAACTGAGGGAAACTTGCTGTTGTGCTCATCATACCTTCCTCTTGGGGTTCCCCAACGAGCTCGACATCAACCACGAGCCAGCAAGTATTTTTCTGGCGCCGTTGCCGGGGAGTCGAGGACATCTTCACAAGGGGAGTCCCTCATAACCAATCTCTTTACTTTTTTATTTTTGTTTTGCTTAGTTTACTTTTGTTTTGTTTGCTTGCTTTGTTATCAAAAACACAAAAAAATTAGTTTTACAAGTTTGCTTTCTTTATCAAAAACACAAAAAAATTAGTTTTACTAGTTTGGTTTCTTATTTAAAAACACAAAAAAAATAAGTCTCCTTTAGTTGTTACCTCTTCCTTAGCTCACCATGTTGATCCCTAAATTCACCCTAAAAGACCTTTCAATCGGTAGTGGTTCAATAATTGGAAAAGATAATATTGAAGAATTCTTTAATCATGTTAGTAAACATGAGGATATTGAGGATAGATCCCTTGCAGAACTTGCTCCAAACTATGAGTTTGATGCAGCTTCTTTAATTCACATGTTGGAAGCTAGGTTTGTTAACCTTAACCCCTTAATGCAAGTAATGTTTCTTAAACTTAAGGAAATTGAGGACCCTGAAAAGAGGGATTTTATTCTTGAAACTTTGCTTAAGAAATTCTATGATGTTGCCAAGGAAGCTAGAAAAGTCTTTGAACGTTTCAATATGCTAGGCTCATGTGTAGATGTTATTGGTACACGAGGAAAGATGAACAAAACTTAACCTAATGGGGAGAAAACTAAGATACCAATACCCTTTAAACTAGTAGCAATGCAAGAAGCCATAGAAAAGAATCTTGATTGGATTGTTCCTGAAAACCCGTTTGATGAATATAGTGAACCTAAGAGCATTGAGAGAGGATCCTCTAGAACTTATTTGGATGATCTACCTTGCCTTGCTGAAGATATTTCTGGTATTGCTCTTAATGCTTCTTCATTTGAGAACACTTGATTCTTTTTTCTTGCTTCTTATGCCTAACTTAAAGGCGTTAAAGAAAAGTACTTATTGGGAGATAACCCTAAAGTTTTAGATGAGTCTTGGAAGTTATTACTTCAGTAATAACCGCTCCTTCTCCTTTTTATTTGCTTTTTGTGCCAAGAGTAACCTCTAATGAGAGAGAAGTAATGATTGGGAAAGTTGCTGTCCCGAAACAGATTTCTGTGCTTCACTGTAAAAATTCGTGTAAATTCTCTGTACGTCCTTTTGAGGCGTGAATTTTTGTGCTTCTGCCCCAGGTTGTTATATAAATTTCGTTAGTTCAACACGTTTTGATTTGAGCAACAGAAGGTCTTCGAAAAAATTCGTCTTTACCTACTGGTCTGTTTTGACAGATTTCTGCCATTTTCTGCATTTGCTTCTTGTTAGTTCCTGTTTGAGTTCTTTTGGGAAATTGAGCTTTTTGAGGGAAGTGCTACAGTAGCTAGTGTTTTAGTGGAAGTTTATTGGTGTTATAACTGAACCTAAAGACTTATTATCTTGAGTGCACTAATGTTGCTAATAAAGAATGTGTGAAGTTTTGTATGAAGGAAAAAATTTAGGTGTATGGAAGGAATAAGTAATGAGATGAAGGAAGGACTAAAGCTTAATCTTGGGGATTCCACGCGTGTCACCCCAAGAAATATCCAAGAAGTACAAGCGTCAAAACTTGGGGATGCCCAAGTCATCCCCTTCTTCATCAATAAAAATCCCAGGTTTCTTCCAAACGCTTCATTTTTATTGTTTCATGCACAGTTGTGTTGTTCTTGGAGCGTTTTCTTTTTCGTTTTTGTGTTGGTTTTTCGTTTGCTTTATTTGCTTAGTTTGCTGAATAAATTGGTTGGACCCCCTCTTTCATACATTGGTTTTCAAATAGTTTGGTTTGGATTGGAAAAGAGTAGGAAAGTTCATGCTTAAGTGGTAAAGAGAGCTTGTTTTTGAATGTGGCCTATGCTTTGTCATGACATGCTTGATATTGATTTGGCTTTATGCTTAGTATTATTTGCTGTAGCATGACTTGTTATAAACAATTGAGATTGCTTAATGTGCCTTGGATGAATCATGCGTTGTTTTAGCATATTAAAGCATAGTATTGTGGTATTCTCCTTTGATGCTTTATTTGTGTTGACTTGGCGCATGCTCACACCATGTTATGACTATCCAAAGTCACCATATCCTTTATGATCCTTTAGTTTTCAACTTGTAGTATCACTTTATGCTTTGATCAATGATGTTTTGTCACTCTACATGATTATGGCCATTATTGCTCTCTTAGTTTGTCGCTCCCAGTCTTTTGCTAGCCTCCGCAACCAAGTATGAGTTCCACTCATGCATCCAACTCCCTAAAACAAGTTATTCCAAAGAGTCCACCATACCTACCTACTAGCATATGCTATTCCAAGTATATTCATGTTTTTGTTTACCTTCCAAATTAAACTTGTTATGAGAAAACTAGTGATTAAAGCTCTCACGAACTTGATGGCACACTTTACTTTTATTGCCCTTAATAAACTTTAACCATTCTGTCGTCTATGTTGTATATGCTTGCACTTATTTGTTGGGGATTAGCAGAACAATGATGTCATGCGGAACGCTTTCAACATTGCACTGGTACTTTGTACCTAGTTGATATCATGCTCTTTTGTATATGGATGTTGTCGGTGTGAAATGAAAGGGGAGATTGTAAGTCTACGAAGTTATGTATATGTGTTAGAGAAACGCATGGGCCGCTGGTCTAATCCATGCTGACATGGTGGAAACCTGCAGCGTAACCATAATGAGGTGTCTATGAAGCATTCTTCTTATAAAAAAAGAGTCCTATATTGAGAAAAAAGAGAAAAAATAGATTATGAAAAGAGGAAAGAGAGAAAAAAGCACCATATTCCCATGGCAAATAAGAAGATTACTGAGATGCTTGTTGTCTGCTTGCCTTGTCATTTTGATATGGGGATTCTTCTGTATCATCGGGCAAGGGGTACCTTGTTGGCGGTTCTCTATGATACACATGCACTTACGATGACAGGAACTTATCGGTGACTAAACTTGAGTAGCATGAGGAGCGGCCCTTGTATTCAAGGGACATGAGATTCCTAACTTATACTTTGTCAAGCATGTACACCATAGTTTGTTCACTTTAACCTTAATCACTTCAAGATGCTTATGATAGGGGCAATGAGAGCTGAAAGCTATAAGTACCATAATTTTTGGAAGCTCTTTATGAAACTTGAATCTCTGCTTCCTTCTATGAAGGCCTTTCTTCCACCATTATATTGAGTCTCCACCTATCTTTATGCACCTACTTTGAGAGCATAGTGGCCATTCTTAGTTCTATGTGCATTGTCCCAAGACTAGTTGATTGATGCATACCTTGATATTGCTTGATTTAAACTATTTGTATCTAGTCACTCTTATGAACTTTGAAGGTGTCATATGCATTTATGTTTGCTACTCTATGAGGGACAAGCTGAATACTATTATGCTATGTTTTCTTTATGTGAAACAAACAAACGTCTTGCAAAGCATTGTTATTCATGAATCTTTTGTTTGTGCCTTTTCATGTTGCAACATAGTTTCTTTGTCTTATTGCTAGAACTTTGTCTTTCATGTTATGATTGAAGTACTATGATAACAGCTTCGAATGTTTTACAAATACTTTGATCAAGTTTATGATGGTGCATGTCACCTCAAAAATTATTCTTTCTTTTTATCACTTACCTACTCGAGGACGAGCAGGGGTTAGCCTTGGGAATGTTGATACATTGCAAATGTATCTATAATTTTTGATGTTCCATGCTTGGTTTTATCTACTTTCTTGTGTTTTGTCCACACTTTGGAGTACTTTTCATATGATTTCTTGGACTAACCTATTAACAAGAGCCACAGTGCCAGCTGCTTGTTTTCTGCTGTTTTTGCTTTCAGGAAGTCAGAAAATGAATATTCTCGGAATTAGACGAGACAAAAGCCAAAGTCACTATTTTACCGGGGGACACTTGGAGCCAGAATACGAGACGGAGAGGGGTTGGGGCCTGGCCACACCACCTAGCCACGTGGCCAGGCCTGGCTCGCGCTAGGGGGTGGTCTGGCTGCCCCAGGCACCCCCTCGGCCTCTCCTTCCGCCTATATATTTCCTCTGATACGGAAACCCTAAGTACCCGATCAAAAATCCATGAAAGAGTCTGTAGCCGCCGTCATCTCCATCCCTAGATCGGGAGGGATCTGAAGCTCTTCCCGGCACCCTGCTGGAGAGGGGAATTCACCCTGGAGGCCTTCTTCATCATCATGCAAGCCTCCGATGTGATGCATGAGTAGTTCATCTCTAGACTATAGGTCCATGTAGTAGCTAGATGGCTGGTTCTCCTCCTTTGTGCTATCATGTTTAGATCTTGTGAGCTCCATTCATAATCAAGATCATCTATTTGTAATTCTGCATATTGTGTTTGCGGGGATCCGATGGATATTGAGATGTTATTTCAGATTGATTATTGATTCTATCATGTCTTTGTTATTTGTGATCTTGCATGCTTTCTGTTGTTAGTAGCTATCTTGGCCAAGTAGATGCTAGCAACTCCAAGAGTTAGTATTTATGCTCGATAGTGGGTTCATGCCTCCAGTAACTGGGAAGTGAGAAATCTCTAAGGTACTAGATGTGTTGTTGCTACTAGGGAGAAAACAACGATCCTTTGTTCATAGAACAATTGTATTGTTTACTTTACATGCAGTTCGTAAAGCAATAATCTGTTGCTTGCAACTTAATACTGGAGGGGGTTCGGATGATAACCTAAAGGTGGATTATTAGTCATAGATGCAGTTGGATGGCGGTCTATGTACTATGTTGTAATGCCCAATCAAGTCTCAAAGGAGTCAAGATGATTAGTATATGCATGTATTGCCTTCTCGGTGTTTGTCAATTGCCCCGCTGTAATTTGTTCACCTAGCATGTTATCTATCTAAGGAGAGCCACCTCTAGTGAACTATGGATCCCGGTCCTTTGTCTTTACATACAATCTACAATCTTTTACTGCTTTGTGTTTACTTTCTGCAAACTATTACTTCCTTCCATTCGATACGTTTAATCCTTTGTTTTCCGCAAAACACGGTGAGATTGACAACCTCATCACAAGTTGGGGACAAAGTTCTGTGGTTGTGTGGTGCAGGTCTCCACGTTGCTGCTGGCACCGGTAGTGCGCCCTGCGAACGTTCAGCTAGCTACACCTTTGGGGTGTTTCCTTGCTCCTACTGGATTGATAACCTTGGTTTCATAACTGAGGGAAACTTACTGCTATGCTCATCATACCTTCCTCTTGGGGTTCCCCAACGAGCTCGACATCAACCACGAGCCAGCAAATATTTTTAAGCCTTAACAACTGAGTTGTCAATTCAGCTGCACTTGGAAAATCTTGCTCATAGTAGTTTATTAGTAGCAATAGTTTTGTAGTAGCAATTGCAAAGTAATAGCAGTAGTAAAAGTAAAGACAATAGTAACAATTGCAGTAAATAGTAGGATTAATGTGCGGTAGGCATAGGGATGGATGGACGGGCGTTGCATGGACAAGACAATTCATGTAGCAATCAAGATATAGGGCATTTGTAGATAAATAAGGTAAAGCATCCAAGTACTAAATAATCATAGGCATGTGTTCCATATATAGTCATATGTGCTCGTAATGAGAACTTGCACAACATCTTTTGTCCTGCCAGCCCGTTGCAGCGGGGCCTCAAGGGAATCTATTGGCAATTAAGGTGCTCATTTTAATAGAGCACCAGATCAAAGCATTAACACTCCATGAACACACGTGATCCTCATATCACAGTCATTCCCTCCGGTTATCCCGTTTCTTGTCACTTCGGGGCCTTTGGTTCCGGACAACAATATGTGTATACAATTTGCAAGTAAGATCATAAACAATACTATCATCATGAATCAATAACATGTTTAGATCTAAAATCATGGCACTCGGGCCCTAGTGACAAGCATCAAGCATAACAAGTTGCAACAAAGTCAAAAAGCACTAATAATAGATACTAGGCACCATGCCCTAACAATCTGATGCAATTACATGAACGATCTCATCCAATCCCTACCATCCCCATAGCCTACAGCGGGGGATTACTCACTCATGGATGGGGAATCATGGATGGTTGATGGAGAAGCGATGGTGATGATGATGGCGATGATCTCCTCCAATTCCCCGTCCCGGCAGGGTGCCAGAACGGAGTTTCTGGTTCCGAATCGCGGTATCTGGTGGTGGCGGCGCAACGGAACTCTATCTGGAAAAACGTCGAACCCCCCGTCTGTTTTAGGTCAGAGGGCTTTTATAGGCGAAAGGAGAGGTCGAGGTGGAGTCCGAGGCGGCCACACCACCCCCTGGCGCGGCATAGGCTGGCCCGCGCGGCCAGGTGGTGTGGGCCCCTTCTTCGTCTCATCTTCTGGCTCCATGAGTCTTCTGGTAAAATAGGAATTTTGCGATATTTTCCGAGATTTTTCCTGAAAGTTGATTTCCTGCACAAAAACGAGACACCAAAGCAATTCTGCTGAAAACAGCGTTAGTCCGCATTAGTTGTATTCAAATCACACAAATTAGAGAAGAAACAATAGCAAAAGTGTTCGGGAAAGTAGATACGTTTTGGACGTATCAGAGCCGTATATCCAGGTCAAGGGTGATGGCGGCACTTCCTCGTCAGAGCCTACAAAATGAGTTGCTGCCCTAAGGGGCTTTTTGTAAGTTATGTCGAGTGGCCACTTTTGTAATGTGAATGATATTTATGTATGGAAGTAAGAGGAGTCAATCGACTCGCAATGCATGGTTAAACATGTTTGATGTTGATTTTATGTGGGTGAGTCCCCGAGCGCGTCCGCCCTTTAGTGGGGTTTACCTCATTTAAGTGCATGTGTGTTTGCTTTGAATTTTTATTATGATTGGTGCTGATTTGTCATGGCGTACGGGGCCAGTCGCCTTCGGCTCCGAAGGGGCTCTGTATTTAGTTGTTTTCCCCGGCGAGAGCAGGGTCGGTTTAGCCGAGTCCCCGAGCATGGTACTTAGCCGTTCTAGTCGCACGCCCATTGTAGGTGAGGATCTAATGCGTTGTTTATAACGCGTCTCTCCCCCTGGCTTGGAAAGCCAGTCGTGTGGCGAGTCCAAGGAAGCTCTCTTACTTGGTGTGTTCCTGAACCACGTGAGGTTTCTTGTTGCAAAGTCCCTGTGTGTGGTACTTAACCGTTCGAGTCGCTTTGCACGAGGATGGGAAGGACAGTTCGCTGTGAGAAGCGTTTATCGATCGTCTTGGCCCGGTAGGCCAGTCGAGCGAGGCGACTCTGATGGTGGCTCCGGGGTGGCGTGTTCGTGGATGACACAAGGCCCAAATATCTTTGGTGCCCTTGAGTCGCACTACTTAGCCGTGCCGGTCTCATGACCAAGGGTTGACTTCCGTAAGTTGCGTATTGCTGAATGTACGAGTGCGAGTGGCATAAGAAGATGGCGAGTAGACACAATTTGTGCGATCTTAAATGATTTCACTATATAGCCACTAAGTACAAGTTTTAGTTCTATGTATAGAACTTCCGGAGGAGGTTTACATTCCATGGCCTCTCGACCTCGAGCTAGCCATTGCCTCGTATGTCGATGAGGTAGTAGGCATCATTGCCGAGGACTCGCCTTATGGCGAATGGCCCCTCCCATGGGGGAGAAAGCTTGTGCATGCCCTTCTTGTCCTGGACCAGTCGTAGGACCAGGTCGCCTTCCTGGAAGGTGTGGGTCCGGACTCGGCGGATGTGGTAGCGGCGGAGTCCCTACTGGTAGATGGCGGTGCGGGAGCGAGCTAGGTCGCGTGCCTTGTCGAGCTGGTCGATTCTGTGTTGGCGGGCAATCTCGTTTGCCACCTCCACACAGTTGGCGACCCGAGGTGAGTCGTGCTCCAGGTTGGTTGGAATTACGGCCTCAGCGCCGTACACCATGAACAAGGGCGTGAACCCCGTGGAGTGGTTAACGGAGGTGCGGATGCCCCATATTATGAAGGGGAGCTCTTCGATCTAGCATCCTGGGGTTTGCTCGAGGGGCACCTAAAGTCACGGTTTGAGCCCATGGAGGACACTTTGATTAGCGCGTTCCACTTGGCCGTTTGACTCCAGGTGGGCGACTGAGGTGAGGTCGAGTCGTATGTTGTGCTCCTCACAGAATTCTGCCATGGCGCCCTTGGCGAAGTTGGTGTCCTTGTCCGTTATGATGTTGTGCGGGTAGCCGTACCGGTAGATGAGCTTGCGTAGGAACTTGGTGAAGGTCTTGCTGTCGCACTTCTTGATCGGTTTGGCTTCGACCCACTTGGTGAACTTGTCGACCGCGACCAGGAGGTGGGTGAAGCCGGATGGGGCCTTCTTGAACGGGTCGACCATGTCCATGCCCCATACGGCAAATGGCCAGGTGATGGGGATGGTCTTGAGTGTCGAACCAGGGAGATGCGTCTCGTTGGCATACTTCTGGCACCTGACGCATCGTTGGACGATGTCGATGGTGTCGGCGTGCGCGGTGAGCGGACAGAAGCCGTGTCATATGGCTTTGGCGACCAGCGACCTGGCGCCGGCGTGATGGCCACAGTCGCCGGCGTGGATGTCTTGGAGGATCTTGCGTCCTTCTACTGGTTGTACGCAGCGCTGGAACACGCCGGTCACGCTATGTTTGTGGAGCTCGCCTTTTATGATGACGAAGGATTTGCAACAGCGCACGATCATTCGTGCTTCCGTCTCGTTGCTTGGAAGGACCTTGTGCTCGAGGAAGGCGATGTATGGTGCGGTCTAGTTGCTAGGCTCAATGACCATGGCGACTAGGGCAGGCTCAGGCTGCAGTGGTATCCCAATGTTGATCTCCTTGGGCGGGGAAACCGAAGGCTTGTGGATGATGTCGAGGAAGACTCCTACGGGTGGTGTTTGTCGGGCCGACCCAATGCGGGAGAGGGCATCTGCCTCCTCGTTTTTGTGCATTTCGATCCACTCGACTGAGTAGCCGATGAAGTGCCCTCCCATCTGGTCTACCGCTTGGCGGTATGCTATCATTGTTAGGGAGACGGCATCACAGGTCCCCACGACTTGGCCGACGACTAGGTCGGAGTCGCCGTAGCACCGTAGACGATTGACGTTCATCTCCTTAGCGTCCCACATGCCGTGAAGGAGGGCCTCGTACTCGTCCATGTTGTTGGTGAAGGGCTTGAAGTCGAGGTGGAGCATGTAGCAGAGCTTGTCTCCCTTGGGGGAGGTCAGTATGACCCCGGCCCCGGCGCCATCGGCGTTCTTGGAACCGTCGAAGTGCAACAACCAGTAATTGAGGTATGGGAGCTTCTCCGGCTGCTGTGCTTCTTCCTAGTCGGCGAGGAAATCGGCCAAGGCTTGAGATTTGATCGCTGTGTGTGGCTCGTATTTGATGTTGTGGACGCCGATTTCGACGGCCCACTTGGCGACTCGCCTAGTTGCCTCGCGACTGCGGATGATGTATTGTAGTGGCACGGAGGAGACGACCGTGATTGGGTGCTCCTGGAAGTAGTGGGGGAATTGCCGTTGGGCTCGAAACACCACGTATACCAGTTTCTGGTACTGCAGGTAGCGCTGCCTTGAATCCGTCAGGACCTTGCTGATGTAGTAGACGGGGCGGTGTACGGGGCGCTCCTTGCCCTCTTCTGGCCGTTCAACGACCATTATGGCGCTGATGACTCGAGTGGAGGCTGCGACGTAGACGAGCATTGGCTCTTTGTCGATTGGGGCGGCGAGTAGTGGAGCCATGAGTAGCACTTCTTTGAGTGCCTTGAGCATGTTGTCTGCTTCTTTGTCCCAATGGAATGTGGGGGTTTTGCGTATCAGGCAGTAGAGGGGCATTGCCTTCACGCCGAGTCGGGGGATGAAGCGACTAAGAGCCGCGACTCGCTCGACCAACTTATAGACGTCGCGCAAGCACTCGGGTTTCCCGAGCCGCGCGATGGTGTCGATCTTGGTGGGGTTGGCCTCGATGTCTCGCTTGGATACCACGTACCCCAGGAGCTGTCCAGTGGGGATGCCAAAGGTGCATTTCCCTGGGTTAAGCTTGATGTTGTACCTCCGCAGATTTGCAAAGGTCTCGGCCAGGTCGGCGAGTAGGTCGTCCTGGTGGGTGGATTTTACCACCACGTCGTCGATGTAGACGTGGATGTTGCGGCCTATTTGGCTCGTGAGGCACTCCTGCATGCACCTTTGGTAGGTGGCGACGGTGTTCTTGAGGCCGAACGTCATGGTCGTGATGAACGTTGTCTTCTCCTCATCCTCGGCCACCATTTTGATCTGGTTGTACCCAGAATACGCGTCGAGGAAGCACAATGACTCTGATCCCATGATCGAATCGATGATCTGGTCGATGCGCGGTAGGACGAACTCCTCCTTCGGGCAGGCACTATTGAGGTTGGTGTACTCGATGCACATTCTCCAGGTGTTGTTGTTTTTTAGAACCAGGACTGGGTTTGCCAGCCACTTGGAGTACTTGATGGGCCGAATGAAGCCTGTGGCTAGCAGGCGCTGTATTTCTTCGGCGATTGCTCGGCGGCGCTCTTCATTGAAGGGTCACAGCGACTGCTTCACTGGTTGTACTTTGGGGTTAGCGTTGCGTTTGTGCTCAGCGAGTTCCCTCGGGACACCAGCCATGTCGGATGGTTTCCATGCAAAGATGTCGCGACTCTCACGTAGGAACCCGATGAGCGTGCTTTCCTATGCGGGGCTCATGTGCGCCCCGATGGTGACTCTCTGGCTGGAGTCGCCCTCGGGACGAGCTCGACGGTGCGGGTGTGCGTAGTTGCGTCGAAAGTGGAACTCGTAGCGGTTGGCTTCTTCAGGATGGTGGGGTCGTCCTTGTTGATGCTGCTCGCGTATTTCACGAGCTCGTCCGCGTGGTCGGTCTCTGCGGCGATGACGGTGTTGGCGAGCTTGGTGCATTTGTCCTCGCATTCCACGGCCATGTCGGGGTCACCGTGGATGGTGATGATGCCGCTTGGCCCTGGGAGCTTCATCATGTTGTAGGCGTAGTGTGGGGTCGCCATGAATTTGGCGAACGTTGGCGCCCTAGGACGCAGTGGTAGGGGATGCGAAAATTCACCAGCTCGAAGACGATCCGCTCGGTGCGGTAGTTCGCTTGTGTGCCGAAGGTGACTGGCAGCGTCACTTTGCCAATCGGGTACGCCTTCCGATTGGGGACGATGTCGTGGAAGGTTGTCAGGGTTGGCTCGATCGCTGACTCCGGGAGCTGGAGCCTCTTGAATGTGTCCAAGTACATGATGTTGATGGAGCTCCCACCGTCCATCAGCATCTTGGGCAGCCAGTAGTCGGCCACTTTGGGCATGACCACCAGGGCGACTCGCCCTGGGTACTCGATCCTGGGCGCGTGGTCTTGGCGACTCTAGGTGATGCTTTGCTTGGACCAGTTGAGGAAGCAGGGGGTGACGACCTGCGTCACCGCATTTACGGTGACTGCGCGGGCGAGCGCCTTCTTCTCGCACTTGGTGCCGAGCCCGGTGAAGGTGCGAAGCGATCCGCCAGCGTTGCCAAAGCCGCTGGTGTTGCCGTTGTCCCTTAGCAGGTTGTTGTTGGGGTTGACCCGTGCCCGCCTTGCCTTTTCAATCTCCTTAAGGGAGTGGCAGTCTGCGGTAGTATGGGTGGCGGGCTTCCCCTCCCTGCTATGGTAAACACAGGGCTGGTTGAGCAGGGTGGCGCGGTCGAATTTCGGCCTCATCGTGTTGTTGGCGCGGTAATTCCTGCTATCGCGGTAGTTTCCTCTATTGTGGCAGAAGTTCTTCGGGTCGTGTTGGCCGTAGCCAGTATTCGCGACGAAGTCCACTCGCCCATCACCGCGGCGCTTGCTGGTGAGGCGAGTGTTACTGTAGCGCATGTCGCGCTGTCGCCCATTGTCGTGGCCGCTGGTGCGGCGTCTTCCTCCCGACTCGTCGTCGGAGTCCTGGTTAGGCTCCTCCTCTGTGTACCGCTTGGCGATCTCGAGGAGTTCGGGGATGTTGTTGACCATCCGGTAGACCCTCTTGATCTTGGCGACCAAGGGCTCATACCGGCACGCATTCTTGAAGCAGTGTATCGCCGTGTCCGGGTGGATGTCGGAGGCGTTGATCCATAGTTCCTACCACCTCTGGATCCAGTGGCGGGTCGACTCGCGCTGCCCCTGGATGCATCGCTCCAGGTCCTCGATGGTGGTGGTGCGGGTGTAGGATCCCTTGAAGTGTCTGATGAAGGTGTCACGCATCTCCTCCCACGAGTCGATGTTGTTGGCGGGAGAGTGTTGATCCACTTCTTGGTCGCTCCCTCCATAAGCAGGGGGAGGTAGCGAGCGGCGAGCAGATCGGTGTGGCCGGCGATTCCCATCGCCATGAGGTACGTGTCCAGCCACACCGTTGGGTCGTATGTCGGATCGTATTTTTCGATCTCCTTGGGCGCCTTGAAGTTGGCGGGGTACTTCTTGCCTCGGATCATTGGTTCGAAGCACTGGGGGCCGACTTGGCTTAGCGAGCCCCTTGGTTCAGGGTCACCACGGTTGTTGAGGGTGTGCCTCAAGTCGTTGGGCTGGCGCGCCCGCCAGGCCAGGTTCTTGATGATGTTTGTGCGTGCGTCGACGGGCTGACCATTGGTAGCAACTGTATTATTTGCCGACCGCGGCTCGTTGGTTGGGAGTGAGGGGTTGGCAGCCCGCGGCTGGTGCGTTAGTGGCTCGGGCGGTGGGCAGTTGGCAGCGTTAGTGACGGTTGGGTGGCCGCTTGAGGCCGCCCTGCTTGCTGATGAGCGGGAATACATCCGCCCTCACGGGTCGACTCCCGCGGCTTGCTGCTCGACGACCCTGGCAAGTAGGGACTTGGCGTATTGGATCTGCAACTCGCCTTCTCCTTGGATGTCGAGGTGGGCAACCACGGCATCTTCTGCGATGACGTTGTCCATGGGGGTGGAGTACAGCGGGAGCCCATTGGCATCCTGGGCCTGCGGCGAGATGATGATTCGCGTCTGGTCCGGCGAAGGCGCGCGGCCTAGGGTGGTGGTGGGGCTCCGGTCGCCAGTGCGCCGGGTGGTGGGCGACTGCTGCCACCGGGTGGCGCATTCTCGCAGTATTCACGCTCGGCCACGCGTGTGGGGTTGCCCTCGTCGTTGAAGTTCAGGACGTGGCCCTGGACGTTGGAGTGTAGGCGGATCCTGATGCGGCGCTGATGGTAGAGCGACAGCTCCTGCGCCGTTTCCCGCTCGAGGCGGAATTTTTCTCGCGCTCGGCGAGCTCCTTGTGTGTCACCTCCTCTAGGCGCAGGCGGGCTTCCTCCACCTCCGTCACCGTGGTGGTTGGCAGGATCGGCGTGGAGAATGGATCTGGCGGGGCGGCCGTGCTGCCCGCCATGTAGATCGCGTTGAAGCGATTGGATTTGGCGCGGAAGTCCTCGGGGGACTCCGAGCCGGAGTCGGAATCGAAGATTCCAAGGATGGAGGGATCCTCGAAGTCCTCGGGATTGGAGACCCGCGTGATAGAGTCCTCCTGTGATGCGGCGGTGATGGATCCGTCGACCGAGGCAGGGGTCGCGGAGTCAGTGTCATCATGGAGTGTCGCGTCATCCGTGGCGGTGTTAGTCCCGACCGCGTTGCTGGCGGCCGAGTCGTACTTGGTGGCGAGGTGGCTGATGGAGTGGACCTGCTCCTCTGAGAGAAGATCACGGCATGGTGACGACCCGCCGATGATCATCGTCCCCGCCGGGTCGACTGCATCGTGAAGCCGACAAACAGGTTGATGGTACCGACCGGCATCACCGCGATGTGGGTGATCGGGCGCGAAGCCGGGATGTAGCTGCTGGGCAGGATCTAGAGGATCCCGCCACTGGCGATCGTGTGGCCAGTGGTGATCGGCCGATCAATTAGCGAGTAGGGTCTCGTCGCAGAACTCAGGCTAGTCCGGGTAGGCCCCACGATGGGCGCCATTGTCGTGGGAATGACCACGACAATCGCTACCAGGGGTAGCGATTGATAAGATTGGGGCGCAAGCTGGCGGCCATCTACGGTGTGAGATGGGGGCGTATGCACATGAGTTTACCTAGGTTCGGCCCCCCGGAGGGTAAAGACCTACTCCTGCTAGATTGTATTGGCGGAGAGCGAGTTACAGGGGTGGCGAGCTCCGTGTCTAAGTAGTGAGTCGCTTGAAGGGGTGTATGATGGAACGTGAGTACACAAGGAACCCTAGGGAGGTTTATATAGGGGGTACCTCGCTAGGGTTTACAGTGTTTACAACCTAACTAGCTAAGGATTTGAAGGCTTTGACCTAATCCGACTGGGCTTCAGCTATGCTTCTGGGCCTCCAGTCTCCAATCGCCGGGCTCGCTTTCTCAGTCGTGTTCCAGTCGCCGTCCTGCAGGCCCACTCGCGAGGCCTTTGGCCCAAACGGAATGTCCTGCTGGGCATACCCCATTCGGCATATCCCCATCGGTTAGTAATTGCTTTTTCAATACAGTGTGGCTGGTCTAAGGATCCTACTCAGAAAAATTGCTTATGTGGGAATGAGTTATTCACACATACCAAGCTGAAATTAGTCTATTACCTAATAATTAGTCTATTCCTGTATTAACATAGACTAATAATTTATGCATGTTATAGTCTATGTTTAACTTACAAGTTTTGTTCAACCTTGTTCTCTTCTCTGGTTCCTTTTTCATTTCTTTATTGCAGTAGACATTGTGTAGTACTAGACTCACCTCAGGGAATCTTTCTTACTCAACTATGCTCCACCGTTTAGACAGTAGTAGTATATACTATCAGGAGGTGCGGTGTCTATCTAGAAAACGAAATGCACCGTCAGCATCAGGGACACCCAGCTACTATCTGGAGTATTTTGGGTCACAAGCACAGCTACCCTTATAGTCTACCCACGGACACCCAACAATTCCTCGCATAAGAATTCCCGCCAGAGCCTTCGCAGGGAAGGTATCCGCTTTGACCCGATGATTACGGATTGCATGGACAAGATTGCTAGATGCTAAACTCTGTCTCCCTGTATGATGTTCCTACTACTACTATGTAAAAATATACTTATGTGTGAGCTGTGTTGATTAGCGAGGGTCATCAGCGGACGGGGGCCTCGACCGCACAAAAAAAGGTTTGTCACTCAATCAATTGTGCTCACATCCATGCAACTCAGTAACTAGACTGTGATCAACGTATATACGGAGAGAGAATACGAGTAATACAATGATCAACGCAGTAGAATCCACTCATTACTACATGATGCATGCAACTTAGTATCCTAATAATATCATACATGTAATCATGTAAGTACCTTTTGTTGAGTTGCATGCATTCACTCCTGAACACCATAAGTGAAAGTTTGAACTCGTGGAGCGCCAAAATGACATCGTGCCAGCTAGTCCGATTAATGGTCTGCTACTACAGTAACCTACACATCTACCCCTATAGTCTACTCTAGGACACCTAGCGATTGCTTGCATAGGCATCCGTGCCAGAGCCTTCGAAGGGAAGGTATCCCCTATGGCCCGTTGATTTGGGATGGACGGACAAGATTGCTAGACGGCCAAAATCACGTGGTTGCCACTCCCTCGCTCCCCTCCATTTCAAACACTTCAAAATTTCTAGCACCCCTCTGTTTCAAACGATACCAAAATCATGTGGTCCCCACTCCCTCACGCCCCTCCATTTCAAACACTACGAAATTTCTCGCCCCCCTCTGTTTCAAATGATACCAAAATCACGTGGTCCCCACTCCCTCGTGCCCCTCCATTTCAAACACTGCGAAATTTCTCGCGCCCCTCTGTTTCAAACGATACCAAAATCACGTGGTCCCCACTCCCTCGCGCCCCCCATTTCAAACACTGCAAAATTTCTAGTGCCCCTCCATTTCAAACGATACCAAAATCATGTGGTCCCCACTCCCTCGCGCCCCTCCATTTCAAACATTGCAAAATTTCTGGTGCCCCTCCGTTTCAAACGATACCAAAATCACGTGGTCCCCACTCCCTCGCGCCCCTCAATTTCAAACACTGCGAAATTTCTCGCGTCCCTCAGTTTCAAACGATACCAAAATCACGTGGTCCCCACTCCCTCGCGCCCCTCCAATTCAAACACTGCAAAATTTCTAGCGTCCCCCCGTTTCAAACGATACCAAAATCACGTGGTCCCCACTCCCACGCGCCCCTCCATTTCAAACACTGTGAAATTTCTCGCACCCCTCCATTTCAAATGATACCATGTGGTCCAAACTCCCTCACGCCCCTCCATTTCAAACACTGCGAAATTTCTGGCGCCCCTCCGTTTCAAACGATACCAAAATCATGTGGTCCCCACTCCCTCGCGCCCCTCCATTTCAAACACTGCAAAATTTCTCATGCCCCTCTGTTTCAAACGATACAAAAATCACGTGGTCCCCACTCCCTCGTGCCCCTCCATTACAAACACTGCGAAATTTCTGGCGCCCCTCCGTTTCAAACTATACCAAAATCACGTGGTCCCTACTCCCTCGCGCCCCTCCATTTCAAACACTACGAAATTTCTCGCGCCCCTCTGTTTCAAACGATACCAAAATCACGTGGTCCTCACTCCCTCGTGCTCCTCCATTTCAAACACTGCGAAATTTCTGGCGCCCCTCCATTTCAAATGATACCAAAATCATGTGGTCCCCACTCCTTCGCGCCCCTCCATTTCAAACACTACGACATTTCTCGTGCCCCTCTGTTTCAAACGATACCAAAATCATGTGGTCCCCACTCCCTCGCGCCCCTCCATTTCAAACACTGTGAAATTTCTGGCGCCCTTCTGTTTCAAATGATACCAAAATCACGTGATCCCCACTCCCTCGTGCCCCTCCATTTCAAACACTGTGAAATTTCTCACGCCCCTCCGTTTCAAACGATACCAAAATCACGTGGTCCCTACTCCCTCGCGCCCCTCCATTTCAAACACTCAGAAATTTCTGGCGCCCCTCCGTTTCAAATGATACCAAAATCATGTGGTCCCTACTCCCTCGCGCCCCTCCATTTCAAACACTGCGAAATTTCTGGCACCCCTCCATTTCAAACTATACCAAAATCACGTGGTCCCTACTCCCTCACACCACTCCATTTCAAAAACTGCGAAATTTCTCGCGCCCCTTCGTTTCAAATGATACCAAAATCACGTGGTCCCCACTCCCTCCTACCCCTCCATTTCAAACACTGCGAAATATCTGGCGCCCCTCCGTTTCAGACGATACCAAAATCACGTGGTCCCCACTCTCTCGCGCCCCTCCATTTCAAACACTATGAAATTTCTCATGCCCCTCCGTTTCAAACGATACCAAAATCACATGGTCCCCACTCCCTCGTGCCCCTCCATTTCAAATACTGTGAAATTTCTGGCGCCCTTTCGTTTCAAAAGATACCAAAATCACATGGTCCCTACTCCCTCACACCCCCTCCATTTCAAACACTGCAAAATTTCTCGCGCCCCTCCGTTTGAAACGATACCAAAATCACGTGGTCCCTACTCCCTCGTGCCCCTCCATTTTAAACACTGCGAAATTTCCGGCGCTCGTCCGTCTCAAACGATACCAAAATCACGTGGTCCCCACTCCCTCATGCCCCTCCATTTCAAACACTGCGAAATTTCTCGCGCCCCTTTGTTTCAAACGATACCAAAATCACGTGGTCCCCACTCCCTCGCGCCCCTATTTCAAACACTGCAAAATTTATGGCGCCCCTCCATTTGAAACGATACCAAAATCACGTGGTCCCCACTCCCTCGCACCCCTCCATTTCAAACACTACGAAATTTCTTGGGCCCAGAACTTCCCGCGGCACTTCTCCGGCTGGCTTTGCCCGCCAGAACTCGACACCATGCACTCCTCAGCCAATAGTATACCGAAGCTGCATCAGCTGCGGTCTCATCCGAAGCATCATTGCCGCTTCACCGATGTCCACCGCACTCGACCTTGGTCACCGAGTCTATCGTCGTCCACCGCACCTGATTTCTTTTTCCCACTTTCCCCTCCACGGCACCGAATCCGTCGATGACTGTCCAAGATATGCATCAATGCTGCCGGCATCCTCCCCACCCGTACCTTACCTAAACCGCCGTGTAGTGCACCGATTCTCCCTCGTCCACCGTGCTCAAGCCGGCATCGAGCGCCCAAGATCTGCTTCCCGATGCAAACAGCCGGCGCAACCGCAGCACCCTGGGTGACAAGGATGTCACCCGCACCGGTACGGATGATGCTTAGAAGCCTATCTGACCATGGAAACCAAATCACCAACTCTTTTTTTGTTTTTTCAGCAGTACAGCAGGTTCAAGCCTATCGCAGTGAACTGTATTTTTCGAATCGTCATGTACACCTAGTCAAAGCGCATGGCTGTTCTTTGTGCTAGATACTATGAAGTAGGTCACTAGACATGTTAGTTTGCATTCGCTGCTCCACAAATTTTGAAGTCATGCACATGTTCTTAGCTACTCCGAACAACAGCAATTGCCTGCTATCGTGTAGTTTTTGCAAAATGTAAAATCAGTGGAAAATATTAGTTTGGATTCCCTACTCCGCAGTTACTGAATCTATTTGGTTCATCCTGAGATAAGTTCCTGTTATTGTTTCCTCCTTGGCATCGTTATGTTGTCCTGTAGTACCCATTTAGACGCTTCATACTAATTCAATTATAATTTTGTTATTTCCATCTGGTTCTTGAAAAGCCGCAACACTAACTATTTTCTTTTTCTTGCAGAGATCCCAGAATGGAATAATGGACATGATGGTTTGCATAGCCTCTTCTACAAGTTCACCAAGCGATGCCATTATTTTCTTATCTGGTGCTGGTTCGTCCTAAGCAATGGCATAACTGTCCTCTACTATGTAGTTCACTCGTGGTTTGTATTCCTGCTCTAGAAGTTCTCTTATGATGCCATTATATTTCTATCTGGTTGATTCTTAGCTATGACAGAAACTGCATGACATTGTGTAGCTCACCGTAAATTTTGAGTCACCGTACGTCTCTTGCATTCCAGGAAATATAACTATTTCCATATATATTTGCTTATATGACCTGCCTAGTTTATATTTTCTGAAATTCTAAAAAACACTTTGTTTGATTGCTCATTTCATTGTAGGCACACTTGTATAATGATTGTTTATCTTGTTCTATAGGTTCACGTGTGATGCTACTATATCTCGCATCTCGTTCTGGTTCGTCCTAAGCAACAACATAACTATCCTCTACAATATATAGTTTATTCCTCGTTTTCATTCCTGCTATACAAGTTCTCGTATGATGCGATTATAATTTCTATCTGGTTCATTCTTAGCTATGAGTATTTTGTTTTGTTTCTTGTATTAACTTGTTATTACTTAGTTTCATTCTGCAATTATTGCTATTGCCACCAAAGAGGGGGCTGCAAGATCATGTCTCAAGGTGGTTTTCCAATGTAGCTGTCACACTCAAAGGGAGATGCAGTTGATGGATTGAGAAAGCAAATTGAGGACAATGCTATCAACTTGATTGTCAACTGAAATGTTGAATTTTCTTTCCCGAGCGTTGATATTATGTAATATTTTTAAGAAGTTTGCAGCTGATGTAATATCTACATAACTTGCATAGGCCATATAGGCATTTTTTTAGCTGGGCCATGTAGGCATTTAGTTGACGCCGTCCACGCATGGCGGTAGGCAGTATCATAACTGCGCCAGCCAGGTTGATCAGGTAAGAGTTTAGGTCTTTGTTATTTGCCCTTATTGTATTAGGACTACCATGAACAGTAAAATATGCTCGCTAATTATACTTCTTTTATGATATTTGTGTGGGCTTCAGAAAGGCCAAACAGAGGCCAAAACAAAGAATGCATCAAAATAAAGTAACAAGCCAAAACAAGAATAAAGCTAGAACAGAGGCAACCTAGCTAAGAATGGCGAGCAGAGGCAACCTAGCTCAAGAATGAGCCGTAATGCAGTAATAAACCAGAAAAGTGGCAGGCCAGAACATTAAAAGACCACAATAGTAATGGACCTGAACAGTAGATGGCCATAATAGTAATGAGGTAGAACAGTAGCAGGCCGAAAATTTTACCAGACAGGAACAGTAATAGGCCAAACATACTGCCAGGCTAGAACAGTACCAGATCAGAACAGTTGCAGGTCGTCGGTGGACCCGAAAAGTTGACGGACGGTACGGTAAAAGGCCAGAATAGTATCAGACCTTCTCAAAAGGGGGTCGTTCATAGGCGACCCAGGACGAGCTGTGAGAACAGTTACGGGATGACCGTGGGCCTTAACAGTATCGGGCCTACTTGACGCAGACTGTTAACGGGCCACACAGTATTCGAACAACGTGGGCTCCTATAGGGCAAACTAGTAACAGGCCTAACATTCGCAGGTCGCTGCTGGCCACATCTTTTGGACCCATTTAAAACAATGTCGGACGAAACAGTAACGGGCCATAATCTTATTGGGTTCTCCTAATGGGCCAACCCACTTAATTATTAGCAGGCCTTGGCTGGGCCTGGCTTCTACCACGGTTTCTGTGGCTATTAACGGTGTTTGCCACATGGCATTTTGCATGACGTCAGCAGTCAACGCGGCTGGCAAACAGATCTATGACGGGACAAGTTTTCGTGGCTGAAGGGTGCGATCCTTCACGGTCAGAAAAAACCGTGATAGATTCTTTTGTGACGGGGCTTTTACCACGAAGGACATTCATCGTAGAAGACTTTTTAGCCATGAAAAACGGGCCTTCAACCACGAAAATTGTCCATTGTAAAATCCAACTTTTCTTGTAGTGGGAAGAACTGCCACACCTCCAATGCGAGGGATATTAGCCAGCTGTTCTGCTACAATTGTAATGAGCCATGGCATTATGCATTACATTGTCCAGAAAATAAGAAGGGCAAAGGAAACAAGAAAAGCAGATATGCTGACAAAATGAAGCATATAAGGGATCTCAGCCTTGTCACCTGCTACAAGTGCAACGAGTTGGGATATTTTGCCAATAAATTCCTAGAGAGGGAGCTTCAAGGTACCATGTGAACATCAAGAAAGTATTCAACAAGCCAGGCCTCATGACTAGTAAGTTCCTGAGTAATTCATGCATCACACTCGTAAATTTTCGATACTGGTGAACCTTGTTCATTCATATCGAGGCATTCATGGATAAGAATAGTTACATATGGAGTTACTTATAGGATCTGTTAAAGTGAACTCAATGGAGAAGAATTGAAAGATATGGTACAACATGCCACCATTAAATCCTAGAGATTGGTAGCACACAGATTACCCACTAGCTTATTTACATTGGATTCACAAACTCAGAGGAAAGAAGAATAATCAGATATAGCTTAATAATTACCAATGGAGATGCCAAGTTTAATTATCGTAAGAGGGTTAGCCTCGAGTCACCACCCACACCTTGCTAGCCATTTCGAATCTCGAGACGAGATTCATCTTAAGGGGGTTACTCTGTCACATCCCAGATTTTAGAAATTGGGAATTAAATAGGTTTCATGGCATTGCATCATCAGCATCATGCAAAAAATTGAATTCCAAAACTATTTGCTCAAATTCTATTTCAAAATGCCCTTTTTGTTCCTATAAGGAATATACAAGGATTTATAGATCCACTATTTGCAAACTAGTGAAAATGCTACAAAATGGATCCTAAGACGATCCTCTGGTTTTTAGAAAAAACTGAAGACAAAAGCTAAGTCAGTTGGATTATTTAAGAAAAAGATATGAAGAAAATAAGAAAATAGAAAAGGAAAAGGAATAACCAAAAAAGGAAACTAACCTAGCCTAACTAGACCGCATCCGAGTGGCTCCTATCTACTGTGTGCAACAGAATGAGCAAAGACAGCCCCAACAAGCCCAGCATTGGCCCAAAGAGAGCAGTAGAAACATGCAGCCTAGCCCACTCCCAACTCCCCTCTTCCACCGATAGAAGGGGCCTATTTGTCATCCCCTACCTTGCATGCAGGAGACGAGGACGAACACATCCACCGCTGTAAAGAATTCCCGTCGAATTCGTCAAATTTGTTTCATATTTTTGTCCCCAATCCACGACACCGACCCTATAAACTTCTTACGCATCTCTCTCTCTTCTTTCTTCGCTAAAGCTCCAAACCCTAGTCACCAAATCGGAGCTCACTGATCTAGAGCAACCTCTAGGAGGAGCTCACAACCAAAGTTTTGCACCGCCTCGACCCTTCCTTTGCCCCTACTGCATCTGCCTCGTCGCGCCGCCTCTCCCTCACCTTTTCCCTTGGTTCCAGGACAGCTGGAGCTCGCACGCGAGGTCGCCGGAGCACCCCGTCATCTGCACCGCTCCAGCCGCCCTCTGTCGTCGCTTGAGGAAGCAAAGAACCATGGCAAGAGCACCAACGTGACCGCCGAACACCGTCACACCTCATGGACCTCGTCGCCGACCCTGGGAACCACCTTAGCCGCCAGTAGCACCGCCGCTAAGCCGTTGAGTCGTCCTCCGCCGCCGCCACCTCCGGTGAGTATCGGAAGGTCTCGTTCCCAGGCACACGTTTGACATCGGACGGCCTAGATTGAACACGTCGGCGAACCGGTACGGTCCACTGCGGACAAGCCACATGGCTACCGCATGGAGCCCGCATGGCACACCACGTCAGCGCCGCGTCAGCGCTGACTCGACGCCATCCAGCGCAGTTAATCTGCAAATGAAGAAAATGGTTAAAAATTTATAGAAAATGTATTTAAATTCAAAAATTCATATAAAAATATCTACATGTCCAAAAATTGTAAATAATATGCCGTTGGATTCACAATTTGATGTAATTGAATCCTACATTTACTCTAAGTATTTGTCGTGATTATTTAATTGGTTTAATACCAGTTTTGGAGAAATTAATTCATAGAAAAAAATACAGATCATAAAATACAAATGATATACCCTTGAATTCACAAAATTGTGTAGAACATGATTATGGAATAAAATTACGACTTTACTGTACAAATATTTTCATAGCTATGAAAAGGCATATTATAGTATTTTAATTCTAAAAAATGAGATGTAAACTATTTTGACGTTAATCCTTTTGCTCCTGGCTCTAAAATGAAACCTCTATCAAGGAGTATTTTTTTCAAGATTCAACAATAAGGTTTACAACATATGCTTAATAAATTGAATAAAGGCTTATTAACTAGATCAATAATTTGCATTAAATGTTTTTGATGCATTAAAAACCTTCCATGCATGTCATTAGTAGGTATAATGGTCAGAGAACCTAATTATAGTACTAGAACTTTTATTAATTTTTCATGCATGCACGTGCATTTGTTTATGATTGTGTATGATTGTTTATGTGTTTGCAACTACATCGCGTAGATTGTGACGAGTGCAACGCTTGCTTCTGTGAGGATTGTGCTCTCGACACCTATCGCCAAGGCAAGTAGATACTATTTTGTTCATGATTTGTCCTACTAATTTTCCCTATGCATGTGTAGTGTACTTTTGTAGATGCATGTATATGTATTACTATGATATGCTATATCCTATGTATTATGGTAGGAATCTCTTGTAGTTGAGCCACTGTATGTTAGACGTGCTTAGACATGTTGTAAAGACAAGGAAGTGATCACACCATGTTATGATATAGTATATGTTTTTCTCAAATAAAACAACATAATGACAATGAACTACCTGGGCGGAGTGGTTGGTTTGTCATCAGAGTGTGAATAATGGTGTGGAATGCACCTAGGGTACTAAGAAGGATTGTTTTTTTATTACAGTAGCTTATATGTGCAACCATGTGCCGGTAAGAAATGGATGGCTGGTTGGACTTAGTAGGTCATGGTGACTCAAACCTAGCGTAGCCAGAGATGTAGTGAATGGTTTGGGAAACTACTTCCTGAATGGTCTCTTCTTGGAATTCTCCCTATCATAACACAAAATGAGTGTGATGGTACGAGCGGGTTGGCTAGGTCATATGGGTATACAAACCCTTGGAGGTTGTAAAACTAAGTTCTTAGCCATGTCCCTGGTTACGGACGATTGAGTTTCTAGATATTGAGGCTATGACATATTTCTCACTCATTCGTATTTTATAATTACTAAGACTTGATGGGTGAACTTAATGGGTTACTGTGAATCAAACCTGGCATATAAACGTAGGACAAAAGTATTTGAAAATGCAAGCTAGCCAAAACTCCACTTAGCTAAATAAGCATGTAGATGCTAGGTATATTGTCTCCTTACTTAGCCCTACTTGCCATACATTTAAAGTGTTGACCACTCTGTGGCTGCAACATTTTATGTTACAGGTTGTCCCGATTGTTCTGAGTGATCTTATAGGTTGTGAACCTCCACTCGACATTTGTTCGCCTATGGGATAATTGAAGATGGAGCCTATTATCTATTTATGCTTCCGTATGCTATTTGAATTATTTGAGCTATGCATTATGTAATAATTGCAAATTCTGGATCATTCGATGTAATAAAGATGCATTGTTATATTATTGGGTATTCATATGTACTGTGTGTGCTAGTGAACCGATCCAGGGATTGGCACTATACATAGGAACTCAGCCTTATCAAGCGAGGGTATTACACTAAGTAACGAGCATTTGTCTATATTTGGTTAGGTGGATGTTATAGCGTGTATTTATAGAACTGTTAGATATTTTATCTTTTGCTGCCATCGCGTCAACCAAGGTTATCCCTTTAGTTGCATAAAGACTTGCTGAGTGTTCCCCTAGTGTCTCACACTCTATTGATCAGATTGTCAGGTATATCCATCTGGAGGCTACTACATTGATGAGGCCGATGATGGATGGAGATCTCTGGGATCTATGGGCGGGAATGTTCTTATTTCCATGGCATCTTATGCTGATTTGACTCTTAATCCGTACTCGAATTGGTGTTTTCCGCTTTTGCCTGATGATTTGTTGAGTGATGTATGAGGATATAATCATAAAATATTACTACTATATATATATTAGGTTCTTGTCGTAATGGCGTTGCAATATATTTCTATTTCTTTCTAGATGGAATTGCTCTGATGTACTGTTTTATGTCATTGGCATACATTCATTTGTGTATGTTAGACTCGCAGAACAGCCGGTCACATTTCTTGCACATGAAGTTATAACCATGAAAGTAGGTGGGATGGTTGGTCGGTATCATGTCCTGCTCCGTTTTATCGGGCCTACTTGTGGGCGGCCCACGACCTCCATGGTAGTACATACTTCATCCACTTTTGGGTTATACCAGCTTGTGATTTAGAGTGTGAGGTCCGGGGGACTACGGGATGATTGAGAGTTGTTGTAGATGGTGATGGAGAGGTCCCTCCCCAAGGGGGAGAGGCGGCCATGACGAGGAGGAGAGGCGGCACCGGTGGCAGGGCAGCGGCTGCCCTAGGGGATGGAGGCTTCTTTCCCCTCTTCTTCCTTGGAGATGGTGCTGGTGCGTAGAAGATTTCCCCCCTCCTTGGCGGCTGTCAAGAGGAAGAATTTTTGTGGCTATGGATGGATGACTCCAAATATAGGGGTTTCCCTCAATATATAGAGGTGGAGATGCAATCTAGGCCATGGGATGGATGACCCTTTGATCTAAGGGAACTTGGGCACCTCTAGAACCTTCATAGGGCTCTCTCTGTCCTTTGGGAGCTCATTGGGTCGTGTCTTGGCTGAATCCATCAAGCATGGTAAGATATGGAGTCAATCACGTCACAAACTCTCGGAACCCTGAAACTGCTTCTGTACCCTTCAGTAATCCGGGAGTAAAAAGTCACGTCCAGACTCTGTTTGAGGCAAGTTTTATGTCTAGGATCATCAACATAAAATTCCCACAACTTTCATGTTTTGAATTTTTCCATTATTTGTCGCCATCTTCTGGGGCTGTTGTGGCAATATTCGAAAACTGTTCTGCAGGGACAGATTTCAGGAAACTCTGAATTTCACCATAATGACCGGTTTCCTTCCATATTCGCATATTTCCTACACATGAAAGTGTGAAACAAGAACTTGTGCACTTTTGCAACTATTAGTAGGTTAGTCCCAATAAATATAATAAAGTTACAAGATAATAAGGATTTTGGCACAATAAACTACAAAGTTCATGGACACATTTTACATGCATCAAACCCCTGTCTTCCAGTACAACACTAGTCCACCACTTCTACCATCACTCTGAACAACTATCTTGTGGTCCATCTTTAACCTCCTACGAAGGCATTCTGCTGGCCACTCATCCAAATGTGTTTCTGATAAAAACAAGACGAGAGGCTGCGACAATTGAGGCTTAGGATTTTCATTGCTCCTAGCAGTCCTCATCGAAGGAGGTCGCCGGTCCTAAGTTCCAAGTGTTAACACTCGATCCATCAATTCTAGTCCTATATTTCTTCTTATTCAAGTTCTTTTGAGGTGTACCAGATATACTTGGATTACCTCCATCACCTTCCTGCTCTCTTTCTATATGATCCTCTATGCCTTTAATCATATCTCTCACGGTAGGAGGATGCTCACTCCCCGCTGGCACCTCTTTTTTACTCAATCCCTACTGTGAGTCTATTGCATATCTCTTATGAAGAAAGGGATTATGGATCGGGTGATCCTCATGTATCATATTCGTGTATTGGTTTGGATCATCAAACTCCCCTGCGTCTTTCGGACCATTAGTGAAGCACCTACCCATACCATGGCCCCAAGGCTCTTGATCTCTTCCCCTACCTCCACGACCTCTACCAAAACCTCGACCACGACCTCTTCCACATCCACCATCAGCTAGGATGAAATCACGCCATTCAAGATTTGTGATATCATGCTCCCCGGTGCCACACTCCTCGTACCAATAATCGATCATGCCACAGTTTCCGCAGAAATCAGGGAGCTTTTCATATTTAACTTGATAAAAACTCCTATCTATCCTTCGTAATGGACGTAAATCTGCTAAGCTTCTTCTCAACAGTAATAAGCACCTTTATTCTGACAAAGCTTCCAACAAATCCCGTAGGTAATTTAATTTGGACTTCCTTTACCTCGCCAGCCCTATGACACATCTCCTGATTACTTGCTCTTTCAAATAATTGTCTAGCAAATGGTGAACTTGAGCCCGAACTGCAATTTTACACAACTTAATCGATCGAGGGTTTCTGAAACCATCATATTCCTCCATTATCACGAACAACCAAGGCCCTTGCTGCATCGCTTTGTTCCAATCAGCTAAACCGTTGAATTGTATGGTGAACATGTTATCATCCACCTGTCGCCACACAACCCCTCTCGCCGGATTCTAGGCCGCCCTCATGCCAGGGAAGAGCGCACTCTGACTAAACCCTAACTTCGACGTGTGGACTTTCGCTATCGCTAGCCACTTCGCCTTGATCTCCGATTCCTCTGGCTCTTCATCCCAGACAAAATCATCTATCTCATCTTCATGCAGATAGAGCCTTCAAAGTAGATCTTCAACATCTTCTTTCCTTCCCCCACGCGATCCACTCTCCTCCGCTTTCTCCATTAGACGCCTATCAGGGGCACCCACCAATGAATCGGTAGCAGTCTCTACGACAATCTTCGGTGGAAACTCACATCGCCAGGGGATATAGAAACCCTAGGCTTTTCACTAGGGAAGATAACTTTTTGCATATACTAGTTTTCAGGTCCACTCGAGATGGGTTTCACGAGTAGATACTTTCTCCGCCCACGGGCAGTTGTGCTAGTCTGTTTTAAAATAAGAGAAGGGCGTAGCCAGAGAAGAGAATCTTCGTAGAAAGGACGGCAGGGAGAGAGAGAGTAACTGGGGCGAGGCAAGAATGAGTAGCACCACCACCTACGCGGAGAGCGTCGCTTCCTGGCACGCTCCAACTCCGGTAGCGGCCGCGACGGTGCTCCCAGAGGCGCCCCCCCTTCCCGTGAGGAGGCAGCTCGACTTCCCCGGCGGCGGCGGCGGAGGCAACGGCAACCTGGATGACGAGGACGACGACTTCCTCTTCCGTGCCGCGGAGGAGATAGAGCGGAGCCTGCACGAGCGCCGCGCATCGCAGGGCCTGACGCAATCGCCGCCGCCGGTTGCGCTTGCGCTGGCGCCCCCGACTTTCCCTGAGAAGCAGTGCATTTGCGGGCGCGGGCCGTGTCACGTTGAATGGAGGGAGCCGAGAGGCTGGACTTACGTCTGCTCGGCGCCGCCTGTGAGCCTCCCCCTCCCCAAGGTTTTCTTTTTTAGGACACATCCCCCTCCCAAGATCATCTCTTGGTCATAGTTTTTTGCTTCCTTTTGGGCTAAGAATGGTTTATAGGATGTCCCTGAACAGTTTCGGATATGATTTTTCCCCTTGTGTCACTGTGCTTGGTTTTCTTGGAAGGGAAAATTCCGATGTAGGCTGAAAGGGGCAATGTGGAGGATGATTTCTTGGAGTTTTCGATTTGGGGTGTGGGCATTAATGATGTTGGCATTTGGGGTAAGAATGCAGTATTACATGGGTTCTTTTCTTCTAGAGCCCTTCCAGTGGTTTAGCTCGTTATGGTAATTTCAGAAGGAAAAGCCTTTTCTGAGCTCTTCTGTGTTTTCTTCGATTTGGAAACAAGCCATCGCTTTCAGGTGAAACTGGATGAAGTGATTTGGTAACTCCTCAGCTCCTGAGATAGTAATGTGGAATAACTACTCAGATTTTGCCAAAATGTTATCATGATTGAGGCTCAAAGTTTGCATAGATTTTTGGCCTACTTCATCAAGGGTGGTCTATTCGAGTTCTCATAGTTTGAATCGCTTAGCTAATTCCTTTGCATGTCATGTGCTAGTGCCCTGTTTTTGACTAGTTTTCAGTCCATAAGGTTGAAAAATTGTTACCTGCTGCTTCTTTATATTTATTTCTTGGGATACCTATCTAGCTGGCGGGAATAAATAATTAGTGATTTAGTATCTATGGTAATCAGAGTGTGATTATACGGCTGACGTGATCCTGACCCATGTTGAGAGAATCGTTTATCGGTTACTGCTATTAATAGGCAGATCATGTGGTTAATCGGACGATTAATCAGTTAATTGGCAAAATCGGTCACCCACCGAGAGTAAAGATTAATTGGTCGATTTTTTGTGTAACTATGCTACAAGAAACCTTACTGTTATGTACGGATGATCCATAACACTTACATAGAAGAGCTACTATCTATAGCATGGCGTGCAATTTCAGTTTGATTTGTCTTATGCCCATAACCTTAAGAGTTCCAATAATTGACTCCTTGTCTGGATAAAACACAA
This sequence comes from Avena insularis, assembly GCA_023614405.1. NCBI lineage: Eukaryota > Viridiplantae > Streptophyta > Magnoliopsida > Poales > Poaceae > Avena > Avena insularis. The sequence continues at coordinate 537,111,744 of CM042690.1, forward strand.
ACACGATTGGGAAATATTTCAACTTGCAACTGACCTCCTTTAAAACTTCAGCACAAAATATAACCTTATTCCAAAAATAATTTTGAATCTAACCCTTTTTCATGTCATGCTCCATGCATGAATCCCTGGCCAAAGGCTATTGTCAAGTTTTAAAGCATGACGACTTCAGGTGGGCGTCATGAAAAAAGGTTAGTTTTGCAATTATTTTCAGAATAGGGTTATTTTGTGCTGAAGTTGTAAAAGAGGTTAGTTTTGTCTTATTTCACTATTTGTGTATTATCCTTAACTTTTTTTTTAAATGGTGTATTATCCTTACTTGAAACAACATGCTTGTTCATTTTACATGTGTCCGTTTGCCCAATCTCATTTACTTGGTCGAGATGCCCTTGTTTGATATGCATGACATTCAATTATATTTCCACTAACTTCTTCTTACCTGTACTTTTTTATTCTGTCGATAATTTCTCCATACATGTAAACTTGACAAAGTATCTCATTTGTTCAACCTCACTTTTCAGAAGTGCAAGCATTTTTCTTATTGCGAGGAATCTGATGTCAATCAAAATTCACAGCCTGCCTTTGGGAGTCATCCTGAAACCAACCATCCTCCTGTATTTAATACTCGGCACAGTTGTATGGTCAATTCTACAACTCAAGTCAATGTTAGTCCCCACGGTGCTGGCGCAATAACTCCAGTTACTGTTAGTCCCCAAGGTGCTGGCGCTACAACTCCAGTTAATTTTAGTCCCCAAGGTGCTAAATCCAGTGGTGTACCGACCTGCAAGTGTACTGCTGGGAAATGCAGAACAGCCACAGAGAAAGGGGTGTCATACTATGTGTGTCATATACCGAAGGTAATGTTTTTATTTGATATAGTTTCCCTGTCTTCATTCCTCCTAATATGTTTTAGTCATTCTTCAAATGACTATGGTCAATTATACTATCTTGCTCTCTTTTGCATAAGATGGTTTAGCTCTTAATAGCTTGTGTTCTTTTTATTAGTTATACCAGTTCTGGTGAAAAACTGTCAAGTATATCATGACAGAAGTTGCAAGAGCTTCTTTTCGTTTGAGAAACATATATATAATGATAGCTGGTGAGATGCATGACTAAATGCTGTTATGGAAAATAAATAGTATATGCTAGAACTTCTTGCAAAGAAAAGATTAGCCCTCACTGTGACGGGTTTTAAGGATGATATGTGGTTAATAGCTGCCAGAAGAAAATAAGTATGCTAGTTTATATCATAATGAGAAATAGTAAATTGATACCTCAGTTCTATAGGTCCTAAAATGTGATGTTAAATGCCCAAAGCTTTCAGAAAAAATAGGATATGGTAGAAATTTTGAAAGAAAAGAAAAACAACTAGCCCTCACTTTAGTGTGTCTTAATGATGATATGTGGTTAAAAACTCTCAACGGGAAACAAAGGCGTAGGAGATAGATGTATTTTGAAGAACATAGAAGCAAGAGTTCACCAGCAAGGAGAGGTAGGGGTTATAGGGAATTAGAAATGAACAAGAGGGGTTGAGATTTTGTACAATATCTTGTTTGCTTAGATCGGCATCCCTCCATTATTCGTTGTAATCAACAATCTCAGACCTAGAATATTACACACAGAGTTCGAAGTGTCGAGCAGATAAAACATGACTAGTGTGTTGTCAGGCACACTCCGTATATGACCGATACCCAACCGCAAGATCGACCATTGACGGTCCTCATTGAACTACCCTGTCGGGATACTTTTACCGCCAGCTAAGCAGTATTACTTTTTAGCTTTTAGCTTTACTGTGAAATTTTACCTGTAACTCGTGAGGCTTTATAGCCATGATGAGCTCATCTTTATTCTTGTATTGGGTCTGAACCCTAGCCGCCTCTGATAGAGGTTGGTCTCCGAGATTGTAACCACCGAACCCTAGTTCATCGGCCCTCTGTAAGCGGCCAGTTCCGGTGTGAATTCTTTGTTGTTGCTTCTCTGGAATCCCACATGCTAGCAATTGTTAGTCTTAGCATATCATATGTAACAACTATTGACTCTTCTACAAGTTTGCCAGCTCTAGCTCTTGTACGTGATCAGTGCTGGTGCCTTATGCGCCTGAGATCTGCACCAGAACATGTTTTGATCTATGGGCTTCAGAAATCAGAAGACAAAGTGACTTCTCTTCTTCTAAAGAAGTGCATCCACTCCCGTGCGTGATCAGTGCTGGTGCCTTATGTGCCTGACATCTGCAGTTCTGCACCACAACATGTATTGATTTTTGGGTTTCAGAAATCAAAAGACCAAGTGACTTACCGTCTTCTAAAAAAATGGAGCGAGTAGTTATGTTTACATCAAAACTTCCTTGTCTCACTTAATGTATTTGTAGGCACTCACTGTCGAACACACACAGATTGATGTGTTTCCTCGTTCGCCTCTATCCCATCCTTATTTTCTTAGAGCCCTTCTGTACCTCAACTTTTATCAAAATTTGCCTTGTTAAAACCAGCATACTGTCTCTTGTTAAACAATAAACAAGGTTGAGATAATACAAAACCATATTACATACATTGTACCTCAAACAACATTACTCTTTTTAATCAGTTGGGAGTTGCTGGGCAGAGATGATTGCTTTTTAAACAAGCGGTATGACTAGTACTGATCTTCTTGCAGGAAGGAAAAAGTCTGCTTTTCCCAACCATCCGTTTTGCTCACTACCCCCCTCAAACTCTTGTTTGGCTCACTTAACCCTCCTAAACTCCCTCCAACCCAGGATTTGGTCTGATGTGGCTGGGATTACGCCACTTATTGGAGGATTTGCCACCCAAGGCCTGGATTTGACCTGATGTTAACCTGACAATGATTTGTTCATCTCACTTAGTTGCTTGTCCAGCTTCATAACCACTGTTGCCTGGAGATTCTGTGGCAGACAGCGCCAGTGCTGGGCTCGTGGCATGGTGATCAGAGATAGCTGGGAGGCACGTTGGTGATGGCTTAGTTGGCAGCAGCGTCGTTGAACAGGGGAGGCTTCGACATGTGAGAGAGTCCTAGTTTAAGGGGGTTAAGTGAACCATTAGAATTTCTGGGTAAAAATTGAGCCAAGTGGGTAGTTTGAGGGGTGGTATGGACGTTTTTCTGTTCTGAATCCACGATAGAGAGTCTGCAATTACCTTGTTTATGTAGTCCACATGTTTTCCTGTGACCTTCATAACTTAGGTCATTAATGACGAACTTGTTCATTCTGCAGGGATACGGTGCATGCTCTCACCGTGAGCCAGTCAACGCTGCTGCTGAAGACCTACCAGTAACTGGATACAACAATCCATGGGAGACTGGACATTTGGTGCGCAATCCAGTTACGAAGGAAGCTAATGGGCGCGGTGTTGTTATGATGGGAGGCCACAATGAAACTAGACCGTTCAATCCTGATGAACCCCCGAAATATGATGATGATTGGCCATTTGACATTGTCGAGGGTGATGTTGTACCCACAGACTGCTTGTCACCTGCTCACCCTTCGTTTGTTGCTGCGCTTCCTCGGGGATCTCCAAGTGTGCTGCAGCAACCAGTTGGTATGGTGGATCTGGAAACACCAACGAAGTCACCGAAATATACCATCAGCCCCACGACTCCTCGCTCAAACAATTGTTACCGATGCGGTGAGGGAGGACATTTCGCCGTGAACTGCCCTAAGAATAATACTTGTTACGGCTGCAATGTGGTCGGGCACTGGGTGCAGAATTGCCCTGAAGTGCTCACCAAAAGATGGTAGGAAGCATATGAAGGTCTCGTTATGGCTGTGCGCCTCTGACAGTAAGCAGTGAGAACTCGCGGATAGTGTTGCTCTTCTGCATAATAATTGGTTTTGCCGTGGCAGTCAGTTTAGGGGCTCTGGGCACCTGCTACACTAAAACGTGTGCCTGACTGTAAGGTTACTAGTGTAATATTGTGTCCACTATCTGCTTGGTTGGTAACTTGTGATATGCAGAAAGGGCGCTAAACTCGGTAGTTCTTATCTTAGGGTATGTAGCAATTATAGTACTTTAAGTAGTATGTATTTACATGTGTTTGAATGGTATGCTCATACATATGAATTTCGAACACGGACCTGAGACTACGGCATCTTCTCCTGAAGTTCTTAGTTGCTGTTAATGGTTTATGAATCGATGGGTCAGGTAACAGGTGGTGTCGTCAATATTTGAGGTGAACGAAATTTGGTTGCAAAGGTGTAGCGCTGGAGGTCACATTCCATTCACTTTCAATACGATGCGGTCTTCGTTATGACCATGCGCGTGTGTTCTATTTTCTGTCGTGTTGGGATTTCTGACTGGCATGTCAGACTATTCGATCGATGCCGGTCAACGGCGAGTCGAACAATACATGTAGGCCCTTATTAATCTGCTAGATCTGGTGGCTGCTTCAGCGATCACAATAATAATTCAGACATCTAGGTTCTTCTTTCATTGAATTCTTTGTTCAGTTTCAACGAGTGGCGTTGTCACATGAGACTAGTTGGAGTAAAGAGCACCGGGACTTATTCCTAGATATGTTTTGACAAGGGAACGTAGTGGACAGATTTCAGGACTTCCCTCTGTGAGTTCTGACGTAGACATGCTAAGGTATTAGATACGCTGATGGAGACATATTGTACAGATGAGACCAGCTCCTCCATGGAGACAAATGAATGATATACGGAGTAGGTAAGATTCTCCAAGCGATGACTGGTTCGGGGTACCTCTGCAACTTCACTCCACGAGGTAAAAGAATTCTAGCGACGGTAGAGAGCCTTCCGAGTTATGATGACGTTCCAATGCGACTAGAGCAGAACAGCTGAACCATACATATATTGGTGGCTGGCCTTGGTAACTATATTTGCAACCAGCACAGCAATTGACTTTTAATCCTAGTAACAGTAATAATGGCATCGGAGTTGGAGTAGATCATTGAGACAGCGGGTCGTTCTGAATCTCTTAAGGCAAGGGTTCCTCTGAATCTCCCAGCCGTGATAGGTGGAGATAAGCATCAGTTCCTACATACAAGACCAAACAAATCAAGGATGATCAGTTACATATCGCATTTCTGTAAGATTGCAGCCAGTTTAGTTGCAACGAAATATCGCCAGCAACTTAGGAAAGCTAAGCGTAAGAGCAAGAAATAATCACTGCTTAACTACCAAATGATAATCCCAGCTAAAAATAACTACCAAATAATAAGTTCCAATGGTTCTAATCTTCACTTCATATGAACTTTAAGAGAGAGATTCATGTAAATCAAAAACAGTAGTATATAGAGGAAAGCTCTGCAAGACATGTACATACCATATCCCTCCATAGAAATGATTTGCAGATCCCCACCAAAATATCGAGCATAAAGACGACTAATTGGGAGCCCATAACCATACCCAGCCATAGTTACTCCATCATTATGGCCATCTAGATCAGGTGGGTGTTCTGCCGTACTGTAGAGATAAGTAAAAATTCTTGGGAGGCCACTTCTTGGTATTCCACCACCTTCATCACTGATCTGCATTACAAGCGATATAACTGCAAGTCATACGAGCATCAAGAATTGTATCTAGTATAAAAGTTGGGTTAAAAACATATGTCCTCATTTTGCGGTCTCATACTGGGAATCATTCACAGGGACATTTCAAAGTAGAGCTATCATGGAAGAAAAAAAACTGAACAAGGAGGGGATGTCTAGCACATAACTGCAGAGCAAGTTTCCGTAAAAATTATGACAATGTAATGCGACAAAAAATAGTGATCTCACTCAAAGAAAGTAGTGAAACGTGCTACTGCAACACTGTTCTTGCATACATGAAACACTCTTCCAAGAAAGAAAATGTCCTGAGGTATTTTTTGTGCTTTGGATAAGTATACAAGATCAGGATGATCTGCATTTGAATATTCCATTGCTTAATAGTAAAGAATTTGGTCTCTACAGAATTTATACACAAGTGTATCGCAAAGGCCACTTCAAGACAGAAACTCAGGATTTTTGTTAAAATATAAATTTAATTCTCTATTTTTCCATTTTCATTTGCTGCTTATACAAAATAAATTGATACAGCCTTAAAGGGTTACGGTGTACTCTTGTATGCATGGAAGGTTGTGGATTCACAAAATGTGTTCTCTAACTGCAGTCTTGGGGAGAGACAAACCTTGATAGTTACATCCTCTGCTCCATCAGCAACTATGATCCTAACAGGAGGTGCATGCTTGTCTGAGTCCATAAATCGTTCTTGTACTGCACGAAGGGAATTCTTCACCAATTCAAACATCATGAGATGTAGATGTGAAATCACATATCTGCAATTGAGAAGTCAAAGCAGTTCATGAAATTCATTTTGAGAATTTATGCACTGCAAATATATTACTGATGAAACTAATGCTACACTGTGATCAGTTCAAAACTTCAAATCAGGGAATTACGGAAATCTGAAATCTGGGTCTCCATATATGTTAACGTCAGGAGCTGATCCATATTCTCGCATGCAAATAGCGCGTGCATCTTCACTAGCAAGTCGAGCCACCTGCATGGGGGACAATCTTGTGTTTATGAGCCCTATGACGCCAGGCTCTGGATCAGGATCATGTAAAGCGACATGCTGTCCTGAAATCAAGAACATTAGCACAAGTCAAAATAAAACACTGTACTATCTACCTCTGGTAGTATTTTTAAATCAGGATACAGACAGAAGAAAATTCTATCTTTGTTCTTGTTGACATGCAGTTTACATTAACTATAGTCCTTGGTAAGAAAATATAAAATGATTGGGCACGGGTAATCCTTGACGATCACTTTCAGAGGGAAATGATTACCACAGTTTTTGTTCTATACAAAACAAAGAAACGAGCTCCCAAGAAAAGAAAAAATATGAATTTTCAAAGGATGTTAAGGTCCTAGAATGCAACCACCTAGGCACCTACTATTCCCCTACTGAACATACAGCTCTAGGACTTACGCAATTTATTTTATTTTTGAGACACTGCCACAATACCCACACGTTGCTACGAACTACAATACACACTATATGATTCAAGATAATGATGTACTGCTGTGTCTAATAGCGTATCCAATCAAATCATCCAACACCCATGCTCATCTCATTTTTTTTTCAAAATGGGGCATCTCGTTGATTTGTCAAATCAACAGATGGTGTTTTGAGAGTTCAAAAAGTGGTGGTGGTTCGAAGTGGACGGACTGCAGCCACCAACTGAGATCTTTATACGAGTAAAGACTTAAGGTACTCCTCCCAGATGAGGGGATTATTACTAAGATATCCCATTTGTACTCCAAAACTGCACTTTCCAAATTAATTGAGTGCTGAAAAAATCTTTTAGCCTGCTGTTAAGCAGAATACCAGGCTCGCAGTAGTTCTTCTTTTGGCAAGGTGGGAAGTAAATCGACAATGAACTTCCATACCAGTTGCTAAGTTGGGGTGTATGCCAGCACTATAAACCAAGAAACATCCCTTACGAGTTAGCATTGGAGCTTAACACCAAACAGCGAACTAATAACTGAACTTGTCGATAGACACCAGTAAAAATTTGCAGATTTATAACTAACACAAAGGCAGGTGCTAGGTATGCTAACCTATCAACATGCGGATCCCAATCCTTGACATGTAGAAACGATCAAGGAACCGATGGATCTCATCAACTCCAACCGGAAAAGCCTTGGAACCACCCAGGTCCTTCTTCAGCTGCTGCACACCTAATGCCATGGTGGGCACCACATTGGTGTGCCGTACCCTGATCATCTTGATCATCTGGGTGAATGCGAGCTCATCTTCCTGGTTCCTCACCTCGGGGAAGTACCGGATATCACGGAACGAATCCAAGTACCAATCTCTCACCTTAGCAGAGGCAAACATAGAAAATTAGTCACGGGAACGATTCATGGGCAAGAATATGCTGATTCTATTAGGTAAATCTTTCTTCAAATATTTACTACTACTCCCTCTGTTTTAAAATATAAGATGTTTTAGCTTTTGTGAAACAAATGTATTCAGACCCCTTTCAGTTTGTAGGTTCACTCCGAACCTAAACACTAAAAGGCGTCTAGATACATTAGTTTCACAAAACCTAAAACAACTTATATTTCAAAACGGAGGGAGTATTTGACAAGTTCCAGTGCTTGTGATATCTGAACTGTAAAGTTGGAATCTAAACCATCAAGCATGTTGGCATGAGGGAATCTAACGGCATCAAGCAGGTTACTACACTTGTCTACCTGAAGTGACTTGGCAGCAAGAATGGTAGAATGAGAAGCAACTAAATCATATTTTTTGCAATTCATGAAACCTGGTTGTGGTTGAATAGCATACTAAGTAGATTGATGTATTTTAGTATTTAACTAGTCAACGAAGAGATAGAAAATGAAATTACAAGTGTTAATCGAGAACTGAGAGTAACATTTGGTAGCACTTGGTAAGACCGTGCAGGTTCAAACGAGAAGAGGAAATTTTCTGAGGGACTGCCTGAAGAGGGGCCATCTCCAGTCGCACTTCCCAAGGACTGGTGACAAACAGAAAAGAGCAGGGGGCTTTTTTTTGTGTGTGTGTGTGTGGGCACATTATTATATAAGATAATCCATGAACTGCACTGAATCCTAAGAGAACAGTAGTACTAGTACTATACATGTCCCCGAAATAAACATCCTAGCAACTGTAGGAGATGAAAAGAAAACATCCCACGAGATAAAACTAGTGGAGTACAGATTGTCTAGAGAAAAGCCCGAATCAGACTACTCAAAATTAAGGGGAAGCAAAATTTCCCCAGTTAGTTTTCCATAAGAAGAAGAATCAGAACAGACGAGAAGGAAAAGGGAAACCGCATGACGAATCGACCCACTCGTAAACCGTTGCCCCAAATTAAGAGACACAAGTGGCAATAGCGGTAACGGACATGCGTATACTCCTAGTACTAGCAGGGATTTAAATGAATTCACCTTGAGGACGGCTGGCTTTTGGGAGAGGCCGAATGGGAGGGAGTCGAGGTCTAGCGCGCGCCTGGCGATGCGGATGGGGAGCTCCTTGTGCAGGAACTGCGCGGAGAGGAGGAGGTTGCGCTGGGTGGGGCGCGCCCCGAACTCCGTCATGTACCGCAGGCTGACCCCCGTCTGCCTCATCCCGCCCCACCGGGCCACCTCCTCCGCCAGCGCCCGCGCCACCGGCTCCGACGCCATCTCCTCGTTCCGTCAGGCCGCTAGAAACGGGATACGATTAAAGTGTTCTACCTAGGGAGGTGCGAGCGGGAGGTGGACACCACCGGAGCGCAGCGCATCGGCGTCTTGTTATAAACGCGGGGGGGCTGGGGGTGTGCGAGGGGAAGGAGAAGGCGAGAAGAGGTGTCAAGGAAGAGGAGAGCTGCGGAAACGGGAGGCGCATGCGTGGGGGGATTGGGCTGATGACGACACGCAGAGAGAGCGAGAGGGTGCCCGCCTGCCCTGCCTGCTGAAAAGCGCAGATCTGTGGGGCCGGGCTGTCATGGACAGAAGCGTTGGTCTGTTCATGTCAGTGCCACACTGGTACGCCCGGACCAGTGCGTGCCTTTTTGATGTGTCCCTGTCAGGCGGGGACGGCGTGAGGATCGTTGGAGGCGTAGTTGTGCTACTACGCGGCGAGACGTCCGAGATAGGGGGTGCATTTCTTTGCAGGGCTCTGTGTCACTGGCAAGTGGGCCAGAGGTTGAGCCCGCGAATCAGATTGATTGGGGGGAGGGGGCAGGGCCTTCCTTCTGTTGGTGCCTATCGACGCTACCATCGAGTAAGCAACAAGCCAGCAATTGTGTACGTACTTGACAAGTAAATCACTTCTTCCTGCTATGCTCGTGTCCTGCCCTTCTGGAGTCGACTGCCATAAAATCAGCAGCTAAACATGCCCTCAGCTATGCATGGTCCAAACAGAAGCTTCTAATCAACGCCGCCCGATGGAATCTTGGGGTTTAATTCTAAGAATTTAGCTATTTTTTTACAAATAATATTTTTTATTTTATAATTTTCACGAATAATACACGAAAAAATTTGCAATTCTAGCGCGGTGTCGGCATTTGAATAGCCGACCAGTCCTGTCTGCTTTTGAAAAGCTGACTAGTCCCATGTCAGATTTCGAAAAGCTGACTAGTCCCCTATTCTTCACACTGTCCCTATAATCTTTCGGCTTTTTAAAAGCAGACATGACAGAGAGGCATTTCAAAAGTCGATAAGGACTGATCGGCTATTCAAATGCCGATACCGCGCTAGAATTGCAGATCTTTCAAATCGTGTATTATTCATAAAAATTATTAAAAAACATATTATTTTAAAAAAATAGCCAAGAATTTATGGTTGTGCAAATTTCTAAAGAATTTATAAGTTACCTCATGTTCGAATAAAATACTACAAAATTCAGCAATATATTTTCTTAAGAATTTACAAGTTACTGTCTATATAAAATAGGGTGTGCAATTTACATTGCAATTTTAAAAAAGAAATGCTAAACATTTACTCGATCAACTTGTAGTACTCCCTCCGTCCCAAAATAAGTCTCACGTCACTTATTTTAGGACGGAGGGAGTAGTAAAAATTTAATTATATGCGGTTTTCTAGCTATCCACTAACATTTTGTCTAGATGCGTGCATGGACTAAACTAGACTGGATTTACATTGCAATTTTACAAAACAAATGTTGGACAATTACTTGATCCACTTGGAGTAAAAATTAATGGTATAGGATTTACTATCTATCGTCTATTTTTTTGTGATATGGAAACCAACAAGTGGGGCACAAGGTGTCTAGATGCGTGCAAGGATTAACTAGACTAACCCTGCAAAAAAAAGGATTAAACTAGACTAGACTGGTTTTACATTGCAATTTTACAGACAAAATGTTAAACGGTTACTCGATTTGGAGTAAAAATTGATGATATACGATTTTCTATAGTTATTCTCCATTATTCGTGAACACAAACCAAAAGATGTCTAGGTGCGTACAAGGATTAAACTAGACTAGATATGGGGTAAACACATTGATTGCATTCAACTATGGAGTTAAATAGGAAGAATTAAATCGAGTAAACTTTAACACTCGAGTGCAAAATAAGAGGCAGAAAAGGCATATAAAAGATAGGGGGCGAAGAGAGAATGCTATAAGAGTCAAAATAATGATATGGATTTACTATCGATACTCCTTACATATGTAAATTAAGATCGGAGAAATGCAAAGTTAATATGGCGACCACAACGAGTTGCTAGCTGGAGTACTGAACCCCCCCCCCCCCCCCCCCCCCCCCGGGTTCCCGTTGAAGCTACTTTTCGCGTCTATCTTGCGGACCTCGCGACGGTATTCTTGGTGAGACGATGTTGGTGGCTTCGTGATTGTAGTGGCGCATGCTCGTGGATGTCAAGTTTGGTGGTGGCGAGACATCGACCTCGTGGGGCTCCGTGCAATGGATCGTCTGGGGTTGTTGATAGGTTTTTTTGAGAGAAATCCTTGTCAGCTCGACTGACATCGACACGGTGTCGTCCTCGGGTGGCACCTTTTCTTCCTAGAGGGTGTCATGACTACCCGTCATCTAATTCCCTCTATGTGTCGGGGGAAACCCTAGGACCAGTCTCCGGTTCGGGCATCAGCGTTAGCTTTTCTTTTGAAGGTGTTGTTTGATGCTTGGCGAGTCATTGCTAGGAGCATGGTGGAACTCCTCAGGAGGGCGCAACAGTTGCGGGTCGCCTTCGTTTAGTTGACCAGCCTCTGTCTCTATCTTGTTTATTCTTTTTTCTATCTTTTGGATGTGTGTTTGCTGCTGCCAAACATGTTCTTTCGTTTCAAGACTCTCGTGGTTATATTGTGGTTGTTTCATTAATATAGCGGGGCAAAAGTCTGTTTCAAGAAGCACTATATTTAAATACTGCTCCCTCCATCGGGAAATAAGTGGCTTGTATTGTCTAGATTCAAATGTGTATAGACGTGTTTAATGTATAAATACATGTGAATCTGATAAATGCACTGTTACTTATTTTCGGATGGAGTTGGGATTTTTCATATTGTCACGCATATAACTGGTACGGAAGGGAACACCTAAAGACCGACGATGCCTAAATTCCGAGACCGTCAGAATAAATCCTCCACGGAAAAGACAGAATGAAACGCTTGATCATAGTGGCACTCTTTTTTTTTTTTGGCCAATCTGATCGTAGCGGCGCCTAGAGTCAGTTCGCATTAATAGGAGCTGTGATCTCAGGACTCAGGATGTAGCGATCATGCACCGTTTGATTGCCACATGTGGAATACGTGGCGCGATGTTCCGATTCTTCGTTGGCTTGTCTAGGAGTTAGGATTCTGACCTAGCTTGAGAGAAAAGAACGAAGCAGCGTGCATGTGGTGCTTCAGGAAGAAGCATTTCACATCAAGTATTTCGATTCTTTCGCATGTTATATGGCCCAGACGAAACGTGGCCTTGCAATGGTACGACGCTGTCATGTACATGATCCAAAGAAAATCATGTGCTGCTTTTGTACGATCGATGGACAAAATTCACGTTTGAGATGCTAGAAATGTGCGATTTGTGGGTGCGTTTCTAACGTGTTCACAGAGGGTCAGAGGCCAACTTGAACCCGTGTACAGAATTCTTGTTTTAAACCGAATATGTCCCTTGTTTAAAATTAGATACTTCTTTATTCACTTTAACGGTTTGTCCGGACTATGGACGTAACCCTCTGCGTGCTCCTTGCCTTTAGGTGTCACCAGACGTAAGCTACGTCAGCCGACATAGCTCGCGTCACCCTTATCGGCCCCGCCCCGCTGGTCCTTTCCTCTGCTTGCTTTGCTCATGCTACAACGGACAGAGGTCACCTTTTGATCAACAGAAGATTGCTTCCTTCTCTTAGAAGCTAAGCGGTAGCGGCTAGCGCTTGGCTAACCCGGCTACGCGGGTACCTGTACATTTGGTAGATAAATATGGCCGACACATATTTTATGCCGGCCGAATTAATGCTAGGAAAATGCCCACCAAGCCGGGTTACTCCGTAAATCGGCCTGCTTTGAGGTGACCTGGCCAGCACTTTCTTTGATCGCGCCGTACCTCGGCTAACTCGGCCTTTATATCCCGGCGTGACCCTACCCGGGGGTATCCCTTCAATATTAGTCCCCAAAGCTGGTGCGATCTTAGCAACGTCAGCTGTTAAGGCCACAGCAGGTTCCCCTATCTGAATCTGCACTTCTCCAGTCGAGTTATTTCGTAACCCGGACCCCTTGCTTCGATGTTCCCTTGGCTCAATCCGAGTTTTTTTCTCGCTGGCCGGGTCTTTGCCCATGTATCCAGGTTACCTTTCCTTTTCTCATACGCTTCCCCACGTCCTACGTGGAGGGTAATCATCACTTTGCCTCATTTTAAGGGTCGTGCCAGTTTACTGGGCCGGCTACTGTAGTAATGTCAGAAATAACTGCTCCGCATGTCCCGTCACGGCAGCGAGAATATCATTTTGCGGTCCGAAAGTTGGGGTGTCCAGGCAATGCGGTACCCAAGTTGCTTACAATCAGCTGCGTTGCCCAAAGTTGGCATGCCAAATACTCAGTGGATCTTTTTCGACATGAATTCAACTTTACGTTTTAATACAAAATATCAGGCTAACGGCCGTCAAGCTAGGCCCCCTGTCAGCTTTCGCCGTTATGTCGCTGCTGTCGTGGCTGCCATGTAGGCTTGCAACGTTGGCGCATGCATCCTTTACGCGTCTTCTTCTTCCTCCGGGGTGACAATCTGTGGTCGTGGCCATGGCGTGGAGCTAGGACTTGGACGAACCTGCTTAGCCCGGCTCTCCTCCCCATCCTGAATCGGAGCTCGCCCTCACCATGGCCGCACCCATGGCATGGCGCGAGGACGGGAATTCATTCCCAGGTGAGATCTGTCACCATGCCGACCATGCTCGGTCCTGTTGGCCTCCTCCAGAATCCGAGCTCGCCGTCGCCGTGGTCGCACACGCACCAGCCAGGACGCCTTCCTCTCCGAATCCCAAAGCCACATCCACCCAGTTCGGCACAACGCCAACAAGGTGAAAATGCATCAAGTTTTCTTCTTGTGATTGTAGAAAAACATGTATGTACCGTGGCCGTAGCATACTCTAACAATGTACACATATGTTGTTTACTAGATTTTCATTTGAAATTAGTAGCTCCGTGATGACGAAACATAGAGAACATAAATGGAATGACGATGACGACCATGTTCTATACTTTGCATTGCATCAACAAGTACTCGCTGACGAAGCATGTTACCAAGAGAGTGGAGTTCATCAGCCATTGCCAAAAAATATGTGAACAAATCAATGAGCGATTCAATGCAAATACGCGCAGAAAAGCTAGATCCATGTCATCAATCATCAATAGGTGGCTGATGACCCACAAGTATAGGGGGTGTATCCTAGTATTTTCGAGGGAAGTGAAACCCAATTTATTGATTCGACACAAGGGGAGCCAAAGAATATTTATAATGAAGGAGATATGCCCTAGAGGCAAATAATAAATAGGTTTATTATCATATTTCAATTACTTTATAATAGTTTCCTATTGTGCTATAACTGTGCCAAGTAGAAACATTGGTACAGGTGTGGTATGAAACAACAAAGGCCCTAGTAGCCTCTATTCATACTAATTCGTTGGTCACGAAGATGATCTAGGTTTCAAGATCATGGGCATTTATGCCGACTGACAATGAGATCATATCATTGGAGAATGATGTGGTTGGACATTCCTCGAAGGATTGCAACACGATCAAGTCATCTAGTTCATTGCTGCAACAGCTATATCTAGACTCCTCCTTAGACCGTGAGCTCATATTACTCACTGTTTCCCTAGGCTGCTTAGACTGCATCAACCGTCATCTGGTAATACGGTGGCCATAAAGGTGTATGTTGGGTATTCCGAAGGAACAGTAGATGATATGTGACTGCAAGACCGGGATTTGTTCACCCACATGAAGGGTAAAGATACATATGGCCGGCTTGATGAGATTACATCTATAAATGTTGCAACATGTGACTAGGTCACGGGGATGTAATATCACGGTAACAAGAAACAGAACTTGTTGTGAACGAGATTGAACAAGGTATGGGATACCATTGATTGGATCTCGGATAAGTTATATCGAGAAACAAAAGGAAGAGGATGCTACATTTAGACGGTTCAAACGACATTGTCATCAGAAATGCATAGGGGTCACATGGACATCCCTGGTCCCTCTGTTGATCATTGATACAGATCATGTATAGAGCATTCCCGAGCCATGAGAGGACACACTTAAGGGTACGATGAGAGTGATCATTCGTAAGACGGAATCACAGTAGAGAAAGAGAGAAAGCCAGAATCGTTCCACGGAGAGATCCGAAGTGGTTCGGAGAAAGAATAAAGGAAAAGACCGAAAAAGTGTTTTCGGATAAATGAGAATTTAAATATATATTTATTATATGTTAATTGTGAATTAATATATTATAAATAATATTTAGATTAAGATTTATAAAGGCAACTTTTATATTAGGCCAAATCCTAGAGAGAAAAGGCCTAGAATAAAAACTGCAGAAAAATAAAAGGAAAAAGAAAAGGAAACAGTCACGTGGGCGGCAGATAATATCTGCAAGACAGTATGACACTGGCTGCAGCCTGGGCCGAGCCAGCTCGACCCTGCCCATGAGGAGCTCATGAGCCACCCCGGGCTGCGCCCGCTGGGCGGTAAATGGCCCACCGGGCAAGTGAGGTCCGAGCAGCGTGGCCGTGTCACGCCCCACCCGGGCAGGGGCCCGAGGCTGTGCCTGGCATCGTGGGCAGCGGCGGTCGGCCCTAGCTGCTGCCCTTCCAGCCTTCTTTGCTAAGCTGGGCATGATGGCGCCCGTCACCCCCATGGCAACTCTTTTCTTCTTTGGTGGTTGATGGTCAGGCCTGCCCAGCCCGGTCAGTCTCTCCTTTTTCCCTTTTTCCCTTTGTTTTAGTCCCACATGGGGCACCTAATGGAGAGGGTACGCCCCCCTCTGCCTATATAAAGGGGTGCCCATGGGTGGGAATTAAGACACACCAAATACACAAATTGGAGAAGTCCTTTGGTTGACTTTCTCCTCCTCCCTCTCTCTCTATACCTCGTGACCATGGCCCCAAGTCTGGGCTGTGCGATCGAGGCACACCTGCAGTATGGCGTTGCGCTGCAGGGATTCCTAGCCGGCTATCAACTTTCGCACTCTTGGCGGGATCGGAGAGCCGGAGGTCTCGTCGTGCACCGGATGTGTACGAAGACACGAGGCGCAACACTTGGGGCGCTTGAATGTCATGAGCCAGAGCTGTTGCACGATGAAGATGATGAAGATCAAGAAGGAGCAAGGGGTGACCTGCGAGGAGCTTCACGACCTTGAGGTCGGCTTCGAGTACGACTACATCAACCACGTTCCTCGCGGAACATTAACCGCGTACAGACTACAAGGGTATGTATTCTATACGTATTGGCTGTTACTGCATTACTACATAGATAGATCATAGGCAAGTTTCTGGGGTTTCTTCGTAGGAAATTTTTTGTTTTCCACGTCGATCCCCAACATATAAGCCTTAATAATTGAGTTGTCAATTCAGCTGCACCTGGAAACAATCTTGCTCACAGCAGTTTATCAGTAGCAACAGTTTTATAGTAGGAATAGCAAAGTAACAACAGTAGTAAAGTAAAGACAACAGTAACAATAGCAGTAAACATTAGAATTCGAGTGCGGTAGGCATAGGGATGGATGGACGGGCGCTGCATGGACAAGACAATTCACATAGCAATCAGAACATAGGGCAATTGCAGATAAATAAGATAAAGCATCCAAGTACTAGATAATCCTAGGCATGTGTTCCATATATAGTCATACGTGCTCGCAATGAGAACTTGCACAACATCTTTTGTCTTGCCAGCCCGTTTGCAGCGGGGCCTCAAGGAACTATCGGCAATTAAGGTGCTCCTTTTAATAGAGCACCGAGCAAAGCATTAACACTCCGTGAACACATGTGATCCTCACATCATAGCCATTCCCTCGGTTATCCCGATTTACATCGCCGGGGCCATTGGTTCCGGACAACAACGTGTGTATACAACTTGTAGATAAGACCAAAAACAATACTATCATAATGAATCAATAATATGTTCAGATCTGAAATCATGGCACTCGGGCCCTAGTGACAAGCATTAAGCACAGCAAGTCGCAACAAAGTCATAAAGCACTAATAGAAGATACTAGGCACCATGCCCTAACAATATGATGCCATTACATGAACGATCTCATCCAATCCCTACCCTCCCCATAGCCTACAGCGGGGGATTACTCACTCATAGATGGGGGAAACATGGATGGTCGATGGAGAAGCGATGGTGATGATGATGGCGATGATCTCCTCCAATTCCCTGTCCCGGCAGGGTGCCAGAACAGAGTTTCTGGTGCTGTTTTGTGGAATCTGGTGGTGGCGGCGGAGCGGAACTCCTTTTGGAAAAACGTCGAACCCCCCAGAGTTTTTAGGTCAGAAGGATTCTTATAGGCGAAGAGGGAGACCGAGGAGGTGCCTGGGGCCACCACACCATGCCCTGTCGCGGCCAGCCCATTACGCCTGGGGTGTGGCCAGCCCTGACCCTCCTCCGTCTCGTGTCTCTGAGTCTTCTGGAAAAATAGGCACTTTGGCTTTTGTCCCGTCCAATTCCGAGAATATTCATTTTCTGACTTTCCTGGAGCCAAAAACAGCAGAAACAGGCAGCTGGCACTGTGGCTCTTGTTAATAGGTTAGTCCAAGAAATCATATGAAAAGTACTCCAAAGTGTGGACAAAACACAAGAAAGGAGATAAAACCAAGCATGGAACATCAAAAATTATAAATACATTTGCAATGTATCAACATCCCCAAGCTTAACTCCTGCTCATCCTCGAGTAGGTAAGTGATAAAAAGAAAGAATAATTTTTGAGGTGACATGCACCATCATGAACTTGATCAAAGTATTTGTAGAACATTCAAAGCTGGGATCATAGTACTTCAATCATAACATGAAAGAAAAAGTTCTAGCAATAAGACAAAGAAACTATGATGCAACATGAAAAGGCACAAACAAAAGATTCATGAATAACAATGCTTTGCAAGATGTTTGTTTGTTTCACATAAAGAAAACATAGCATAGTAGTATTCAGCTTGTCCCTCAATAGAGTAGCAAATATAAATGCATAGGACACCTTCAAAGTTCATAAGAGTGACTAGATACAATAGTTTAAAACAAGCAATAACAAGTTATGCACCAATCAACTAGTCTTGGGACAATGCACATAGAACTAAGAATGGCCACTATGCTCTCAAAGTAGGTGCATAAAGGTAGAAGATGAAGACTCAATATAATGGTGGAAGAAAGGCCTTCATAGAAGGAAGTAGGAATTCAAGTCTCATAAAGAGCTTCCAAAAATTATGGTAGTTATAGCTTTCAGCTCTCAATGCCCCTATCATAAGCATCTTGAAGTGATTAAGGTTTAAAGTGAACAAACTATGGAGTACATGCTTGACGAAGTATAAGTTAGAAATCTCATGTCCCTTGTATACGAGGGCCGCTCCTCATGCTACTCAAGTTTAGCCACCAGTAAGTTCTTGTCATTGTAAGTACATGTGTATCATAGAGAACCGCCAACGGGGTACCCCTTGCCCGATGATACGTAAGAATCCCCATATCAAAATGACAAGGCAAGCAGACAACGAGCATCTCAGCAATCTTCTTATTTACCATGGGAATATGGTGCTTTTTTCTCTCTTTCCTCTTTTCATAATCTCTTTTTTTTCCTTTTTCTTTTTTTCTCAATATAGGACTCTTTTTTTATAAGAAGAATGCTTCATAGACAGCTCATTATGGTTACGCTGCAGGTTTCCACCATGTCAGCATGGATTAGACCAGCGGCCCAGGCGTTTCTCTAACACATATACATAACTCCATGGACTTACAAGCTCCCCTTTCATTTCACACCAACGACATCCATATACAAAAGAGCATGATATCAACTAGGTACAAGTACCAAGTGCAATGTTGAAAGCGTTCCCCATGAAAGCATGGTTCTGCTAATTCCCAACAAATAAGTGCAAGCATATACAACATAGACGACACAATGGTTCGAGTTTATTAAGGGCAAGAAAAGTAAAGTGTGCCATCAAGTTCGTGAGAGCTTTAATCACTAGTTTTCTCATAACAAGTTTAATTTGGAAGGTAAACAAAAGCATGAATATACTTGTAATAGCATAAGCTAATATGTAGGTATGGTGGACTCTTTGGAATAACTTGGTTTAGGGAGTTGTATGCATGAGTGGAACTCATACTTGGTTGTGCAGGCTAGCAAAAGACTGGGAGCGACAAACTAAGAGAGCAATAATGGCCATAATCATGCAGAGCGACAAAACATCATTGATCAAAGCATAAAGTGATTCTACAAGTTGAAAACTAAAGGATCATTAAGGCTTATGGTGACTTGGGATAGTCATAACATGGTGTGAGCATGTGCCAAGTCAACCCAAATAAAGCATCAAAGGAGAATACCACTATACTATGCTTTAATATGCTAAAACAACGCATGATTCATCCAAGACACATTAAGCAATCTCAATTGTTTAACAAGTCATGCTACAGCAAACAATAGTAAGCATAAAGCCAAAACAATATCAAGCATGGCATGACAAAGCATAGGCCACAGTCAAAAACAAACTCTCTTTACCACTTAAGCATGAGCTTTCCTACTCTTTTCCAAACCAAACCAAACCATTTGCAAACGAATGTATGAAAGAGGGGGTCCAACCAATTTATTCAGAAAACTAAGAAAACAAAAGCAAACGAAAAACCAAAACGAAAACGAAAAAGAAGACGCTCCAAGAACAACACAACTGTGCATGAAACAATAAAAATGAAGCGTTTGGAAGAAACAGGATTTTATTGATGAAGAAGGGGATGCCTTGGGCATCCCCAAGCTTTGACGCTTGTACTTCTTGGATATTTCTTGGGGTGACACCCTTGGCATCCCCAAGCTTGAGCTTTAGTCCATCCTTCATCTCATTACTCATTCCTTCCATACACCGGAAATTTTTCCTTCATACAAAACTTCACACAATCTTTATTAGCAACATTAGTGCACTCAAGATAAATAAGTCTTAAAGTTCAGTTCTAACACCAAATAAACTTCCATTAGAACACTAGCTACTGTAGAAATTCCCTCAAAAAGCTCAATTCCCCAAAAGAACTCAAAAAGAAACCAACAAGAAGCAAATGCAAATAATGGCAGAAATCTGTCAAAACAGACCAGCAGGTAAAGACAAATTTTTTCGAAGACCTTCTGTTGCTCAAATAAAAAAGTGTTGAACGAACGAAAGTTATATAACAACCTGGGTCAGAAGCACAAAAATTCACGCCTCAAAAAGACGTTTAGAGATTTTACACGAATTTTACGGTGAAGCACAGAAATCTGTTTCGGGACAGCAACTTTCCGAATCATTACTTCTCTCTCCTTAGAGGTTACTCTTGGCACAAAAAGAAAATAAAAAGGATAAGGAGCGGTTATTACTGAAGTAAAACTTTCAAGACTCATCTAAAACTTTTGGGTTATCTCGTAATAAGTACTTTTCTTTAACGCCTTTAAGTTAGACATAAGCAAAAACTAAAATGGATAGAATAGAAGTAAGCGGAGATAATCATAGTGAAAACATTGTTTTGTTCAATGAAATCCTTTTGTTAACAAGGTTGATCAGGTCTTGTTACCAAACAATTCCAAATGAGACAAAACTTTGTATCCCACTAATGATTATGTTACCTCAACCTTGATAGCAATGGTCCCAATCATAATAATTTCAAATTTTTCTCTTGGTATGGGACAATATATTTCTCCAACTTGAATGCCCTCAACATGTTCCATTGAAATTCAAACCATAAGTCCTTTCAATCTTCTTGGGGAAATATCCAGTATGTTCCTTGTCATTCGCATTGAAAGTCACCTTTCCTTGCTTACAATTAATAACAGCTTCTGCAGTATTAAGAAAAGGTCTCCCAAGAATAATAGACATATTATCATCTTCAGGCATAATAGTTTGAGAGGATGCTCTCATAAGAAATAAGAGTTGAAGTAAAAGAGAGCATCAAGAAGCAAATTCAAAACACATTTAAGTTAACCCACTTCCTATGCATAGGAATCATGTATGCAAATAAATTCGCAAAGAACAAAGTGACAGGCATAGGAAGATAAAACAAGAGTAACTTCAAAACTTTCAGCACATAGAGAGGTGTTTCAATACCATGAAAACTTCTACAACCATATTTTCCTCTCTCATAATAATTTTCAGTAGCCTCATGAATAAACTCAACAATATAACTATCACATAAAGCATGCTTTTCATGATCTACAAGCACTAGAGATTTATTATAAACATTTTCAAAAGAACCCTCAGGAACATAACACTCATCCTCCTTTAGTAAGCACGGGGGACAATCAAATAATGTAAGGGATAAAGAGTTACTCTCATTAGAAGGTAGGCATGGGTAGTTAATCCATTCTTCCTCCTTTTGTTCATCACTCTCCTCCTCTTTTTCATCTAATGAGATTTCAGGTTCATCAGTTTCTTCTTCCATAGGATCCTGCAAGGCATTAGTCTCTTCCATTTGTGGAAAGCATCTATTAAAATATTCAAGAATATAGCCATTTTCATCCTTGTAATTATCAAAGCAAAATTTAAGTATACCATAAACCTCATATTTGTAAGGTGAATCATCAATATTTTCAAGCAAACTAGCAAGTTCAAAAGCACCCTTCCAAGCAATAAATTCTTCAATTTGTTCCGCATCATAAAAGTCATAAATTCCTTTAACATAAGAAGATATGGTATCATTATCATTATACTCACATTGAAAAGGGAGGTGTTTATACCTCTTTCTGCAACAAGATTCATCACAGCAATAAGTAACATTATAAGTAGAGCACACGTTTCTAGCAATGGTATACAATCTATCAATTTGTTCCCATAAGTGTTTCCCTTTTTGTGACAAGCGGTGTTCCTTATAATAATAATTTTGATCTTCCGTGAACCCACCTTGCCAATAAGCTTCAGTTTCAAAGAAACCATCCATTGGCAATAAGCATGATAAGGCAAGAATAACTTAGCTTGAACAATAGTGATTCCAAGTGGACTTGATAAATAAAGCTATGCTCCTCGGCAACAGCGCTAGAAAATAGTGTTGATGACCCACAAGTATAGGGGGTGTATCGCAGTATTTTCGAGGGAAGTGAAACCAAATTTATTGATTCGACACAAGGGGAGCCAAAGAATATTTATAAGCCTTAACAACTGAGTTGTCAATTCAGCTGCACCTGGAAACAATCTTGCTCATAGCAGTTTATCAATAGCAACAGTTTTATAGTAGGAATAGCAAAGTAACAAAGATAAAGTAAAGACAAAGTAACAATAACGATGGCGTGAGGATTGAGTCACGGTAGGCATAGGGATGGATGGACGGGCATTGCATGAACAAGACAATTCACATAGCAATCAGAACATAGGGCAATTGCAGATAAATAAGATAAAGCATCCAAGTACTAGATAATCCTAGGCATGTGTTCCATATATAGTCATACGTGCTCGCAATGAGAACTTGCACAACATCTTTTGTCTTGCCAGCCTGTTTGCAGCAGGGCCTCAAGGGAACTACTGGCAATTAAGGTGCTCCTTTTAATAGAGCACCGGAGCAAAGCATTAACACTCCATGAACACATGTGATCCTCACATCATAGCCATTCCCTCCGGTTATCCAGATTTTTGTCACTTTGGGGCCATTGGTTCCGGACAACAACGTGTGTATACAACTTGTAGATAAGACCAAAAACAATACTATCATAATGAATCAATAACATGTTCATATCTGAAATCATGGCACTAGGTCCCTAGTGACAAGCATAAGCAGAACAAGTCGCAACAAAGTCATAAAGCACTAATAGAAGATACTAGGTGTAGGGGTTCATAGCATGGAAAACAAAAATTTTCTATCGCATACAAACAAACAAGCCAAGATCTATCTACTAGATTGTAGCAACGAGTCGATGGAATAACTCACCCTCGAAGATTCCAAAGTGTTTAACGAGAGCAGATTCTCGTGGGTGATGTAGTCGTACTCTTTCCGATCTCAAGATCGCGTAGACGATCCTTCCGGCGCCGCGTTCCATGGCGCTCCCTTGATCGGTCACACGTTCGATTTTCGACGAAGACCTTCCTCTCCCTTGTTCCATCATGCAGCGGAGGTTGTAGCACTCTCCTCGCGATTCCGGCCTGTGGCGTGTCTGGGAGGTAGAGGGAAATCCATGAGGCTTAAGCCGGTGCGAGTATGGTGGAGCTTATGAGAGAGGCTATTAGTGGTCTAGTAATTAGACACACCAATTAGAGGGCTCTAAACCAATTAGAAGGCTCTAAACCGAATAGCTCTAAACCGGGGTCTAGATCTAGGGTTTAGTTTAGAGGATAGGAAACTTGTGTGTGTAAGGAGGGGAGCCCTGCCCCTCCTTATATAGGTGGGAGGGCTGGCCGGCCAAGGGGAGGAGTTCCTCCCCAACTCGGCCTTGGGAGGTGCGCCGGCCAAGGGGAGGAACCCTCCTCCAACTCGGCCTCCACCTCTCCTCCTCTTTTCCCACTTCCCAAAACTGCCGTTTGACTTTCAAACTAGCCGTTTGACTTTTCAATTTAGGATTTAAATAAATCCTTTATTTGGGACAGCAAGAATACTTAGTACATGATGCAATCATTCCAATATGTAATGACACACTCATGTACCCTTCCCCTCCGGTCTTGGGACATTCCAGGACCTTCTAGAATGTTCCCGATGAAAACACCGGAATCATTCCGCTACTCCGAAACGGGACTTTCCTTATATGAATCTTATTCTCCGGACCATTCCGGATCTCCTCGTGATATCCCGGATCCCATCCGAGACTCCGAACAACATTCGGTCTCTTTCTCATAATACCATAACTACTCAAACAACGTCGAATCCTTAAGTGTGTCTCCCTACGGTTCGTGAATTATGCGGACATGATCGAGACACTTCTCCGAACAATAACCAATAGAGGAATCTGGAAATTCATATGGCTCCCACATATTTCTACGATTACTTTGCGATCGAATGAACCACTTACATACGATACCAATTTCCCTTTGTCTCACGATATGTTACTTATCCGAGGTTATGATCGTCGGTATCTCTGCATACCTAGTTCATCCTCGTTACTGATAAGTACTCTTTTCTCGTTCCCATGATATGTGATCCCTTGTGACCAAGTCACATGCTTGCAAGCTAATTGGATGACATTTCACCGAGAGGGCCCAGAGAATATCTATCCGTCACGTGGATGGACAAATCCCACTCTTGATCCATGTGTTTCAACCAATACTTTCCGAACACTCAATGCCACCTTTATAGCCACCCTGTTACGGTGTGGTGTTTGATGACATCAAAGCATCCATCCAGTAAAGGCAATATGCATGATCTCATGGTCGAAGGAATTAGGTTACTATGTATCAGAAAGCATATAGCAATTGAACTATTGAAATGACTTGATCTTTATGCTACGCTTGTCTATAGGAGTATGTCCACCATATCATTCTCCTAACGATATGATCTTGTTGTTGATAACATCTCAATGTTCATGACAAAGAAACCACATCATCAATCAACCAACAAGCTAGTGAAGTATAGAGGCTATACTAGGGACTTCAAATTAAGTTTACAAATCACACAAGTATTAATGGTTTCCTTGTTAATACTATTATAGCATGAATGTAAACATTTACCATAAACACAAAGATATATAATAATAACTACATTTATTATTACCTCTAGGGCATATCTCCAACAGTCTCCCACTTGCACTAGAGTCATCTAATCTAGATTACATGGTAATATACCGAACACCCATGGCAGTTTGGTGTTGGTCATGTTTTGCCCTCGGGAGAGGTTTAGTCAACGGATCCGCCACATTCAGATCTGTGTGTACTTTGCAAATCTTTATATCCCCATCCTGGATATGTTCTCGAATAGCGTGAAAGCAGCTTGATATGCTTGACTTCTTGTGTGACCTTGGTTCTTGCGCATTGGCTATAGGCGCCCATGTTATCACGATAGATAGACATTGGGTCCAGCGCACTTGGAACCACACCCAGCTCTGTAATGAACTCTTTCATCCATATAAGCTTCTTGTGAAGCCTCCGAAGCAACCATGTATTCCGATTGGTTGAAGATCTACGCCACAACGCTTTGCTTTGCACTCCTCCATTAAGCTTCTGCACCATTCAAAATAAATCATTATCCAGTTGTGATTTAGAATCATCCGGATCGGTGTTCCAACTAGCATCGGTGTAACCATTAACAACGAGCTGTTCATCACCTCCATAAGAAAGAACCATATCCTTAGTTCTTCTCAAGTACTTAAGGATGTTTTTGACATTGTCAATGATCCACTCTGGATCACTTTGATATCTGCTAGTTAGACTAACGCATATGCGATGTCGGGTCTAGTACATAGCATGGCATACATTAGAGATCCTATGGCTGAGGCATAGAGTCTTACTCATCTTTTCTCTATCTTACGCGATGTCGGACTTTGAGTTTTACTCAAGGTCGTATTAGGCAACATGGGCAAGAACCCTTTCTTGCTATCTTCCATTCCAAACCTCTTTAGAACTTTGTCCAAATATGTACTTTGTGACAATGATATTTGGCGTTCGATCTATCTCTATAAATCTTTATGCCTAATATGTAAGCTGCTTACAAGATCCTTCATTGAAAAACTATTATTCAAATACTCTTTGACACTATTAAGAAGGTCTACATCATTCCCAATCAACAATATGTCATCCACATACAGTATTAAGAATGCTCTGAGCTCCCACTCACTTTCTTGTAAATACAAGCTTCTCCATAAGTTTGTATAAAACCAAAACTTTTGATTACCTTATCAAAGCGTTGATTCCAACCGGGATGCTTGCTTCAATCCATAGATGGACCGTTGAAGCTTGCATACCTTGTTAACATCTTTAGGATCGACAAAACCTTTGGGTTGTATCATATACAACTCTTCATCAATGTCTCCATTGAGGAATGCTGTTTTGACATCCATCGCCATATCTCATAATCATAATATGCAGCGATTGCTAACATAATCCTCCACGGACTTTAGCTTCGCTACGGTGAGAAAGTCTCATCGTAGTCAACTCCTTGAATTTGTCGAAACCCTTTTGCGACAAGTCGAGCTTTATAAACGATAACATTACCATCGACATCTTTTCTTCTTGAAAATCCATTTGTTCTCGACGACCTTCCGGCCATCCGTAAGTCCACCAAAGTCCATACTTGGTTTTCGTACATGGATCCAATCTCGGTTCATGGCTTCTTGCCATTTATTGGAATCTGGGCTCATCATCGCTTCCTCATATGTCTCGGGGTCATCGGTGTTGTCCACCAACATGACATTCATAACTGAATCATACCAATGCAGGGTGCGATTTCTCGTTGACCTCCGAGGCTCTGTAGCAACTTCAGCGAAGTTTCATGATCACTATCATTAGCTTCCTCTCTTATTGGTGCGAGCACCACGGAACTTCTTCGGTCTTTGCGCTACTCATAATTCGAGAGAAGGTTCGACAACCTTGTCGAGTTCTACTTTCCTTCAGTCACTTCTTTGAGAGAAATTCCTTCTCTAGAAAGGATCCATTCTTAACCGAAGATTTTGCCTTGGATCTATGATAGAAGGTATACCCAATAGTTTCCTTGGTATCCTATGAAGACGCATTTTTCGCTTTGGGTTCAAGCTTGTCGGCTGTAACTTCTTTACATAGGCTTGCATCCCCAAACTTTAAGGAGCGACAATTTAGGTTTCTTCCCAAACCATAATTCATACGGTGTCGTTTCAGCGGATTTAGACGGTGCCCTATTTAAAGTGAATGCGCTGTTTCTAATGCATAACCCCAAAATGATAGTGGTAAATCTGTAAGAGACATCATAGAGCGAACCATATCTAAGAGTTCGATTCTGACGTTCGGACACACCATTCTGTTGTGGTGTTCCGGCGGTGTCAAGCTATGAAAGTATTCCACATTTCTTCAAATGCTCGCCAAACTCGTAACAGATATTCACCTCCACGATCGAGCGTAGAAATTTAATCTTCTTGTTACGTTGATTCTCTACTTCACTTTGAAACTCCTTAAACTTCTCGAAAGTTTTTGACTTATGTTTCATGAAATAGATATACCCATATCTACTCAAGTCATCCGTGAAGGTAAGAACATAACGATAACCACTGCGCGATGCTACACTCATTGGACCACACACATCGGTATGTATGATTTCCAAGAAGTCCGTAGCTTCGCTCCATTATACCGAAAATGGAGTCTTAGTCATTTTACCCATCGGACATGCTTCGCATCTTTCAAGTGATTCAAAATCAAGTGATTCAAGAAGTCCATCGGAATGGAGTTTCTTCATACGCTTCACTCCAATGTGACCAAGGCAGCGATTGCCACATATAGGTCGAGTTATCGCTTGATTTCAAACGTTTAGCTTCAATGTTATTAATATGTGTATTTCTACTATCGAGATTCAATATGAATAGACCATCTATCAAAGGTGCATGTGCATGAAACATGTTACTCATATAAATCGAACAACCATTATTCTCGGATTTAAACAAGTAACCGTCTACAATAAACAAGATCACGATATAATGTTCATGCTCAACGCGGGCACCAAATAACAATTATTTAAGTATAAAACTAATCCCGATGGTAGATGAAGAGGTAGCATGCCAACCGCGATCACATCAACCTTTGATCCGTTTCCTACGCGCATCGTCACCTCGTTCTTCACTAGCCTCCATTTATTCTGCAGCTCCTGTTTCGAGTTACAAATATGAGCAACCGAACCGATTATCAAATACCGAGCACTACTACAGTACTAGTGAGATAAACAACAATAAAATGAATATCAGATATACCTAAATTCTTGATGTAGCGGTTCTTCAAATCTGACAACTACCTTGGGCAATTCCGCTTCGATGACCTTCTCCCTTGCGGTAAAGCACTCGATGTCGTGCTTAGGTCTAGCCTTGGTCTTCTTCGTCGGCGTGGTAACTTTCTTACCACTCTTCTTGAAGTGTCCCTTTTGTTTAGACTTGCCTTTCTTGAATTTGGTGGTCTTATTGACCATCAACACTTGGTGCTCTTTCTTGATCTCCACTTCTGCAGATTTTAACATAGCAAATAGTTACGGCAACTCTTTGTTCATGTTACGCATGTTGTAGTTCATCACAAAGTTCTTATAACTTGGTGGTAGTGATTGGAGGATGCGGTAAACCCCCAAAGTATTAGGAATCACTATACCCAAACTTTGAAGTTTATTTGCGTGCCCAGACATCTTAAGCACATGCTCCTTGTGACTACCCTCTTCCATCTTGCGTTAAAGAACTTTTGAAGCTTCATAACTTTCAATTGCCGCATGAGTCTCAAAGATTAATTTGAGATCCTCGACAATATCATATGGATCGACTCTTCAAATCTTTTACAAGCTCCGATTCTAAACCATACAAGATAGCACACTGAACTATGGAGTACTGATTCTTCCGAGCGAGGTAAACATTCTTTACTTCATTGGTAGCATCAGCTGCAGGTGGGTCACCTAGCGGTGCATCCAGCACATAGGTCAAATTACCGGTGAGGACAATCCTCAAATTGCGGAACCAATCCATGAAGTTGCTTCCATTGTTTTTCAACTTTTCTTTCTCTAGGAACGCATTAAAATTGATGGTAGGGCTGCCATTGATCTACAACATGTTTGCAATAGTTTAGACTAAGTTTATGACAAATTGAGTTCAAATTAATTAATGAAATTAAACTAGGTGAACTCCCTCAAAACAACATCCCTCGCATTGTTTTAGTGATCACACGAACCAAATCCACTACATCAACACCGATCATCACGAGAGTTGATATAGTTTTAATAATGGCGAACAATCATCATGTTCATCATATCTACTATATGATTCATGCTTTACCTTTCGCGATCCGTGTTCACGAGGCCGTATGCACATGCTAGGCTCGTCAAGATCAAACCTTAGCTTCGCATAAGCAAATCTGGCTTGCTTACGTTGTATTCACCAGCGGAATCAAAGACACCCGATCATCACGTGGTGCTTGAGCAGCAAGCTTTGGCAGTGCATACTAAGGGTGAACACTCTAGAACTTGAAATTTATGTATGAGGGATCATCTTATAATGCTACCGTCGTCTACTAAGCAATACAAGATGCATAAAGGATTAACATCACATGCAATTCATAATATGTGATATGATATGGCCTTTCTTCGTTGTGCTTCCGATCTCCATCTTCAAGCACGAATATGATCTCCATCATCACCGCATAGCATCAAGGTCAATGGCGGCTTCTTCATGGTTGTCGTCCACCATCTTCAACTATTACAACTATTTTGAATAGACACGCAGTCTTAACAGAAATTAAAGACAACCATATGGCTCCTGCGGTTGCCAACTTACAATAAGGAACATTGCATACATCAAATATAATCACAATCATGGCCATATCACATCACGCACACACCTGCAAAACAAAGTTAGGCGCTTCTACTTTCTTTGCATATTTTACGTGGTTTGGGGCTTTCCATAGGTGTCGTTCTAACCTACGAACAAGAACCACAACATTGATACTAGCATTGTTGATTACCCGTTGTAAATTGGATCTTTACTATGCTAGGAGAAAGCAGGCACCATAAAGCCACTTATGCAAAAGCGAGTTGCATGTCAAGCGTGGAGCAAGTCTCATGAACGATGTCATGTAAGGTTAGCCGGCCGCTTCATCCCAACATACCGCAAGATGCAAAGCACACGAAAAGCAATCTACAATAAAAGCATCAACGCCCACAATGACCATTGTGTTACTGCTGTGAGATCTACATATAGACACGGCTCGATACCCTTTGAGGGGTTCGTAGCATGGAAAACAAAAATTTTCTATCGCATACAAACAAACAAGCCAAGATCTATCTACTAGATTGTAGCAACGAGTCGATGGAATAACTCACCCTCGAA
Source organism: Avena insularis (assembly GCA_023614405.1). Taxonomy (NCBI): domain Eukaryota; kingdom Viridiplantae; phylum Streptophyta; class Magnoliopsida; order Poales; family Poaceae; genus Avena; species Avena insularis. Next base: position 537,141,840 of record CM042690.1, read on the forward strand.
GATTCCAAAGTGTTTAACGAGAGCAGATTCTCGTGGGTGATGTAGTCGTACTCTTTCCGATCTCAAGATCGCGTGCGATCCTTCCGCGTTCCATAGCGCTCCCAGCAGTCACCGGTCGGTGTACTGACGAAGACCTTCCTCTCCCTTGTTCCAGCGTGACGGAGGTTGTAGCACTCTCCTCGCGATTCCGGCCTGACAACGGCGTGGTACCGAGGTAGAGGGAAATCCCGAGGCTTCGCCTTAAGCCGGTGCGAGTATGGTGGAGCTTATGAGAGAGGCTATTAGTGGTCTAGTAATTAGACACACCAATTAGAGGGCTCTAAACCAATTAGAAGGCTCTAAACCGAATAGCTCTAAACCGGGGTCTAGATCTAGGGTTTAGTTTAGAAGATAGGAAACTTGTGTGTGTAAGGAGGGGAGCCCTGCCCCTCCTTATATAGGTGGGAGGGCTGGCCGGCCAAGGGGAGGAGTTCCTCCCCAACTCGGCCTTGGGAGGTGCGCCGGCCAAGGGGAGGAACCCTCCTCCAACTCGGCCTCCACCTCTCCTCCTCTTTTCCCACTTCCCAAAACTGCCGTTTGACTTTCAAACTAGCCGTTTGACTTTTCAATTTAGGATTTAAATAAATCCTTTATTTGGGACAGCAAGAATACTTAGTACATGATGCAATCATTCCAATATGTAATGACACACTCATGTACCCTTCCCCCTCCGGAGTGCCGGACATTCCGGGACCTTCTAGAATGTTCCCGATGAAAACACCGGAATCATTCCGCTACTCCAAAACGGGACTTTCCTTATATGAATCTTATTCTCCGGACCATTCCGGATCTCCTCGTGATATCCCAGATCCCATCCGAGACTCCGAACAACATTCGGTCTCTTTCTCATAATACCATAACTACTCAAACAACGTCGAATCCTTAAGTGTGTCTCCCTACGGTTCGTGAATTATGCGGACATGATCGAGACACTTCTCGAACAATAACCAATAGAGGAATCTGGAAATTCATATGGCTCCCACATATTTCTCACGATTACTTTGCGATCGAATGAACCACTTACATACGATACCAATTTCCCTTTGTCTCACGATATGTTACTTATCCGAGGTTATGATCGTCGGTATCTGCATACCTAGTTCATCCTCGTTCTTGATAAGTACTCTTTTCTCGTTCCATGATATGTGATCCCTTGTGACCAAGTCACATGCTTGCAAGCTAATTGGATGACATTTCACCGAGAGGCCAGAGAATATCTATCCGTCACGTGGATGGACAAATCCACTCTTGATCCATGTGTTTCAACCAATACTTTCCGAACACTCAATGCCACCTTTATAGCCACCATTACGGTGTGGTGTTTGATGACATCAAAGCATCCATCCGAGAAAGGCAATATGCATGATCTCATGGTCGAAGGAATTAGGTTACTATGTATCGAAAGCATATAGCAATTGAACTATTGAAATGACTTGATCTTTATGCTACGCTTGTCTATAGGAGTATGTCCACCATATCATTCTCCTAACGATATGATCTTGTTGTTGATAACATCTCAATGTTCATGACAAAGAAACCACATCATCAATCAACCAACAAGCTAGTGAAGTATAGAGGCTATACTAGGGACTTCAAATTAAGTTTACAAATCACACAAGTATTAATGGTTTCCTTGTTAATACTATTATAGCATGAATGTAAACATTTACCATAAACACAAAGATATATAATAATAACTACATTTATTATTACCTCTAGGGCATATCTCCAACACTAGGCACCATGCCCTAACAATCTGATGCCATTACATGAACGATCTCATCCAATCCCTACCATCCCCATAGCCTACAACGGGGGATTACTCACTCATAGATGGGGGAAACATGGATGGTCGATGGAGAAGCAATGGTGATGATGATGGCGATGATCTCCTCCAATTCCCCATCCCGGCAGGGTGCCAGAACGGAGTTTCTGGTGCTGCTTTGTGGAATCTGGTGGTGGCGGCAGAGTGGAACTCCTTCTGGAAAAACGTCGAACCCCCTGGAGTTTTTAGGTCAGAAGGCTTCTTATAGGCAAAGAGGGAGACCGAGGGGGTGCCTGGGGCCACCACACCATGCCCTGGCGCGGCCAGGCCTAGCCCGCGCCTGGGGGGTGTGGCCAGCCCCTGGCCCTCCTCCGTCTCGTATTCTGGCTCCTGGAGTCTTCTGGAAAAATAGGCACTTTGGCTTTTGTCCCGTCCAATTCCAAGAATATTCATTTTCTGACTTTCTTGGAACCAAAAACAGCAGAAAACAGGCAGCTGGCACTATGACTCTTGTTAATAGGTTAGTCCAACAAATCATATGAAAAGTACTCCAAAGTGTGGACAAAACACAAGAAAGGAGATAAAACCAAGCATGGAACATCAAAAATTATAGATACATTTGCAATGTATCAGTGGCACATTCTAGTGATGCGTTCAAATGCGTACACCATGTATCATTTACTTGAAGTGGTTGTTATCCTGAGCAAAAATGCCTAGTATGCACATTACCTTTGTATGTTCTATGCTGCAATTCTGTTGTTATGGGCGTGGAAAGAAAAGCTAGGCTTCACTGAATATTACACAGTTAGGCCTAACTTAGTCTTACACAAATAAGCACAGCTTAGTCTTTACACAAATAAGCGTAACTAATGATAAAGATAAAGAAAAATGGTTCATCAGATCTGCCAGTATGAGCACTAGGTCCCTGGAGCTGGTGGTATCGTCGGAACGAACCAGAATGCTGCGTTTGGCCGTCTGTCATTCTCCATCAAATCATACGACCCCACTGATGAGCCAATTGTAGGCCCCTCCCCCCGACGTGGATTCGGCTCTAGGTCAGATCTGGAGTGTCAACGTGATAGGCGCGTGAGTGTGCAGCAAACACATAGTCTGCTATAAACACTAGAAGTGCTGGCACCTCAGCAACAACACCAGCATGTTCTTCCTGGACTACGACAGCAGCCTCGGCATGTATTTCGTCAGCTTCACCAGCAGCAGCATTAACAAGTATTTCATCAGCTTCACCAGCAACAACATCACCAAGTATTTCGTCAGCTTCACTAGGAGCAGCAACAGCTAGTTCTTCGTCAGCTCCACCACCACCAGCAACAGCAGGAGCATCAAAAGCTAGGGCTGCCTGAGCAATTACAGGTTCAAGAGCTCCAGGGGCTCCGACAAAGAAAGGGTAGTTGATCCCAAGAAACATAGATTGTCCCTTTAGATTGTCGACTCTGCTCCAGACTTGCTCTGCTGGGTCTTTGGATGGGCATGCGAACCTCGAGAAAACGTGACACCGCAGCGATGGGTATGAAGAAAGTTGTGTCCCCATATGTTCTATTGTATCACCAACGCTGTTTAGTGCACCCCTGATATGAATCCACATGAGTTCAACATCCTGTTTCATGTCACCTCCGAGAGGTGCCAGGAACCAGCACCGTGTCCCAAGTTCAGCATCTGCTACTGCATCTTCGATGACCGGAGCTGGAATGATCTTGTGAGGCTGCGTGGTACTGCGTGTTACTTACATTGATGGCAGAATTTTGAATGAGATTTTACATGCTATATGACACCATGACTCACCCCAAATGGACGGCTCCCAAACACGCACGTCACCGCTAGGTTCAGTGATTGCATAAATGCGTTGCGGTTTGTACGAATAGTAGCTGGAGGTGAAGATGGCGTCGACATACTTCTTCGACCGCAAGAAGTCGTCGCGCAAGACTGTCCATTCCTTGTCTTCTAGGCATCTAATGAATGTGATTACCTTGTCGAACACCGCTAAGAGGTCGTACTCCCAGGTATTCCACGCTTCACGCGGTCTATGTGGGAGCTATACCTTCAGGAGCTCAAATTCTTCCATGTTGAATCTGTAAGCGAATTCGGAAATGGGCGGCGCCACCCGTTGTTGAATGCAGTAATGCCGACACCCTCCAAAGATGGCAATGTAAGTCTCAACGATCTATAGCCATTTTTTAGAGTCCAAGTACTCCCATCCTAGGATAAAAGGACCAGCCACTCGCCGTTGCCACCTACCCAGTTCTGGTCATCTCCGATTTCCGTCTCTTCTTCCTCCTTGATATTCACCACTACTGATTCCGACCACTTATCCAGTAGCATCAATTTTGCATGAATATTCTGCAGAGTTTGTTGTCAGTTGGTACAATCACCTAGCATGGATTCCATTGCAAATATAATTTGACAACTGGACCTTTAGATTAAAGTACACAAAATATCGCGTAAATACGAGTGTCTCCTTAGATATCGCCTAAATTGTGCCTGTGTCACTACGAAGATACCCAATATATGGAGTAGGAGCAGAGCCCCCCAGAACAAACTCCTGACAATGATCATAAACAGCTCGGGGCATAACAGCCTTAAATCGTCTAATCTGTTTGTTTTTATTTTAGGAAACAGAATATCACCTAGCAGGCATTCCATTGCAAATCGAAATTGACAACTCGTCTATCACCTAAAGTAAAGGTGTCACTCTGAAAATACCAGAATATTAGGTACGAGCAGAGCTTCCGCTGTATAGAATAGTCTTAAATGGTTCAATTTGTTCAAACCGCGTGTGCACACAACATGTTCGACGAAAGGAACATAGGATTCAGATGAGAGTTCAGCACATATGAATCAACGATATGACTGAACCAATAAGCAAGATACAAGAACTTACGTGGCCATCGCGGTCGTTTGGCCATTTGCTGGTATTGGGGTAAAGAAGGCCTGGCGTGCCAAAGGGTTGTCCGTCCATGTCCCGAATCATGAAGCGATAGCCAGGGATGCAGCGAGCGAGGTGGCCGGCAGAGATGATGTCCAACCCCGTGGCGGTCCTGTGCACGTTCGCGGCGCTGAGGTTCGACCATCCCCAATCCTCGCGGTGGCGGTCGCCCTGGCCATCCGCGTCATTGTCGCATGCCTTTCGCTTCAGCCTGCTGCTACCCCAAGCTCTACCCATAGCGGCAAATGGAGTCTGGAATCCGGTAGATTAATGAAGGTGTTGTGATAAGGACGAGGATGGATTCGAGAGGGGATGGAATCAGGGATGGGGGCAGTTGTTTGAGTAGGGAGTGACCCGGTGAGGAATCGCTGCCGCCGCCGGTTCTCATCCGCGTGGAAGACAAGAAAGGGGGCGTAATTATTGAGGGTGCGCACCGGAACTGTCTAGAGGAAGTGAAAAAATAAATCGTAAGAGAGAGAAATGTGCGGCCCGCCTGTCAGTGAGTGAAGGTCGGCACGCGCAAACGTGACTATATTTGACTCGGATCGTGCATGGTAGACCTCGATTCCACTGCATGCAAGTGGCGCAGAACAAAATTTAGGAAGCGCTAGCGTCGACGTGTAAAACCGCCGTTTTTCTCCACCTTCACCCTACTATGAACGGTCGTGCACCATTCCAGATATTGGTAAGGGCGGTTCCAATCTTTCACTTCTCTGTCTCATTTCCTCCTCCATGGCCTCATCGTCTTTCTCCTCCACGACCTCATCCATTTCCTCCGCCACGGCATCACCCTCTTCCTCTGTATCCTTTTCCTCTTGCCTATAGTCATGGACTTTTCGGACGTCTGAAACGACGGCAGGCAAGCGATTGCGCACTTCGACATAGAAGTACATGGTGGTAAGAAGATCAATGTCGTCTACACCATCGATCCTATGACGGTGAGGAAGACTTTGAGTAATTACACGAGTTGGCTGCGGTTCGAAGAAAATAGGTTCGTAGGTCTCGATCCCGAGTATAGTCGCGATCACCGTAGGATCGCCGTGGTGCAACTCTCCATGAAGGGGCACGTCCTCGTATACCAGCCTTTTTGCGAGAAGGGGGCTGGCTGGATCTGGTAGACTTTGCTGTCTTTTTGTTCCTGAACCATCTGTTTGCAAAAGTTATTGCTATATTATTTGTCTGAATTCATTTTCATGCAGGTGGGGCGAAAGGATTAGGGATCTGTTTCATGAATTTCTCGTGAACCAGCACATAACATTTACTAGTGTTGACATCACGAATGACACTAAACTGCTTGAAAGCCCGACTGTCAACATTAGAATCCCAAAGGAGTGCAGAGTGGACATCCAGGAAATTTACTGGCTCCCAGGGACGAAGGGCGGCAAGACCGGGATGGCTGCTCTTGCCTCCGAACTCATCGACCCGTGGTACGCTAACATGGAGGGAAAATTGCCAGGATGTTTGTGGAGGCATTTAGGGCACGATTACTAGGAGGATAAGCCGCTTTCTGAACCTAATCTGAAGTACGCTGCAATTGATGGGTATGTTAGCCACAGTATGCCGTAGATTAAAATCTCGTTCTAGGCATCGCATCATTGAACCACCACCAAGGAAGGTTGTTTGCCCCAGATGCCGGAGTGTAGATGAATCTACAAGCTGGGGCAAGTGACCGAAGGCATCCTGGGATCAGTTGCCTTCTCCAACAGGCTAGGATGTAGACTTTTAGTGCATGATTGTTGTGTTTGTATGGGGCTTGTTATGTTTATGAAAACATGTTATTTCAGAAGTACACTATGTGAGCAATTACGAACTACTGTGTATTACCTTTGTCGAACTATAATCTGGGTTTGGTTATGACTGTATCCTTCGCTATAATCTGGGTTTGGTTATGACTTATGACTGTACCTGCGTGTTACTTACATTCAGTAAGCAGAATTTTGAATGGGATTTTACATGCTATATGACACCATTGAAATGGATCGTATGGGAACCTAGAGGGGGGGGGGTGAATAGGTGCTACACCAATTTTTAATACTTTTTCAATTTTAGGCTTAACCCAAAGGGTAAATTCTCTAGATAAACTATTAGGTGGAATTTCCCTATATGCAAACCTAACTACTAGCGAGTAAAGAGCGAGTGGAAGAGGAACGAGTAAACCGAAGTGAAGCACGCGGAGACATAGGATTTGTTTGACCGCAGTTCCTTCCTTGTTAAGGGAAGTACGTCTGTGTTGGAGGGGTGGGCGGTACTAAGACCACCACACCACAATAGGCCTCACCCTGTTCTCCGATGGATCTCGCCACAAAAGGCCTGATCCACCTTTCCACTATAGGTACCCTTCGAGGCGGGTACCGGCGCCTTTACACAACTAGCGGGGCAACAACTCCACAACAACTTGGAGGCTCCCGAAATGACAACAAGCTACCACAAGAACAAAGTTATCAAAAACAATAAACAAGATCTAAGTATTGACAAGAATACTAGATCAGGGATTTCTCCAAGTGAATGGAGAGGAGTTGAAGCCCTTGATTCTTGATGATGATGAACTTCTCCTCCTTCAATTCCACCAAAAATCAAGACCTTCGGGTGGTTGAAGTGGGAGATCGAGAATGAGACCTCTTGCACAAAGTCTGGACAATTTCGAATGAATCAAGAGTTTTGAACGTTGGGGAAGAAGGGGTATTTATACCTCCCTTCAAAAACCAGCCGTTGCACACTTTAGGGGCCGGATTAGCCGGCCCAAGTGAGGGCCAGATTATCCGGCCTAGGGAAAACACCGTCCCAGACTCGGAATATCCGGCAGAAAGTCCGACCCCTATCAGAGCGTCACGCCGAGCTTGCCTTTGATCAACCACGGGGCGGATTATCCGCCATATCGAGCTAGATTATCGGCACAGGGAGGAAAAACCGCCCGATTCGGATTTTCGGGAGAAAATCCGACGGATACCGTCTGTGCGCCTTGGCCCTTTGCTCGGCGGGGCCGGATTATCCGACCCGTACGACACCCGGATTATCCGGCCTGGGGAGGAAAAACTGCCCCAGTTCGGATTTTCCGGAAGGAAATCCGACCGGGTACCGAGCGACGCGCCTTGGCTTCCTTTGAGAGATGAGGTAGGCCGGATTATTCGGCCCTTGGTGGGGCGGATTATCCGGCCCCCCTCAAAACTTCCTACACACTTAGCGCACATGAATAGTCTCCATAGTATTGTTATCTAACACGCAAAACATAGGAAAACATGAAATGTTCTTTCAATCTCCCCCTTTTTGGTGTTAGATGACAATACTAGGATTTGCAGGAGAAAGACACAAGACAAACAGTGATGACTATGAAAGAGACTCCCCCCTCAATATGTGCATAATAGAGTTTTGCATTGGAATACAAATGCACACAAATAGGTGAGTCTATTCCATAGACATATGAGCAAAAAACACATACCACCGAAGTAGAGAGTAGGCATTCTTGACATGCTTGACATAAGTCACAATTATTACCGGATAACTATTATGAGTGAGTCTTCCATGATAAACCTCCAGCATTAGGATATGAATAGATAGATCCATAAGAATAATCCATGATAAGAAATCCACAGGCATAATCTAGACAACCACATAAAGTCTCAAACAACCACAAATCACGAATTTAAAGTTCAACGCTAAATGGGCATAAGCAAGAAAATGACAAATAGAAAAGTGCAAGTGCTTATGCCTGACCCATGCAAATCCACGGACAACCTAATAGAACTACTTCTCCCCCTTTGGCATCGAGACACCAAAAAGGGAGAAGAGCGATGCTAGCACCCCATGGGATCACTCGTAGTCCTCGTCCTTGTCCTCTTCTTCATTCTCTTCCTCATCCTCATCTTCAAGCTCCTCAGTGTCACCTTCCTCATCTTCATCATCAGCAGTAGGCGCAGAGGGGAACAAGTGACGCTCCAGCTCACCATAGTTCAACCCGGAGGAAGAGTTCCACCGAGCATACGGAGTGGGAGGTGTAGGAGCCGGAGGAGCACCCGAAGCGCCGGACACGTGGTGAAGAATGAGCTGTTGGGAGTGAGCCAACTCATGGCGCTGCTTGTATGCCTTATACTGACCCTTGCGCGTGTCCACGCCCATGCAGAGAATGTTACGCTGGAACCAGTTCAGCTGCTTGATCTCACGTGCAACGGGAGGCACAGGAGCATCCCTCATGAGACCCTCAGGAGCAGAGGAGGGGTGAGAGGTCTTCCGAACTTTGTTGTAGATTTTCTTGGCCTTGTGCACCGAGTCAATGTGGAACTCCTCAGCAGGAAGCAGGTGACAGATGAGCAGCATAATGTAGGGTGCATAGGGAATGGACTGACAGTTGAACATAACATCACACAGCTCATGGTAAATGAAGTCCATGACATCCAGCCTATACTGCACTGACTCGTCCTCGTAGGAGGCAACCTCATGAGAAGATTGAAGTAGCTGAACAAGGTGACCACGGATGCTGTCATTGTTGCCCCCACTCGGTGTAATGGAGTCACAGAAGAGACCCACTAATGCAGCATAGATGGGAGCAAGGCCAGCCACAGTACCCACAATGCCATTGTCCACAGTGCAACTAGAGAGAGCAGCATCCTTGTTGGGCTTCAGCTGAGTGATGATGCGGTGGCCACTGGCTCTATCCCTGCTGCGGAAGGAGTACCCCAGAACCTCAGCAAACACGTGAAAATCAGCAGTCATAGGCCTGTCATGAGTCATCCACTTCATAGTGCGACGCTCATCCCCACAAATCACCAGAGTGGAGAAAAACTACTTCACCACCTCAGAGTCAAAAGAGCACTGGAGAGACATGAGATGGTGTAGCCCCATCCTCTCAGCCACAAACATCGCATCCACAAGATGCGCCTTCTCCAAAGCATCAGCAAGTACCAGTGGGTGCATAGGCCTAATGTTCAGCCAGGCATATATGTCCTCATAGATCCCCTTCTGTTCTACACACCAAAAACGAGTATCCCCCAGCTCATCATCACGAGGCAGCTCAGCAAACAAGTCATGGTGACGGATGGAGGAATATGAGACCGCATCTAGAGTCCTGTAGTTGATCTTGGGCTCCTTGCCCTTCCTCTTGGACACCCCCTTCCTAGCCCTCTTTGCCTGTTCAGCCATGCGCTTCTCTTCGTTCTTCCTTCTCCTCAACTCAACTTCGTCCACTAAGTTACCTTGTCCGTCGTCCCGAAAGTATTTGGTGTGAGGACGGCGCTTGTAGGTCTTGGGAACACCAGAACCACCTGTGAGGAGAATAAGGATGATAGCAAGGGGATAAGCATACACACAAGTCCAGGAGAGAGCATGGAAAAAGTAGTCAAAAAGTTCATCGGGCAAAACTACTCAATGCATATTCCATAGTGAAATTGAACCAGAATCGAATCTGTCAGGCTGGATTATCCGGTCTGGCCAGGGGCAGATAATCCGGCCCTGGCAGAAATTTTCGATTTCACCTAGATTAAATGCAAGAAAGTAGATCGGGCCTAGAAACTGCAAGACTACGATTTCTATGCGAAAACACATCCTTCTAGACAACGTTCCACCCAACAAGTAACACATCTAGCCAAAGATGGGAGAGAGGGAGTTACCCTCACTCATTGGAGGAAGAACACGGAGGAGAAGGTACCCGGAGGCGCGGAGAAGAAGATCCATGAGGCTGGAAAATCCGGTGGCGGAGAGGCTCGGGGAGGGTGAGGCGGCGGTGCGCCGAGGAGGAGGAGAGGGCTGGGGGAGAAGTGTTGCTCGTTATGAGCCCTTCCCCCCGAGCCTTGCCCTTTAAGATGCAATCCGCCAGGGCCGGATTATCCGGCCTAAAATCTGGGATTCTGTTATACATAGAACCAGGCCCGCGTGCCCCCAAACAACACCCCCACAAGGTGTACAAAGGACTTGTGTGCTAGAATAGATGGCTTAGGGGTAGGGAAAGGCTTAGGATTAAGAGAGCCAAACTAAGATGGTACTAGACACTCAAAATTGCAAAATCCAAATCAAATAAAAGCCAAGATTGAGTGTGATTCCCATAAGAACATGAGAGAGAAAATAACATCTAAAAAGATCCAATTCTCCTCAAGGGAGAGGTCGGTGGCCGAAGCCACCTTGTTGGAGTGTATGGTGTGACACCGCGAAGATATATCTTGGGTTCACGACCAATACTCATCAATAAGCTCGCATATCACAACATGATATTAAGAGAAATGATTTATCTTGCTATATGCATTATGGGGGGAGGGTTAGCCCAATGAGTTAGGACCACACTCCCCCTATATCCATGCCCACACCTAGACCAAAGAAGAATTGAGATGTAGGAGTGATTGCATGGGTAATCAAGACAAGCTCCCGGAATCAATGATATTTAGCTCATTCCTCAAATAGAAGAATCTTGCTTCATCAAGCGGCTTTGTAAAAATATCCGCCAGTTGGTTCTTCGTGCTCACAAAGGATAGATCAATATCGCCGCGAGCAACATGGTCTCGAATAAAATGATTCCGAATCTCAATATGCTTTGTCCTTGTGTGCTGAACAGGATTGTACTGTAACAACCTCGGACCCTACGCTCTAAGTTCAAGCCTGGATGAACCAAAAGTGGTTAAAGTAGTACATCAAGGACCCAGGGGCCACCCACGTGTAGGCCCGTCGGCCTCCCTAACCACTTCCAGGACATCGGGACAAGAGCGAGCGGCGTAGGCAATAGGCAAAGAGATCAAATACATACACAAGTGAGTATGTATGCAATCTACCTTACAATAGTTCTCAGAGCCATACCATCTAAAAGAAATAGAAATATTACAACGCCATACGGCAAGATCCAAATATCCTAGATAGAGATAATAGTGTAGTATAGCTCCTCATACATCAATCAACAGAGTATCAAGCGGAAGCGGGAAACAAGATCCGAGTACGGACAAGAAGCAAATCGGCATAAGATGCCACATAAGTAAGCACATCCCGCCCACAGATCTCACGGATCCCAATCTCCGGAATCTCTACACCGAGTGATCATTGCCAACATCATTTGTCTCCTCCACCCAGTATCCATCTTGCGAATACACCTGTTCATCTGAATCAAACAATTTATCGTGTGAGACCCTAGGGGTACTCAGCAAGTCTTTATGCCTCTAAAGGGGACATAACCTGGGGGTGACGCAATTACAGCAAAAGATAATAACTAACAAGTCTATAGATACTCGCTAACCATCCGCCTAACCAATGATAGACAGATGCCCGTTAATTAGAAAACAATAGTTATAACAGTATAAAGTAACAGATCCATCCTCCTTCTCGCTTACCAACGAGAAAGCGGACGAACAACCCACCAGTTGGCAGTTTTATTACTCATTCCATGAATATGTCACTATTTACTAGTCAGATATTTAGTGAAATGAAGAACGGTACTTTAGTTATACTTGTCTATGATCGAGAAACTATGCTCCAAGTCGTCCATAACCGCGGACATGGCTTTCAGAAAGATTTACCCAGCAGGGGTGCACAAATAGCAACACACACACGATCGACCTCGGAAAAACCAAATCAAAAACCAACGAGGCTTTCACGACAAAGCATTCACAGGATTCATAAAATATTTCAGGGGGCCACCCATTAAGCTACCATAGCAAAGTTGGCGGCTCGAGCGGACCCAAGGTTTGTGTCAATCAGTAAGCATTTGGGAACCCGAAAGTGTGGTGGGCTTGTCGACATCGGAAACATTCCACGATCCAAAACAGTACAGGTGCTCCATGCACAATCTTAAATAAAGCAGTAAAACATGGCATAGGTACAGGATAGTAATAAAGCCCCAAACTACTTTGTGGCCCCAAGAAATAAGAAATGAATCGAGCTCGCACTAAGGGGATTCATGGTCCCATATGCGGATAGTGCGATAGTCAAGGAACAGGTATCAAGTACCCCGGGTCCTACGGGACACAAGTGGACATATAAACCAAATAACAGATATTGCCCACCGATGCCTCTTTCATTAGTTATCCCATTACTACTCAGGTTAAGTTATTTAGGTACCTCGTTATCCATCAGACACTCACATACCCTACACATGCTGTTCTACGACTCGCATGACTCAAACAACTCCTGTAGTAAGGGCTCATGGGATGGAGGAACAAGCTCGGTGGGGTTTAAAGTAAAGGCTATGTAGTACTTGGGATTCAATTTAATGCAATCGCGACTCAATGATGCAAGAATAAGATAGAGGCAATAGGTACTATATGTATGCAAGCATGTGGTAGTGCTTGTCTGACAGCTTAGTTGAAGCGAGGGATGGATCTGGGTAGTACTCCTGGGATTCCTGATATTTCCCCTGCTCGGCGTCTATCCAAAAGAAGAACCAAACAAACAAGGGCCAACATAAATAAGGTGCACAAGCATATAAATAAAATGCGACAAGCAAACAAGCATGCCATGATGAATGATGCACAATTTACATGGTATTAATGTAGCATGGCAAGGGTGAGGTGTGAGGACAAGAATAAATCATTTTATTAAGTTTTTAGTCAAATTTGATTGCCATAAACAGTTCTGATTTTTAATAATGACATGATGCATGCTTCAATTCATAACATGGAATGCATAGCTAGAACAGGCTCGTCGCGGTGATCGATTTAGACATATTATTTATCAGATTTGGAGTTATAGAATTAAAGATATTAATTAATTAAGAAAAGGCATTTTTATTGCAATTAAACAATTTCGAAAATTTAAAATAGTCAAACATTATTTTGGATGGCAGATTTGAAATCCTCACATTTTTCTGATTCAAAAACATATATCATTTGTATTATTTGGATTTATTAATAAAAATTTATTAATTTCTGGATTTAAAATCATATTAAACATTTCTGGAAAACATTTTTATTAACCAGAAAAGGTCTCAGACTTTTTGCACACAGAGGCAGCTAGCCACAGCCACTGACGGGTGGACCCGAGATGCTGAGTCAGCGCGGCGGGCAGCGGGGTACTCCTTTGGGATTTTCGCACCGCGGCGTTTTCCAGCCCCAGAGACTGACTTGCGGGCCCTGAGGTTGGAGGCCTAACGCCTGTGCGACCAGAGGCGTGCCTTGGTAGGGACAGGGGTACGCTTGTGATGGCGCAACAAAACCCGGGTGCTTTTCTGTAAAAGCTACACAGAGGCAGACAGGTGGGACTAGGTGGAGCGCGGGTGGTGCACGCAAAAAGGCAGGGGTATCCGGAAAAATGCCCTGCCTTTGTTTTCTTCTCACTGCGTTAAATGGCCAGCGGAAAACCGGGGAGACAGCGGCAGGGGGGGATCGATCTCACGATCTACCAGCAGCAGAGGCGGACTTCGCTGCGGCTAGCGAGGTGGGTTGGAGAAGCTACTGTGGCGAAGATAAAGCTATTCTTGTGCAGCGAGGACGAGCGCGGTGCACAGAGGGCGCTCGACGGAGTGCGTGGCGTGACCAGGAAGCAGATCGGCAAGAGGAGGTGTTTGGGAGGGTCGGATGCTCACCAGGAGTGGGTTGGAGGTGGTGGTTCGAGCCGGGAAGCAGGGGATCACCGGGGGAGCTGGCGGCCGGCGGGTTAGGGTTTTTGTCAGCGTCGATGACGTGCAGCAGGTCTGGGCCGCCTCCTCCTCGACGGCGTGTAAAGGGGCGATGCAGGGGATCGTCTCGGTCTTCCTCGACAACCAGACGCCACTCCCGCCGCCTGGTACGGTGTGGCCGAGAGGGAAGCCGACAGTGAGGTTGGAGATGGTGAGAGGGAGGGTAGCCAGCAGGTGGGGAAAAAGGAGTAGAAGGGCAAGGCCCTGGGTGGATCTGGGGAAGCGACGCACGGCAGAGGGGAGTAGATAAGGGCAGGGAGAGGGAGAGCACATGGGGGTGGCTCGGTGTAAAAAGGTGGTGGTAGCCACCTTTTCTTCTCCTCCTCCTCACGTGTCCAGCGAGGCTCGGGAGGGGCTACCGCTGGAACCAGAGGGGCAAGGCGCAAGGTGGCTGAGGTGGGGCCTGGCTTGGTGGCGAGAGAGAAGAACAGAGAGAGGATGTGAGGGCTCGGCTAGGGTAGCTAGGGTGGTGTTGGGCAGGGTAGCTAGGTTGGGGGGCTGGTTCGAACCAAACCACAAGGGGTGGTGGTGCCTAGGGTAGAAAGGGTGGTGAGGTGAGGGTTTAGCCGAGGCTAGGAAGAAGGGGTTAGGGTTAGGGTTTTTAGCTAGGTGTAGAGAGAGAAAGAGAGCTTGGTTTAGCTAGAAAAGAGAGAAGGGAGGAAATGGAACAATGGCACATGTATGCACACATGCATGTGTAGATGGTGGACAAGGTGGGAGGGATAGATGGAGGAGCTAGGGTTTGAAGAGGATATAACACACCAAAAGAGTTTGAATTAAGACAAAGGGAAAAACAAAAGGACCAAAGGAGAGAGAGGTGGAAGAAAAGATGATCTTGCATGTGGCATGCACATGATGTTATTTTGTGAAAACAAAATATCCATCCCATCTTTGCTTAACAAAGAGAAACCCACTCAAAAGAGTTGCAAGGTGGAGGACAAGACAAAGAATAAGCATTTATTTGGTTTATTTGTTTCAATTGAGTTCAAACAAACTCCACCCAAATATTCCCAAAGAAACCAAAATAGAAGAACAAGTGAGGGCCTTGCATGGGCCATGCATGAAGAATAATTGCCACATTCATTAGTTGTGAAAACAACTACATATACCTATGCGCATCTATTACCCCCATGCACATCCATACTTGAATAAAGACCATCACATAAGCTACAAGCTTGATAAAATATGGTGAGGGTGGATTTAAGCATAAATGAATATAATAGGCCATGCTAGTGCGTATGTCCCACTAGAAGATCATTTGGCCACAATTATATTTAAACCATGCTCAATTATTCCCAAAACAAACCATATGGAAGATAGAGCAAGTGAAACTATCCACATGCATGCAAAGGTGGCCATGTGGCTCTCCACATATCAACAATGTGAAAACAACATGAGGCATATATGGGAGCATGTGTAAATAGAAGTGGATCCATCCCAACCCACATGAGATAGAGGTAAACCAAATAAAATGCAAAGCTCACATATAGTTGGATGGTGGAATTATGGGGTGGTGACAAGAAAGGTGGTGGGGTTAATAAAAGATATGCCCATAGCTCAACTTGGGCATCAAGCATTAATCAAGAACCAAATACAATGTATCAAGAGGCAAATACAATTAATGGTGCATATGAGATAAGAGCCAATGGAAAGGGTTTTATATGATGCTCAAATGAAATGTGGCATGATGACATGAGCATGATATAATTATGATGCAACAATTATATGTAGGAAGTAGCATTTTATTATTAGACCATGTAGCATTACAGATGTTAGACAGATGGGATGCTACAACTCTCCCCCACTAAACAGGAATCTTGCCCCGAGATTCTAGGAAGAAGAAGACACGAAGAGGGTAGGATACTTGGTAGGGAGCTCATCCTCGCATTCCCAAGTGGCTTCATCAACGGAATGGTGCGACCACTGCACCTTGCAGAACTTGATAGACTTGTTGCGAGTCTTTCTTTCTGCGACTTCTAGGATTTTTGTGGGGTGTTCTTGATAAGACAGGTCTTCTTGGAGATTGATAAGCTCATGGTCCACGGTCCTGCCGGGATCCTTGAAGCACTTCTTGAGTTGAGAGATATGGAAAACATCATGGACCTTGAGTTTTTCAGGGAGCTCAAGAGCATAAGCGACTTCTCCTCTTCTTCCACGAACTTTGAAAGGACCGATGTATCTAGGAGCCAGCCCTTTGATACCAAACCGGTGCGTGCCTCTCATGGGAGTGACACGAAGGTAAACGAGATCACCGGGGACATACTCCATGTCGGTGTGCTTTCTGTCATAGTTGCTCTTCTGGCGACTTTGAGCAACCTTCAGGTTTTCGAGAATGATGTGAAACTTCTCCTCCGCTTGAGTTACAATGTCGGGGCCAAACAATGTTCTTTCACCTACACCCGACCAACCAATCGGAGTTCTGCATTTTCGGCCATAGAGAACCTCAAATGGTGCCATCTTTAGACTCTTCTGGAAGCTATTGTTGTAACAGAACTCAGCATAAGGAAGGCATTCTTCCCACTTCATGCCGAAAGAGATGATGCAAACACGGAGCATATCTTCCAGAATCTGATTGATCCTTTCAACTTGTCCTTGCGACTGAGGTGGTAGGCAGTGCTGAAGTTCAACTTTGTTCCCATTGGAAACTTCCCCAGAACTTGGAAGTGAAGATGCTTCCACGGTCTGAACTGATCTCAAGAGGAACCCCATACAGAGAGACAATTCTGTTGATATAGAGCTCAGCCAACTGAATTGCAGAAATTGTTTCCTTGACGGGAAATAAGTGAGCCACTTTAGAAAGCCTGTCGATGACAACAAAGTTTGCATTGTTGCCCTTCTGCGACCTTGGAAACCCAGTTATGAAGTCCATCTCTACTTTCTCCCATTTCCATTCCAAAGGCTTCAATGGTTGAAGAAGACCAGAAGGTTTTTGATGGACACCTTTCACTTTGCGGCAGACATCACACTCTGAGACATACTTGGCACAGTCATGTTTCAATCTAGGCCACCAATACTGTGTTTTCAGGTCCATGTACATCTTTGTGCTGCCAGGGTGGATAGATAGAAGAGAATCATGAGCTTCCTTGAGTACTTGCTCCCTTAAGCCGGGAAGTTCTGGAACAATCATCCGATGATCATAGAAAAGAGTGCCCTGATCATCCAAGTGGTAAGACTCATACTTAGGATTCTGAGACTTGATGGCAAACTGTTTGCAGAAAGGATCATCAAGCTGAGCTGAGCGAACCTTTTCTTCCAAGGAAGGAGTAGCTACCAAGTTGGCAAGATAGCCACGGGGTACAAGCTCGAGGTTGAGTTGACGGAATTCCTCGCACAAGAGAGGCTGTTGCTGTTCCACCATGAGGTTGTTCACATATGCCTTACGACTGAGGGCATCTGCCATCACATTTGCTTTGCCTGGAGTGTAGTTGATCAAAAGATCAAAGTCGTTGATGGTTTCAATCTATCTCCTTTGGCGAAGGTTGAGGTCCGGCTGAGTGAAGATATACTTCAGGCTTTTGTGGTCAGAAAAGATCTCACAACGGTTCCCAAGCAAGTAGTGCCTCCATACTTTTAGAGCGAAGACAACCGCTGCAAGTTCAAGATCATGTGTTGGATAGTTGAGCTCATGAGTTTTCAACTAACGAGAGGCATAAGCAACCACTTGTTTATCTTGAATGAGGACCGCGCCAAGTCCTTGGAGAGAGGCATCACAAAAGATCTGAAAAGGCTTTGATGTATCTGGAGGAATCAAGACTGGTGTGGAAGTGAGCTTCTCTTTGATTGTTTCAAAGCTAGCTTGACATGCAGGAGACCAAAAGTATTTCTTGCCTTTCTTAAGGAGATCGGTAAGAGGCTTCGCAATCTTCGAGAAATTCTGAACGAAGTGACGGCAGTAACTAGCCAAACCAAGGAAACTCCGAACTTCTTTGACATTTTCGGGTGGAAGCCACTCGACGATTGTCCGAACAGGTTCTGGGTTGACGGCAATGCCCTTAGCAGAGATGACGTGACCAAGATAGGTGACTTTGGGAAGCCAAAATTCACACTTGGAGAACTTTGCATATAGGCGGTTCTCACGAAGCTTGTTTAGGACACACCGAAGGTGTTCTTCATGTTCTTCCTTTGACTTAGAATAGACTAGAATGTCATCCAGATAGACCACGACAAACTTATCAAGATACTCCATGAAAACTGAGTTCATAAGCCTCGAGAAGGTGGCAGGTGCGTTGGTGAGACCGAAGGACATGACCGTGTTCTCGTACAGGCCATAGCGGGTGGTGAAAGCTGTTTTGGGAACATCCTCCTTGCGGATCTTGATTTGATGATAACCACTTCTCAAGTCAAGCTTAGAGAATACCACAGCTCCAGCTAGCTGATCGAAGAGATCATTAATCCGCGGAAGGGGATATTTATTCTTGATGGTTTTTGCATTGAGAGCTCGATAGTCAACACAAAGTCTATCAGTCTGGTCTCGCTTCTTCACAAAGATTGTTGGGTTTCCCCAAGAGGAAGTGCTATGCTGAATGAAACCCAACTTCTCTTGTTCATCAAGTTGACGTTTGAGTTCAGCCAACTCAGCAGGACCCATTTTATAAGGCCGCTTGGAGATAGGAGCGGTTCCAGGTTCAAGCTCAATCACAAACTCGACCTCTCGGTCAGGAGGCATACCTGGTAACTCTTCAGGAAAAACATCTGGGAACTCATAGACCACCGGAACACTCTGAATAGCATCCATAGCATCATCATTCGGAGCCGCCAAAGAGAAAAGATGAATTGCAGGAGTCAGACTTGGAGAATAGACTATATGGCCTTTAGGAATTTCCAGAGAAACCGAGTGTTCAGCACAATCAATCATAGCTGCATTTGCTGTTAACCAATCCATGCCCAAGATAACATCAATGTCAGAGTTGCCGAGAATGATTAAGGAAGCCAGAAATGAAGAACCACCAATTAGAATTTGATTGCCATGACTGATCTTGGTAGATAGCATTCTTGCCCCGGGAGAAAGAACCATTAACTTTTTATCCAGTTGGTCTATAATTAGCTCATGCTCATTTGCAAACTTGTGAGAAACAAAAGAATGCGATGCACCAGAATCAAACAAAACTCGTGCAGGCCGAGTTAGCAGAGCGTACCCATCACAACTCCAGGTGCATGCTCAGCTTGATCAACGTTGACACAGTTGGCACGATCAACAGTGGACCCGGGCTTGGTGTTGATGTTGAGAGCTTGAGGTGGAGGTGCACGAACCGTAGAAGAACTTGCTGCAGGTCTTGGAGGTGGTGGAGGAAGAGCTTTGTTGTTCATGGGACAACTCCAGTGTTGATGCCCAGTGTTCCCACAAGTGTAACAAGCACCAGGTGGACGTGGAGCAGCGTGGCGGGGACTCGCTTGAGCGCTCGGGGTAGTTGTGGTTGTAGCCCCTAGGAGCCGCGGTGAAGGAGTTTGGTGGCCTTGCCGTGTTGCTTGAAGGTCTCGGTGGAGCCGGGAGCGGCGGTGCGGTATGAGGAACCCACACGTGGCGCTTAGAAGGAGATGTCATAGCTGAAGAGCTTGCTGCGTCACAACTGTGTTTCTTGGACTCCTCGAACACTTGCCTACTGGCTTCTTCCTGCAGAGCTATATGTTGGAGTTCCAGAAAAGACCCTGGCCTTGCATGAGTGATTGCATATTTGATAGATGCATTGAGCCCTTGCCCGAACCTCTTTTGCTTCTTCTTGTCATCAGAGATCTCATCGCCACCATACCGAGAAAGATTCATGAAGTTTCTGATATAGGTATTGACATTGTCATTGCCCTGCTTGAGATTGAGAAACACTTCCTTCATCCTTTCCATGACAATTTCTGACAGATATTGCTCTTTGAAAGCCCCAACGAACTGCTCCCAAGTAGGCTGAAAACCAGAGTGGTTTGCCTTCAGGTAATTCTCCCACCATAGAGCTACGTCTCCCTTCAGAAGGTGAGTGGCACATTTTACCCATTCTTGCTCAGGAACATCAGCAGTCATCAGCGACCTTGACATCTCACGCAGCCAATCATCAGCATCTAGTGGCTGATCAGACACCTCAAAGTGGCGTGGGTTAAACTTCAGAAAGCTCTTGATGTCTCCTCGCTTGGGAGGTGGAGGTAGCGGGACAAACTCATTCCTCCTCACGCTTTCTTCAAAGCGTTGCTGGTTCTGCTGCATTGCTCCCAAGGCATTAGCAATACTTGCCAACGCAGCCCCCAGTTCAGGTGGTATGTCCTCCTTAGTGCAGCGTGGTGGTGCCATCCTAGGATTAATATAAAACTCAAGTCATTACCATAATGGAGAATAATAATAATCCAAAATAGTACCAAAATGGAATTAACCAAGATTAAGGATACAAATTACTAAGATGATATTAAAATATCAACAAAGTTCAAAGCACCTAGAAGATATTAAGCATATCACACACGACTGAACAAGGAGTGTGGTACACAAAGCTATCAAAGAAAAAAAATCCGCAAATTTCGGCATTAAAATACCACTATATGTGCAAAACCACTTAACGAATCAAGATTAGTAACTCTACCAATTCAATATACAAGAGCGAATGATAAAAGTAGTGGTATGGTCGCGACTCCATCCCGCACTCAAATCATTACTCCGCACATGAATAAGTAAAACACATATCCCAACTCTCTTCCTTCTTAAGATGAACCTAAAGATTAGCAACTATGGAAAACAAACACCCCAACAAGATAGCGTCGGATAACACAGAGTAAGACAGATCGCGTCGGTTTACCACGAATCAGATAGATCGCGTCGGTTTACAAAAGCCTATCGGTATGGAATGTACCAACAGTTGATAATCAAAATGCAAATAGCGACAACAAGTTGGATGCAACAGATAGACAAGGAATTACACACACACACACTCACACAACCTATGGTACTACGGAACCCCGAACACGTGAATCCTAGTTTGAATTTTAGAAGAGGATTGAAAATGTTACACTTCCTTACCAGAAAAGGGTGGGTGGGTAGGTAAGAAGAAAAATGGAAGCAGTCCTACTCTCGCGTTTTTGTTTTTCCCTAGTATACATAGCTACCAAAATATTTGCTAGACTGACAATGACCATTTGGCTGAGACCCTGAAGGGCGGGATGGCTCTGATACCAATTGTAACAACCTCGGACCCTACGCTCTAAGTTCAAGCCTGGATGAACCAAAAGTGGTTAAAGTAGTACAACAGGGACCCAGGGGACACCCACGTGTAGGCTCGTCGTCCGCCCTAACCACTTCCAAGACATCGGGACAAGAGCGAGCGGCGTAGGCAACAGGCGAAGAGATCAAATACATACACAAGTGAGTATGTATGCAAGCTACCTTACAACAGTTCTCAGAGCCATACCATCCAAAAGAAATAGAAATATTGCAATGCCATGCGGCAAGATCCAAATATCCTACATAGAGATAATAGTGTAGGATAGCTCCTCATACAGCAATCAATAGAGTATCAAGCGGAAGCTTGAAACAAGATCCGAGTACGGACAAGAAGCAAATCGGCATAAGATGCCACATAAGTAAGCACATCCCGCCCACAGATCTCACGGATCCCAATCCTCGGAATCTCCACACCAAGTGATCGTTGCCAACATCATCTGTCTCCTCCACCTAGTATCCATCTTGCGAATACACCTGTTCAGCTGAATCAAACAATTTATCGTGTGAGACCCTAGGGGTACTCAACAAGTCTTTATGCCTCTAAAGGGGACATAACCTGGGGGTGACGCAATTATAGCCAAAGATAATAACTAACAAGTCTATAGATACTCGCTAACCATCCGCTTGACCAATGATAGACGGATGCCCGTTAATTAGAAAACAACAGTTATAACAGTATAAAGTAATAGATCCATCCTCCTTCTCGCTTACCAACGAGAAAGCGGATGAACAACCCATCCGTTGGCAGTTTTATTACTCATTCCATGAATATGGCACTATTTACTAGTCAGATATTTAGTCAAATTAAGGATGGTACTTTAGTTATACTTGTCTATGATCGAGAAACTATGCTCCAAGTCGTCCATAACCGCGGACACGGCTTTCAGAAAGATTTACCCTGTAGGGGTGCACAAATAGCAACACACACACGATCGACCTCGAAAAAACCAAATCAAAACCCAACGAGGCTTTCACGACAAAGCATTCACAGGATTCATAAAATATTTCAGGGGGCCACCCCATTAAGCTACCCGCAACAAAGTTGGCCGGCTTCGAGACGAACCCAAGGTTTATGTCAATGGCTGTAAACGACTGGGAACCCGAAAGTGTGACTGGGCTTGTCGATACCGCGGAAACATTCCACAATCCAAAACAGTACAGGTGCTCCACACACAATCTTAAATAAAGCAGTAAAACATGGCATAGGTACAGGATAGTAATAAAGCCCCAAACTACTTTGTGGCCCCAAGAAATAAGAAATGAATCGAGCTCGTGCTGAGGGGATTCATGGTCCCTTATGCGGATAGTGCGATAGTCAAGGAACATGTATCAAGTACTCGGGGTCCTACGGGACACAAGTGGACATAAAAACCAAATAACAGATATTGCCCACCGGTGCCTGTTTCATTAGTTATCCCATTACTACTCAGGTTAAGTTATTTAGGTACCTCGTTATCCATCAGACACTCACATACCCTACACATGCTGTTCTACGACTCGCATGGTTCAAACAACTCCTGTAGTAAGGGCTCATGGGATGGAGGAACATGCTTGGTGGGGTTTAAAGTAAAGGCTATGCAGTACTTGGGATTCAATTTAATGCAATTTCGACTCAATGATGCAAGAATAAGATAGAGGCAATAGGTACTATATGTATGAAAGCATGTGATAGTGCTTGCCTGGTAGCTCAGTTGAAGCGAGAGATGGATCTGGGTAGTACTCCTAGGATTCCTGATATTTCCCCTGCTCGGCGTCTATCCGAAAGAAGAACCAAACAAACAAGGGCCAACATAAATAAGGTGCACAAGCATATAAATAAAATGCGACAAGAAAAAAAGCATGCCATGATGAATGATGCACAATTTACATGGTATTAATGTAGCATGGCAAGGGTGAGGTGTGAGGACAAGAATAAATCATTTTATTAAGTTTTTAGTCAAATTTGATTGCCATAAACAGTTCTGATTTTTAATAATGACATGATTCATGCTTCAATTCATAACATGGAATGCATAGCTAGAACGGGCTCGTCGCGCTAATCGATTTAGACATATTATTTGTCAGATTTGGAGTTATAGAATTAAAGATATTAATTAATTAAGAAAAGGCATTTTATTGCAATTAAACAATTTCGAAAATTTAAAATAGTCAAACATTATTTTGGATGGCAGATTTGAAATCCTCACATTTTTCTGATTCAAAAATATATATCATTTGTATTATTTGGATTTATTAATAAAAAGTTATTAATTTCTGGATTTAAAATCATATTAAACATTTCTGGAAAATATTTTTAATAACCAGAAAAGGTCTCAGACTTTTTGCACACAGAGGCAGCTAGCCATAGCTACTGACGGGTGGAACCGAGATGCTGAGTCAGCACGGCAGGCAGCGGGGTACTCCTCTGGGCTTTTCGCACCGCGGCGTTGTCCAGCCCCAGAGACTGACTTGCGGGCCCTGAGGTTGGTGGGGCCACAGCTTGCGTGACCCATCCAGGGCGTGCCACGCGGCAGGGACAGGGGTACGCTTGTGACGGCGCAACAAAATCCTGGTGCTTTTCTGTAAAAGCTACACAGAGGCAGACAGGTGGGACCACGTGGAGCGCGGGTGGCGCACGCAAAAAGGCAGGGGTATCCGGAAAAATGCCCCCGCTGCACTGTTTTTCTTCTCACTTGTTCTGACGAAACTAACGGAAAACCGGGGACAGGCGCGGTGGGGGGATCGATCTCACGATCTAGCACGCGCGCAGGCGGCGGCTACTGCTGCGGCTAGCGGGGGCGGGTTGCAGGGAACTGCTACGTGGCGAGGATAAACTGCTGCGGCGCAACAGCGAGGACGCGATTGCGAGCGCGGTGCACGGAGGGCGCTCGACGGAGTGCGCGGCGTGACTAGGAAGCAGATCGGCAAGAGGAGGTATCTGGGAGGGTCGGATGCTCACCAGGAGTGGTTTGGAGGTGGTGGTTCGACCCGGGAAGCAGGGGATCACCGGGGGAGCTGGCGGCCGACGGGTTAGGGTTTTCGTCAGCGTCGATGACGTCCAGCAGGTCTGGGCCTCCTCCTCCTCGACGACGTGGACAGGGGTGACACAGGGGATCGTCTCGGTCTTCCTCGACAACCAGACGCCACGCCCGCTGCCTGGTATGGTGTGGCCGAGAGGGAAGCCGACGGTGAGGTTGGAGATGGTGAGAGGGAGGGTAGCCGGCAGGTGGGGAAAAAGGAGTAGAAGGGCAAGGCCCTGGGTGGATCTGGGGTAGCAACGCATGGCAGAGGGGAGTAGATAAGGGCAGGGAGAGGGAGAGCACATGGGGGTGGCTCGGTGTAAAAAGGTGGTGGTAGGCACCTTTTCTTCTCCTCCTCCTCACGTGTCCAGCGAGGCTCGAGAAGGGCTGCCGCTGGAACCAGAGGGGCACGACGCAAGGTGGCTCGGGTGGGGCCTAGCTTGGTGGAGAGAGAAGAACAGAGAGAGGAGGTGAGGGCTCGGCTAGGGTAGCTAGGCTGGTGTTGGGCAGGGTAGCTAGGTTGGGGGGCTGGTTCGAACCAAACCACAAGGGGTGGTGGCGCCTAGGGTAGAAAGGGTGGTGATGTGAGCGTTTAGCCGAGGCTAGGAATAAGGGGTTAGGGTTAGGGTTTTTAGCTAGGTGTAGAGAGAGAAAGAGAGCTTGGTTTAGGTAGAAAAGAGAGAGGGGAGGAAATGGAACAATGGCACATGTATGCACACATGCATGTTTAGATGGTGGACAAGGTGGGAGGGATAAATGGAGGAGCTAGGGTTTGAAGAGGATATAAGACACCAAAAGAGTTTGAATTAAGACAAAGGGAAAAACAAAAGGACCAAAGGAGAGAGAGGTGGAAGAAAAGATGATCTTGCATGTGGCATGCACATGATGTTATTTTGTGAAAACAAAATATCCATCCCATGTATGCTTAACAAAGAGAAACCCACTCAAAGAGTTGCAAGGTGGAGGACAAGAGAAAGAATAAGCATTTATTTGGTTTATTTGTTTTAATTGAGTTCAAACAAACTCCACCCAAATATTCCCAAAGAAACCAAAATAGAAGAACAAGTGAGGGCCTTGCATGGGCCATGCATGAAGAATAATTGCCACATTCATTAGTTGTGAAAACAACTACATATACCTATGGGCATCTATTACCCCCATGCACATCCATACTTGAATAAAGGCCACCACATAATCTACAAGCTTGATAAAATATGGTGAGGGTGGATTTAAGCATAAATGAATATAATAGGCCATGCTAGTGTGTATGTCCCACTAGAAGATCATTTGGCCACAATTATATTTAAACCATGCTCAATTATTCCCAAAACAAACCATATGGAAGATAGAGCAAGTGAAACTATCCACATGCATGCAAAGGTGGCCATGTGGCTCTCCACATATCAACAATGTGAAAACAACATGAGGCATATATGGGAGCATGTGTAAATAGAAGTGGATCCATCCCAACCCACATGAGCTAGAGGTAAACCAAATAAAATGCAAAGCTCACATATAGTTGGATGGTGGAATTATGGGGTGGTGACAAGAAAGGTGGTGGGGTTAATAAAAGATATGCCCCCAACTCAACTTGGGCATCAAGCATTAATCAAGAACCAAATACAATTAATGGTGCATATGAGATAAGAACCAAATGAAAAGGGTTTTATATGATGCTCAAATGCAATATGGCATGATGACATGAGCATGATATAATTATGATGCAACAATTATATGTAGGAAATAGTATTTTATTATTAGACCATGTAGCATTACAGATGTTAGACAGATGGGATGCTACGCAATTTTGATTGCACTTACATTATCACATAAAAGAGGCACTTTGTCACAATTGACACCGTATTCCTTTAAAGTTTGCCTCATCCACAATAATTGAGTACAAGCGCTGGCAGCAGCAACATATTCAGCTTCGGCGGTGGAGAGAGATATACAATTCTGCTTTTTAGAGGACCAACATACAAGAGATCTTCCCAAGAATTGACAAGCTCCAAAAGTGGATTTCCGATCATCCTTATCACCAGCCCAATCTGAGTCAGTATAACCACATAAAGAGAAATTGGAGCCCTTTGGATACGAGAGACCAAAGTTAGGGGAATGAACCAAATACCGAAAGATCCTCTTGACCGCCACTAAGTGGCTTTCTTTAGGAGCTGCTTGATACCTTGCACACACTCCCACACTCAACACAATATCGGGTCTAGATGCGCAGAGGTAAAGAAGAGAGCCGATCATGGACCGGTATACCTTTTGATCCACATCTTTACCATGTGGGTTAAGTTCAAGATGACATTTTGTTTGCATCGGAGTTGTGACACCATTTAGATCCGTCATCTTGAATCTCTTGAGAATGTCTTGGATGTACTTTGCTTGACTAATAAAGGTTCCTTCTCTAAGTTGCTTGATCTCAAATCCAAGAAAGAACCGTAATTCCCCCATCATAGCCATCTCAAACCTGTCAGTCATAACCTTTGAAAATTCATCATTAAAAGCTTTGTTAGTAGAACCAAAGATGATATCGTCTACATATAGTTGGCATACGAAGAGGTCCCCCTTAACCTTCTTAGTAAATAGAGTGGGATCGATTTGCCCAACTTCGAAGCCACGATCTAACAAAAGCTCTTTAAGGTGCTCATACCACGCACATGGGGCTTGTTTAAGGCCATAGAGTGCCTTATCGAGTTTGTAGACATGGTTCGGAAAGTTAGGATCCTCAAACCCCGGGGGTTGCTTTACGTATACCAACTCATGTAGAGGACCATTAAGGAAGGCACTCTTGACGTCCATTTGCTGCAATTTAAAGTTGTTATGAGCAGCATAAGCAAGAAGGATACAAATGGACTCAAGGCGAGCCATTGGAGCATAGGTCTCGCCAAAGTCGATGCCCTTAACTTGGGAGTAACCTTGTGCCACAAGTCTTGCCTTGTTTCTCACAACAATGCCATTCTCATCTTGCTTGCTGTTGAAAATCCACTTGGTGCCGATAACATTGCGGCACTCTTTGGGTTTCTCCACGAGTTTCCAGACTTTGTTGCACTCGAAATTATTCAATTCTTCATGCATAGCAATAACCCAGTCTGGGTCTTCAAGAGCTTCAAAGACCTTCTTAGGTTCCACCATAGAGATATGAGCTTGATGCTCACCAAAACTGGCCAATTCTCTTCTTGTAGAAACCCTTCGTCGAAGATCACCAACAACCTTGTCGAGAGTGTGACCCCTCAACTCAAGGTTTCGATCAACCCGAGCCTTGCGATGAAGTTCAATAAGTTTGTTGTCTCTTGGAGGAGGAGATTAATCACTTGAGTCTTCATTGGAAGCATTTTCTCGACCTTGTTCAGGAACTGGAATATCAGTAGCAGGTGACGGAGACGCGTGCCCTTGAGGTGAGTCCGTAGCCACAACAGGTGGCTGCAGAACTGGAGAGTCAGGGCCGGATAATCCGGCCAATGGAGAGGCCGGATAATCTGTCCTGGGAGTATTTGTAGCAGCTTCATCAGGAAAGCCTGGGACTTGCTTGAACTGGCGAGGAGCCGGATAATCCGGGGCTAGCCGGAAAATCTGGCCTGGAGCTTGCGTTGATATCTTCACCACCAGGAGCAGCAAGGTCAGCTGGAGCGGGGTGGCCGGAAAATCCGGTGTCAACCGGAAAATCCGGCCTAGATCTTTCTGGAACATCTTGACCTTCATCAGTTGATGGAGATGGTGTAGAAGTTGCCCCCGTGGTTGGAACATGTTGAGTATGTGTAGATGAGGGCTCTATATGAGTAGAGCATTGTCCTTCCGGTCATACAAGGGTTCCTCAATGGGCGGAAAAATCGCCCATTCTTCTTATGGCATCTTGGGGTATTTCAACATCTGCATCACAAACACCAACTTGCTCACTTACGAGAACGTCATTTTCTCGAACACCCACTACAAGATTCTACAACAGTTCGAGAGCTTATTGTAGACTCTATAAGTGTGGGATTAACACCATAACCAACAAAAATACCTTCTAAAGCCTTAGATTCAAACTTAGATAAATGAACTCCTTTAATAAGAAAGAAACACTTACACCCGAATACCCGAAAGTATGAGATGTTTGGCTTGTTACTGGTAAGTATTTCATACAGAGTCTTGTCCAAGATCTTACGGAGGTATAAACGGTTGGATGAATGACAAGAAGTAGAGATTGCTTCAGCCCAGAAGTTATATGGAGATTTAAATTCGGCTAACAATGATCTTGCCATATCCATTAGAGTTCGATTCTTCCTCTCAGCTACACCATTTTGTTGAGGGGTGTACATAGCGGAATATTGATGTCTTATCCCCTCTTCACTTAGGAACTCATTTAAGGTGTAGTTCTTGAACTCAAAGCCGTTATCACTCCTTATAGCCAGAATGGGGACGTTGTGTTGACGTTGAACCTCATTGGCGAAGTCGATGACAGTTTGTTGAGTTTCACTCTTCAACTTGAAGAAATAAACCCAAGTGTATCTTGAGTAATCATCAACAATCACTAGACAATACTTCTTCCCACCGAGGCTTGCATGAGATGGAGGTCCGAAGAGGTCCACATGAAGGAGCTCCAAAATCCTTTTTGAAGAGATAATGGTTTTCCTTCGATGAGGTGAGTCATGCATTTTCCCTTCAACACAAGCCCTGCAAACACGATCTTTGGCAAAGGATACATTTTCTTTTAGTCCAAGAATGTGGACACCCTTGTGGAGACTTTGCAAAGTTCTCATATTGACGTGGGCTAGTCGGCGAAGCCATAGCCAACCTGCGTCAGCCTTTCCGAAAAGATACATCGGGCCTGTAGTGGTTTTCCCCGAAAAGTCCACCACGTACAGGTCGTTTTTGACATATCCCATGAAAGCAACTTTTAGAGACTTGCTCCACAAGAGTACCACCAAATCAGCATCAATATAAACTGCAAAGCCCATCTTACCAAGGGCACTAACTGAAAGTAAGTTGTACCCGAGGGTCTCAACAAGCATGACGTCCACGAGAGAGATATCGTGAGCCACCACAACTTTGCCGAGACCCAATACCTCAGATTTTGACTTGTCACCATAGGAGACGGTTATGTGATCAAGCTTTGGCCGCATCTCCGTGATGATCTCCTTGCTTTCGGTCATATGACTCGTGCAACCGCTATCGAGTACCCATTTAGAACCACCGGAAGCATAGCCCTGCAAGAAAATTACTTCTTGGTTTTAGGTATCCATTTTTCAATGGGTCCTATCATGTTAGTAACAAGGGTCTTGGGAACCCAAATAGACCAAGGAATGTAACAATCATAAGGGCCTACAAAACTAGCATAAACATCACCATAATAATCACAATATAGTTCAAAGTTAGGATTGTTGGTCCCTGCAAAACCATCATAATTAGTCTTGTCATTGGTAATGTTGCTAGTATTCGATTGAGCAGTCTTGCTCTTCTTCTTCTTCTTCTTCTTCTTGTTTTTCTTGCTCTTTATCTTGGGTATGTAACCAAGACCTTCCTTACTATTGTTTGTCCTTTGCCTGCTCAGTATCTCATCAATAACCCCTTTACCTTTGTGTTGAGAACTTCTTGCAAGGTCTTCTTTTCCAGAGGATGAAGTGGAGGTACTTGGCATATCGCACCGTTTTAATTGAGTTTGGAGCTGGTCATGAGACTCATTTAGAGTAGAATGATCACTCTTCAATTCCTTGTGAGCACTTTCAAGATTATCAAACTTCTCCAAAAGTCTAGCATGAACAGCCCCAAAGTCAATCTTTTCTTTCTTTAGTTTCTTTACCTTGGCAAGAGCATGGTCACGTTCTTTAATGAGCTGAGCTACAACTTCTTCTTGTGACTCCTCAAGGGATTTGAGTCTTTATTCCAAAGATACTCGAGCTTCCTCTTCCTCTTCCAAGGCATTCTTCAAAGAAGCTATCTCCAAGGCATCTTCTCTTTCAATTCTGCCCTTTTCTTCAAGGAGATCTTCGGCTTGAGCAAGTTGACTCATAAGAGCATCAAAATGGAGTTTGTGCTCACCTTGTAGGTTAGTGAAAAAAGTATCCAAGGCATTAACTTATTCTTTCATTTTAAGACTGTCATGATCATCCATATCCAAAATTATGTTAGTCTTAGGAAATGAAGAGCTAGAAGTTGATACCTCGGACCCTCTTGCCATTAGGCAAGTGGCGTTGTAGTTGATGGCGTTCTCGTTCGGTGAGTCGAAGAGTGATGAGGGAGTCGATGTGGTGGCTATAGCAGCCACCTCGCGGGAACTATCATCATCCTCTTCGTCTTCACTTGTGGAGGAGTATTCCTCTTGAGCTACCAAGACAATCTTGGGTTGCTTCTTGAAAGGGCCATTCTTCTTAGTAAATAGCTTCTTCTTAGGTGCTTTAGATTTCTCCTTAAGAATGAGCCTTCCACCATTGTCTTCTATATTTTGATATGGACACTCGGCTACAAAGTGCATTCTATCTCCACAATTGAAGCAAGTTCTCAATCTTGGGCCACTTTCTCTTCTTCCATTTGACCCGTTCTTGCGCTCAAGTTCAGACTTGGCTTTGGCAGAGTCCTTCCAAAATTTCCTTGCATAAAATGCCATTTACTCACCATGAGCACATTTGACCTCATCGGGGCAGTCCATGGATACCCCCTCAAAAGCTCCTTCATCTTCCTCTTGCTCAACAACATTGGCTTTGAGAGCCACATTGACACCCTTTTGCATTCCAATGGCCCGAGCACGGGCATCTTCAGCATTCTTTGCTGCCACTTTGAATGACGATATTTCTTGCATGACTTCTTTGGATGTCATTTGATGATAGTTATGTCTTCCTTGCAGGCTCTTCAAGTCCGTTGGCTCAAAAGGAATTAAGGCATTCACATATTTCCTTTTTATCCATGCATCATCAATGTGAGTGGCCCCATGCTTTCGAAATGTTGTTGCGATGCCCTTGAGTATTCTATACATGTCCTCATGGTTTTCACCATCCAACATGTAGAATTCCTCAGCTTCATTACTAAGGGCATCATACATGTTTCTTCTCATGCTTTCATTTCAAACGAAGAGATCCGTAAGAGCATCCTAAGCCTCTTTAGCTGTGTTGAGATGTTCAATGTGTGGCATGTCCTTGGGACCCACACCCAGCTGTATCATGTGGAGAGCGGTGGCATTCAACTGGCTATCCACAACTTCTCTTCTCGTTAGATTGGTTTGATCTCCAATATGAAGACCCTCTTCAATAATCCTCCACAATTCAATAGAGGAGCTGCAAACATGAGATTTCATTAGGAATTTCCATTGATTAAAAGAGGATGCAGTGAGATTGGGTGGATCACCCCTATTGTTTATATGAGGATAAGGGATAGGTGGGTCGGGGGAATATACATGGCGAACCTCACTATATTCCTCCTTACCACTTCCCTTCTTGGAGGTGGAACCATTAAGTTTTTCACCTTCCACATCATCATCCTTGGATCCGGTGTTACCCTTTTCCTTAGATGATGGTGTGGCAGCCTCAGAGGAGGATGGAGATGGGGCTATGGATGATGTAAGGCGAGCAATCATTTGACTCATCTCCTCCATCTTGGCCTCAAAGGATTTCAACAAGGTTGTTTCCAACGACTTGAGATCATCCATTGTGACCTTATCCACAGCCTCATTTCCATCATCCTTGGTACCCATACTACTCTTAGGCGGTTAAGCCCGGATTAAGAGTCGGGGCTCTGATACCAATTGAAATGGATCGTATGGGCACCTAGAGGGGAGGGTGAATAGGTGCTACACCAACTTTTAATACTTTTTCAATTTTAGGCTTAACACAAAGGTTAAATTCTCTAGATAAACTATTAGGTGGAATTTACCTATATGCAAACCTAACTACTAGCGAGTAAAGAGCGAGTCGAAGAGGAACGAGTAAACCGAAGTGAAGCACGCGGAGACACAGGATTTGTTTGACCGCAGTTCCTTCCTTATTAAGGAAAGTACGTCTGCGTTGGAGGGGTGGGCGGTACTAAGACCACCACGCCACAATAGGCCTCACCCTGTTCTCCGATGGATCTCGCCACAAAAGGCCTGATCCACCTTTCCACTATAGGTACCCTTCGAGGCGGGGACCGACGCCTTTACACAACTAGCGGGGCAACAACTCCACAACAACTTGGAGGCTCCCGAAATGACAACAAGCTGCCACAAGAACAAAGTTATCAAAAACAATAAACAAGATCTAAGTATTGACAAGAATACTAGATCGGGGATTTCTCCAAGTGAATGGAGAGGAGTTGAAGTGCTTGATTCTTGATGATGATGATGAACTTCTCCTCCTTCAATTCCACCAAAAATCAAGACCTCCGGGTGGTTGAAGTGGGAGATCGAGAATGAGAGCTCTTGCACAAAGTCTGGACAATTTCAAATGAATCAAGAGTTCTAAACGTTGGGGAACAAGGGGTATTTATACCCCCTTCAAAAACCAGCCGTTGCACACTTTGGGGGCCGGATTATCCGGCCTGGGGAAAACACCACCCCAGACTCAGAATATCCGGCAGAAAGTCCGACCCCTATCAGAGCGTCGCGCCGAGCTTGCCTTTGATCAACTTGTGGGGGCCGGATTATCCGGCCATATGCGAGGGCCGGATTATCCGGCCTGGGGAGGAAAAACCGCCCCAGTTCGGATTTTCCGGGAGAAAATCCGACCGGATACCGTGCGACGCGCCTTGGCCCCTTTTGCTCGAAAACTGGGGCCCGGATTATCCGGCCCGTATGACACCCGGATTATCCGGCCTGGGGAGGAAAAACCGCCCCAGTTCGGATTTTCCGGAAGAAAATCCGACCGGGTACCGAGCGACGCGCCTTGGCTTCCTTTGAGCGATGAGGTAGGCCGGATTATCCGGCCCTTGGTGGGGCGGATTATCTGGCCCCCCTCAAAACTTCATGCACACTTAGCGCACATGAATAGTCTCCATAGTATTGTTATCTAACACGCAAAACATAGGAAAACATGAAATGTTCTTTCAACCATGACTCACCCCAAATGGACGATTCCCAAACACACACGTCGCCACTAGGTTCAGTGAACACATAAATGCGTTGCGGTTTGTACGAATAGTAGTTGGAGGTGAAGATGGCGTCAACATACTTCTCTGGCCACAGGAAGTCGTCGCACAAG
Organism: Avena insularis; assembly: GCA_023614405.1. Taxonomy (NCBI): domain Eukaryota; kingdom Viridiplantae; phylum Streptophyta; class Magnoliopsida; order Poales; family Poaceae; genus Avena; species Avena insularis. The sequence goes on from CM042690.1 coordinate 537,175,502, forward strand.
ACTACCCATTCCTTGTCTTCTAGGCATCTAATGAATGTGATTGCCTTGTCGAACACCGCTAAGAGGTCATACTCCCAGGTATTCCACGCCTCACGCAGTCTATGTGGGAGTTGTACCTTTAGAAGCTCAAGTTCTGCCATGTTGAACCTGTAAGCGAATTCGGAAATGGGCGGCGCCACCCATTGTTGAATGGAGTAATGTCGACACCCTCCAAAGATGGCAATGTAAGTCTCAATGATCTGTAGCCATTTTTTAGAGTCCAAGTACTCCCATCCTGGGATAAAAGGACTAGCCACTCGCTGTTGCCACCCACCTAGTTCTGGTCATCTCCCATTTCCGTCTCTTCTTCTTCCTTGATATTCACCACTACTGATTCCGACCACTTATCCAGCAACATCAGTTTTGCATGAATATTCTGTAGAGTTTGTTGTTAGTTGATACAATCAACTAGCATGGATTCCATTACTAATACAATTTGACAACTGGACCTTTAGATTAAAGTACACAAAATATCGCGTAAATACGAGTGTCTCCTTAGATATCGCCTAAATTGTGCCTGTGTCACTACGAAGATACCCAATATATGGAGTAGGAGCAGAGCCTCCCAGAACAAACTCCTGACGATGATCATAAACAGCTCGGGGCATAACAACCTTAAATCGTCTAATCTGTTTGTTTTTATTTTAGGAAACAGAATATCACCTAGCAGACATTCCATTGCAAATCGAAATTGACAACTCGTCTATCACCTAAAGTAAGACTGTGTCACTACGAAAATACCAGAATATCAGGTACGAGCAGAGCTTCCGCTGTATAGAATAGTCTTAAATGGTTCAATTTGTTCAAACCGCGTGTGCACACAACACGTTCGACGAAAGGAACATAGAATTCCGATGAGAGTTCAGCACATATGAATCAACGATATGACTGAACCAATAAGCAAGATACTGGACTTACGTGGCCATCGCGGTCGTTTGGCCATTTGCTGGTATAAGGGTAAAGAAGGCCTGGCGTGCCGAATGGTTTTTCGTCCATGTCCCGCATCGTGAAGCAGTAGCAAGGGATGCAGCGAGCGAGGCGGCCAGCAGAGATGATGTCCAACCCCATGGCGATCCTGTGCATGTTCGCGGTGCTAAGGTTCGACCATCCCCAATCCTAGTGGTGGCCGTCGCCCTGGCCATCCGCGTCATCATCGCATGCCTTTCGCTTAAGCCTACTACTATCCCAAGCTCTACCCATAGCGGCAAATGGAGTCTGGAATCCGGTAGATTAATGAAGGCGTTGTGATAAGGAGGCGGATGGATTCGAGAGGGGATGGAATCAGGGATGGGGGCAGTTGTTCGAGTAGGGAGTGACCCGGTGAGGAATCGCCGCCGCCGCCGGTTCTCGTCCGTGTGGAAGACAAGGAAGGGGGCGTAATTATTGAGGGTGCGCACCGGAACCGTCTAGAGGAAGTGAAAAAAATAAATCATAAGAGAGAGAAATGTACGGCCCACCTGTCAGTGAGTGAAGGTCGGCACACGCAATGTGACTACATTTGACTTGGATCGTGCATGGCAGACCTCGATTCCACCGCATGCAAGTGGCGCAGAACAAAATTTAGGAAGCGCTAGCGTCGATGTGTAAAACCGCCGTTTTTCTCCACCTTCACCCTACTACGAATGGTCGTGCACCATTCCAGATATTGGTAAGGGCGGTTCCAATCTTTCACTTCTCCGTCTCATTTCCTCCTCCATGGCCTCATCGTCTTTCTCCTCCATGACCTCATCCATTTCCTCCACCCCGGCATCACCCTCTTCCTCTGTATCCTTTCCCTCTTCCCTATAGTCATGGACTTTTCGGACGTCTGAAATGACGACAGGCAAGCGACTGCGCACTTCAACATAGAAGTACATGGCGGGAAGAAGATCAATGTCATCTACACCACCGATCCTGTGATGGTGACGAAGACTCTGAGTAATTACATGAGTTGGCTATGGTTCGAAGAAAATAGGTTCGTAGGTCTCGACCTCGAGTACAGCCGCGGTCATCGTAGGATCGCTGTGGTGCACCTCTCCATGAAGGGGCTGTAACATCCCAAAAATCATGTTTCAAAACTCATTCATATCATTCTTGCATCATTCATTCATATAGGGTTTTTCTCAAAATCATTTAGATGCATAAACTTAGGCTATGATTTCATGTGTGCAAATTCAACTCAATTGGCCATCACCCTTTGAGATTTGAATGCTTAGGTACTTGTTTGCTTGCCTCCATTGATGGAAAAACTAGGAGAAGCTTTTAACCCAAGATTCCAAATTTAGAAATATTTTCTAAACCCTATTTCAAACTAGAGACAAAGAGACAAAGTCTCTGTTTATTTCAAAGATCCAAGCTTGACCAAGCCTTGCAAGGTAATCACATGGTTATTTGACTGTTTTTGAACCCACAAGAACCCTGCAAAAATTCCCAAAACAGTTTGAATTCAAAAGGATTTGAATTCATATCAAAAATCAATTCAGAAAATGGAATTAGAAAAAGAAAAGGCATAGGCAAAGGAAAAAGGCCGAGCGCCAGATTACAGCCCAGCGATGGATCAAGCCCACCAAGCCCACCGGATTTTCTGTTCTTCTCTCACCTTGGCGCTGACGCGTTAAGTCGCCAGACAGCAGACCGCCACCTCGCACTCTTCGCCGAAAGCGGGCCGGTCCACGTCGCCCTCGTCTTCCCAGATCGCGCTGCGACCACGTCGCTGCAGCAGTGATGGACGGTAATGGCGCGGCGTAATTGAGCATTTAACCGCGAGCGTTTCCTGTCGATTCCCCGGCTATAAGATCCTCTCTGCCTCGCGATCTTTTTCCCCCAAACACCTCTCTCACTCCGCCACCAGGCTGTCCTCAATCAGCTTTGCACCGCCCATGTGAGCCTCTCCGGCGATCGATTCAGTGAGCCTAGTGTTCCCCTCGCCTCTCGTTCTGACAATCTGACTCAGCGTGTCTTTGCGCACCTCCTGACCTCACTAGTCCGTCCTGTACTGCCCCAGGTCGCCGGTTCCACTTGACACCGCAAGCACCGACGGCGACATCAACTCCGACGAGTTTTTCCGGTAAGTACAGACCGCCCCTCGCCTTCCCGTTCATGCACACGACTTCGCCTTGACCCTGTGAACCTAACCGTGTCGTTGTTTTGCCTTGGGTGATCCACAGCTCCATCCTCGACGAGCACCAGGACCACCCGACGCCGCCACGAACTCCGGTGAGGAATTGCCACAGACCCCGAGCGCCCCTTGACCAACCACGAGTACCTTGAGCTTCGCCGTGACCCCCTGAGCCCGGTGAGCAACTCCTTTTTATCCCTCTCCTCCTGCATCATCGGCAACGTCGTCGACCGACCGTTCCGCCGCCGGTAGCCACCGCTCCGCCGCCAGTTCTAGGTCATTAGATTAGGACCGTTGGATCTCGATCCTGAGGCTTAGATAGAATCACTTATATGCGAAGAGGTATGCAATCTGACCCGTGCGATGTAACTTAAATCCAACGGCTGTCGTTGGTGATCCACACCGAACGGTACCGACCAATCCCGGTGCGTGGCTAGGGTTAGAACTAAAAACAGAATTTAAACCAGATTTTGATCCAGATTTCAAATGCCTATAACTTTTGAATGCCACGTTGGAATTTTACAAATTTTTTACCGTTGGATTCAGAAAAACAAGACCTTTCTGCCTATCCTTTTTGTTTTGCAAATAGTAACCATTAGTTTGGCTTAAATTGCAGAAACTTGTTTGAGGCCTTTTGAGTATAGATTTAGTTTAGTATTTTGTTTTAGGGTTAAGTAAATTGTCTTGGCTATTTTTGTGACTTGTTTAGTTTCTGTATTCATGCACTTGCTTGGTTGAGTTTTCAAAAATCACCATTTAGTAGATTCATGCATGCATGCATTCATAATATTTTTGTTTCTATATATTTGTGTGTAATTGTGTGCTATAACTTTGTGTGTAGATTTTGCTAGTGATTGTGATTGTGACGAGTGCTACTCTCCACACTACCAAGGCAAGTGATATCTCCATGAATATCCCATTCCTATATTTTATACATGCATTAGATATATTTTGTTAGGACTTGCATGCTACTTTTGTCAATTGATGATGGGAAATCCTATTTAGAATAGAATGCTAGAGTTGCTAGGAAAATTCCCTAAGGATAAGTTGCCATGCCATGCTTAGCCTAGCTACTAGAAAACAAGGGTGGTTTATATATACACTATGGAAAAATTATTCTAAGTCTAAGGACTTGAGTTTTATTTAACAAAACAACTAAGTTAATGAATCTCCTGGGTGGAATGGGACTTGCTTGGTGGTTTTTGGTTGAGTGGTTCACAAGGCCCATGTTTATGGTTTACCTTAGTGTATCTCACTTGTGGATGGCCACCCAGGAAACAAAGAGATTTGAGATGTCAAATGTTGAGAAGCTTCAAGTGCAACCACTTGGCATTATGGGCTCTGTCATGATCTTAGGTTGCTAGAACTTAGTCTCTTGGACAGTTGGTGGTAGAGGGAATGATAGGTTGGAACGCGTCCATTTGACTAAGGAAAGGCTTCTGAAGGATCTTGTCTTGGGAAACCAAGTCTTGTGGGGAAAGTGCACCACCTCTGTAGAGTGTAAAACCTAAGTACTTAGCCATGTCCCTGGTAAAGGACAATTTGAGCATCAAGACATGGAAACTTCAAGAATCTCATCACTCCAATTTCTAAATAAAACTTGTGGGTGAACAAGGGTTAAAAGGATCTTCAGTCTATGATTGGTAGATGCCCTGAGTGGATCTTCAGTCTTGATTGGTAGATGCCTTGGGTGTTTTGTGCCAAGCAAAAACTTAGTGTTTTCAAAAGATAAGGAAAAATCTATTTTGAGCAATGCAAGCCTAAGCTCCACCAGCCAAATGCATATAGTATTATAGTCCACCTAAAATATACTAAGGTATCACTTGCCAATACTATTCCAAAGTATTGACCCTCTGTGGCTGTAACTTGTAATGTTGCAGGTTATTCCGATGATGATTAGGAGTCATGAGTCTACACTCAACATGCTTGCCTGTGGCACATGAAGATGAAGACTTATGTTTATTTACTTATTCCATAAACTCTTGTATTAGGCCTTTGGCCCTGAGTTGTAAAAGACTATGTTTATCTCTGGAATGACTGTAATAAACGACCTTTGTATCTGTGTACTTCATCTTAAACTGTGGATGCTAGCATTGATCCAGGGACTAGAATTGCAATCACAGGGATCTTTTCCTTTAATAAGGAGGGATTCTACAGGGGCACATCCTCGTATACCAGCCTTTTTGTGAGAAGGGGGCTGACGGGATCTGGTAGACTTTGCTGTCTTTTTGTTCCTGAACCATCTGTTTGCAAAAGTTATTGCTATATTATTTGTTTGAATTCATTTTCATGCAGGTGGGGCGAAAGCATTAGGGATCTGTTTCATGACTTTCTCGTGAACCAGCACATAACATTTACTAGTGTTGACATCACGAATGACACTAAACTGCTTGAAATCCCGACTGTCAACATTAGAATCCCAAAGGAGTGCAGAGTGGACATCCAAGAAATTTACTGGATCCCTGGGACGAAGGGCGGCAGGACCGGAATGGCCGCTCTTGCCTCCGAACTCATCGACCCGTGGTACGCTGACATGAAGGGCAAATTGCCGAGATGTTCGTGGAGGCGTTTAGGACACGATTACTGGGAGGATAAGCCGCTTTCTGAACCTAATCTGAAGTACGCTGTAATTGATGGGTATGTTAGCCACAAGCTATACCGCCAGATTGTAAAATCTCGTTCCAGGCATCACATCATTGAACCACCACCAAGGCAGGTTGTTTGCCCCAGATGCTAGAGTGTAGATGAATCTACAAGTTGGGGCAAGCGACCGAAGGCATCCTAGGATTGATTGCCTTCTCCAACAGGATGGGATGTTGACTTTTAGTGCATGATTGTTATGTTTGTATGGGGCTTGTTATGTTTCTGAAAACATGTTATTTCATAAGTACATTATGTGAGCAATTACGAACTGCTGTGTATTACCTTTCTCAAACTATAATCTGGGTTTGGTTATGACTGTATCCTTCACTATAATCTGGGTTTGGTTATGACTTATGACTGTATCACACCTTATGCATGTCAGTCCTGTATTCTGCCGCATGCAAATGGCATAGATAGAATTTGTAAGAATGAATGTTGAGCATACAAAAGGGGGAATGTAATTCATACAGGTTAAGTAGCTAATAGCACAGGGATCATACGAGCTTGGTTCTTACACATAGAATGCTTATAAAATACAGGCGAGATAAAACTAGGAACGAAATGCGAAACTAGTAGTGGTAAACAGCACACTCACCCACCCGCCAGATCCTGTTGAGCATCTTGTAGCAGACATACACGTCCCTGGCTGCGTACTTGATCGCATCTTAATCTAGGTGCCTCCACTCCCATCGCTCGTGCAGGTGTTTCGGGAACTTGACTTTCATGATGGCGTACTCGCGGTCAATGATGTCGGCAGCGAGTCTAGCCATGCCGGCTTTCCCGGTATCGCTATCCGGGTACCTCCACAAACGTCGGAGATCGACTTGATTGACGACATGAATGAGGAGATCCCGCTCTAGCTTCGGAGTGTCATTCTTGATGTCGACGCTCGCGAAGTAGATCTCCCTCCTGTGTAGGAACTCGCGAAGCTCCGGGCATATAGATTTGGCCCTACATACATGGTATAGGAGACAGTGGTTGCGCATGGACAGCTGTAAAAGCGCCGTCCTCTTCCTATCTCCGGTATACTCGAGGTCAAGGCCGACGATTTTGTACCTGTCCATCGGCTCCTATAGCCACCGCTCGTACATTGCGATGAACTTGGCGACCTCCGTTGACGCATTTGTGTGGACGACCGTAAGCTTGGTAGTGCCATGGGCGATGACGGTGTACTCATCGGTGAAGTCACTAAACACGCCGTACTCTACGTCCATGGTAGCAGCTAATACGGCAGCGGTGGCCTAGGGTCGGTAGCGGTGGCTGGGACTGGGCGTGGCGGTGGAGTGATATGTTGCGGTGGTATGGCCCGGCGGAGGTGGTGCCTGCGGCAGCGTCGATGATTCTTGCGGTGGCTGCGGCGGCGGCGGAGGGCGGAGGAAGGAATGAGTTGGGGATTTTTGCACAGTGATGTGCTGAGGAGATGGAAGGCAATACTTAAATTGCGTTTACCAATATTCTGGTCATACCCATGTGAAAGCAAGTTTGATCGGGCGAGCACCGTTTGTTTCCAATCCTAGCGATTAAATTCGGCGTCTGATACGTAGCAAACGTATCTATAATTTTTGATGTTCCATGCTTGTTTAGTATCTACTTTGCTTTGTTTCGTCCACACTTTGGAGTATTTTTATACACTTTCTTGGACTAACCTATTAACAAGATGCCACAGTGCCAGTTGCCTGTTTTCTGCTGTTTTTGGTTCCAGGAAAGTCAGAAAATCAATATTCTCGGAATTGGACCAGACAAAAGCCAAAGTCGTTATTTTTCCGGAAGACTCACGAAGCCAGAAGGAGAGACGGAGAGGGGCCACAAGGTGGCCACACCACCCCTAGGCGCGGGTCCCCCTTGGTCACGCCAGGGCATGGTGTGGGCCCCCTGGCCAGCCACCGACCTCCTCTTTCGCCTATATATCTCCCCCGATGCAAAAACCCTAAATCGTCAATCAGAAATCCACGAAAAGTTCTGCAGCACCGCCGCCACCGAAGGGGACATTCGGGGGATAGAAAGTCTTTGTTCCAGCACCCTGCCGGGACGGGGAAGTGCCCCGGAGCCATCTCCATTGATCTCCATCGCCATCTTCATCGCCGTTGCTGATTCCCATGATGAGGAGGGAGTAGTTCTCTCTCGAGGCTAAGGGTTCTACTGGTAGCTATGTGTTCATCTCTCTCTCTATGCATCATCATATTGTGATCATGAGCTTTGTAATCAAGTAGATCTACCTTGCTACTCAAGTGCTTTAATAGATCTCTGCTCTCCCCATGTGTGTGAAAGTGATAGCGTGCACAGCATGGTGGCACTTAGGCTAGAGATTACAAATACTTGTTATGAGTTATATTTGGAGTTGGATGTCTTTATGAAGTTGTGTGTTTGTTGGAACCGTCTAGTGCTCAAGGTGACAGTGTGGGGTTATCTAGATGGGAAAGGCTTACTTTGAGGTGTGCTGTTATAGCCCTACCATGGATTAGAGTGTCCAACCGGAGAGTAGTTAAGAGTAGTATCATAAAGAGAAGATATTTATATGAGAGTGTTCACTAGTGAAAGTATGATCCCTAGGCCTTGTTTCTAAGCATTGAAACACCGTTTGCTACTAGATTTGTTACATGTTTGTTTGCTTCCATCTTTATTTCAGTTTGCCTTTAGTCTCTTCCACGCCATCAAGCTATTTTCTAGCACCGTTACCACTTATAATTATCCATACTACTTGTATTTCACTATCTCTTCGCCGAACTAGTGCACCTATACACCTGACAAGTGTATTGGGTGTGTTGGGGACATAAGAGACTTCTTGTATCTTGATTGCAGGGTTGCTTGAGAGGGGATACCTTTGACCACTTCCTCCCTGAGTTTGATAAATCTTGGGTGATCCACTTAAGGGAAAACTTGCTGCTGTTCTACAAACCTCTGCACTTGGAGGCCCAACAACTGTCCACAAGAATAGAAGTGCGTAGACATCAGCGTCCGTCCCGGTAGACGATGGGACGGGTGTGCGACGTGGCTTTGGTGTGGCAGAGACCGGTCATGTAGACCAACGTCCCGTTGTCGATCCGCAGTGTAAGTGCTTGTGACCGCGACGTAACGTGACAGGACAGAAGGAAGTGTACAACTATTATTCCTAACAAGTTTAAGAATTGTAAGCATAGACAGGGACCTAGCATCCCTGCACCCTGGGGCAGCCGATCAGGCCTGCCGATTGCGCAAAGCTTGCAATTTCATTTTGTCCAGAATTTGCCAAATTGAAGCTCGTTTGCCAATGCTTCTATAAGTTTCTGTTTAGGCCACTTGTGTAAGCATGCAAGATCAAGCAACTTTGCAACACACATGTCGGTGGAAAAGCATGAGGTTTCAATGCACCACATAGTTTAGAGATTTAGAATAGCTACATTGTGGAGCTCTAGCCAAATTGCATGGTAAAGCCAAATTCAGCTTGTTGTCAGGTTTAGCTATAGCAACATTGTGTCTCGTTTATCCTCACTTTTGCCCTCCCGATATTCTGAAGCCCTCACATGCGCTCGGAGGGGGGGTGCCATCTAGTCAAAGGCTTGGCCGTTACGTGCGCCCTGATGCCTAAATTGGATTTTTTTTGTTATTTGGCCTTTTTATGAGCGCCTTTTCCCCTCTCTCGCTAATAGTTGTGTTTTTTTTGCCCAAAAAGGTAGGGAATCTAGAGCAGCTTCTCTCTTCATTCATTGTTCCTGTTGCCCTCGTTTTCCCCCAATTTGGTAGCAAATCTAGAGCAGCAAAACAAACCAGCACCATAAATAAATTCAGTAAACAGAGCAGATGTAGATAAAGCAGCTAATATAGGTTATATAGTACGATACTTAACGAGGTTCGACAATTAGGCTGCTCAGCAGCAGCAGCAGCTGATAGGTTCAACACAAACAAGACAAAAGAAGCTGCTTTAAAGCAGCAGCAGCTGATCAGTGGCCCCTCGTGGCCTCTGCTAGGAGGGCCTCTGCCTCCTCCCTCTGGCGCCTCCTCCACTTCTTGCTGCCCAGCCCCTTGACCTTGGGCTCCTTGGGTTTGATCGGGGGCATGCGACCCTCCTCGATAGCCACCTTCTGGAGGTTGCAGAGATGAAGACCGAGCGCCTGGTGCTTGGCTATGAAGCCATGGACGTTCACGGACTCGACGCAGGTCGTCACGTCCTCGGCATGCTTCACGAGGGAGTTGAAGTCCGTGGCGTGGAGCCTCCTGGTGGGGCAGAAGGGGCACCTGTACACGTCGCTAGCGAAGAAGTTGTTGTACTGGCCGGACTTTAGCCTCCTCAGCACATGACGAGTCTTGGTGTCCTTGGAATCGTGGTTGCTGCGGACGTTGCTGCTATCCTCCTATTGGAAAAAACAGTAGAGTGCAATAAGGACATGATTGAGATACTTTGATTATCGGGATTGATTATTTGCATAGATTGAATGATTGAGATCTCCCGATTATTCCCCAAATCTCAAACCAAATCGAATACTGATCCCAACTATGAACATGGGGATTCATCGAAAATCGAGATCTAACACAAGAGGATTAGCAACTGTAAAAATACGAATAGCCGAGCCCTAATAACATACGATCTAGCATCTAATGATGGGAACAGGGGAAGAACAAGGGAAGGGGAGAAAACCCTGGTTACATCCGACCCTGGGTCGGTGATGCTGGTGTCGTAGGGGTTGTCCGGCCTTATGTATACAACCTCCTCGTAGGGGTCCCAACCGAGCGGGATCTGTCCGAGACCGGTGGAGGCCTCCTCGCCGGCGGCTACGGCGGATGCGGGGACAGGGACGGGGGTCTGTACGGTGATGGGGGCTCCTCACCGACAGCCTTGGAGGCACCGATGGCCACCGCGCCGTTCTTCTCCATCGCTGGCGTGGTTGGGATTTTGTTGGGCGTTTGCAGAAGGTGATGGGACAGTGGAGAGGTTGAGTGAGCGAGTGCGTGATGAGTGGGAGTGAGGAGGCCTCTATTAATGGAGAAGGGAAGCAATGTTTTGTTGTACTACCGTGCACCGCATACGTTAATGCACCGTGCACGGCCACACATGTCCGCTACCCCCCTGTGCACCGCACACGCGTACCATGAGTCATGTTTTTTTCCCTCGTGTCTAACCCTAACGATTCAGTTGTACTCAGTTTTGCCCTCGAGCGTAACACTGGCGGCTTGGTTCCATTTTTAAATCATTTTATATTTTCTATTTGAATCCCTTTGTCACTCTTGTCCTTGGTTTCTAAGTTCTACTCAGTTTTGCCCTTGGTTTTTAAGTTCTACTCAGTTTTGCTCTTGGTTCTTAAGTGCTACTCGGTTTTCCCCTCTCTTTGTATCCATCTCTCGCACATGTGCTCATCTTTGCTACTACACTCTGATTGGTCGAGACAGTTGTCACACGGATCGTGCCCACCAACAGGTTGATCCTCTGTGATCTAGCGGACAGGATAACCCTTATATCTTTCGGGGGCACCCCTCTATCCATGCAAAATAACAAGTATGCCACGGGAACATTAACTCCATAAACAGATGAACTTGAATATAATATGAAGGGTACGAAAATAGAAATCCCCATAGTGTAAGGGTCTAGATACGGTAAGAGAACTAAATATTATTAGTGGCCGAGCCAGCACAGTGACGGGTTGGTCGGCTAGAAGTTGCTGATTCCTAAGTAAGGGGACACTAGGCCGGTCTTGACATACTCCCTCAGGAATTTGCCATAAGCAGCGTGCTTAGCCTTGGTCGCCGACTTGTGTTTACTTGTCGGGCTTTTACCGATGCCAACCGCATGCGGAATCAAGCTGGCAATCCTTGGGTTGACTCCTTTCTTACAGAAAGGGCACCTAAGCTCCCCAAGTCGAGTGCGGAAAGGGATTATCCTGCTCTTGAGCTTCTTCATGACATGGCGGCTCTTGTTGTCCCTGGTCTCCTTGTCAGAGTCCATCTCACTTGAATCCACCTGTAATGTATGGAATGCAAACCTAAATGAGCAAAATAATAAATATATATTCCTTCCACCATTCCGAGTTACTTTCGATGCAATAACATCTCTATACAGGTTCAGCAGTTCATTACGGTCGTCTCCCCAGCTCGCTCCTAAATTAATGTGGTTTGTGTTCTTGATAACTTATTAATAAATAAATAATGTGGATTCATTCAGAACACACTAGATCTCTCCATGTACCGATTCGTACATTGTATCTAATCATTAGGACTAGATTTTTTTATGACGCCGGGATAGATTAAGCTCGAGCAGAAAATATGAAATATGTAGAAATATATGTACCTCCGGGTACATGAGCGGAGCGTGTTCGTCGAACTCCACGCCCTCATCAGGGTCTCCGAAGTCGTCAGCACCGGTGAGCACATGGTCCCCCAAGGGGTTGAACTGCACGTCCTCCTCGCCTTGTGCTGCGTGATGCTCCTCTAGATCTGCCGTGTGAAGCACCACCCCAGCGACGATGCCCAAACACTGACCCCCACGCACTGGTTTCATGGAGAAGGTTCGTGCAAGTACGCTCAAGATTGTGGGGTTTTGCTAGATAGGGAAGAGAGAGTAGTGGATGAGTGCGAATGGAGGACCCGATAGGCTGGGTTTTTAATGCGGGGACATTTAGGCCTCCTCGAGGGCCCTGGTAGACAGCTCTTCCGGCTGCGGCTGCCGCGTTGAAGGTTCATATGGTGGGGGCCTGTCGGAAGTGAGAGTGCAGGCGCGCTGCATAGTAAAAATGGTATAGCCCGTGGGCCGTGGATGACCAATTGCCGTGTAGTAGACTTGTAGCCTTTGCAGACTAGATTAAACATGACATGACCACTCGATGACTTTTTCCATGGACGACATCGTGTTCCTTCTTGTAGAAGTCTCGTTGAGGGAGACGTCCGTGCTATCTCGCGCTGTCCTGTGAAGGGCACGACATGTGCAACGAGCCTCGTTGGATCACACATGATCAACGGTTGGTGCACACGATCCGCGTGAACTCTGTGACAACCAATCAGGCGTAGCAGACAAAGTGGGCACATGTTTGGGCTTCTATGAAAGAGAGAGAGGGGGCAAAACTGGGTAGTATCAAAAACCAAGGGCAAAGCTGAGTAGTATAAAAATGGAAAGTGAGTGTCTTTTACAATGAAATACATCATGGCATACATCAAATTATGCCAAGATAGATACACTAGAGTTCATTGCATGTGTGTTCTTTCCACAAACCACATATGTATCCACTAGAGTCATTGCATTTGTGTTGCTGTCATGAACCACATATGGATCCACTAGTGTTCATTGCATGTGTGTTCTTTCCACAAACCACATATGTATCCACTAGAGTAATTGCATGTGTGTTCTTTTCACAAACCACACATGGATCAACCAATGTCATTGCATGTGTGTTCTTTCCACAAACCACATATGGATCCACCAATGTCATTGCATGTGTGTTCTTTTCCACAAACCACATGGAAAAACCAATGGCATTGCATGTGTGTTCTTTCCACAAACCACATATGGATCCACCAATGTCATTGCATGTGTGTTCTTTTCCACAAACCACATGGATCAACCAATGGCATTGCATGTGTGTTCTTTTCACAAACCACACATGAATCAACCAATGGCATTGCATGTGTGTTCTTTTTTTAACTACCTCGGTGAATTACGCTCTTAGTTACAAGCCTGGATGAGCGGAAATGGTTAAAATAGTACGGTGGGGCCAAATGCCACTCACAGGTAGACCTTTCGGCTGTCCTAACCATTTCCAAACATCGGGACAAGAACGAGCGGCATAATCGGCAGGCGAAGGGATCAACTACATACACAAATGAGTATGTATGCAAGCCACATACAATAGTCCTCAGAGCCATTCCATCTAAAAGAAATAGAAATATTGCAATGCCATACGGCAAGGTCCAAATATCCTAGATAGATATAATAGTTTAGGATATCTCCTCATACATCAAACATCAGAGTATCAGGCGGAAGCGGAAAACAAGATCCAAGTACGGACAAGAAGCAAATCGGCATAAGATGCCCCATAAATAAACACATCCCGCCCACAGATCTCACGGATCCCCGTTCCCGGATCTCTACACCGAGTGATCGTTGCCAACATCGTCCGTCTCCTCCACCCAGTATCCATCTTGCAGTATACATTCATCCGAATCAAACAATTTATCGTGTGAGACCCTAGGGGTACTCAGCAAGTCTTTATGCCTCTAAAGGGACACAACCGGGTGACGCAATTGCAGCAAAGATAATCCCTAACAATTCTATAGATACTCGCTAACCATCCGCCTAACCAAAGATGACGGATGTCCGTGAATTAATAACAACAGTTATAACAGTAATATTAGATCCATCCTCCTCCTAAACACCAACGAGGAAGCGGACGAACAACCCCCATCCGTTGGCAGCTTTATTATCCATTCCATGAGTGTTGCACTATTTACTAGTCAGGTACTTAGTCAAATTAAAAGCGGTACTTTAGTTATACTTGTCTATGATCGAGAAACTGTGCTCCAAGTCGTCCATAACATGACACGGCTTTCGAAAGATTTACCATAGGGTGCACAAATAGCAACACACACTCGATCAACCTCGGAAAAACCAAATCAAAACCCAACGAGGCATTCACGACAAAGCGATCACAGGATTCAGAAATGTTTCAGGGGGCCACCCCACTAAGCTACCCGCAATGAAGTTGGCTGGCTCCGGAACGGACCCAGGGTTTGCGACAACGGCTGTAAACGACTGGGAACCCAAAAATGTGCCTGGGCTTGTCGATACCGCGAAAACGTGGCGCGATCCAAAACAGTACAGGTGCTCCACGCACAATCTTAAATAAAGCAGTAAAGCATGGCATAAGTACAGGATAGTAATAAAGCCCCAAACTACTTTGTGGCCCCAAGAAATAAGAATGAATCAAGCTCGCTCGGGGGTCCATAAGGCCTCCCGGATGTGGATAGTCCGAATAGTCAAGGAACAGGAATCAAGTACTGGGTCCTCAGGACACAAGTGAGCATGAAGAACCAAATAGCAGATATTGCTCACCGGTGCCACTTTCATTAGTTATCCCATTACTACTTAGGTTAAGTTGTTTAGGTACCTCGTTATCCATCAGACACTCACATACCCTACACATGCTGTTCTACGACCCGCATGGCTCAAATAACTCCTGTAGTAATGGCTCATGGGATGGAGGAATAAGCTTCGGTGGGGTTTAAAAGTAAAGGCTATGCAGTACTTGGGATTCAGTTTAATGCAATCGCGACTCAATGATGCAAGAATAAGAGAGAGGCAATAGGTACTATATGTATGCAAGCATGTGGTAGTGCTTGCCTGGCAGCTCAGTTGAAGCGAGGGACGGATCTGGGTAGTGCTCCTGGGATTCCTGATATATCCCCTGCTCAGCGTCTATTTGAAGAAGAACCAAACAAACAAGGGCCAACATAAATAGAGTGCACAAGCATATGAATTAAAATGCGACAAGCAAACAATAATGCCATGATGAATCATGCACAATTTGCATGGCAATAATGTAGCATGGCATGGGTGAGGTGTGGAGTACAAGAATAAAGCATTTTATTGAGTTTTAGTCACATTTTATACTCAAATAAGTTGCTGTAGCCTTTATATTTATATGATGCATGCTGCAATTCAGAACATGGAATGCATAGATAGAACGGGCTCATCACGCTGATCAATTTAGACATATTATTTGTCAAATTTGGAGTTATAAAACAAAAGTTATTAATTAATTAAGATAAAGGGCATTTTGTTGTAATTTTAATTACCTCGAAATTTTAAAGTGCTCAAATAATATTTTGAATGGCATATTTGAAATCCTCACATTTTTCTGATTCAAAAACATATATCATATGTATTATTTGGAATTATTTCTCAAAAGTTATTTAAAAATAGATTTGAATTTGAATTTAAACAATTTTGAAAAAGATTTTAATTAAACAGCAAGCAGAAACCATTTTGTACTCACACAGATCTAGCCACAGACACCGCTAAGTGGGTCCGGGCTGATCTGCGAATAAAGCAAAGGGTTTTCTGCATGACCTTAGCTAGCCAATTCGTGACCGGTGGTCCGATTATCTTGGGGCCCACATGACAGCGAGAGGGGAGGGTCAGCCACGTGTCGCGGCAAAGGGAGCGCGGGTTGAGGCTGGAAGAACTGGGGGGCTTAACTGCAAAACGGATGAAGAGGCTGACGGTGCGGCTCGGTGGTACCGCGGGTTGAGGCGAAGAAAAAGAAAGGGGGTATATGGAAAAAGGCCAACAGACCCCTGTTTCTCTTCCTGCAAACGCGCGGACAGGTCTTGTGACCGGGACCTTGGCGCGGCGAAGGTTCGAACTTCGCGTCATGGCCTTGGCTGCTGGTGGTAGCAGTCACGGCTGGTTACGGGATGGTGACAGAGGAGCGGCGGGCGGCTAGATGTGGTTCTGCGCGACGCGGGAGCGAGCCAACGAAGTGGCCGACGGCGCGCAGCGTGTTCGACAAAAAGAACAACGGATCTAGACGGCGACAGCGAGGCGGAGGTTGCCAGGGAGGGAGAGGGTCGTACCGCGGAGAGATCGGTGTGGTCGGATCGTGCAGGGGGGCGACAGAGGGGCGAGGATGCAGACGGGCTAAGGTTTCTGGACAGCGGTGGTGGCGGTGTGGCGCTCCTCCTCCGCGGCGTGTCTGAGGAGCAGCAGGAGGTCTCCTTGGTCTCCCAGACCATCTCCAAGACGCGCACGCCGGCCGGAATGACGAGACGCAGGGGTAGGCAAGCGGTGGGCCAGGCAAGACCTGCAACGGTGAAGAGGAAGGAGGAGAGAGGCTGGGCGGATCTGGGAGAGGCGAGGAGCCGTGGGAGGTAAGCGAGGAGAGGCGAGGTAGCGTGTGGGCACGCAGGGTAGGGAAAAGTGGCTTGGCCCTTTTCTTCTTCTCCTCGATCACGTGGTCAGCCGGGCTCGACCAGGCGCAGGCGAGGCAGGTGGGGGCCCAGTGGGGACGGCGTGGCGGTGGGGCTACCCGGCAGGTAGAGAGAAGAGAGAGGATAGGGAGCTCGGTTGTAACTTAGTCTAGGGTTAGGAGGAGCTCGGGTCATCTAGGGCTTGGCTAGGAGGGGGTGGGTAGATGGGGTGTGGGACCAGGGAGAGGGGGTAGCTAGGTGGGGTCATCATGGTAGAGAGAGGGAGAGGTGAGAGAGGTGTGGTTAGAGTTTGGCTTAGAACTAGGGTTAGATGAAAAGAGAGGAAACTAGAGTTAGGGTTTAGATGAGGTGTTAGGTTTTTGGAGAGAGGATTAGAGAGAGAGGGTGATGTGCTGGTAGGGTTTGAATCATGACCAAAGCATGAGGCGACAAGAGTGAGGAGAGAGGGGTGGAGATGACCCACAAAGAAAGGAACCAATTAAACCAAGAGAAAAACAAAAGGTTAAAGGTGGTGATGCTCTTGCATGGCCCATGCAAAAATAATAAATGACATGTATTATCCTTGTGAAAACAATAATGATGATATGGCATTATTCTTATGCATTCCCAAGAAGTGGAATAAAGCCAAGCAAAAGAATTTATAGGATTAGATCCACCCCACCCACATGAGCTAGAGAATAAAATCAAAAGAAAGAACTACAAGCTCATGGTTTAATGGGATGGTGGAATTATAAGGTGGTGACAAAGAGAGGTGGTGGAATTGGAATAAAAGATATGCCCCCAACTCAACTTGGGCATTTAAACAATATATCAATAACCAAATACAATATCAAGAGGCAATTACAATTAACAATGCATATGAGAGAAGAACCAAATCAAAAGGGTTTTATATGATGCTCAAATGCAAGGTGGCATGATGACATGAGCATGATATCATTATGATGCAACAATTATATATAGGAAGTAGCATTTATATAGACTAGGCTAGTAGCATTGCAATTGATAGACAATTGGGATGCTACAACTCTCCCCCACTAAACAAGAATCTCGCCCCAAGATTCCTAGGAAAAAGAAAACAACACAAGGAGAGGCGGGTGTTCGAACGAAGGTGACCCTCACGTTCCCAAGTTGATGAACAGCGGAATAACTTGCTAGACTTGTTGCGAGTCTTGCGTTTTGCTTGAGAAACAACGGTTAGAAGAGTTGAAGGATTGTCGTGAGACAAGAAGGATAGGGTGAACATAGCTCCGGTTTTCTCAAGAAACATGATAAGAGAAATAGAACCACTTGTGAAAGAAAGGACAAGATGATGTATCATGGATACAGAAAGGCACACCATTAAGATTAAAGATTTACTGATACTAGAGAGGATGAATCTTTGTGTCGCCGGAAGACTAGGTTGGAGAGGTTTTGAACCACTATGACAATAGCATCGTATCTTCTCTCGGATTTGAGAAATGAAGTTCGGAAACAATATTGCCTTCAAACAATAGAGTCCCTTGATATCAACAGAAAGATTTAGTTAGACATCATCGGATTAGATTCTTCTTGCGCCGGTAAGAACCAAAGGATCACGCATAATTGAGGTCTTGTGGATATAACTTCCAGAGACGGATGTGAAGCCAGATCATGGTGGAATCCCGAGAAGCAAAGAATATGGAGGATATGGAGTTTATTGTAGAGATACTTATTGCTTTCTTTAGCCTTGAGGCTAACGCAATAGATTTGCGACTGATGGAATCAACCATAATTGGCTTTACCAAGAGAAAGGGATTTGATAAATTGAAGACAGATATAGTTTCCTTCCATCTTGTTTGGGGATGTCGAGCATCGGTAGAAAGACGAGGACTGAAAGGAGTTTGCGTCTGTTTCCACCAGATAATTGAATATTTTGCTCCATCTAGAATAGACAGACCACCAACAAGAGATTATTGATTACTTTCTTCGAGAGAGCACTCTGGAAAAACAAGGACGGAAGTAAAAGTATCGAGGGATAAAGACCACTTCTAACTTCCGCGAAATGAGTGAAATCACATTAATTCACCAATTCAATGTACAAGAGCGAATGATAAGAGTAGTGGTATGGTAGCTACTCCATCCCGCACTCAAAGCATTACTCCGCACATGAATAAGAAAACCATGCAGCCCAACTACCGAAACAGACTGAAGGTATTGACAATAACTCATGGAACTTCGTTAGAAACAAGGATAGATGCAAACGAATCGCCGGATTCACGGATAGATAAATATGATGATGTTGTCGTCATGTCGGAAGTACCAAGCCACCGAAAAGATATGAAGGAAGATTGTTGAGAATAACTGCAAGATTCAACAGCTACTGAAAAGATAGCACCAACTTGAACAGAAGGATTACAAAAGATCTAAAAAGTCTTCATGGCCTCCGGTGGATTGAGCATAGACGATAGAATGAGAGGGTTTCAAAGGTTACTTGACGAGACAGATGTGAAAAGAACTCCATGTTCTTCTTGAAATGATTGAGAGAGATTTAGTAGTCTTGAGGAAAATCTTTAGTGGAACGATGATGATAACTTGCCAACAAGGGATAACTCCAGATTGGTTGAAGATGGAGGATGGAATTAACAATGGACTTGCGGATCCTAGAATTGAAGCGATCTATTTAGCAGAAGGACGTGGCCGAGATAGGTGACTTCAAAAAGTCAGACTTTCCACTTTGGGAACTTTGCACATGGCAGTGTTCGCGAAGCTTGAGAGAAAAAGACACAGATGACCTTCCATGTTCTTCCATTGACATAGAATAGGCAAGCATATCATCAAGATATACCACCACAGATTACCAAGATATTCCAAGAATATCAAGTTCAAGAGGCGGGAGAAACGAACAAAAGCTCGAAACACTTTCTGAGCTCAACGCCCTTTGAAAGATCAACGTTACGAGTAAGGATTCATGTTGGAAAGATGCACTGGCAGAATAGATTATCTAGTCCTTCGAAAGAGAACAGGAAATGCCACCTGGTTCACATTGTCGATCGGATCACCGGTTACAAAGATAAAAAGATCTCGGGTAAAGGAACGATGATAGCGCATACCTTAAACAAAGCTATCAGAGACGAAAAGATGCAATTCCCTCGTATCAAAGAGAATTCTACGGATATGGAGTACAAAAAGATGTGCCGCATGATGAACAGATGATAGACCACCGTAGGGCCTTAAGAAAACTCCAGATTGGAAAGGGTACTTGAATATGATAAAGATATGATCATGGTATAACTCGAAATCATAGGAGTTAACCGCCATCATTTTGAGGATTAAAAAAAATAGATAGCATTAACCATACTCCACTCATGATAAGTGTCATATAGCTCTGTCGAGAACCAAATTACAATCACAAGCATCGAATCGACACATGTTATGTATTTAGCCCAAGGAAATTTGAAGGTGAAGTAAAACTCCAGGATTAAGCGCCGGTGACAAAAGAATGAGTTAGCATGGACATGCTGATAAAAGGAAGATAGATAATGTTTCACACACGACTGAAGAGGAGTGTGGAAACACAGATGTATCAAAGAAAAATTTTCCGCATTTTTCGGCATTAAAATACCAATAGATGCGCAAAATCACTTATCAGGTAGAGATTAGCAACTCCACATTCTGTGAAACATGCTAGAAGGAAGAACACCCTTAACAAGATGGCACCGGTTAACCAAGAGTCGGATAGATGGCGTCAGTTTACAAAAGCCTGTCGGTATGGAATGTACCAACAGTTGATAACCAAAAGGCAGATAGCGACAACAAATTGGATGCAACAGATAGACAAGGAATTACACACACACACACACACTTTCTATGGTACTACGGAAACCTAGAACACGTGAATCCTAGTTTGAATTTTAAGAAGAGGATTGAAAACGTTACAATTCCTTACCAATAAGGGTGGGTGGGTGGGTAAGAAGAAAAATGGAAGCAGTCCTACTCTCACGTTTGTTTTTCCCTAGTATACATAACTACCAAAAATATTTGCTAGACTGACAACGACAATTTTGGCTGAGACCCTGAAGGGCGGGATGGCTCTGATACCAATTGTAACTACCTCGGTGAATTACGCTCTTAGTTACAAGCCTGGATGAGCGGAAATGGTTAAAATAGTACGGTGGGGCCAAATGCCACTCACAGGTAGACCTTTAAGCCGTCCTAACCATTTCAAACATCGGGACAAGAACGAGCGGCATAATCGGCGAAGGGATCAACTACATACACAAATGAGTATGTATGCAAGCCACATACAACAGTCCTCGAGCCATTCCATCTAAAAGAAATAGAAATATTGCAGCATATGCAAGATCCAAATATCCTAGATAAATATAATAGTTTAGGATATCTCCTCATACATCAAACATCGAGTATCAAAGTGAGCGGAAAACAAGATCCAAGTACGGACAAGAAGCAAATCGGCATAAGATGCCCCATAAATAAACACATCCCGCCCATAGATCTCACGGATCCCCGTTCCCGGAATCTCTACACCGAGTGATCGTTGCCAACATCGTCCGTCTCCTCCACCCAGTATCCATCTTGCGAGTATACCTGTTCATCTGAATCAAACAATTTATCGTGAGACCCTAGGGTACTCGGCAAGTCTTTATGCCTCTAAAGGGACACAACACAGGGTGACGCAATTGCAGCAAAAGATAATCCCTAACAATTCTATAGATACTGCTAACCATCCGCCTAACCAAAGATAAGCGGATGTCCGTGAATTAATAACAACAGTTATAACGGTAATATTAACAGATCCATCCTCCTCTCGCTTACCAACGAGGAAGCGGACGAACAACCCCCATCCGTTGGCGGTTTATTATCCATTCCATGAGTGTTGCACTATTTACTAGTCGGTACTTAGTCAAATTAAAAGCGGTACTTTAGTTATACTTGTCTATGATCGAAGCGTGCGCCAAGTGCGTCCATAACTGCGGACAAGGCTTTGAAGATTTACCCTGAGGGGTGCACAAATAACAACACACTCGATCAACCTCGGAAAAACCAAATCAAAACCCAATGAGGCATTCACGACAAGCGATCACAGGATTTAGAAATGTTTGAGGCCACCCACTAAGCTACCCAAGAAGTTGGCGGCTCGAAATGGACCCGTGGTTTGCGGCGATGGTAAGCATTTGGAACCCGAAAATGTGGTGGGCTTGTCGATACAGCGTATGCGCGATCCAAAAGCAGTCAGTGCTCCACGCACAATCTTAAATAAAGTAGTAAAGCATGGCATAAAATGCAGGATAGTAATAAAGCCCCAAACTACTTTGTGGCCCCAAGAAATAAGAATGAATCAAGCTACGGCTCAGAGGGTCCATAAGGCCTCCCGAATGTGGATAGTCGAATAGTCAAGGAACAGGAATCAAGTACTCGGGATCCTCAGGACACAAGTGAGCATGAAGAACCAAATAGCGATATTGCTCACGATTGCCACTTTCATTAGTTATCCCATTACTACCAAAGTTAAGTTGTTTAGGTACCTCGTTATCCATCGACACTCACATACCCTAAACATGCTGTTCTCTGACCCGCATGGCTCAAACAACTCCTGTAGTAATGGCTCATGGGATGGAGGAACAAGCTTGATTGGGGTTTAAAAGTAAAGGCTATAAAGACTTGGGATTCAGTTTAATGCAATCGTGACTCAATGATGCAAGAATAAGAGAGGCAATAGGTACTATATGTATGCAAGCATGTGGTAGTGCTTGCACAGCGGCTCGATTGAAGCGAGGGCGGATCTGGTAGTGCTCACAGGATTCTGATATATCCCTGCTCGTCTATTCAAGAAGAACCAAACAAACAAGGGCCAACATAAATAGAGTGCACAAGCATATGAATTAAAATGCGACAAGCAAACAATTATGCCATGATGAATGATGCACAATTTGCATGGCAATAATGTAGCATGGCATGGGTGAGGTGTGGAGGACAAGAATAAAGCATTTTGTTGAGTTTTAGTCACATTTTATACTCAAATAAGTTGCTGTAGCCTTTATATTTATATGATGCATGCTTCAATTCAGAACATGGAATGCATAGATAGAACGGGATCGTCGCGCTGATCGATTTAGACATATTATTTGTCAAATTTGGAGTTATAAAACAAAAGTTATTAATTAATTAAGATAAAGGGCATTTTATTGTAATTTTAATTACCTCGAAATTTTAAAGTGCTCAAATAATATTTTGAATGGCATATTTGAAATCCTCACATTTTTCTGATTCAAAAACATATATCATATGTATTATTTGGAATTATATCTCAAAAGTTATTTAAAAACAGATTCAAATTTGAATTTAAACAATTTTGAAAAAGATTTTAATTAAACAGCAAGCAGAAACCATTTTGTACTCACACAGATCTAGCCACAGACACCGCCAAGTGGGTCCGGGCTGATCTGGCTGATATGCCTTGAAGGGTTTTACATACATGACCTTAGCTAGCCAGTCATTGTGGTGGATCCGTCGGTGAAATTGGGCCCACATAACGAGAGGAGAGGTCGATACGTGTCGCGGTGAAGGGAGCGCGGGTTGAGGCTGGAAGAACTGGGGGGCTTAACTACAAAACAGACGGAGAGGCTGACGGTGGGGCTCGGTGGTACCACGGGTTGAGGCGCAGAAAAAGAAAGGGGGTATATGGAAAAAGGCCAACATACCCCTGTTTCTCTTCCTGCAAATGCGCGGACAGGTCGGTGCATGACCGACGCGGGGCGCGGCAAGCGGGGTTCGAACTCGCGTCGCTGCCTTGCTGTGGGTGGTAGCCATGGCTGGTTACGGATGGTGGCAGAGGAATGGGCGGCTAGATGTGGTTCTACTGACGCGAGCGAGAACGCAAGTGGTGACAAGGCCTTAGCGTGTTCGACGAAAAGAACGACGGATCTAGACGGCGACCGCGAGGCGGAGGTTGCCAGGGAGGGAGAGGGTCGTACCGCGGAGAGATCGGTGCGGTTGGATCGTGCAGGAGGGCGACGGAGGGGCAAGCCTTGAGCCAGTCGGTGCATGTAGGGTTTCGTCAGGCGGCCGGTGTCTTTGTGTGGCGCTCCTCCTCCGTCGTGTGTCAGGAGCAGCAGGGAGGTCCTTGGTCTCCAGACCATCTCAAAACGCGCCGCCGGCGAATAATGAGGCAGGGGTAGACAGCGGTGGCAAGCAAGACCTGGCGAGTGAAGAGGAAGGAGGAGGCGGGGCTCTGGCGGATCTGGGAGAGGCGGAGGAGCCGTGGGGAGGGTAAAGCGAGGGAGAGAGGCGAGGTGGCGTGTGGGCGGGTAGGGAAAGTGGCTTCCCTTTTCTTCTTCTCCTCGATCACGTGGTGCTGGGCTCGACACAGGAAGCTGAGGCAGGTAGGTAGAGTGCCCGGTGGGGATGGCGTGGGGCTACCGGCAGGAGAGAAGAGAGAGGATAGGGAGCTCGGTTGTAACTTAGTCTAGGGTTAGGAGGAGCTCGGGTCAGCTAGGTCTTGGCTAGGAGGGGGTGGGTAGATGGGGTGTGGGACCAGGGAGAGGGGGTAGCCAGGTGGGGTCATCATGGTAGAGAGAGGGAGAGGTGAGATAGGTGTGGTTAGGGTTTGGCTTAGAACTAGGGTTAGAAGAAAAGAGAGGAAACTAGAGTTAGGGTTTAGATGAGGTGTTAGGTTTTTGGAGAGAGGATTAGAGAGAGAGGGTGATGTGGTGGTAGGGTTTGAATCATGACCAAAGAATGAGGCGATAAGAGT
This sequence comes from Avena insularis, assembly GCA_023614405.1. Lineage (NCBI taxonomy): Eukaryota > Viridiplantae > Streptophyta > Magnoliopsida > Poales > Poaceae > Avena > Avena insularis. Next base: position 537,199,897 of record CM042690.1, read on the forward strand.
GAGCAGAGAGGGGTGGAGATGACCCACAAAGAAAGGAACCAATTAAACCAAGAGAAAAAAAAGGTTAAAGGTGGTGATGCTCTTGCATGGCCCATGCAAAAATAATAAATGCCATGTATTATCCTTGTGAAAACAATAATGATGATATGGCATTATTCTTATGCATTCCCAAGAAGTGGAATAAAGCCAAGCAAAAGAATTTATAGGATTAGATCCACCCCACCCACATGAGCTAGAGAATAAAATCAAAAGAAAGAACTACAAGCTCATGGTTTAATGGGATGGTGGAATTATAAGGTGGTGACAAAGAGAGGTGGTGGAATTGGAATAAAAGATATGCCCCCAACTCAACTTGGGCATTTAAACAATATATCAATAACCAAATACAATATCAAGAGGCAACTACAATTAACAATGCATATGAGAGAAGAACCAAATCAAAAGGGTTTTATATGATGCTCAAATGCAAGGTGGCATGATGACATGAGCATGATATCATTATGATGCAACAATTATATATAGGAGGTAGCATTTATATAGACTAGGCTAGTAGCATTGCAATTGATAGACAATTGGGATGCTACATCTTTTCACAAACCACACATGGATCCACCAATGTTCACTACATGTGTGTTCTTTCCACAAACCACTTACGGATCCACCAATGTCATTGCATGTGTGTTCTTTTCCACAAACCACATGGATCCACCAATGAAATTGCATGTGTGTTCTTTTCACAAACCACACATGGATCAACCAATGGCATTGCATGTGTGTTATTTTCACAAATCACACATGGATCAACCAATGGCATTGCATGTGTGTTCTTTTCACAAACCACACATGGATCCACCAGAGTCATTGCATGTGTGTTCTTTCCACAAACCACATATGGATCAACCAGTGTCATTGCATGTGTGTTCTTTCCACAAACCACATATGGATCAACCAATGTCATTGCATGTGTGTTCTTTTCACAAACCACATATGGACCCACTAGAGTCATTGCATGTGTGTTCTTTTCCACCAACCACATATGGATCAATCAATGTCATTTCATGTGTGTTCTTTTCACAAACCACATATGGATCCACTAGAGTCATTTCATGTGTGCTCTTTCCATGAACCACATATGGATCCACCAGTGTTCATTGCATGGGTGTTCTTTCCACTAACCACATATGTATCCACTAGAGTCATTGCATGTGTGTTCTTTTTTCAAACCACACATGGATCAACCAATGTCATTGCATGTGTGTTCTTTCCACAAACCACATATGGATCCACCAATGTCATTGCATGTGTGTTCTTTCCACAAACCACACATGGATCAACCAGAGTCATTGCATGTGTGTTCTTTTCATAAACCACACATGGACCCACTTGAGTCATTGCATGTGTGTTCTTTTCACAAACCACACATGGATCAACCAATGTCATTGCAGGTGTGTTATTGTCACAAATCACATATGGATCAATCAATGTCATTGCATGTGTGTTTCTGTCATGAACCACATATGAATCCACCCGTGTTCATTGCATGTGTGTTCTTTCTACAAACCACATATCGATCCACTAGAGTCATTGCATGTGTGTTCTTTCCACAAACCACATATGGATTAACCAATGGCATTGCATGTGTGTTCTTTTAACAACCCACATATGGATCAACCAGTGTCACTGCATGTGTGTTCCTGTCATGAACCACATATGGATCCACCAGTGTTCATTGCATGTGTGTTCTTTCCACAAACCACATATGTATCCACTAGAGTAATTGCATGTGTGTTGTTTTCACAAACCACACATGGATCAACCAATGTCATTGCATGTGTGTTCTTTCCATAAACCACATATGGATCCACCAATGTCATTGCATGTGTGTTCTTTTACCCAAACCACATGGTTCAACCAATGGCATTGCATGTGTGTTCTTTCCACAAACCACATATGGATCCACCAATGTCATTGCATGTGTGTTCTTTTCCACAAACCTCATGGATCAACCAATGGCATTTCATGTGTGTTCTTTTCACAAACCACACATGGATCAACCAATGGCATTGCATGTGTGTTCTTTTCACAAACCACACATGGATCCACCAATGTTCACTGCATGTGTGTTCTTTCCACAAACCACTTATGGCTCCACCAATGTCATTGCATGTGTGTTCTTTTCCACAAACCACATGGATCAACCAATGGCATTGCATGTGTGTTCTTTTCACAAACCACACATGGATCAACCAATGGTATTGCATGTGTGTTATTTTCACAAACCACACATGGATCAACTAATGGCATTGCATGTTTGTTCTTTTCACAAACCACACATGGATCCACCAGAGTCATTGCATGTGTGTTCTTTCTATAAACCACATATGGATCAACCAGTGTCATTGCATGCGTGTTCTTTCCACAAACCACATATGGATCAACCAATGTCATTGCATGTGTGTTCTTTCCACAAACCACATACGGATCCACTAGAGTCATTGCATGTGTGTTGTTTTCACAAACCACATATGGACCCACTAGAGTCATTGCATGTGTGTTCTTATACTAAAACCAGCACTAGAGTCATTGCATGTGTGTTCTTATACTAAAACCAGCACTAGAGTCATTGAATGTGTGTTCTATTCACAAACCACATATAGATCCACCAGTGTCATTGCATGTGTGTTATTTCCATGAACCACAAATGGATCCACCAGTGTTCATTGCATGTGTGTTCTTTCCACTAACCACATATCTATCCACTAGAGTCATTGCATGTGTGTTCTTTTTACAAACCACACATGGATCAACCCATGCCATTGCATGTGTGTTCTTTCCACAAACCACATATGGATCCACCAATGTCATTGCATGTGTGTTCTTTCCATAAACCACAAATGGATCAATCAGAGTCATTGCATGTGTGTTCTTTTCATAAACCACACATGGACCCACTTGAGTCATTGCATGTGTGTTGTTTCCACAAACCACACATGGACCACCCAATGTCATTGCATGTGTGTTATTATCACAAACCACATATGGATCAACCAATGTCATTGCATGTGTGTTCCTGCCATGAACCACATATGAATCCACCAGTGTTCATTGCATGTCTGTTCTTTTCACAAACCACATATGGATCCACTAGAGTCATTGCATGTGTGTTCTTTTCACAAACCACATATGGATGAACCAATGGCATTGCATGTGTGTTCTTTTAACAACCCACATGTGGATCAACCAGTGTCATTGCACGTGTGTTCCTGTCACACACCACATATGGAGACACCAGAGTCATTGCATGTGTGTTCTGTCCAGAAACCACATATGGATCCACCAATGTCATTGCATGTGTGTTCTTTCCACAAACCACACTTGGATCAACCAATATCATTGCATGTGTGTTCTTTCCACAAACCACATATGGATCCACCAGTGTTCATTGCATGTGTGTTCTTTCTACAAACCACATATGGATCCACTAGAGTCATTGCATGTGTGTTCTTTTCACAAACCACATATGGACCCACTTGAGTCATTGCATGTGTGTTCTTTCCGCAAACCACACATGGATCAACCAATGACATTGCATGTGTGTTATTGTCACAAACCACATATGGATCAACCAATGTCATTGCATGTGTGTTCCTATCATGAACCACATATGGATCCACCAGTGTTCATTGCATGTGTGTTCTTTCCACAAACCACATATGGATCCACTAGAGTCATTGCATGTGTGTTATTTTAACAACCCACATATGAATCAACTAGTGTCACTTCATGTGTGTTCCTGTGATGAACAACATATGGATCCACCAGTGTTCATTGCATGTGTGTTCTTTCCACTAACCACATATGTATCCACTAGAGTCATTGCATGTGTGCTCTTTCCACAAACCACACATGGATCCACCAGAGTAATTGCATGTGTGTTCTTTTCCACAAACCACATATGGATCAACCAATGTCATTGCATGTGTGTTGTTTTCACAAACCACATATGGATCCACTAGAGTCATTGCATGTGTGCTCTTTCCATGAACCACATATGGATCCACCAGTGTTTATTGCATGTGTGTTCTTTCCACTAACCACATATGTATCCACTAGAGTCATTGCATGTGTGTTCGTTTTACAAACCACACATGGATCAACCAATGTCATTGGAACCCAGCGAATTATCCATAACGAAAATAAACCAACTAGCAGAAGTAAACAATACTCATAGTAGAAGTTTCCTTTACCAGTTCCACTCTCTAATAGCGCTTCACTCCCCGGCAACGGCGTCAGAAAATAGTCTTGATGACCGACAAGTATAGGGGGTGTATCGCGGTATTTTCGATAAGTAAGAGTGTCGAACCCAACGAGGACCAGAAGGTGCTGGCTAGTGGTATGGATCAGGAATTCTCTGCAAATGTCACATCCCAAGATTTTCCAAATCTTGTAATGTGAAAAATAAATTAAACAAAATAATTTTTTTGTTGAAAATTAGGGTGAAAAGAAACTTTTGTTTCTAAAAGGAAAACTTTAGCCAAAGTTTGTTAAAGATGGGATTCTAAAGTTTGAATTCAACAAAAATCCAAATCAAGGGAAATGCATTCCTCAATGAATGTATCTGGAAATTTGAACACATGGAAAATAAATCCAGAACCCTAAACCCAAATGGAAGGAAATCATTTTCCCAAGTTATCTCCAAATCTATGGATTTGATCCATACCAAATTTGATCAACAAATAATCTCAAAGGATCAAGAAAAGACCTTAGAAATTGGTTTCACTTAGTTTGGAACCATAAACAAGATCTTGTGAATATAAAAGATAAGGAAATTGAATTTCCAAAGCTAATAAAGCCTTACCAAAACCCATACCAATTGGTGAACAATTATAATCCTAAAGGGATTAAAAAGATAAACATTTATCAAAGGAAAATAAATTGTTTGGAAATACTATTTGGATCTTTTAATAAAAGACTTTGTTTTCAAATGAAAAGGTGAGCCAAATTAATTTTGGCCAAACTTTTGTAATAAAATATTTTGTTTTGATAAAATGAATAAAAGTTTATTTAAATAAAATAATAAGGATTTAAATATCCAAATTTTATTTAAAGGCTTTTTCCCATTTTAAATGAACACCAAGTATTTTATTACTACTTTGAAATCTTTTATTAAAAGGTTTTGCTTTGATTAAAATGAGTAAAGGATTATTTAAATAAAATAATAAGGATTTAAAATATCCAATTTTGTTTAAGTAAAGGCTTTCCCATTTTAATTAAAACACCAAAACTTATTTATTTATTTAAATAAATTTCCAAGTATTCTTTTATTTTTCAAATAAAACCTTCTGGTTTGGTTTTGAAAATAATTGGATTTCAAATGGAAATTTTATTTAAATAAATCAAACACTATTAATAAACTAAAGATCCATTTTATTTAATTATTAAATGGATCCTAAAATAAATAAAAATATTATTTCATTTTGAGATTTGGATTATGTTGATAAACAGAACCAAATTCAAATGAAAAGTTTGAGTGTTTGTTTGAATTGATTTGAGTGTGGTTTGGTTGGTTGAATAATTGTTTGAAATTCAAAACAGAAAAGAATTAGAAAAGGAAAAAGAGAGCAGACAGAAAAAAATAGTGCAACAGACCCAGCCCACTAGGCCCAACTTGACCCACTGTTCTCTTCCCCAAGTATTCATTTCTTACTCAAACTTACTCAGACAGGCCGACCGGTGGCCCCTCTTCTCCCTCTCACTCACTTTCGTGACGAGATGACCCCACCCAGCCGATTGTCTCCTGAAGAAAACGATTCGAACCAAATAACGAACCCACACAGTCGATGACAGCCCGGACCCACACCCACTCTCTCTCTTTCGCTGACAGACGGGGCCCACATCACTGTGCTTCGTCCTCACCCGCGCGACTCCTTCTCCCCCTCACCGCGCGGCCGTTTCTGCCCATTGAGAGCTCCATCAATCCGCGTTAATCCCTCCATTAAACCTCGCCGTGATGACGCCTATTTAATCGCCTCGCTCTCTCCTCCGTTTCCCCTCAAACTCCTTCCCCAAGCTCGCCCCCAGGCCGCTCCAATTTCTCCCGAGTCAGCCTGTCCGACGAGCTGTCGCAGCGATTCCGGCCAACTCCGACCACCCCTCTGCCTCTACTTCACGCGAGTGGACTCCTCTCGACTCCACGCATCTCCTAGTACTCCTGGTTCGCCCGCGTGTGACCCAGAACACCGTCTTCGACAAGCTCGACTCGCCGCCGCCATCTGCTTCCTCTCCGACGAGCCTCACCGGTAAGACCAGACCGCCCCTTCACTCCTCGTTCACGCACACGACCTTGCCTTGGACCCGCACATCTAACCATGTCTTTACCTTGCCCTGGAGTGAACCACAGCGACGTCCACGACGACCACCCGACGCACCCGACGCCGTCCTCCACTCCGGCGAGCAATCGTAGTCGTGCCCGAGCGCCCCTTGACCCATCGCGAGTACGTTGAGCATCACCGTGACCCCCTGAGCCCGGTGAGCTACTCCTCTTTCTTCCTCACCCCCTGTAGCGTCGCCTCCGTTGTCGACCGACCGCTCCGCCGCCGCTAGCCACCGCAGCGCCGCCACTTTGTGGTTGATTAGATCAGGACCGTTCGATCTAGATCTGGCGCTCACGATTAGTTTACTTAACCGCGAAGAGGTACGAGTCCTGCGCCGCACGATCTCATTTAGATCCAACGGCTACAGAGCGTGATCCGCAGCGAAGCGGTACCGTCCAATAAAATCCTGCCGCGTGTCCCCAGTTCTGTTTAAAAACAGATTTGAAAACAGAATTTCTTGCTAACTTCAAACCCCTGTATCTTTGGATCCACACGTCCAAATTTTACAAATTTGATGTCGTTGGAATCAGCAAGACAAGCCCTAGCCAACCCTGCCCTTAGTTTAGCAAATAGTATCTGTTAGCTTGTTTAACTTTGCAGATTCTTTTGTGTGCTTGCTAACATTAGAAAAATCATTTAAAAATGATTTTAAGGTTAAAACCTTTGCCAATTAGTTTGTTGTGACCTTACTGACCCTAGGAACCAACCCCTGTTTTGGAAAATGAATTTGGAAAGGTTTAGAATGGATTAATTAGTTTAGTCCATTTCTAGCCAAACAAAACTATTGTTTTGTTTACAAAAATGTTTTTGTAAAGAAAACTTTGAGAAAATGTTTTGAACCAAACCTACTGACCCAAACACCAAGTTTTGCAATAGCAACTCATTTGGTGAACCCTATAGGCTAAAGCCTTAGTAAAAATGTTTCTACACCACATAGAATGACACTTTGTTTTGCAAATGGTTTTATAGTGAAACCTTTTGCAAATGACTTAGCCACTTCACAAAATGACCAATAGGTGTGCCCAAATGTCTATGACCCATTAGGAACCCCTTTTTCAAACAAAACAAAGCTTGGCATGCTTGCATGCATTACTTTAACTTTGCCACTTTGGTAAATGACCATTTTGGATCTTACAAAGTTTAGGAATCTAATGGAGACCCTCTTTGCAAATGACTTTGCCATTTTGGTAAATGACCAAATTGGAACTTACAAAGTTAGAAGCCTAGTGAAGACCATCCTTACAATAGAACCAACCTTTGCATGCTTATGCATGACTTAGATTCCATTGTCTTGTGTGTGTAATTTTGTTTGAGAGAATATTGGTTTGGAGTGTTAGTTGATTTTGTGTTTGCTTGATTGGTAGATTGAGTTTGTGCCTTGCTTGATTATTTGTAGTGACTTGAAGAGTGTGATTGTTGCAAGGACAAGGAAGTAAACCTATACCCTCTACCAAAAAGGCAAGTGATGCTTCATATCATTATCCCATTATTTTCACTATGCATTAGTGTTTTGCTAAGTAAAACTTGCATGGTTTTTATTTTGCTAAGTATAGATCTTGCTATAGGAAAACCTAGTAGATAAATCCTTAGTAGGATTTTCCTAAGTTAAGAATCCTATTACTACCAAGCTTAGCCTAGCTAATAGAAAACTTGGGTGGTATATATAATCACTATGGAAAAATCTCTAAGTCTGAGAACTTATGTTTTTGATTAATAAAACAACTAAGTTAATGAATCTCCTGGGTGGAATGGGACTTGCATGGTGGTTTTTGGTTGAGTGGTTCACAAGGCCATGGACTTGGCTTGTGTATCTCACTTGTGGATGGCCACCAGGAAACAAAGAGATTTGAGATGTCAAATGTTGAGAAGCTTCAAGTGCAACCACTTGGCAATATGGGCTCTGCCATGATCATATAGGTTGCAAGAACTTAGCCATATGGACAGTTGGTGGTAGTGTTTGATAGGTTGGAACACGTCCATGATGATCTAAGGGAAAGCTTCTGAAAGATCTTGTCTTGGGAAACCAAGTCTTGTGGGGAAAGTGCACCACCTCTGCAGTGTAAAACCTAAGTACTTAGCCATGTCCACAGTAAAGGACATTTTGAGCATCAAGACATGGAAGCAATCAAGAATCTCATCACTCCAATTTCTAAATAAAATTTGTGGGTGAACAAGGGTTGTGTGAAATTCTTCAATCTTTGATGGAGAGATGGCTTGGTACAAGGATCTTGAAATCATTGATTGAGGAAAATTGTTTTTGCCAAGCAAATCTTCAGTCTTTGATTGGTAGAAGCCCTGAGTGGATCTCCAGTCTTTGATTAGTAGATGTCTTGGAAAGTTTTTGCCAAACAAAACTTAGTATTTTCAAAATGATAGGAAAAATCTATTTTGAGCAATGCAAGCCTCAACTCCACTTAGCCAAAATGCATATAGATGATAGACTCCACTATACTACCAAAGTATCACTTGCCAATACAATTCCAATGTATTGACCCTTGTGGCTGTAACTTGTAATGTTGCAGGTTTGATTGATTTTAGTGAAGATTGATTGATTAGGATTACAAAGCCTACAACCAACATCTGCCTGTGGCACTTTGAAGATGAAGGACCCATGACTATAGTTATTCCGCTGCAATGTAATGTAATGGCCTAATGAGCTATGTTTGATGTAATAAAATTATGTTATTCCTGGTTATAAAGTTGTATTATGACCCTTGTTTCTTGATATTACATCTGAACTGTGGATGCTAGCTATTGATCCAGGGACTAGCATTGTAAACACAGGGGACTCAATCTTATTAAAGGTTGGGGACGCTACAGCAAATACTTAGCAAACGGATTTTTAGGGGTTTTCGATAAAGCAAGTAAACAAAGTACGAGTAAATAAAAGATAGTTAAAGCAAGTAAAACAAAGTGAGAGTAAAAAAACAGTAGGAATAAATGCAGCAAGTGGCCCAATCCTTTATGCAGCAAAGGACAAGCCGGTTGTATTACTTAAGATGACCAAACGTTCTCGAGGACACATGGGAAGACTGTCAAGTGCTTTCGCTTCATATAGTTGATTAATCTTCTCTAGCTTGCTAAGTGTTGTGTGGGTGAACCTGTGCTAATGTACCGCCCCATCCAAGATTAATACATACTTGTGATTGTACCCCTTGCAAACATCCGTAAGTACAAGAAAGTAATTAAGGTAGAAACCTAACCACAGCTTTAAACTCTAAGACCCTTATGTCCCTTGTGCAATGGTTTCCTAACGGGGGTTTAGGTTTCTGTCACTCCGGCAACCCCTACGATTAGTAGCCAAATACACAATGCATTCCCCTTGGCCCATATAGGTGAAGTGTCATGTAGTCGACGTTCACATGACACCACTAGAAGAAGTACACCACAACTTAAATAACAATCTATTGAATCTTTCTCAACACAACTCCACTACTAACAACAAGACTTCTCCCATGTCCTCAAGAACAATACGAACTACTCACCAGACATCATATGGATCATGATCAGAGATGGAATAATGATGTATAACAATCTGAACATAAACAATAATTCAATGGTTCACTCAATAGCATCAACTACAAAGAGTAATCAACACCGGGAAAGTTTCCCCTATGAACTATGCGAGATTCAACGCAATTGTTATAGCAATATGGAGATGGTGATGAGGGTGCTGATGGTGATGATGGTGGTGATGATGATGATGGTGATCCCGATGAAGTCCAGCTTGATGGTGGTGTTGATGGCGACAATCTCCCCTCTCCGGGAAGGAATTCCCCCGGCCGAAATCTGTCTGCCGGAGAGATCTTTCTCTCTCGGTGTTTTCCGCCCCGCAAAGGCAGCGGAATCTTTTTGTGATCTCTCCCCGAGTCTTAGGGTTTCGGGAGGTTGATATACGCCAGAGGGGAGAGGCTGGAGTGGGCCAGGGCGGCCACACCACTCCCAGGCGCGTCCTAGGCCTCCCCGTGCCATGGGGTGGTGTGGGCCCCCTATGGCCCACCTCCACTCCATCTTCTGGCATCCTGAGTCTTCTAGAAAAATAGGATTTTCTGTATATTTTCCCGGATTTTCTGGTCTTCACGAATTTTGCCTCCAAACAGCACCTTTTCCATCAGAATCCTGACTGCAGCGGTCCATGCTCCAAAAGTCATCAACCATGCAAAAATAGATGAAATAACATAAGTATCACCTCTCAATATGAAATATATCAATGAATAATAGTGAATTAAGACATAGAATAGTGATGCAAAATGGACGTATCACAATGACATTGGTTGATCCATGTGTCATTGCATGTGTGTTCTTTCCATGAACCACAAATGGATCCACCAGTGTTCATTGCATGTGTGTTCTTTCCACTAACCACATATGTGTCCACTCGAGTCATTGCATGTGTGTTCTTTTTACAAACCACACATGGATCAACCAATGCCATTGCATGTGTGTTCTTTCCACAAACCACATATGGATCCACCAATGTCATTGCATGTGTGTTCTTTCCACAAACCACACATGGATCAATCAGAGTCATTGCATGTGTGTTCTTTTCACAAACCACACATGGACCCAATTGAGTCATTGCATGTGTGTTGTTTCCACAAACCACACATGGACCAACCAATGTCATTGCATGTGTGTTATTGTCACAAACCACATATGGATCAACCAATATCATTGCATGTGTGTTCCTGCCATGAACCACATATGAATCCACCAGTGTTCATTGCATGTGTGTTCTTTCTACAAACCACATATGGATCCACTAGAGTCATTGCATGTGTGTTCTTTTCACAAACCACATATGGATGAACCAATGGCATTGCATGTGTGTTATTTTAACAACCCACATATGGATCAACTAGTGTCATTGCATGTGTGTTCCTGTCACAAACCACATATGGATACACCAGAGTCATTGCATGTGTGTTCTTTCCAGAAACCACATATGGATCCACCAAAGTCATTGCATGTGTATTCTTTCCACAAACCACACTTGGATCAACCAATATCATTGCATGTGTGTTCTTTCCACAAACCACATATGGATCCACTAGTGTTCATTGCATGTGTGTTCTTTCTACAAACCACATATGGATCCACTAGAGTCATTGCATGTGTGTTCTTTTCACAAACCACATATGGACCCACTTGAGTCATTGCATGTGTGTTCCTTCCGCAAACCACACATGGATCAACCAATGGCATTGCATGTGTGTTATTGTCAGAAACCACAATGGATCAACCAATGTCATTGCATGTGTGTTCCTGTCATGAACCACATATGGATCCACCAGTGTTCATTGCATGTGTGTTCTTTCCACAAACCACATATGGATCCACTAGAGTCATTGCATGTGTGTTATTTTAACAACCGACATATGGATCAACCAGTGTCACTTCATGTGTGTTCCTGTGATGAACAACATATGGATCCACCAGTGTTCATTGCATGTGTGTTCTTTCCACTAACCACATATGTATCCACTAGAGTCATTGCATGTGTGTTCTTTCCACAAACCACACAAGGATCCACCAGAGTAATTGCATGTGTGTTCTTTTCCACAAACCACATATGGATCAACCAATGTCATTGCATGTGTGTTCTTTTCACAAACCACATATGGACCCACTATAGTCATTGCATGTGTGCTCTTTCCATGAACCACATATGGATCCACTAGTGTTTATTGCATGTGTGTTCTTTCCACTAACCACATATGTATCCACTAGAGTCATTGCATGTGTGTTCTTTTTACAAACCACACATGGAACAACCAATGTCATTGCATGTGTGTTCTTTCCACAAACCACATATGGATCCACCAATGTCATTGCATGTGTGTTCTTTCCACAAACCACACATGTATCAACCAGAGTCATTGCATGTGTGTTCTTTTCACAAACCACACATGGACCCACTTGACTCATTGCATGTGTGTTCTTTCCACAAACCACACATGGATCAACCAATGTCATTGTGATACGTCCATTTTGCATCACTATTCTATGTCTTAATTCACTATTATTCATTGATATATTTTGTATTGAGAGGTGATACTTATGTTATTTCATCTATTTTTGCATGGTTGATGACTTTTGGAGCATGGACCGCTGCAGTCAGGATTCTGATGGAAAAGGTGCTGTTTGGAGGCAAAATTTGCGAAGACCAGAAAATCCGGGAAAATATACGGAAAATCCTATTTTTCTAGAAGACTCAGGATGCCAGAAGATGGAGTGGAGGTGGGTCACAGGGGGCTCACACCACCCCATGGCGCGGGCAGGCCTAGGCCGCGCCTGGGAGTGGTGTGGCCGCCTGCCCACCTGTGCTCTCCGGCGATATCAACCTCCCAAACTGAAGACTGGGAGCGACCACGAAAGATTCCGCCCACGGGCGGAAAACACCGAGAGAAGATCTCTCCGCAGATTTCTGGGGAATTCCTTCCCGGAGAGGGGAGATCGTCGCCATCAACACCACCATCAAGCTGGACTTCATCAGGATCACCATAATCATCATCACCACCATCATCACCATCAGCACCCTCATCACCATATCCATATTGCTGTAACAATTGCGTTGAATCTTGCATAGTTCATAGGGGAAACTTTCTCGGTGTTGATTACTCTTTGTAGTTGACGCTATTGAGTGAACCATTGAATTATTGTTTATGTTCAGATTGTTATACATCATTATTCCATCTCTGATCATGATCCATATGATGTCTTGTGAGTAGTTCGTTTTGTTCTTGAGGACATGTTAGATGTCTTGTTTTTAGTAGGAGTTGTGTTGAGAAAGATTCAATAGATTGTTATTTAAGTTGTGGTGTACTCTTCTAGTGGTGTCATGTGAACGCCGACTTAATCACATGACACTTGACCTATATGGGCCTAGGGGAATGCATTGTGTATTTGGCTACTAATCGTAGGGGTTGCCGGAGTGACAGAAACCTAAACCCCCGTTAGGAAACCATTGCACAAGGGACGTAAGGGTCTTAGAGTTTAAAGTTGTGATTAGGTTTCTACCTTAATTACTTTCTTGTACTTACGGATGTTTGCAAGGGTATAATCACAAGTATGTATTAGTCTTGGATGGGGCGGTACATTAGCACAGGTTCACCCACACAACACTTAGCAAGCTAGAGAAGATTAATCAACTATATGAAGCGAAAGCACTTGACAGTCTTCCCATGTGTCCTCGAGAACGTTTGGTCATCTTAAGTAATACAACCGGCTCCTCCTTTGATGCATAAAGCATTGGGCCACTTGCTGCATTTATTCCTACTGTCTTTTATTTACTCGTACTTTGTTTACTTGCTTTATCGAAAACCCCTAAAAATCCGTTTGCTAAGTAATTGCAGAGAATTCCTGATACATACCACTAGCCAGCACCTTCTGCTCCTCGTTGTGTTCGACACTCTTACTTATCGAAAATACTGCGATACACCCTCGATACTTGTGGATCATCACATTGCATATGTGTTATTGTCACAAATCACATATGGATCAACCAATGTCATTGCATGTGTGTTCCTGTCATGAACCACATATGAATCCACCAGTTTTCATTGCATGTGTGTTCTTTCTACAAACCACATATGGATCCACTAGAGTCATTGCATGTGTGTTCTTTCCACAAACCACATATGGATTAACCAATGGCATTGCATGTGTGTTCTTTTAACAACCCACATATGGATCAAACAGTGTCATTGCATGTGTGTTCCTGTCACAAACTACATATGGATACACCAGAGTCATTGCATGTGTGTTCTTTCCACAAACCACATATGGATCCACCATTGTTCATTGCATGTGTGTTCTTTCTACAAACCAGATTTGGATCCACCAATGTCATTGCATGTGTGTTCTTTCCACAAAGCACACATGGATCAACCAGAGTCATTGCACGTGTGTTCTTTTCACAAACCACACATGGACCCACTTGAGCCATTGCATTTGTGTCGTTTCCACAACCACACATGGATCAACCAATGTCATTGCACGTATGTTATTGTCACAAACCACATATGGATCAACCAATGTCATTGCATGTGTGTTCCTGTCATGAACCACATATGAATCCACAGTGTTCATTGTATGTGTGTTCTTTCTACAAACAACATATGGATCCACTAGAGTCATTGCATGTGTGTTCTTTCCACAAACCACACATGGATCCACTAGTGTCATTGCATGTGTGTTCTTTTAACACCCCACATATGGATCAACCAGTGTCATTGCATGTGTGTTCCTGTCACAAACCACATATGGATAAACCAGAGTAATTGCATGTGTGTTCTTTCCACAAACCACATATGGATCCACCAGTGTTCATTGCATGTGTGTTCTTTCCACAAGACAAACATGGATCAACCACTATCATTGCATGTGTGTTCTTTCCACAAACCACATATGGATCCTCAAGTGTTCATTGCATGTGTGTTCTTTCTACAAACCACATATGGATCCACTAGAGTCATTGCATGTGTGTTATTTTCACAAACCACATATGGACCCACTTGAGTCATTGCATGTGTGTACTTTCCACAAACCACACATGGATTAACCAATGGCATTGCATGTGTGTTATTGTCACAAACCACATATGGATCAACCAATGTCATTGCATGTGTGTTCCTGTCATGAACCACATATGGATCCACCAGTGTTCATTGCATGTGTGTTCTTTCCACAAACTACATATGGATCCACTAGAGTCATTGCATGTGTGTTCTTTTAACAACCCACATATGGATCAACTAGTGTCACTGCATGTGTGTTCCTGTCATGAACCACATATGGATCCACAAGTGTTCATTGCATCTGTGTTCTTTCCACAAACCACATATGGATCCACTAGAGTCACTGCATGTGTGTTCCTGTCATGAACCACATATGGATCCACCAGTGTTCATTCCATGGGTGTTCTTTCCACAAACCACATATGTATCCACTAGAGTAATTGCATGTGTGTTCTTTTCACAAACCACACATGGATCGACCAATGTCATTGCATGTGTGTTCTTTCCATAAACCACATATGGATCCACCAATGTCATTGCATGTGTGTTCTTTTACACAAACCACATGGATCAACCAATGGCATTGCATGTGTGTTCTTTCCACAAACCACATATGGATCCACCAATGTCATTACACGTGTGTTCTTTTCCACAAACCACATGGATCATCCAATGGCTGCATATGTGTTCTTTCCACGAACCACACATGGTTTAACCAATCGCATTGCATGTGTGTTATTGTCACAAACCACATATGGATCAACCAATGTCATTGCATGTGTGTTCCTGTCATGAACCACATATGGATCCACCAGTGTTCATTGCATCCGTGTTCTTTCCACAAACCACATATGCATCCACTGGAGTGATTGCATGTGTTCTTTTAACAACCACATATGGATCAACTGTGTCCTTTGCATGTGTGTTCCTGTCATGAACCACATATGGATCCACCAGTGTTCATTGCATGTGTGTTCTTTCCACTAACCACATATGTATCGACTAGAGTCATTGCATGTGTGTTATTTTCACAAACCACATATGGATCCACCAATGGCATTGCATGTGTGTTCTTTCCACAAACCACACATGGATCCACCAAAGTAATTCCATGTGTGTTCTTTTCCACAAACCACATATGGATCAACCAATGTCATTTCATGTGTGTTCTTTCCACAAACCACACATGGATCCACTAGAGTCATTGCATGTGTGTTCTTTTCACAAACCACACATGGATTAACCAATGGGATTAAAAGTGTGTTCTTTTAACAACCCACATATGGATCAACCAGTGTCATTGCATGTGTGTTCCTGTCACAAACCACATATGGATACACCAGAGTCATTGCATGTGTGTTCTTGCCACAAACCACATTTGGATCCACCAATGTCATTGCATGTGTGTTCTTTACACAAAGCACACATGGATCAACCAGAGTCATTGCACGTGTGTTATTTTCACAAACCACACATGGACCCACTTGAGCCATTGCATTTGTGTCGTTTCCACAACCACACATGGATCAACCAATGTCATTGCACGCATGTTATTGTCACAAACCACATATGGATCAACCAATGTCATTGCCTGTGTGTTCCTGTCATGAACCACATATGAATCCACTAGTGTTCATTGTATGTGTGTTCTTTCTACAAACAACATATGGATCCACTAGAGTCATTGCATGTGTGTTCTTTCCACAAACCACACATGGATCCACTAGAGTCATTGCATGTGTGTTCTTTTAACACCCCACATATGGATCAACCAGTGTCATTGCATGTGTGTTCCTGTCACAAACCACATATGGATAAACCAGAGTAATTGCATGTGTGTTCTTTCCACAAACCACATATGGATCCACCAGTATTCATTGCATGTGTGTTCTTTCCACAAGACAAACATGGATCAACCACTATCATTGCATGTTTGTTCTTTCCACAAACCACATATGGATCCTCAAGTGTTCATTGCATGTGTGTTCTTTCTACAAACCACATATGGATCCACTAGAGTCATTGCATGTGTGTTCTTTTCACAAACCACATATGGACCCACTTGAGTCATTGCATGTGTGTACTTTCCACAAACCACACATGGACTAACCAATGGAATTGCATGTGTGTTATTCTCACAAACCACATATGGATCAACCAATGTCATTGCATGTGTGTTCCTGTCATGAACCACATATGGATCCACCAGTGTTCATTGCATGTGTGTTCTTTCCACAAACTACATATGAATCCACTAGAGTCATTGCATGTGTGTTCTTTTAACAACCCACATATGGATCAACTAGTGTCACTGCATGTGTGTTCCTGTCATGAAACACATATGGATCCACAAGTGTTCATTGCATCTGTGTTCTTTCCACAAACCACATATGGATCCACTAGAGTCACTGCATGTGTGTTCCTGTCATGAACCACATATGGATCCACCAGTGTTCATTCCATGTGTGTTCTTTCCACAAACCACATATGTATCCACTAGAGTAATTGCATGTGTGTTCTTTTCACAAACCACACATGGATCGACCAATGTCATTGCATGTGTGTTCTTTCCATAAACCACATATGGATCCACCAATGTCATTGCATGTGTGTTCTTTTACACAAACCACATGGATCAACCAATGGCATTGCATGTGTATTCTTTCCACAAACCACATATGGATCCACCAATGTCATTACACGTGTGTTCTTTTCCACAAACCACATGGATCATCCAATGGCACTACATGTGTGTTCTTTCCACGAACCACACATGGTTTAACCAATCGCATTGCATGTGTGTTATTGTCACAAACCACATATGGATCAACCAATGTCATTGCATGTGTGTTCCTGTCATGAACCACATATGGATCCACCAGTGTTCATTGCATCCGTGTTCTTTCCACAAACCACATATGCATCCACTAGAGTGATTGCATGTGTGTTCTTTTAACAACCCACATATGGATCAACCTGTGTCACTGCATGTGTGTTCCTGTCATGAACCACATATGGATCCACCAGTGTTCATTGCATGTGTGTTCTTTCCACAAACCACATATGGATCCACTAGAGTCATTGCATGTGTTTTCTTTTGACAAACCACATATGGACCCACTTGAGTCATTGCATGTGTGTACTTTCCACAAACCACACATGGATTAACCAATGGCATTGCATGTGTGTTATTGTCACAAACCACATATGGATCAACCAATGTCATTGCATGTGTGTTCCTGTCATGAACCACATATGGATCCACCAGTGTTCATTGCATCCGTGTTCTTTCCACAAACCACATATGCATCCACTAGAGTGATTGCATGTGTGTTCTTTTAACAACCCACATATGGATCAACCTGTGTCACTGCATGTGTGTTCCTGTCATGAACCACATATGGATCCACCAGTGTTCATTGCATGTGTGTTCTTTCCACTAACCACATATGTATCGACTAGAGTCATTGCATGTGTGTTATTTTCACAAACCACATATGGATCCACCAATGGCATTGCATGTGTGTTCTTTCCACAAACCACACATGGATCCACCAAAGTAATTCCATGTGTGTTCTTTTCCACAAACCACATATGGATCAACCAATGTCATTGCATGTGTGTTCTTTCCACAAACCACACATGGATCGACTAGAGTCATTGCATGTGTGTTCTTTTCACAAACCACACATGGATTAACCAATGGCATTAAAAGTGTGTTCTTTTAACAACCCACATATGGATCAACCAGTGTCATTGCATGTGTGTTCCTGTCACAAACCACATATGGATACACCAGAGTCATTGCATGTGTGTTCTTTCCACAAACCACATATGGATCCACCAATGTCCGTGCATGTGACTTCTTTACACAAAGCACACATGGATCAACCAGAGTCATTGCACGTGTGTTATTTTCACAAACCACACATGGACCCACTTGAGCCATTGCATTTGTGTCGTTTCCACAACCACACATGGATCAACCAATGTCATTGCACGCATGTTATTGTCACAAACCACATATGGATCAACCAATGTCATTTCCTGTGTGTTCCTGTCATGAACCACATATGAATCCACTAGTGTTCATTGTATGTGTGTTCTTTCTACAAACAACATATGGATCCACTAGATTCATTGCATGTGTGTTCTTTCCACAAACCACACATGGATCCACTAGAGTCATTGCATGTGTGTTCTTTTAACACCCCACATATGGATCAACCAGTGTCATTGCATGTGTGTTCCTGTCACAAACCACATATGGATAAACCAGAGTAATTGCATGTGTATTCTTTCCAGAAACCACATATGGATCCACCAGTGTTCATTGCATGTGTGTTCTTTCCACAAGACAAACATGGATCAACCACTATCATTGCATGTGTGTTCTTTCCACAAACCACATATGGATCCTCAAGTGTTCATTGCATGTGTGTTCTTTCTACAAACCACATATGGATCCACTAGAGTCATTGCGTGTGTGTTCTTTTCACAAACCACATATGGACCCACTTGAGTCATTGCATGTGTGTACATTCCACAAACCACACAAGGATTAACCAATGGAATTGCATGTGTGTTATTGTCACAAACCACATATGGATCAACCAATGTCATTGCATGTGTGTTCCTGTCATGAACCACATATGGATCCACCAGTGTTCATTGCATGTGTGTTCTTTCCACAAACTACATATGGATCCACTAGAGTCATTGCATGTGTGTTCTTTTAACAACCCACATATGGATCAACTAGTGTCACTGCATGTGTGTTCCTGTCATGAACCACATATGGATCCACAAGTGTTCATTGCATCTGTGTTCTTTCCACAAACCACATATGGATCCACTAGAGTCACTGCATGTGTGTTCCTATCATGAACCACAAATGGATCCACCAGTGTTCATTCCATGTGTGTTCTTTCCACAAACCACATATGTATCCACTAGAGTAATTGCATATGTGTTCTTTTCACAAACCACACATGGATCGACCAATGTCATTGCATGTGTGTTCTTTCCATAAACCACATATGGATCCACCAATGTCATTGCATGTGTGTTCTTTTACACAAACCACATGGATCAACCAATGGCATTGCATGTGTATTCTTTCCACAAACCACATATGGATCCACCAATGTCATTACACGTGTGTTCTTTTCCACAAACCACATGGATCATCCAATGGCACTACATGTGTGTTCTTTCCACGAACCACACATGGTTTAACCAATCGCATTGCATGTGTGTTATTGTCACAAACCACATATGGATCAACCAATGTCATTGCATGTGTGTTCCTGTCATGAACCACATATGGATCCACCAGTGTTCATTGCATCCGTGTTCTTTCCACAAACCACATATGCATCCACTAGAGTGATTGCATGTGTGTTCTTTTAACAACCCACATATGGATCAACCTGTGTCACTGCATGTGTGTTCCTGTCATGAACCACATATGGATCCACCATTGTTCATTGCATGTGTGTTCTTTCCACTAACCACATATGTATCGACTAGAGTCATTGCATGTGTGTTATTTTCACAAACCACATATGGATCCACCAATGGCATTGCATGTGTGTTCTTTCCACAAACCACACATGGATCCACCAAAGTAATTCCATGTGCATTCTTTTCCACAAACCACATATGGATCAACCAATGTCATTGCATGTGTGTTCTTTCCACAAACCACACATGGATCCACTAGAGTCATTGCATGTGTGTTCTTTTCACAAACCACACATGGATTAACCAATGGCATTAAAAGTGTGTTCTTTTAACAACCCACATATGGATCAACCAGTGTCATCGCATGTGTGTTCCTGTCACAAACCACATATGGATACACCAGAGTCATTGCATGTGTGTTCTTGCCACAAACCACATTTGGATCCACCAATGTCATTGCATGTGTGTTCTTTCCACAAAGCACACATGGATCAACCAGAGTTATTGCATGTAACTACCTCGGTGAATTACGCTCCTAGTTACAAGCCTGGATGAGCAGAAATGGTTGAAATAGTACGGTGGGGCCCATATGCCACTCACAGATAGACCTTTCGGCCGTCCCAACCATTTCTAAACATCGGGACAAGAACGGGCGGCGTAATCGGCAGGCGAAGGGATCAACTACATACACAAATGAGTATGTATGCAAGCCACCATACAACAGTACATCAGAGCCATTCCATCTAAAAAGAAAGGAAATATAGCAACGCCATACGGCAAGATCCAAATATCCTAAATAGATATAATAGTTTAGGATATCTCCTCATACATCAAACATCAGAGTATCAAGCGGAAGCGGAAGACAAAATCCGAGTACGGATAAGAAGCAAATCGGCATAAGATGCCCCATAAATAAGAACATCCCGCCCACAGATCTCACGGATCCCCGTTCCCGGAATCTCTACACCGAATGATCGTTGCCCACATCGTCCGTCTCCTCCACCCAGTATCCATCTTGCGAGTTTACCTGTTCATCTGAATCAAACAATTTATCGTGTGAGACCCTAGGGGTACTCAGCAAGTCTTTATGCCTCTAAAGGGGACACAACCTGGGGTGACGCAATTGCAGCAAAAGATAAACCTTAACAGTTCTATAGATACCCGCTAACCATCCGCCTAACCAGAGATAGACGGATGTCCGTGAATTAATAACAACAGTTATAATAGTTATAACGGTAATCTTAACAAATCCATCCTCCTCCTCGCTTACCGACGAGGAAGCGGACGAACAACCCCCCATCCGTTGGCAGTTTTATTATCCATTCCATGAGTGTTGCACTATTTACTAGTCAGGTACCTAGTCTAGTCAAATTAAGAGCGGTACTTTAGTTATGCTTGTCTATGATCGAGAAACTGTGCTCCAAGTCGTCCATAACCGCGGACACGGCTTTCAGAAAGTTTTACCCTGCAGGGGTGCACAAATAGCAACACACACTCGATATGCCTCGGAAAAACCAAATCAAAACCCAACGAGGCAGTCACGACAAAGCGATCACAGGATTCAGAAATATTTCAGGGGCCACCCCATTGAGCTACCATAGCGAAGTTAGCTGACTCAGACGGCCTCAAGGTTTGTGGAGCGGCTGTAAACGATCGGGAACCCGAAAGTGTGACTGGGCTTGTCGATTCAAAAAACGGGTCACGCCCTAACAAGACAAAGGTGCGACTCGCACAATTTAAATAAAGCAGTAAAGCATGGCATAAGTACAGGATAGTAAATAAAACCTCAAACTAGTTTGTGGCCCCAAGAAATAAGAATGAATCAAGCTCTGGCTCAGGGGGGTTCATAAGCCTCCCGGATGTGGATAGCGCGAATATTCTTGGAACGGGAATCAAGTACTCGGGGTCTTACGGGACACAAGTGAGCCTGAAAAACCAAATAGCGAATATGGCTCACCGATGCCACTTTCATTAGTTATCCCATTACTACTCAGGTTAGGTTGTTAGGCACCTCGTTATCCATCAGACACTCACATACCCTACACATGCTGTTCTACGACTCGCATGGCTCAAACAACTCCTGTAGTAATGGCTCATGGGATGGAGGAACAAGCTTCGGTGGGGTTTAAAAGTAAAGGCTATGCATTACTTGGGATTCATTTTAATGCAATCGCGACTCAATGATGCAAGAATAAGATGGAGGCAATAGGTACTATATGTATGCAAGCATGTGGTAGTGCTTGCCTGGCAGCTCAGTTGAAGCAAGGGATGGATCTGGGTAGTGCTCCTGGGTCTCTTGATATATCCCCTGCTCAGCGTCTAGACGAAGAAGAACCAAACAAACAAGGGCCAACATAAATAAAGTGCACCAGCATATGAATTAAATGCGACAAGCAAACAATCATGCCATGATGAATGATGCACAATTTGCATGGCAATAAAGTAGCATGGCATGGGTGAGGTGTGGAGTACAATAATAAAGCATTTTATTTAGTTTTGGCCCCATTTTATTCACAATTTAGTTGCTGTACTCTTTATATTTATATGATGCATGCTCCAAATCAAACCATGGAATGCATAAACAGAAAGGTCTCGTCGAGCTAATCATTTTAGACATATTATTTGTTAAATTTGGATTTATAAAACAAAAGTTATTAATTTATTAAGTCAAAAGGGCATTTTATGTAATTTTAATTAAACTTGGAATTTTAAATGTTCAAAATATATTTTGAAGGCCATATTTGAATTCCTCACATTTTTCTGGTTTGAAAACATATATTATTTGTATTATTTGGGTTTATATTTTAAAAGATATAATAAAACAGATTTGAATTTTGAATTTGAATTAATTTGAAAAGATTTGAATTAAAACCATATGTGAAAACATTTTGTTACTCAGCTCTAGGCTAGCCACGAGCGCAGCAGGTGGGTCCAACGCTGACTTCAAAAGAACAAGCAAAACCGAAACTTACGCCACCGCTGGCCCAGCCTAAGCGAATGACAGTGGGAGCCCACAGATCATGAGTCCACACACCACGGGACGGAGTCGGGCCACGCACACCTGGGGAGGCCGGGTTGAGGAGTCTGAACTGGAGCCTTTTGCAAAACGCCACGAGGCTGACCTAAGCCTTGGCGGAGCGCGGGTTGATGCAACAAAAGTGCCGGGGGGTATTTGCAAAAACCGCGGCGGCTACTGTGGATCTTCCTCTGAGCGCGGTGGACCGATCGGTGCGCGTCAAAAAGGACAGGGCGCCGCGGCGGGGCTCGAACTCGCGAGCTGGGGCGCGCGCGCAGAGGCGGCACCACTGCGGTAGGCTTGGCGTTGGTGTCAGGGGTGTGGGCGTGGCCTAGGTAGGGTTTCTGCGACGCTACGGTGAGGCGAATCGAACGCGACGCCGGCGCACAGAGGACGTTCGACGGAACGATCGGTGCGATCAGAGGGTAAGAGCGAGGGTGGGCATGTCAGGGGGGCTCAGCAGCTCACCGAGAGGTTGTTGGTGTGGTTGGATGGGGCAGAGGAGCCGGCGATCAGCGACGTAGCAGGCGCCGGGCGGCGCTAGGGTTTCGTCGGTGCGGCGTCGGGTCCAGCGCTCCTGGGGCTCCTCCTGCTCGGCTACGGGTACGGGGGTGGTGCAGGTGCTCGTCTTGGTCTTCCCCAACGTCCAGACTCCTCGCCCGCCTTCTGCTACGGTGGTGATGGTTGATGCCGACGGTGGCCGGCGATGGGGGTAGCTGGCGGCGGTGGAGAAGAAGGGAGGAAGGCCAGGGCGCCTCGGCCAGATCTGGAGAGGCAGAGGAGAGCCGTGTGGTTAAAGAGAAAGGAGGGAGGGAAGGAACGTGTGGCCGCGGGGTAGATGGGAAAAGGTGGCCTCGGGTGCCACCTTTCCTCCTCCTTGCTCACGTGCTCGGCAGGGCAGGACCAGGGCAGGTAGGGGGCTTCCAGGTGGGGCCAGGGTGAGGCCAAGGAGGCAGGGGCAGGCTCGGGTTTGAGGGGCCCCTAGGGCAGAGAGAGAGAGCAAGAGAGGGAGAGGGGGTAGCCTCGGGTAGAGCTAGGTTTGGAGCTAGGGTAGTGGCTCGGGTAGTGTCTGGGGTAGCTAGGGTTGGGGCTTGAGGAGAGAGGGAGAGGGTAGCCAGGTGGGTCCCACAGGGAGAGGCTCGGCATAGATGGAAAAGAGGGGGTGGGGTAGGTTTAGGGTTTAGCTAGGATGGGGTAAGGGGTATGGTGATGATGGGGTAAGGGTTTAGGGTTAGATGAGGGAGAGAGATGGTTTCCTTTTGGCAAGCTCAAGCAAGAACAAGATCAAACCAAAGCTAGACCCAAAAAGAGGGAGAGGTGGTGATATGGTTTTAAGCAAGATCAACTAATACCAAGCCAAAAAGGAGTGGTAGAGAGAGAGATGATCCACGCAAAAATCAAATAAAATCCAAATGACAAGCAGAAGGTGGTACTTGCATGGGCCATGCATAAATATTTAATACCATGCTTATTTTTGTGAAAACAAGATTATTAACATGGCATTATTATTATGCATTCCAAAATTGGAATAAAAGCCAAGCAAAAAGAATTAGAAGGATGCCCCATGTGGAGTAGATGGAGATGACCATATTTGAATAAAATTGGGACTTGCTAGTGTGTATGTGCCACTAGGTATTTAGTAAGCCCAAAAATATCCCAACATGATAATAACCCCAAAACAACCCATATGGAATCTAGGAAAAGGTTCCACTCACAAGGCATGCAAAGGTGGCCATGTGGCTCTCATATATCAATAATGTGAAAACAACATGATGCTAAGATGAGAGCATGTGGAACAAGAATTGGATCCATCCCAACCCACATGAGCTAGAGGTAAAACCAAATAAATTGCAATGCTCATATATGGTAGAATGGTGGAATGATGGGATGATGACAAGAAAGGTGGTGGAGTTAATAAGAGATATGCCCCCAACTCAACTTGGGCATTTAAACAATATATCAAGAACCAAATACAATATCAAGAGGCAAGTACAATTAATAATGCATATGAGAGAAGAACCAAATCAAAAGGGTTTTATATGATGCTCAAATGCAAGGTGGCATGATGACATGAGCATGATATAATGATGATGCAACTAATTATATGTAGGAAGTAGCATCTATGTAGACTAGGCTAGTAGCATTGCAATTGTTAGACAATTGGGATGCTACAACTCTCCCCCACTAAACAGGAATCTCGCCCCGAGATTCCTAGGAAAAAGAAAACAACACAAGGAGAGGCGGGTGTTCGAACGAAGGTTACCCTCACGTTCCCAAGTTGATGAACAACGGAATGGTGCGACCACTACACCTCGCTAAACTTGCTAGACTTGTTGCGAGTCTTGCGTTTTGCTTGAGAAACAACGGGTTAGAAGAATTGAAGGATTGCCGTGAGACAAGAAGGATAGGATGGACATAGCTCCGGTGTTCTCAGGAAACATGATAAAAGAATAGAACCACTTGTGAAAGAAAAGGAAAAGATGATGTATCATGGATAAAGAAAGACACACCGTTAAGATTAAAGATTTACTGATACGAGAGAGGATGAATCTTTGTCTCGCCGGAAGAAAAGAGCTAGATTGGTGAGGTTTTGAACCATTATGACGATAGCATCGTACCTTCTCTCAGATTTGAGAAATGAAGTACGGAAACCATATTGCCTTCAAACAATAGAGTTTCTTGATATCAACAGAAAGATTTAGTTAGACATCGTCGGATTAGATTCTTCTTGCGCCGGTGAGAACCAAGGATCACGCAATTGAGGTGCGCAGATATAACTTCCAGAGACGGATGGGAAGCCAGATCATGGTAGAATCCCGAGAAGCAAAGAATATGGAAGATCTGGAGTTTATTGTGGTGATACTTATTGCTTTCTTTAGCCTTGAGGCTAACGCAATAGATTTGCGGCTGATGGCGCCAACCATAATTGGCTTTACCACAGAAAAAGATTTGATGAAACAAAGAGAGATAGTTTCCTTTCATCTTGTTTGGGGATGTCAAGCACCGGTAGAAAGACGAGGATAGAAAAGAGTTTGCGTTTGTTTCCACCAGATAATTGAGGATTTTGCTCCGTGTAGAAAGGGTGAGATCACCACAAGAGATTATTGATTACTTCCTTCGAGAGAGCACTCCGAAAAAACAAGGACGGAAGTAAAAGTATCGAGGAATAAAGGCCACTTCTAACTTCCGTGGAATAAGTGAAATCGCATTAATTCACCAATTCAATGTACAAGAGCGAATGATAAGAGTAGTGGTATGGTAGCTACTCCATCCCGCACTCAAAGCATTACTCCGCACATGAATAAGAAAACCATGCAACCCAACTACCGAAACAGACTGAAGGTATTGATAAGAAGAGCTCATGGAACTCCGCTAGAAAACAAGGATAGATACAAACGATTCACCGGATCCAAGATAGATAAGGGTGATGATGTTGTCGTCATATCTGAAGTACCAAGCCACCAGAAAGATATGAAGGAAGGATACGGATAAGAACTGCAAGATTCCACAGGCAAAGAAAAAGATAGCACCACTTGAACAGAAGGAAAACAAGATCTGGAAGGTCTTCATGGCCTCCGGTGGATTGAGCATAGACTATAGAGGGAGAGGGTTTCAAGAGATCACTTGACGAGACTGAGGTGAAAAGAACTCCATGTTCTTCTTGAAATGATGGGAAGAGATTTAGCAGTTTTGAGGAAAATCTTTAGCGGAACGACGATGATAACTTGCCAACAAGGAACAACTTCGGATTGGTTGAAGATGGAGGATGGAATTAACAATGGATTGCCAATTCCAGAATTGAAGCAATGTATTTAGCAGAAGGACGTGGCCGAGATAGGTGACTTCAAGAAGCCAGAATTCTCACTTTGAGACTTGCACACAGGCAGTGCTCACGAAGCTTGAGAGAAAGAGACACAGATGATCTTCCATGTCCTTCCATTGATATGGAATAGGCAAGCATATTATCAATATAAACCACCATGGATTAACAAGATAATCCCAGAATATCAAGTTCAAGAGGCGGGAGAAACGAACAAATGCTCGAACACTTCCTGAGCCCAACGCTCTTAGAAAGATCGATATTAAGAGCACGGATTCGTGTTGAAGAAGATGCACTGGAAGAATAGATTATCTGGTCCTTCGGAAGAAAAAGAGATGCCGCCTGGTTCACATTGTCGATCGGATCACCGGTTTCAAAGATAAAGAGATCTTGGATAAGAAACGATGATATAGCTTTGCTTATGGTATGAGCTATCAGAGACGAAAAGATGCAATTCCCTCGTATCCAGGAGAATTTTGCAGATACGGAGTTCAAAAAGATGTGCAGCATGATGGATAGATGATAGACTGCCGTAGTGCTTTGAGAAACTCCGGATTGCTAAAGATGCTTGAATATGATAAAGATATGATCGCGGTATAACTCAAGATCATAGGAGATAACCTTATCCTCCAGATGGTGATGGTTGATAGCATTTTCCATATTCCAATCGACACTTAACATGGGTGGAATATAGCTATGCCGAGAACCAAATTACAATCACCAGCATCGGATCGACACATGTTATGTAATTAGCCCCAGAGAATTGGAGATGAAAAGAAACTCCAGGATTAAGCGCCGGTGACAAAAGAATGAGTTGGCGTGGACATGCTGATAGAAGGGAGATAGATAATGTTTCACACACGACTGAAAAGGAGTGTGGAAACACAGATGTATCAAAGAAAAAATTTCCGCATTTTTTCGGCATTAAAATACCAATAGATGCGCAAAATCACTTATCAGGTAGAGATTAGCAACTGATGCTTACACAGAATGTGGAGTTGCTAGAAGGAAGGACACCCTTAAGAAGATGGCACCGGTTAACAAGGAGTCAGATAGATCGCGCCGGTTTTCAAAACTCACAAGATGGAATGTACCAACAGTTGATAACCAAAGGCAGATTGTGATAACAAACTGGATGCAACAGATAGACAAGGAATTACACACGCACACACACACTTTCTATGGTACTACGGAAACCCAGAACACGTGAATCCTAATTTGAATTTTAAGAAGAGGATTGAAAACGTTACACTTCCTTACCAGAAAAAGGGTGGTGGGTGGGTAAGAAGAAAAGTGGAAGCAGTCCTACTCTCACGTTTTGTTTTTTCCTAGTATACATAGCTACCAAAACTATTTGCTAGACTGACAACGACCATTTGGCTGAGACCCTGAAGGTCGGGATGGCTCTGATACCAATTGTAACTACCTCGGTGAATTACGCTCCTAGTTACAAGCCTGGATGAGCAGAAATGGTTGAAATAATGCAATTGGGGCCCATATGCCACTCACGTGTAGACCTTTTCGGCCCCAACCATTTCTAAACATCGGGACAAGAACGCGGCGAATCGGTAGGCGAAGGGATCAACTACATACACAAATGAGTATGTATGCAAGCCACCATACAAAGACATCGAGCCATTCCATCTAAAAAGAAAGGAAATATAGCAACGCCATATGGCAAGATCCAAATATCCTAAATAGATATAATAGTTTAGGATATCTCCTCATACATCAAACATCAGAGTATCAAGCGGAAGCGGAAGACAAAATCCGAGTACGGATAAGAAGCAAATCGGCATAAGATGCCCCATAAATAAGCACATCCTGCCACGATCTCACGGATCCCCGTTCCCGAATCTCTACACCGAATGATCGTTGCCCACATCGTCGCCTCCTCCACCCAAGATCCATCTTGCGAGTTTACCTGCTCATCCGAATCAAACAATTTATCGGTGAGACCCTAGGGTACTCAAAGAAGTCTTTATGCCTCTAAAGGGACACAACACTGGGTGACGCAATTGCAGCAAAAGATAAACCTTAACAGTTCTATAGATACCCGCTAACCATCCGCCTAACCAGAGATAGACGGATGTCCGTGAATTAATAACAACAGTTATAATAGTTATAACGGTAATCTTAACAGATCCATCCTCCTCCTCGCCATCGACGAGGAAGCGACGAACAACCCCCATCCGTTGGCGTTTTATTATCCATTCCATGAGTGTTGCACTATTTACTAGTCGTACCTAGTCTAGTCAAATTAAGAAGGTACTTTAGTTATGCTTGTCTATGATCGAAAACTGCTCCAAGTCGCCCATAACCGCGGACACGGCTTTTGAAAGTTTTACCTGCGGGGTGCACAAATAGCAACACACACTGATATGCCTCGAAAAACCAAATCAAAACCCAACGAGGCCACGACAAAGCGATCACAGATTCAGAAATATTTCAGGGGCCACCCATTAAGCTACCCGAACGGTTAGCTGACCGAGACGGCCTCAAGGTTTGTGGAGCCCAGTAAACGATCGAACCCAAAGTGTGACTGGCTTGTCGATTCAGCAAACGGTCACGCCCTAACAAAGATGCAAAGACTGCGCACAATTTAAATAAAGCAGAAAGCATGGCATAAGTACAGGATAGTAAATAAAACCTCAAACTAGTTTGTGGCCCCAAGAAATAAGAATGAATCAAGCTCGGCTCGGGGTTCATAAGCCTCCGGATGTGGATAGCGAATATTCTTGGAACGGGAATCAAGTACTCGGGTCTTACGGACACAAGTGAGCCTGAAAAACCAAATAGCGAATATGGCTCACCGATGCCACTTTCATTAGTTATCCCATTACTACTCAAAGTTAGGTTGTTAGGCACCTCGTTATCCATCGACACTCACATACCCTACACATGTCGTTTCACGACTCGCATGGCTCAAACAACTCCTGTAGTAATGGCTCATGGGATGGAGGAACAAGCTTCGGTGGGGTTTAAAAGTAAAGGCTATGCATTACTTGGGATTCATTTTAATGCAATCGCGACTCAATGATGCAAGAATAAGATGGAGGCAATAGGTACTATATGTATGCAAGCATGTGGTAGTGCTTGCCTGGCAGCTCAGTTGAAGCAAGGGATGGATCTGGGTAGTGCTCCTGGGTCTCTTGATATATCCCCTGCTCAGCGTCTAGACGAAGAAGAACCAAACAAACAAGGGCCAACATAAATAAAGTGCACCAGCATATGAATTAAATGCGACAAGCAAACAATCATGCCATGATGAATGATGCACAATTTGCATGGCAATAAAGTAGCATGGCATGGGTGAGGTGTGGAGTACAATAATAAAGCATTTTATTTAGTTTTGGCCCCATTTTATTCACAATTTAGTTGCTGTACTCTTTATATTTATATGATGCATGCTCCAAATCAAACCATGGAATGCATAAACAGAAAGGTCTCGTCGAGCTAATCATTTTAGACATATTATTTGTTAAATTTGGATTTATAAAACAAAAGTTATTAATTTATTAAGTCAAAAGGGCATTTTATGTAATTTTAATTAAACTTGGAATTTTAAATGTTCAAAATATATTTTGAAGGCCATATTTGAATTCCTCACATTTTTCTAGTTTGAAAACATATATTATTTGTATTATTTGGGTTTATATTTTAAAAGATATAATAAAACAGATTTGAATTTTGAATTTGAATTAATTTGAAAAGATTTGAATTAAACCGATCTGAGAAAACATTTTGTTACTCAGCTCTAGGCTAGCCACGACGCAGCAGGTGGGTCCAACGCTGACTCAAAAAAACAAAGACACCGAAACCTTCTTCGCCACCGCGATCCACCTAAGCGAATGACAGGTGGGGCCACGCCAATCCACACGCCAATGATTCGGGAGCTGCCACGCGGCATGACCGGGGAGGCGGGTTGAGGAGTACGAAACTGGAGCCTTTTGCAAAACGCCACGAGGTCGACCAGTGGGCTAAGCGGGCCGGGTTGATGCAACAAAAGTGTCGGGGGGTATTTGCAAAAACCGCGGGCTATCTGTGGATCTTCCTTCGAGCGTGGACCGATCGATCGGTGCGCCAAAAGACAGCGCCAAGGGGCTCGAACTTCAGCTGGGCGCACGCTGCAGAGGCGACCACCGCGTAGGCTTGGCGTTGGTGTCGGGGTGGGCGTGGCCTAGGTAGGGTTTCTCGCGACGCCACGGTGAGGCGAATCGAACGCGACGGCGCATGAGGACGTTCGGCGAACGATCGGTGCGATCAGAGGGTAAGAGCGAGGGTGGGCATGTCAGGGGGGCTCAGCAGCTCACCGAGAGGTTGTTGGTGTGGTTGGATGGGGCAGAGGAGCCGGCGATCAGCGACGTAGCAGGCGCCGGGCGGCGCTAGGGTTTCGTCGGTGCGGCGTCGGGTCCAGCGCTCCTGGGGCTCCTCCTGCTCGGCTACGGGTACGGGGGTGGTGCAGGTGCTCGTCTTGGTCTTCCCCAACATCCAGACTCCTCGCCCGCCTTCTGCTACGGTGGTGATGGTTGATGCCAACGGTGGCCGGCGATGGGGGTAGCTGGCGGCGATGGAGAAGAAGGGAGGAAGGCCAAGGCGCCTCGGCCAGATCTGGAGAGGCAGAGGAGAGCCGTGTGGTTAAAGAGAAAGGAGGGAGGGAAGGAACGTGTGGCCGCGGGGTAGATGGGAAAAGGTGGCCTCGGGTGCCACCTTTCCTCCTCCTTGCTCACGTGCTCGGCAGGGCAGGACCAGGGCAGGTAGGGGGCTTCCAGGTGGGGCCAGGGTGAGGCCAAGGAGGCAGGGGCAGGCTCGGGTTTGAGGGGCCCCTAGGGCAGAGAGAGAGAGCAAGAGAGGGAGATGGGGGTAGCCTCGGGTAGAGCTAGGTTTGGAGCTAGGGTAGTGGCTCGGGTAGGGTCTGGGGTAGCTAGGGTTGGGGCTTGAGGAGAGAGGGAGAGGGTTGCCAGGTGGGTCCCGCAGGGAGAGGCTCGGCATAGATGGAAAAGAGGGGGTGGGGTAGGTTTAGGGTTTAGCTAGGATGGGGTAAGGGGTATGGTGATGATGGGGTAAGGGTTTAGGGTTAGATGAGGGAGAGAGAGATGGTTTCCTTTTGGCAAGCTCAAGCAAGAACAAGATCAAACCAAAGCTAGACCCAAAAAGAGGGAGAGGTGGTGATATGGTTTTAAGCAAGATCAACTAAGACCAAGCCAAAAAGGAGTGGTAGAGAGAGAGATGATCCACGCAAAAATCAAATAAAATCCAAATGACAAGCAGAAGGTGGTACTTGCATGGGCCATGCATAAATATTTAATACCATGCTTATTTTTGTGAAAACAAGATTATTAACATGGCATTATTATTATGCATTCCAAAATTGGAATAAAAGCCAAGCAAAAAGAATTAGAAGGATGCCCCATGTGGAGTAGATGGAGATGACCATATTTGAATAAAATTGGGACTTGCTAGTGTGTATGTGCCACTAGGTATTTAGTAAGCCCAAAAATATCCCAACATGATAATAACCCCAAAACAACCCATATGGAAGCTAGGAAAAGGTCCCACTCACAAGGCATGCAAAGGTGGCCATGTGGCTCTCATATATCAATAATGTGAAAACAACATGATGCTAAGATGAGAGCATGTGGAACAAGAATTGGATCCATCCCAACCCACATGAGCTAGAGGTAAAACCAAATAAATTGCAATGCTCATATATGGTAGAATGGTGGAATGATGGGATGATGACAAGAAAGGTGGTGGATTTAATAAGAGATATGCCCCCAACTCAACTTGGGCATTTAAACAATATATCAAGAACCAAATACAATATCAAGAGGCAAATACAATTAATAATGCATATGAGAGAAGAACCAAATCAAAAGGGTTTTATATGATGCTCAAATGCAAGGTGGCATGATGACATGAGCATGATATAATGATGATGCAACTAATTATATGTAGGAAGTAGCATCTATGTAGACTAGGCTAGTAGCATTGCAATTGTTAGACAATTGGGATGCTACATTGCACGTGTGTTATTTTCACAAACCACACATGGACCCACTTGAGCCATTGCATTTGTGTCGTTTCCACAACCACACATGGATCAACCAATGTCATTGCACGTATGTTATTGTCACAAACCACATATGGATCAACCAATGTCATTGCCTGTGTGTTCCTGTCATGAACCACATATGAATCCACTAGTGTTCATGGTATGTGTGTTCTTTCTACAAACAACATATGGATCCACTAGAGTCATTGCATGTGTGTTCTTTCCACAAACCACACATGGATCCACTAGAGTCATTGCATGTGTGTTCTTTTAACACCCCACATATGGATCAACCAGTGTCATTGCATGTGTGTTCCTGTCGCAAACCACATATGGATAAACCAGAGTAATTGCATGTGTGTTCTTTCTAGAAACCACATATGGATCCACTAGTGTTCATTGCATGTGTGTTCTTTCCACAAGACAAACATGGATCAACCACTATCATTGCATGTGTGTTCTTTCCACAAAGCACATATGGATCCTCAAGTGTTCATTGCATGTGTGTTCTTTCTACAAACCACATATGGATCCACTAGAGTCATTGCATGTGTGTTCTTTTCACAAACCACATATGGACCCACTTGAGTCATTGCATGTGTGTACTTTCCACAAACCACACATGGATTAACCAATGGCATTGCATGTGTGTTATTGTCACAAACCACATATGGATCAACCAATGTCATTGCATGTGTGTTCCTGTCATGAACCACATATGGATCCACCAGTGTTCATTGCATGTGTGTTCTTTCCACAAACTACATATGGATCCACTAGAGTCATTGCATGTGTGTTCTTTTAACAACCCACATATGGATCCACTAGAGTCACTGCATGTGTGTTCCTGTCATGAACCACATATGGATCTACCAGTGTTCATTCCATGTGTGTTCTTTCCACGAACCACATATGTATCCACTAGAGTAATTGCATGTGTGTTCTTTTCACAAACCACACATGGATCGACCAATGTCATTGCATGTGTGTTCTTTCCATAAACCACATATGGATCCACCAATGTCATTGCATGTGTGTTCTTTTACGCAAACCACATGGATGAACCAATGGCATTGCATATGTGTTCTTTCCACAAACCACATATGGATCCACCAATGTCATTACACATGTGTTATTTTCCACAAACCACATGGATCATCCAATGGCACTGCATGTGTGTTCTTTCCACGAAGCACACATGGTTTAACCAATCGCATTGCATGTGTGTTATTGTCACAAACCACATATGGATCAACCAATGTCATTGCATGTGTGTTCCTGTCATGAACCACATATGGATCCACCAGTGTTCATTGCATCCGTGTTCTTTCCACAAACCACATATGCATCCACTGGAGTGATTGCATGTGTGTTCTTTTAACAACCCACATATGGATCAACCTGTGTCACTGCATGTGTGTTCCTGTCATGAACCACATATGGATCCACCAGTGTTCATTGCATGTGTGTTCTTTCCACTAAACACATATGTATCGACTAGAGTCATTGCATGTGTGTTATTTTCACAAACCACATATGGATCCACCAATGGCATTGCATGTGTGTTCTTTCCACAAACCACACATGGATCCACCAAAGTAATTCCATGTGTGTTCTTTTCCACAAACCACATATGGATCAACCAATGTCATTGCATGTGTGTTCTTTCCACAAACCACACATGGATCCACTAGAGTCATTGCATGTGTGTTCTTTTCACAAACCACACATGGATTAACCAATGGGATTAAAAGTGTGTTCTTTTAACAACCCACATATGGATCAACCAGTGTCATTGCATGTGTGTTCCTGTCACAAACCACATATGGATACACCAGAGTCATTGCATGTGTGTTCTTGCCACAAACCACATTTGGATCCACCAATGTCATTGCATGTGTGTTCTTTCCACAAAGCACACATGGATCAACCAGAGTCATTGCACGTGTGTTATTTTCACAAACCACACATGGACCCACTTGAGCCATTGCATTTGTGTTGTTTCCACAACCACACATGGATCAACCAATGTCATTGCACGTATGTTATTGTCACAAACCACATATGGATCAACCAATGTCATTGCATGTGTGTTCCTGTCATGAACCACATATGAATCCACTAGTTTTCATTGTATGTGTGTTCTTTCTACAAACAACATATGGATCCACTAGAGTCATTGCATGTGTGTTCTTTCCACAAACCACACATGGATCCACTAGAGTCATTGCATGTGTGTTCTTTTAACACCCCACATATGGATCAACCAGTGTCATTGCATGTGTGTTCCTGTCACAAACCACATATGGATAAACCAGAGTCATTGCATGTGTGTTCTTTCCACAAACCACATATGGATCCACCAGTGTTCATTGCGTGTGTGTTCTTTCCACAAGACAAACATGGATCAACCACTATCATTGCATGTGTGTTCTTTCCACAAAGCACATATGGATCCTCAAGTGTTCATTGCATGTGTGTTCTTTCTACAAACCACATATGGCTCCACTAGAGTCATTGCATGTGTGTTCTTTTCACAAACCACATATGGACCCACTTGAGTCATTGCATGTGTGTACTTTCCACAAACCACACATGGATTAACCAATGGCATTGCATGTGTGTTATTGTCACAAACCCCATATGGATCAACCAATGTCATTGCATGTGTGTTCCTGTCATGAACGACATATGGATCCACCAGTGTTCATTGCATGTGTGTTCTTCCACAAACTACATATGGATCCACTAGAGTCATTGCATGTGTGTTCTTTTAACAACCAACATATGGATCAACTAGTGTCACTCCATGTGTGTTCTTGTCATGAACCACATATGGATCCACCAGTGTTCATTGCATCTGTGTTCTTTCCACAAACCACATATGGATCCACTAGTGCCATTGCATGTGTGTTCTTTTAACAACCCACATATGGATCAACCTGTGTCACTACATGTGTGTTCCTGTCATGAACCACATATGGATCCACCAGTGTTCATTGCATGTGTGTTCTTTCCACTAACCACATATGTATCGACTAGAGTCATTGCATGTGCGTTATTTTCACAAACCACATATGGATCCACCAATGGCATTGCATGTGTGTTCTTTCCACAAACCACACATGGATCCACCAAAGTAATTCCATGTGTGTTCTTTTCCACAAACCACATATGGATCAACCAATGTCATTGCATGTGTGTTCTTTCCACAAACCACACATGGATCCACTAGAGTCATTGCATGTGTGTTCTTTTCATAAACCACACATGGTTTAACCAATGGCATTAAAAGTGTGTTATTTTAACAACCGACATATGGATCAACCAGTGTCATTGCATGTGTGTTCCTGTCACAAACCACATATGGATACACCAGAGTCATTGCATGTGTGTTCTTTCCACAAACCACATTTGGATCCACCAATGTCATTGCATGTGTGTTCATTCCACAAAGGACACATGGATCAACCAGAGTCATTGCAGGTGTGTTCTTTTCACAAACCACACATGGACCCACTTGAGCCATTGCATTTGTGTTATTTCCACAACCACACATGGTCAACCAATGTCATTGCACGTATGTTATTGTCACAAACCACATATGGATCAACCAATGTCATTGCATGTGTGTTCCTGTCATGAACCACATATGAATTCACCAGTGTTCATTGTATGTGTGTTCTTTCTACAAACAACATATGGATCCACTAGAGTCATTGCATGTGTGTTCTTTCCACAAACCACACATGGATCCACTAGAGTCAATGCATGTGTGTTCTTTTAACACCCCACATATGGATCAACCAGTGTCATTGCATGTGTGTTCCTGTCACAAACCACATATGGATAAACCAGAGTCATTGCATGTGTGTTCTTTCCACAAACCACATATGGATCCACCAGTGTTCATTGCGTGTGTGTTCTTTCCACAAGACAAACATGGATCAACCACTATCATTGCATGTGTGTTCTTTCCACAAAGCACATATGGATCCTCAAGTGTTCATTGCATGTGTGTTCTTTCTACAAACCACATATGGATCCACTAGAGTCATTTCATGTGTGTTATTTTCACAAACCACATATGGACCCACTTGAGTCGTTGCATGTGTGTACTTTCCACAAACAACACAAGGAATAACCAATGGCAATGCATGTGTGTTATTGTCACAAACCACATATGGATCAACCAATGTCATTGCACGTGTGTTCCTGTCATGAACCACATATGGATCCACCAGTGTTCATTGCATGTGTGTTCTTTCCACAAACTACATATGGATCCACTAGAGCATTGCATGTGTGTTCTTTTAACAACCCACATATGGATCAACTAGTGTCACTGCATGTGTGTTCCTGTCATGAACCACATATGTATCCACAAGTGTTCATTGCATCTGTGTTCTTTCCACAAACCACATATGGATCCACTAGAGTCATTGCATGTGTGTTCTTTTAACAACCCACATATGGATCAACCAGTGTCACTGCATGTGTGTTCCTATCATGAACCACATATGGATCCACCAGTGTTCATTGCATGTGTGTTCTTTCCACAAACCACATATGTATGCACTAGAGTAATTGCATGTGTGTTCTTTTCACAAACCACACATGGATCAAACAATGTCATTGCATGTGTGTTCTTTCCATAAACCACATATGGATCCACCAATGTCATTGCATGTGTGTTCTTTTACACAAACCACATGGATCAACCAATGGCATTGCATGTGTGTTCTTTCCACAAACCACATATGGATCCACCAATGTCATTACATGTGTGTTCTTTTCCACAAACCACATGGATCAACCAATGGCATTGCATGTGTGTTCTTTCCACGAACCACTAATGGTTTAACCAATCGCATTGCATGTGTGTTATTGTCACAAACCACATATGGATCAACCAATGTCATTGCATGTGTGTTCCTGTCATGAACCACATATGGATCCACCAGTGTTCATTGCATCTGTGTTCTTTCCACAAACCACATATGGATCCACAAGAGTGATTGCATGTGTGTTCTTTTAACAACCCACATAGGGATCACCCGGTGTCACTGCATGTGTGTTCCTGTCATGAACCACATATGGATCCACCAGTGTTCATTGCATGTGTGTTCTTTCCACTAACCACATATGTATTGACTAGAGTCATTGCATGTGTGTTATTTTCACAAACCACATATGGATCCACCAAAGGCATTACATGTGTGTTCTTTCCACAAACCACACATGGATCCACCAAAGTAATTCCATGTGTGTTCTTTTCCACAAACCACATATGGATCAACCAATGTCATTGCATGTGTGGTCTTTCCACAAACCACACATGGATCCACTAGAGTCATTGCATGTGTGTTCTTTTCACAAACCAGACATGGATTTACCAATGGCATTAAAAGTGTGTTCTTTTAACAACCCATATATGGATCAACCATTGTCATTGCATGTGTGTTCCTGTCATAAACCACATATGGATACACCAGAGTCATTGCATGTGTGTTCTTGCCACAAACCACATTTGGATCCACCAATGTCATTGCATGTGTGTTCTTTCCACAAAACACACATGGATCAACCAGAGTCATTGCACGTGTGTTCTTTTCACAAACCACACATGGACCCACTTGAGCCATTGCATTTTTGTTGTTTCCACAACCACACATGGATCAACCAATGTCATTGCACGTATGTTATTGTCACAAATGACATATGGATCAACCAATGTCATTGCATGTGTGTTCCTGTCATGAACCACATATGAATCCACTAGTGTTCATTGTATGTGTGTTCTATCTACAAACAACATATGGATCCACTAGAGTCATTGCATGTGTGTTCTTTCCACAAACCACACATGGATCCACTAGACTCATTGCATGTGTGTAATTTTAACAACCCACATATGGATCAACCAGTGTCATTGCATGTGTGTTCCTGTCACAAACCACATATGGATAAATCAGAGTCATTGCATGTGTGTTTTTCCACAAACCACATATGTATCCACCAGTGTTCATTGCATGTGTGTTCTTTCCACAAGACAAACATGGATCAACCACAATCATTGCATGTGTGTTCTTCCCATAAACCACATATGGATCCTCAAGTCTTCATTGCATGTGTGTTCTTTCTACAGACCACATATGGATCCACTAGAGTCATTGCATGTGTGTTCTTTTCACAAACCACATATGGACCCACTTGAGTCATTGCATGTGTGTACTTTCCACAAACCACACATGGATTAACCAATGGCATTGCATGTGTGTTATTGTCACAAACCACATATGGATCAACCAATGTCATTGCATGTGTGTTCCTGTCATGAACCACATATGGATCCACCAGTGTTCATTGTATGTGTGTTATTTCCACAAACTACATATGGATCCACTAGAGTCATTGCATGTGTGTTCTTTTAACAACCCACATATGGATCAACTAGTGTCACTGCATGTGTGTTCCTGTCATGATCCACATATGGATCCACCAATGTTCATTGCATCTGTGTTCTTTCCACTAACCGCATATGTATCCATTAGAGTCATTGCATGTGTGTTATTTTCACAAACCACATATGTATCCACCAATGGCATTGCATGTGTGTTCTTTCCACAAACCACACATGGATCCACCAGAGTAATTGCATGTGTGTTCTTTTCCACAAACCACATATGGATCAACCAATGTCATTGCACGTGTGTTCTTTTCACAAACCACATATGGATCCACCAGTGTCATTGCATGTGTGTTCTTTCAAGGAACCATATATGGATCCACCAGTGTTTATTGCACGTGTGTTCTTTCCACTAACCACATATGTATCCACTAGAGTCATTGCATGTGTGTTCTATTCACAAACCAAATATGGATCCACCAGTGTCATTGCATGTGTGTTCTTTCCATGAACCACAAATGGATCCACCAGTGTTCATTGCATGTGTGTTCTTTCCACTAACCACATATGTATCCACTAGAGTCATTGCATGTGTGTTCTTTTTACGAACCACACATGGATCAACCAATGCCATTGCATGTGTGTTCTTTCCACAAACCACATATGGATCCACCAATGTCATTGCATGTGTGTTGTTTCCACAAACCACACATGGATCAATCAGAGTCATTGCATGTGTGTTCTTTTCACAAACCTCACATGGATCAACCAATATCATTGCATGTGTGTTCTTTCCACAAACCACATATGGATCCACCAGTGTTCATTGCATGTGTGTTCTTTATACAAACCACATATGGATCCACTAGAGTCATTGCATATGTGTTCTTTTCACAAACCACATATGGACCCACTTGAGTCATTGCATGTGTGTTCTTTCCACAAACCACACATGGATTAACCAATGGCATTGCATGTGTGTTCTTTCCACAAACCACATATGGATTAACCAATGGCATTGCATGTGTGTTCTTTTAACAACCCACATATGTATCAACCAGTGTCGTTGCATGTGTGTTCCTGTCACAAACTACATATGGATACACCAGAGTCATTGCATGTGTGTTCTTTCCACAAACCACATATGGATCCACCAGTGTTCATTGCATGTGTGATCTTTCTACAAACCACATATGGATCCACTAGAGTCATTGCATGTGTTTTTTTCACAAACCACATATGGACCCACTTGAGTCATTGCATGTGTGTTCTTTCCACGAACCACACATGGTTTAACCAATCGCATTGCATGTGTGTTATTGTCACAAACCAC
Source organism: Avena insularis (assembly GCA_023614405.1). Classification (NCBI taxonomy): domain Eukaryota; kingdom Viridiplantae; phylum Streptophyta; class Magnoliopsida; order Poales; family Poaceae; genus Avena; species Avena insularis. The sequence goes on from CM042690.1 coordinate 537,240,889, forward strand.
ATATGGATCAACCAATGTCATTGCATATGTGTTCCTGTCATGAACGACATATGGATCCACCAGTGTTCATTGCATCTGTGATCTTTCCACAAACCACATATGGATCCACTAGAGTCATTGCATGTGTGTTCTTTTAACAACAGACATATGGATCAACTAGTGTAACTGCATGTGTGTTCCTGTCATGAACCACATATGGATCCACCAGTGTTCATTGCATGTGTGTTCTTTCCACAAACCACATATGTATCCACTAGAGTAATTGCATGTGTGTTCTTTTCACAAACCACACATGGATCAACGAATGTCATTGCATGTGTGTTCTTTCCATAGACCACATATGGATCCACCAATGTCATTGCATGTGTGTTCTTTTACACAAACCACATGGATTAACCAATGGCATTGCATGTGTGTTCTTTCCACAAACCACATATGGATCCACCAATGTCATTGCATGTGTGTTCATTTCCACAAACTACATGGATCAACCAATGGCATTGCATGTGTTTTCTTTCCACGAACCACACATGGTTTAACCAATCGCATTGCATGTGTGTTATTGTCACAAACCACATATGGATCCACCAATTTAATTGCATGTGTGTTCCTGTCATGAACCACATATGGATCCACCAGTGTTCATTGCATCTGTGTTCTTTCCACAACCCACATACGGATCCACTTGACTCATTGCATGTGTGTTCTTTTAACAACCCACATATGGATCAACCTGTGTCACTGCATGTGTGTTCCTGTCATGAACCACATATGGATCCACCAGTGTTCATTGCATGTGTGTTCTTTCCACAAACGACATATGTATCCACTAGAGTAATTGCATGTGTGTTCTTTTCACAAACCACACGTGGATCAACCAATGTCATTGCATGTGTGTTCTTTCCACAAACCACATATGGATCCACCAATGTCATTGCATGTGTGTTGTTTTCCACAAACCACATGGATCAACCAATGGCATTGCATGTGTGTTCTTTCCACAAAACCCATATGGATCCAGCAATGTCATTGCATGTGTGTTCTTTTCCACAAACCACATGGATCAACCAATGGCATTGCATGTGTGTTCTTTTCACAAACCACATATGGATCAACCAATGTCATTGCATGTGTGTTATTGTCAGAAACCACATATGGATCAACCAATGTCATTGCATCTATGTTCCTGCCATGAACCACATATGAATCCACCAGTGTTCATTGCATGTGTGTTCTTTCTACAAACCACATATGGATCCACTAGAGTCATTGCATGTGTGTTCTTTTCACAAACCTCATATGGATGAACCAATGGCATTGCATGTGTGTTCTTTTAACAACCCACATATGGATCAATCAGTGTCATTGCATGTGTGTTCTTGTCACAAACCACATATGGATACACCAAAGTCATTGCATGTGTGTTCTTTCTAGAAACCACATATGGATCCACCAATGTCATTGCATGTGTGTTCTTTCCAAAAACCACACATGGATCAACCAATATCATTGCATGTGTGTTCTTTCCACAAACCACATATGGATCCACCAGTGTTCATTGCATGTGTGTTCTTTCTACAAACCACATATGGATCCACCAGTGTTCATTCCATGGGTGTTCTTTCCACAAACCACATATGTATCCACTAGAGTAATTGCATGTGTGTTCTTTTCACAAACCACACATGGATCGACCAATGTCATTGCATGTGTGTTATTGTCAGAAACCACATATGGATCAACCAATGCCATTGCATGTGTGTTCTTTTACACAAACCACATGGATCAACCAATGGCATTGCATATGTGTTCTTTCCACAAACCACATATGGATCCACTAGAGTCATTGCATGTGTGTTCTTTTAACAACCCACATATGGATCAACCAGTGTAACTGCATGTGTGTTCCTGTCATGAACCACATATGGATCCACGAGTGTTCATTGCATGTGTGTTCTTTCCACAAACCACATATGTATCCACTAGAGTAATTGCATGTGTGTTCTTTTCACAAACCACACATGGATTAACCAATGTCATTGCATGTGTGTTCTTTCCATAAACCACATATGGATCCACCAATGTCATTGCATGTGTGTTCTTTTACACAAACCACATGGATCAACCAATGGCATTGCATGTGTGTTCTTTCCACAAACCACATATGGATCCACCAATGTCATTGCATGTGTGTTCTTTTCCACAAACCACATGGATCAACCAATGGCATTGCATGTGTGTTCTTTCCACGAACCACACATGGTTTAACCAATCGCATTGCATGTGTGTTATTGTCACAAACCACATATGGATCAACCAATGTCATTGCATGTGTGTTCCTGCCTTTAACGACATATGGATCCACCAGTGTTCATTGCATCTGTGATCTTTCCACAAACCACATATGGATCCACTAGAGTCATTGCATGTGTGTTCTTTTAACAATAGACATATGGATCAACTAGTGTAACTGCATGTGTGTTCCTGTCATGAACCACATATGGATCCACCAGTGTTCATTGCATGTGTGTTCTTTCCACAAACCACATATGTATCCACTAGAGTAATTGCATGTGTGTTCTTTTCACAAACCACACATGGATCAACCAATGTCATTGCATGTGTGTTCTTTCCATAGACCACATATGGATCCACCAATGTCATTGCATGTGTGTTCTTTTACACAAACCACATGGATCAACCAATGGCATTGCATGTGTGTTCTTTCCACAAACCACATATGGATCCACCAATGTCATTGCATGTGTGTTCGTTTCCACAAACTACATGGATCAACCAATGGCATTGCATGTGTGTTCTTTCCACGAACCACACATGGTTTAACCAATCGCATTGCATGTGTGTTATTGTCACAAACCACATATGGATCCACCAATTTAATTGCATGTGTGTTCCTGTCATGAACCACATATGGATCCACCAGTGTTCATTGCATCTGTGTTCTTTCCACAAACCACATACGGATCCACTTGACTCATTGCATGTGTGTTCTTTTAACAACCCACATATGGATCAACCTGTGTCACTGCATGTGTGTTCCTGTCATGAACCACATATGGATCCACTACTGTTCATTGCATGTGTGTTCTTTCCACAAACGACATATGTATTCACTAGAGTAATTGCATGTGTGTTCTTTTCACAAACCACACGTGGATCAACCAATGTCATTGCATGTGTGTTCTTTCCACAAACCACATATGGATCCACCAATGTCATTTCATGTGTGTTGTTTTCCACAAACCACATGGATCAACCAATGGCATTGCATGTGTGTTCTTCACACAAAACCCATATGGATCCAGCAATGTCATTGCATGTGTGTTCTTTTCCACAAACCACATGGATCAACCAATGGCAATGCATGTGTGTTCTTTTCACAAACCACACATGGATCAACCAATGGCATTGCATGTGTGTTCTTTTCACAAACCACACATGGATCCACCAATGTTCACTGCATGTGTGTTCTTTCCACAAACCACTTATGGATCCACAAATGTCATTTTATGTGTGTTTTCCACAAACCACATGGATCAACCAATGGCATTGCATGTGTGTTCTTTTCACAAACCACACATGGATCAACCAATGGCATTGCATGTATGTTATTTTCACAAACCACACATGGATCAACCAATGGCATCGCATGTGTGTTCTTTTCACAAACCACACATGGATCCACTAGAGTCATTGCATGTGTGTTCTTTCCACAAACCACATATGGATCAACCAGTGTCATTGCATGTGTGTTCTTTCCACAAACCACATATGGATCAACCACTGTTATTGCATGTGTGTTCTTTCCATAAACCACATATGGGTCCACTAGAGTAATTGCATGGGTGTTCTTTTCACAAACCACATATGGACCCACTAGAGTCATTGCATGTGTGTTCTTATACTAAAACAAGCACTAGAGTCATTGCATGTGTGTTCTTATACTAAAACCAGCACTAGAGTCATTGCATGTGTGTTCTTTTCACAAACCACATATGGATCCACCAGTGTCATTGCATGTGTGTTCTTTCCATGAACCACATTTCGATTCACTAGTGTTCATTCCATGTGTGTTCTTTCCACTAACCACATATGTATCCACTAGAGTCATTGCATGTGTGTTCTTTTTACAAACCACACATGGATCAACCAATACCATTGCATGTGTGTTCTTTCCACAAACCACATATGGATCCACCAATGTCATTGCATGTGAGTTCTTTCCACAAACCACACATGGACCCACTTGAGTCATTGCATGTGTTGTGTTTCCACAAACCTCACATGGACCAACCAATGTCATTGCATCTATGTTCCTGCCATGAACCACATATAAATCCACCAGTGTTCATTGCATGTGTGTTCTTTCTACAAACCACATATGGATCCACTAGACTCATTGCATGTGTGTTCTTTTCACAAACCTCATATGGATGAACCAATGGCATTGCATGTGTGTTCTTTTAACAACCCACATATGGATCAACCAATGTCATTGCATGTGTGTTCTTGTCACAAACCACATATGGATACACCAAAGTCATTGCATGTGTGTTCTTTCCAGAAACCACATATGGATCCACCAATGTCATTGCATGTGTGTTCTTTCCAAAAACCACACATGGATCAACCAATATCATTTCATGTGTGTTCTTTCCACAAACCACATATGGATCCACCAGTGTTCATTGCATGTGTGTTCTTTCTACAAACCACATATGGATCCACTAGAGTCATTGCATCTGTGTTCTTTTCACAAACCACATATGGACTCACTTGAGTCATTGCATGTGTGTTCTTTCCGCAAACCACACATGGATTAACCAATGGCATTGCATGTGTGTTATTGTCACAAACCACATATGGATCAACCAATGCCATTGCATGTGTGTTCTTTTACATAAACCACATGGATCAACCAATGGCGTTGCATATGTGTTCTTTCCACAAACCACATATGGATCCACTAGAGTCATTGCATGTGTGTTCTTTTAACAACCCACATATGGATCAACCAGTGTAACTGCATGTGTGTTCCTGTCATGAACCACATACGGATCCACCAGTGTTCATTGCATGTGTGTTCTTTCCACAAACCACATATATATCCACTAGAGTAATTGCATGTGTGTTCTTTTCACAAACCACACATGGATTAACCAATGTCATTGCATGTGTGTTCTTTCCATAAATCACATATGGATCCACCAATGTCATTGCATGTGTGTTCTTTTACACAAACCACATGGATCAACCAATGGCATTGCATGTGTGTTCTTTCCACAAACCACATATGGATCCACCAATGTCATTGCATGTGTGTTCTTTTCCACAAACCACATGGATCAACCAATGGCATTGCATGTGTGTTCTTTCCATGAACCACACATGGTTTAACCAATCGCATTGCATGTGTGTTATTGTCACAAACCACATATGGATCCACCAATTTAATTGCATGTGTGTTCCTGTCATGAACCACATATGGATCCACCAGTGTTCATTGCATCTGTGTCCTTTCCACAAACCACATATGGATCCACTAGACTCATTACATGTGTGTTCTTTTAACAACCCACATATGGATCAACCTGTGTCACTGCATGTGTGTTCCTGTCATGAACCACATATGGATCCACCAGTGTTCATTGCATGTGTGTTCTTTCCACAAACGACATATGTATCCACTAGATTAATTGCATGTGTGTTCTTTTCACAAACCACACATGGATCAACCAATATCATTGCATGTGTGTTCTTTCCACAAACCACATATGGATCCACCAATGCCATTGCATGTGTGTTGTTTTCCACAAACCACATGGATCAACCAAAGGCATTGCATGTGTGTTCTTTCCTAAAACCACATATGGATCCACCAATGTCATTGCATGTGTGTTCTTTTCCACAAACCACATGGATCAACCAATGGCATTGCATGTGTGTTCTTTTCACAAACCACACATGGATCAACCAATGGCATTGCATGTGTGGTCTTTTCACAAACCACACATGGATCCACCAATGTTCACTGCATGTGTCTTCTTTCCACAAACCACTTATGGATCCACCAATGGCATTGCATGTGTGTTCTTTTCCACAAACCACATGGATCAACCAATGGCATTTTATGTGTGTTCTTTTCACAAACCACACATGGATCAACCAATGGCATTGCATGTGTGTTGTTTTCACAAACCACACATGGATCAACCAATGGCATTACATGTGTGTTCTTTTCACAAACCACACATGGATCCACCAGAGTCATTGCATGTGTGTTCTTTCCACAAACCACATATGGATCAACCGGTGTCATTGCATGTGTGTTCTTTCCACAAACCACATATGGATCAACCACTGTCATTGCATGTGTGTTCTTTCCACAAACCACATATGGGTCCACTAGAGTCATTGCATGTGTGTTCTTTTCACAAACCACATATGGACCCACTAGAGTCATTGCATGTGTGTTCTTATACTAAAACAAGCACTAGAGTCATTGCATGTGTGTTCTTATACTAAAACAAGCACTAGAGTCATTGCGTGTGTGTTCTTTTCACAAACCACATATGGATCCACCAGTGTCATTGCATGTGTGTTCTTTCCATGAACCACATATGAATCCACCAGTGTTCATTGCATGTGTGTTCTTTCCACTAACCACATATGTATCCACTAGAGTCATTGCATGTGTGTTATTTTTACAAACCACACATGGATCAACCAATGCCATTGCATGTGTGTTCTTTTCACAAACCACATGGATCAACCAATGGCAATGCATGTGTGTTCTTTTCACAAACCACACATGGATCAACCAATGGCATTGCATGTGTGTTCTTTTCACAAACCACACATGGATCCACCAATGTTCACTGCATGTGTGTTCTTTCCACAAACCACTTATGGATCCACAAATGTCATTTTATGTGTGTTTTCCACAAACCACATGGATCAACCAATGGCATTGCATGTGTGTTCTTTTCACAAACCACACATGGATCAACCAATGGCATTGCATGTATGTTATTTTCACAAACCACACATGGATCAACCAATGGCATCGCATGTGTGTTCTTTTCACAAACCACACATGGATCCACTAGAGTCATTGCATGTGTGTTCTTTCCACAAACCACATATGGATCAACCAGTGTCATTGCATGTGTGTTCTTTCCACAAACCACATATGGATCAACCACTGTTATTGCATGTGTGTTCTTTCCATAAACCACATATGGGTCCACTAGAGTAATTGCATGGGTGTTCTTTTCACAAACCACATATGGACCCACTAGAGTCATTGCATGTGTGTTCTTATACTAAAACGAGCACTAGAGTCATTGCATGTGTGTTCTTATACTAAAACCAGCACTAGAGTCATTGCATGTGTGTTCTTTTCACAAACCACATATGGATCCACCAGTGTCATTGCATGTGTGTTCTTTCCATGAACCACATTTCGATCCACTAGTGTTCATTCCATGTGTGTTCTTTCCACTAACCACATATGTATCCACTAGAGTCATTGCATGTGTGTTCTTTTTACAAACCACACATGGATCAACCAATACCATTGCATGTGTGTTCTTTCCACAAACCACATATGGATCCACCAATGTCATTGCATGTGAGTTCTTTCCACAAACCACACATGGACCCACTTGAGTCATTGCATGTGTTGTGTTCCCACAAACCTCACATGGACCAACCAATGTCATTGCATGTCTGTTATTGTTAGAAACCACATATGGATCAACCAATGTCATTGCATCTATGTTCCTGCCATGAACCACATATAAATCCACCAGTGTTCATTGCATGTGTGTTCTTTCTACAAACCACATATGGATCCACTAGACTCATTGCATGTGTGTTCTTTTCACAAACCTCATATGGATGAACCAATGGCATTGCATGTGTGTTCTTTTAACAACCCACATATGGATCAACCAATGTCATTGCATGTGTGTTCTTGTCACAAACCACATATGGATACACCAAAGTCATTGCATGTGTGTTCTTTCCAGAAACCACATATGGATCCACCAATGTCATTGCATGTGTGTTCTTTCCAAAAACCACACATGGATCAACCAATATCATTTCATGTGTGTTCTTTCCACAAACCACATATGGATCCACCAGTGTTCATTGCATGTGTGTTCTTTCTACAAACCACATATGGATCCACTAGAGTCATTGCATCTGTGTTCTTTTCACAAACCACATATGGACTCACTTGAGTCATTGCATGTGTGTTCTTTCCGCAAACCACACATGGATTAACCAATGGCATTGCATGTGTGTTATTGTCACAAACCACATATGGATCAACCAATGCCATTGCATGTGTGTTCTTTTACATAAACCACATGGATCAACCAATGGCGTTGCATATGTGTTCTTTCCACAAACCACATATGGATCCACTAGAGTCATTGCATGTGTGTTCTTTTAACAACCCACATATGGATCAACCAGTGTAACTGCATGTGTGTTCCTGTCATGAACCACATACGGATCCACCAGTGTTCATTGCATGTGTGTTCTTTCCACAAACCACATATATATCCACTAGAGTAATTTCATGTGTGTTCTTTTCACAAACCACACATGGATTAACCAATGTCATTGCATGTGTGTTCTTTCCATAAACCACATATGGATCCACCAATGTCATTGCATGTGTGTTCTTTTACACAAACCACATGGATCAACCAATGGCATTGCATGTGTGTTCTTTCCACAAACCACATATGGATCCACCAATGTCATTGCATGTGTGTTCTTTTCCACAAACCACATGGATCAACCAATGGCATTGCATGTGTGTTCTTTCCATGAACCACACATGGTTTAACCAATCGCATTGCATGTGTGTTATTGTCACAAACCACATATGGATCCACCAATTTAATTGCATGTGTGTTCCTGTCATGAACCACATATGGATCCACCAGTGTTCATTGCATCTGTGTCCTTTCCACAAACCACATATGGATCCACTAGACTCATTACATGTGTGTTCTTTTAACAACCCACATATGGATCAACCTGTGTCACTGCATGTGTGTTCCTGTCATGAACCACATATGGATCCACCAGTGTTCATTGCATGTGTGTTCTTTCCACAAACGACATATGTATCCACTAGATTAATTGCATGTGTGTTCTTTTCACAAACCACACATGGATCAACCAATATCATTGCATCTGTGTTCTTTCCACAAACCACATATGGATCCACCAATGCCATTGCATGTGTGTTGTTTTCCACAAACCACATGGATCAACCAATGGCATTGCATGTGTGTTCTTTCCTAAAACCACATATGGATCCACCAATGTCATTGCATGTGTGTTCTTTTCCACAAACCACATGGATCAACCAATGGCATTGCATGTGTGTTCTTTTCACAAACCACACATGGATCAACCAATGGCATTGCATGTGTGTTCTTTTCACAAACCACACATGGATCCACCAATGTTCACTGCATGTGTCTTCTTTCCACAAACCACTTATGGATCCACCAATGTCATTGCATGTGTGTTCTTTTCCACAAACCACATGGATCAACCAATGGCATTTTATGTGTGTTCTTTTCACAAACCACACATGGATCAACCAATGGCATTGCATGTGTGTTGTTTTCACAAACCACACATGGATCAACCAATGGCATTACATGTGTGTTCTTTTCACAAACCACACATGGATCCACCAGAGTCATTGCATGTGTGTTCTTTCCACAAACCACATATGGATCAACCGGTGTCATTGCATGTGTGTTCTTTCCACAAACCACATATGGATCAACCACTGTCATTGCATGTGTGTTCTTTCCACAAACCACATATGGGTCCACTAGAGTCATTGCATGTGTGTTCTTTTCACAAACCACATATGGACCCACTAGAGTCATTGCATGTGTGTTCTTATACTAAAACAAGCACTAGAGTCATTGCATGTGTGTTCTTATACTAAAACAAGCACTAGAGTCATTGCGTGTGTGTTCTTTTCACAAACCACATATGGATCCACCAGTGTCATTGCATGTGTGTTCTTTCCATGAACCACATATGAATCCACCAGTGTTCATTGCATGTGTGTTCTTTCCACTAACCACATATGTATCCACTAGAGTCATTGCATGTGTGTTATTTTTACAAACCACACATGGGTCAACCAATGCCATTGCATGTGCGTTCTTTCCACAAACCACATATGGATCCAACAATGTCATTGCATGTGAGTTCTTTCCACAAACCACACATGGATCAATCAGAGTCTTTGCATGTGTGTTCTTTTCACAAACCACACATGGACCCACTTGAGTCATTGTATGTGTGTAGTTTCCACAAACCACACATGGACTAACCAATGTCTTTGCATGTGTGTTATTGTCACAAACCACATATGGATCAACCAATGTCATTGCATCTGTGTTCCTGCCATGAACCACATATGAATCCACCAGTGTTCATTGCATGTGTGTTCTTTCTACAAACCACATATGGATCCACTAGAGTCATTGCATATGTGTTCTTTTCACAAACCACATATGGATGAACCAATGGCATTGCATGTGTGTTCTTTTAACAACCCACATATGGATCAACCAGTGTCATTGCATGTGTGTTCCTGTCACAAACCACATATGGATACACCAGAGTCATTGCATGTGTGTTCTTTCTAGAAACCACATATGGATCCACCAATGTCATTGCATGTGTGTTCTTTCCAAAAACCACAGATGGATCAACCAATATCATTGCATGTGTGTTCTTTCCACAAACCACATATGGATCCACCAGTGTTCATTGCATGTGTGTTCTTTCTACAAACCACATATGGATCCACTAGAGTCATTGTATCTGTGTTCTTTTCACAAACCACATATGGACCCACTTGAGTCATTGCATGTGTGTTCTTTCCGCAAAGCACACATAGATTAACCAATGGCATTGCATGTGTGTTCTTTCCACAAACCACATATGGATCCACCAATGTCATTACATGTGTGTTCTTTTCCACAAACTACATGGATCAACCAATGGCATTGCATGTGTGTTCTTTCCACGAACCACACATTGTTTAACCAATCGCATTGCATGTGTGTTATTGTCACAAACCACATATGGATCAACCAATGTCATTGCATCTGTGTTCCTGTCATGAACCACATATGGACCCACCAGTGTTCATTGCATCTGTGTTCTTTCCACAAACCACATATGGATCCACTAGAGTGATTGCATGTGTGTTCTTTTAACAACCCACATATGGATCAACCGGTGTCACTGCATGTGTGTTCCTGTCATGAACCACATATGGATCCACCAGTGTTCATTGCATGTGTGTTCTTTCCACTAACCACATATGTATCGACTAGAGTCATTGCATGTGTGTTATTTTCACAAACCATATATGGATCCACCAGTGGCATTGCATGTGTATTCTTTCCACAAACCACACATGGATCCACCAAAGTAATTCCATGTGTGTTCTTTTCCACAAACCACATATGGATCAACCAATGACATTGCATGTGTGTTCTTTCCACAAACCACACATGGATCCACTAGAGCCATTGCATGTGTGTTCTTTTCACAAACCACACATGGATTAACCAATGGCATTAAAAGTGTGTTCTTTTAACAACCCACATATGGATCAACCAGTTTCATTGCATGTGTGTTCCTGTCACAAACCACATATGGATACACCAGAGTCATTGCATGTGTGTTCTTTCCACAAACCACATTTGGATCCACCAATGTCATTGCATGTGTGTTCTTTTCACAAAGCGCACATGGATCAACCAGAGTCATTGCACATGTGTTCTTTTCACAAACCACACATGGACCCACTTGAGCCATTGCATTTGTGTTGTTTCCACAACCACACATGGATTAACCAATGTCATTGCACGTATGTTATTGTCACAAACCACATATGGATCAACCAATGTCATTGCATGTGTGTTCCTGTCATGAACCACATATGAATCCACCAGTGTTCATTGTATGTGTGTTCTTTCTACAAACAACATATGGATCCACTAGAGTCATTGCATGTGTGTTCTTTCCACAAACCACACATGGATCCACTAGAGTCATTGAATGTGTGTTCTTTTAACAACCCACATATGGATCAACCAGTGTCATTGCATGTGTGTTCCTGTCATAAACCACATATGGATAAACCAGTGTCATTGCATGTGTCTTCTTTCCACAAACCACATATGGATCCACCAGTGTTCATTGCATGTGTGTTCTTTCCGGAAGACAAACATGGATCAACCACTATCATTACATGTGTGTTCTTTCCACAAACCACATATGGATCCTCAAGTGTTCATTGCATGTGTGTTCTTTCCACAAACCACATATGGATCCACTAGAGTCATTGCATGTGTGTTCTTTTCACAAACCACATATGGACCACTTGAGTCATTGCATGTGTGTACTTTCCACAAACCACACATGTATTAACCAATGGCATTGCATGTGTGTTATTGTCACAAACCACATATGGATCAACCAATGTCATTGCATGTGTGTTCCTGTCATGAACCACATATGGATCCACATGTGTTCATTGCATGTGTGTTCTTTCCACAAACTACATACGGATCCACTAGATTCATTGCATGTGTGTTCTTTTAACAACCCACATATGGATCAACTAGTGTCACTTCATGTGTGTTCCTGTCATGAACCACATATGGATCCACCAGTGCTCATTGCATCTGTGTTCTTTCCACAAACCACATATGGATCCACTAGAGTCATTGCATGTGTGTTCTTTTAACAACCCACATATGGATCAACAAGTGTCACTGCATGTGTGTTCCTGTCATGAACCACATATGGATCCACCAGTGTTTATTGCATGTGTGTTCTTTCCACAAACCACATATGTATCCACTAGAGTAATTGCATGTGTGTTCTTTTCACAAACCACACATGGATCAACCAATGTCATTGCATGTGTGTTCTTTCCATAAACCACATATGGATCCACCAATGTCATTGCATGTGTGTTCTTTACACAAACCACATGGATCAACCAATGGCATTGCATGTGTGTTCTTTCCACAAACCACATATGGATCCACCAATGTCATTACATGTGTGTTCTTTTCCACAAACCACATGGATCAACCAATGGCATTGCATGTGTGTTCTTTCCACGAACCACACATTGTTTAACCAATCGCATTGCATGTGTGTTATTGTCACAAACCACATATGGATCAACCAATGTCATTGCATCTGTGTTCCTATCATGAACCACATATGGATCCACAAGTTTTCATTGCATCTGTGTTCTTTCCACAAACCACATATGGATCCACTAGAGTGATTGCATGTGTGTCCTTTTAACAACCCACATATGGATCAACCGGTGTCACTACATGTGTGTTCCTGTCATGAACCACGTATGGATCCACCAGTGTTCATTGCATGTGTGTTCTTTCCACTAACCACATATGTATCGACTAGAGTCATTGCATGTGTGTTATTTTCACAAACCGTATATGGATCCACCAATGGCATTGCATGTGTGTTCTTTCCACAAACCACACATGGATCCACCAAAGTAATTCCATGTGTGTTCTTTTCCACAAACCACATATGGATCAACCAATGACATTGCATGTGTGTTCTTTCCACAAACCACACATGGATCCACTAGAGTCATTGCATGTGTGTTCTTTTCACAAACCACACATGGATTAACCAATGGCATTAAAAGTGTGTTCTTTTAACAACCCACATATGGATCAACCAGTGTCATTGCATGTGTGTTCCTGTCACAAACCACATATGGATACACCAGAGTCATTGCATGTGTGTTCTTGCCACAAACCACATTTGGATCCACCAATGTCATTGCATGTGTGTTATTTTCACAAAGCACACATGGATCAACCAGAGTCATTGCACGTGTGTTCTTTTCACAAACCACACATGGACCCACTTGAGCCATTGCATTTGTGTTGTTTCCACAACCACACATGGATTAACCAATGGCATTGCATGTGTGTTATTGTCACAAACCACATATGGATCAACCAATGTCATTGCATGTGTGTTCCTGTCATGAACCACATATGGATGCACCAGTGTTCATTGCATGTGTGTTCTTTCCACAAACTACATATGGATCCACTAGAGTCATTGCATGTGTGTTATTTTAACAACCCACATATGGATCAACTAGTGTCACTGCATGTGTGTTCCTGTCATGAACCACATATGGATCCACCAGTGTTCATTGCATCTGTGTTCTTTCCACAAACCACATATGGATCCACTAGAGTCATTGCATGTGTGTTCTTTTAACAACCCACATATGGATCAACAAGTGTCACTGCATGTGTGTTCCTGTCATGAACCACATATGGATCCACCAGTGTTCATTGCATGTGTGTTCTTTCCACAAACCACATATGTATCCACTAGAGTAATTGCATGTGTGTTCTTTTCACAAACCACACATGGATCAACCAATGTCATTGCATGTGTGTTCTTTCCATAAACCACATATGGATCCACCAATGCCATTGCATGTGTGTTCTTTTACACAAACCACATGGATCAACCAAAGGCATTGCATGTGTGTTCTTTCCACAAACCACATATGGATCCACCAATGGCATTACATGTGTTTTCTTTTCCACAAACCACATGGATCAACCAATGGCATTGCATATGTGTTCTTTCCACAAACCACATATGGATCCACCAAAGTAATTCCATGTGTGTTCTTTTCCACAAACCACATATGGATCAACCAATGACATTGCATGTGTGTTCTTTCCACAAACCACACATGGATCCACCAGAGTAATTGCATGTGTGTTCTTATACTAAAACTAACACATATGGATCAACCACACATGTGCAATGCCATTGGTTGATCCATGTGTGTTCTTTCCACACATGTGTGTTCTTTCCACAAACCACACATGGATCCACCAGAGTAATTGCATGTGTGTTCTTATACTAAAAAAAGCACTAGAGTCATTGCATGTGTGTTCTTATACTAAAACAAGCACTAGAGTCATTGCGTGTGTGTTCCTTTCACAAACCACATATGGATCCACCAGTGTCATTGCATGTGTGTTCTTTCCATGAACCACATATGAATCCACCAGTGTTCATTGCATGTGTGTTCTTTCCACTAACCACATATGTATCCACTAGAGTCATTGCATGTGTGTTCTTTTTACAAACCACACATGGATCAACCAATGCCATTGCATGTGCGTTCTTTCCACAAACCACATATGGATCCACCAATGTCATTGCATGTGAGTTCTTTCCACAAACCACACATGGTTCAATCAGTCATTGCATGTGTGTTCTTTTCACAAACCACACATGGACCCACTTGAGTCCTTATATGTGTGTAGTTTCCACAAACCACACATGGACCAACCAATGTCATTGCATGTGTGTTATTGTCACAAACCACATATGGATCAACCAATGTCATTGCATCTGTGTTCCTGCCATGAACCACATATGAATCCACCAGTGTTCATTGGATGTGTGTTCTTTCTACAAACCACATATGGATCCACTAGAGTCATTGCATGTGTGTTCTTTTCACAAACCACATATGGATGAACCAATGGCATTGCATGTGTGTTCTTTTAACAACCCACATATGGATCAACCAGTGTCATTGCGTGTGTGTTCCTGTCACAAACCACATATGGATACACCAGAGTCATTGCATGTGTGTTCTTTCCAGAAACCACATATGGATCCACCAATGTCATTGCATGTGTGTTCTTTCCAAAAACCACACATGGA
Organism: Avena insularis; assembly: GCA_023614405.1. Classification (NCBI taxonomy): domain Eukaryota; kingdom Viridiplantae; phylum Streptophyta; class Magnoliopsida; order Poales; family Poaceae; genus Avena; species Avena insularis. The sequence continues at coordinate 537,256,750 of CM042690.1, forward strand.
TCAACCAATATCATTGCATGTGTGTTCTTTCCACAAAGCACATATGGATCCACCAGTGTTTATTGCATGTGTGTTCTTTCTACAAACCACATATGGATCCACTAGAGTCATTGTATCTGTGTTCTTTTCACAAACCACATATGGACCCACTTGAGTCATTGCATGTGTGTTCTTTCCGCAAAGCACACATAGATTAACCAATGGCATTGCATGTGTGTTATTGTCAGAAACCACATATGGATCAACCAATGTCATTGCATGTGTGTTCCAGTCATGAACCACATATGGATCCACCAGTGTTCATTGCATCTGTGTTCTTTCCATAAACCACATATGGATCCACTAGAGTCATTGCATGTGTGTTCTTTTAACAACCCACATATGGATCAACCAGTTTCACTGCATGTGTGTTCCTGTCATGAATCACATATGGATCCACCAGTGTTCATTGCATGTGTGTTCTTTCCACAAACCACATATGTATCCACTATAGTAATTGCATCTGTGTTCTTTTCACAAACCACACATGGATCAACCAATGTCATTGCATGTGTGTTCTTTCCATAAAGCACATATGGATCCACCAATGTCATTGCATGTGTGTTCTTTTACACAAACCACATGGATCAACCAATGGCATTGCATGTGTGTTCTTTCCACAAACCACATATGGATCCACCAATGTCATTACATGTGTGTTCTTTTCCACAAACCACATGGATCAACCAATGGCATTGCATGTGTGTTCTTTCCACGAACCACACATTGTTTAACCAATCGCATTGCATGTGTGTTATTGTCACAAACCACATATGGATCAACCAATGTCATTGCATCTGTGTTCCTGTCATGAACCACATATAGATCCACCAGTGTTCATTGCATCTGTGTTCTTTCCACAAACCACATATGGATCCACTAGAGTGATTGCATGTGTGTTCTTTTAACAACCCACATATGGATCAACCGGTGTCACTGCATGTGTGTTCCTGTCATGAACCACATATGGATCCACCAGTGTTCATTGCATGTGTGTTCTTTCCACTAACCACATATGTATCGACTAGAGTCATTGCATGTGTGTTATTTTCACAAACCATATATGGATCCACCAGTGGCATTGCATGTGTATTCTTTCCACAAACCACACATGGATCCACCAAAGTAATTCCATGTGTGTTCTTTTCCACAAACAACATATGGATCAACCAATGACATTGCATGTGTGTTCTTTCCACAAACCACACATGGATCCACTAGAGCCATTGCATGTGTGTTCTTTTCACAAACCACACATGGATTAACCAATGGCATTAAAAGTGTGTTCTTTTAACAACCCACATATGGATCAACCAGTGTCATTGCATGTGTGTTCCTGTCACAAACCACATATGGATACACCAGAGTCATTGCATGTGTGTTCTTGCCACAAACCACATTTGGATCCACCAATGTCATTGCATCTGTGTTCTTTTCACAAAGCACACATGGATCAACCAGAGTCATGGCACGTGTGTTCTTTTCACAAACCACACATGGACCCACTTGAGCCATTGCATTTGTGTTGTTTCCACAACCACACATGGATTAACCAATGTCATTGCACGTATGTTATTGTCACAAACCACATATGGATCAACCAATGTCATTGCATGTGTGTTCCTGTCATGAACCACATATTGTAGCACCCTCAAATCGGCCCTATGCAAGTTTTAGCGCTTCCCGCCAAACCCGCATAGAAACGATTCAAGGACGCCCACCAGGCACTTTCGTGCGGGTGGAAAGCAAAGTAATAACATTACACAACAGTCCTCGATGGGACCCACAGAACAGATATATACAACAACGACTCCATGAGTCAAGAATACGGATATACAGTACAAAGATCCAAATCACCTTGAAAACGATACGGCGTCCGAGTATGGACAAGATGCAAATTGAGCTAAGAGCCCTGAAGAATAACCAATGGCGTCCATAACCCTGCCCAGGCCAAGCCGGAAGGGTAACCCTGCTAACGACGTCGAAACCTGCTAAACAAAGGGGTGCCGACAAAGGGCAAAGGAAAAAGAGGAGCGTCAGTACTGAGGCCAGTACACGGCGAGGCTAGAATTCGGCGGTCCTCGCCTACATAGGTATGGTGGACTGAAGCGGCAGCACAGCATGCACTAACAACCTATAGAGACTCGATATAACTGGCGACTATCAGAGAGGGATAAGAAAGACCTATCCGGAACCAACCTGATTCTACCACCAAACATACCCATCCTGGTATTTCCCCCTCGAGACCAAACGAGGAAGTCAACCGAGGAACTCACACCGTTGGCAGTTTTATTTATTCCGTTATAGTTGCGGCAATTACTAGTCAAATATAAATAGTCATCCTGATATAATAAGCAGTGGGCAGTTTTATTTAACCATTCCGTTGTAGTGGCGACACTTACTAGTCAAATACAATTAGCATGAGATATCCCAAAACCCAGCAGTTGTTGGTACTTTCATTTAGCCATTCCATTGAAGTTGAGCTGGTTACTAGTCACATCGGATACAAGTCAAATTATAACAGTAAACTTTAGTTATAGTTGTCTATGATCGAGAACTGTGCTCCAAGTCGTCCATAACCGCGGACACGGCTTTTCGAAAAGATTTAACCCTGCAGGGGTGCACCAAAGTATTCACACGCAATTAGCATGAGATATCCACACGCACTTCGACCCTTTTTGCCAGATCAATTAACATACACCCATCGGTATGTCGGCGGGGCCTAAGTCATGACGTTTCCCAGACCCAAAGCAAGTACATGGGGGCCACCCACTAAGTCTACCTTCTGAAGTCGGCCGGTCTCGAGACGGACTCGAGGTTTGGGTGGGCGGTAACATGTAGGAACCGAAAAGATGATAGGCTTGTCGATACAGCCAACGTGTCCCAATCCTAACAAGATAGGTGCGACATCGCACAATTTAAATAACGCGATAAAGCATGGCATAAGTACAGAATAGTAAATAAAACCTCAAACTAGTTGTGGCCCCAAGACAATACTTTGAAATCGGTACTAATCGATGGGGTGCCCACACATCCCACATGTGGTTAGCGCTCGATCTCGAACAGTGTCAAGAACTCGGGTCCTACGGACACCGGTGGTGATCGAAACCAAATATTGTCTATCACCCACCGGTGCCTCTGCATTTACCTACTTTCAATTTTAGTTATTAAACAGTAATTAAAGCCATGATCACCTCCAACATTAAACATGCGGCAACACTCCAACAACTGTGGTACTTGACGACACGCATCAGCACTTGAGCAAGCGACTACGACGCGCAAGTCCAACTATCTACCAATCAACAGGTAATAGGATGTGTCCAAGGCAATATAAGGCTGCAAGGGACATCACGGGTACGAGAACTAGAGCATCGCAACACAGATAGCAATAGATCAACAGGAGGAAATAAAGACTATAAAAGTAAGATAGGTAGAAAGGGGGAGGTGCTCGCCTGAAAACATTGCCGAAGGTTCATCCGAAGATTGGGTCGACACTCGCATCAACTCATCGGCCTAATCCGTGAAGAAGCAAAGCACTAGAAGAAAACACCGAATGCACTATTTAATACTACGGCAGAAGATCGGGCACGATGCATGTATGATGTATGACATGGCAAAGGTGCAATGCAATTAGGCAATATTAAGCGGAACCGGGGTCCCGACAATTAAATATATGGTTCTAGTTGTTTAACTACCCCGCAATTTAATTGTTGTCTTAACATGGCAAAAGATAGCACCGGTTCGCTACACAAATTTAAATAGGGCCAATATAAGACTAGATTTGCCCGCATATGGGCCCCATATTTATTTTAGGTGAATCGACATAAGTCCCCCAAACAAACACAAATATGCATGCGAGTATGACAATTTTATATGCAACAAGTTTATATTTCATTTTATAAAATAGGGCTCGGAAGGGAATCACACATTAGGGTTCGGAAGATCTTGGGGTTCGATAGGTTCGGGGTCGGTCTCAGGGTTCGACGGGAGAATGGCTCGACGAGATCGGTCTCGGACAACGGAAGTCGATCTTTTCGCATCCGAGAAGAAGGACTTGGTTGGCGTCGGGGCACATCGGATCCGCCCTAGTCGGTGCCGGTCTTGTCGCCATGAAGATCTTGTCGGGTCTTCGTATCGGGTCGGTCTTGGCGTTCGGGGTGAAGAGCTTGGCGTCCTCGAGGAAGTACTAGGCGTATCCGTGTCGACGACCTTGGCGTCCAGGTTCTCGGCATCAGATCCGGGAAGAAGTACTTGTCACATCTGTGGGTCGGTCCTCGGGGTCGTAGAACTTGGCGCGCCAGGGTTCGTTGTTCGGTCTCGCCAGGATCAGTCTTCAGATTTGGAATCGGGGATCTTGAGAGTCCATGTCGAAGATCTCGGGTTCCGATGTCGGTGGCCTTCGAGTGGCTCCATGTACAACCTTCGATATCCTCGGCATCAAGCCGGTCTTGTCAGTGAGGAGATCTTAACACATTTTGTCACCAAAACTTTCACGGATCAACAGGCAAACAAACGTTCATGAGCCCCCAAGAACACACAAGCACATGACAGACACGCGTGTACAGAGGCACAAGGTCGACATCGGGATCTTGCTGGTTGGCGACGGCGATGCAGTGGCGAAGCGGCGCTTCGGTCTTGGGCGGTTGCGGCGGCGGTCTGGCGGCGACGGAGGAGGTCGAGGGCGGGGTGGAGGCGCCGAGGAGGTCGCGTGATCGGCCGGCGCAACTTCGCAGAAGGCGAGGCGACGCGGTGGCTCGGCAGGCAGAAGAAACGAAGCGGAGGGCTTCACGGGAGGCGTGGCGAGGAGAAGGGCGGTGGTGCAAGGCGGGGGGAGGGGGGCGAGGCGCTAGAGGCGGCGGCCGCTAACGAGCTCTCCTGGCGGCGACAGAGGAGATCGAGGGGAGGGTTGCGAGGCGAGGTGGCCGGGGCGGTGCAGAGCCGAAGGGGAGGCGGTTGGTGGCGCCTGGCGACGGGGTGGGCGAACGGCGGGACGGTTGGTGGCCTGCGGAGGAGGGGCTCGGCTCGGCGGCCGGAGTGGACAATGACGAGATCTGGCGGGCAGGAGGAGGAGGCGGCCTGGCGAGGCGGAGGAGGCGCCGAGACGGCGAAGGAGGAGGGAAGGAGGCCGAGACGGCTTGTGGGGAGGCGGCAGGCTGGTCGGTGACCCCGTGTGTGGCGATGTGCGTGTGTAAAGGGTGGGGTGGGGCCAGTGGCGCAGTGTGAGGTATGGTGCAGGTGGGCAGGACCAGGTGGGGCGGTCATGAGTGCGCCAGTGGCTTGTTGTCAGTCGGGGTTCAGGAAATGCCGGAGGGAAGGAGGGGAGCGATCAGGTGGGGAAGGGTGGTCGGCTGAGGTGGCAGACTGGGATAGGTTGGGGGGATAGGAGAGGTGAGGTGGCGAGAGGGGATTGGACGGGGTGATGTGGAGGCAGGGTGGGTAGAAGACTAGGGTAGGGTTTCTGGTAGAAAAGATTTGGATTAGGTTTAGACAGCTCTGGAATTGTACTGGGGGTGGCCGACTGGGTCGGATCGGTCCGGTACGGCTGCCCCCTAAAAATAATAAAACATTTTATTTATCTAAAACGGGGCTTTTGAAATCCATTGGTAGACGAAACAAAACAATCCGGAGACCCGGGTTTTACTTTGACATAAAGACGGGGCGTTTCGAAAACAAAGATAGTCTTTCGAAAAATAGTTTTATGCAAACAAATGCAAGATGACATGACGATGCTCAAATGCAATGTGGCATGATGACATGAGCATGCGGTCATGATGATGCAATGCACAAAAACAACGCGATTTTCTAGTAGTGGTTTTGCGGGATGCCACACATATGAATCCACCAGTGTTCATTGTATGTGTGTTCTTTCTACAAACAACATATGGATCCACTAGAGTCATTGCATGTGTGTTCTTTCCACAAACCACACATGGATCCACTAGAGTCATTGCATGTGTGTTCTTTTAACAACCCACATATGGATCAACCAGTGTCATTGCATGTGTGTTCCTGTCACAAACCACATATGGATAAACCAGTGTCATTGCATGTGTGTTCTTTCCACAAACCACATATGGATCCACCAGTGTTCATTGCATGTGTGTTCTTTCCGCAAGACAAACATGGATCAACCACTATCATTGCATGTGTGTTCTTTCCACAAACCACAGATGGATCCTCAAGTGTTCATTGCATGTGTGTTCTTTCCACAAACCACATATGGATCCACTAGAGTCATTGCATGTGTGTTCTTTTCACAAACCACATATGGACCCACTTGAGTCATTGCATGTGTGTACTTTCCACAAACCACACATGGATTAACCAATGGCATTGCATGTGTGTTATTGTCACAAACCACATATGGATCAACCAATGTCATTGCATGTGTGTTCCTGTCATGAACCACATATGGATCCACATGTGTTCATTGCATGTGTGTTCTTTCCACAAACTACATATGGATCCACTAGATTCATTGCATGTGTGTTCTTTTAACAACCCACATATGGATCAACTAGTGTCACTGCATGTGTGTTCCTGTCATGAACCACATATGGATCCACCAGTGTTCATTGCATCTGTGTTCTTTCCACAAACCACATATGGATCCACTAGAGTCATTGCATGTGTGTTCTTTTAACAACCCACATATGGATCAACAAGTGTCACTGCATGTGTGTTCCTGTCATGAACCACATATGGATCCACCAGTGTTTATTGCATGTGTGTTCTTTCCACAAACCACATATGTATCCACTAGAGTAATTGCATGTGTGTTCTTTTCACAAACCACACATGGATCAACCAATGTCATTGCATGTGTGTTCTTTCCATAAACCACATATGGATCCACCAATGTCATTGCATGTGTGTTCTTTTACACAAACCACATGGATCAACCAATGGCATTGCATGTGTGTTCTTTCCACAAACCACATATGGATCCACCAATGTCATTACATGTGTGTTCTTTTCCACAAACCACATGGATCAACCAATGGCATTGCATGTGTGTTCTTTCCACGAACCACACTTTGTTTAACCAATCGCATTGCATGTGTGTTATTGTCACCAACCACATATGGATCAACCTATGTCATTGCATCTGTGTTCCTGTCATGAACCACATATGGATCCACCAGTTTTCATTGCATCTGTGTTCTTTCCACAAACCACATATGGATCCACTAGAGTGATTGCATGTGTGTCCTTTTAACAACTCACATATGGATCAACCGGTGTCACTACATGTGTGTTCCTGTCATGAACCACATATGGATCCACCAGTGTTCATTGCATGTGTGTTCTTTCCACTAACCACATATGTATCGACTAGAGTCATTGCATGTGTGTTATTTTCACAAACCGTATATGGATCCACCAATGGCATTGCATGTGTGTTCTTTCCACAAACCACACATGGATCCACCAAAGTAATTCCATGTGTGTTCTTTTCCACAAACCACATATGGATCAACCAATGACATTGCATGTCTGTTCTTTCCACAAACCACACATGGATCCACTAGAGTCATTGCATGTGTGTTCTTTTCACATACCACACATGGATTAACCAATGGCATTAAAAGTGTGTTCTTTTAACAACCCACATATGGATCAACCAGTGTCATTGCATGTGTGTTCCTGTCACAAACCACATATGGATACACCAGAGTCATTGCATGTGTGTTCTTGCCACAAACCACATTTGGATCCACCAATGTCATTGCATGTGTGTTATTTTCACAAAGCACACATGGATCAACCAGAGTCATTGCACATGTGTTCTTTTCACAAACCACACATGGACCCACTTGAGCCATTGCATTTGTGTTGTTTCCACAAACCACACATGGATTAACCAATGGCATTGCATGTGTGTTATTGTCACAAACCACATATGGATGAACCAATGTCATTGCATGTGTGTTCTTTCGACAAACCACATATGGATCCACCAGTGTTCATTGCATGTGTGTTCTTTCCACAATACAAACATGGATCAACCACTATCATTGCATGTGTGTTCTTTCCACAAACCACATATGGATCCTCAAGTGTTCATTGCATGTGTGTTCTTTCTACAAACCACATATGGATCCACTAGAGTCATTGCATGTGTGTTCTTTTCACAAACCACATATGGACCCACTTGAGTCATTGCATGTGTGTACTTTCCACAAACCACACATGGATTAACCAATGGCATTGCATGTGTGTTATTGTCACAAACCACATATGGATCAACCAATGTCATTGGATGTGTGTTCCTGTCATGAACCACATATGGATCCACCAGTGTTCATTGCATGTGTGTTCTTTCCACAAACTAAATATCGATCCACTAGAGTCATTGCATGTGTGTTCTTTTGACAACCCACATATGGATCAACTAGTGTCACTGCATGTGTGTTCCTGTCATGAACCACATATGGATCCACAAGTGTTCATTGCATCTGTGTTCTTTCCACAAACCACATATGGATCCACTAGAGTCATTGCATGTGTGTTCTTTTAACAACCCACATATGGATCAACCAGTGTCACTGCATGTGTGTTCCTATCATGAACCACATCTGGATCCACCAGTGTTCATTACATGTGTGTTCTTTCCACAAACCACATATGTATCCACTAGAGTAATTTCATGTGTGTTCTTTTCACAAACCACACATGGATCAAACAATGTCATTGCATGTGTGTTCTTTCCATAAACCACATATGGATCCACCAATGTCATTGCATGTGTGTTCTTTTACACAAACCACATGGATCAACCAAAGGCATTGCATGTGTGTTCTTTCCAAAAACCACATATGGATCCACCAATGTCATTACATGTGTGTTCTTTTCCACAAACCACATGGATCAACCAATGGCATTGCATGTGTGTTCTTTCCACGAACCACACATGGTTTAACCAATCGCATTGCATGTGTGTTATTGTCACAAACCACATATGGATCAACCAAGGTCATTGCATGTGTGTTCCTGTCATGAACCACATATGGATCCACCAGTGTTCATTGCATCTGTGTTCTTTCCACAAACCACATATGGATCCACTAGAGTGATTGCATGTTTGTTCTTTTAACAACCCACATATGGATCACCCGGTGTCACTGCATGTGTGTTCCTGTCATGAACCACATATGGATCCACAGTGTTCATTGCATGTGTGTTCTTTCCACTAACCACATATGTATCGACTAGAGTCATTGCATGTGTGTTCTTTTAACAACCCACATATGGATCAACCTGTGTCACTACATGTGTGTTCCTGTCATGAACCACATATGGATCCACCAGTGTTCATTGCATGTGTGTTCTTTCCACTAACCACATATGTATCGACTAGAGTCATTGCATGTGTGTTATTTTCACAAACCACATATGGATCCACCAATGGCATTGCATGTGTGTTCTTTCCACAAACCACACATGGATCCACCAAAGTAATTCCATGTGTGTACTTTTCCACAAACCACATATGGATCAACCAATGTCATTGCATGTGTGTTCTTTCCACAAACCACACATGGATCCACTAGAGTCATTTCATGTGTGTTCTTTTCACAAACCACACATGGATTAACCAATGGCATTAAAAGTGTGTTCTTTTAACAACCGACATATGGATCAACCAGTGTCATTGCATGTGTGTTCCTGTCACAAACCACATATGGATACACTAGAGTCATTGCATGTTTGTTCTTGCCACAAACCACATTTGGATCCACCAATGTCATTGCATGTGTGTTCTTTCCACAAAGCACACATGGATCAATCAGAGTCATTGCACGTGTGTTCTTTTCACAAACCACACATGGACCCACTTGAGCCATTGCATTTGTGTTGTTTCCACAACCACACATGGATCAACCAATGTCATTGCACGCATGTTATTGTCACAAACCACATATGGATCAACCAATGTCATTGCATGTGTGTTCCTATCATGAACCACATGTGAATCCACCAGTGTTCATTGTATGTGTGTTCTTTCTACAAACAACATATGGATCCACTAGAGTCATTGCATATGTGTTATTTCCACAAACCACACATGGATCCACTAGAGTCATTGCATGTGTGTTCTTTTAACAACCCACATATGGATCAACAAGTGTCATTGCATGTGTGTTCTTGTCACAAACCACATATGGATAAACCAGAGTAATTGCATGTGTGTTCTTTTCACAATACAAACATGGATCAACCACTATCATTGCATGTGTGTTCTTTCCACAAACCACATATGGATCCTCAAGTGTTCATTGCATGTGTGTTCTTTCTACAAACCACATATGGATCCACTAGAGTCATTGCATGTGTGTTCTTTTCACAAACCACATATGGACCCACTTGAGTCATTGCATGTGTACTTTCCACAAACCACACATGGATTAACCAATGGCATTGCATGTGTTATTGTCACAAACCACATATGGATCAACCAATGTCATTGGATGTGTGTTCCTGTCATGAACCACATATGGATCCACCAGTGTTCATTGCATGTGTGTTCTTTCCACAATACAAACATGGATCAACCACTATCATTGCATGTGTGTTCTTTCCACAAACCACATATGGATCCTCAAGTGTTCATTGCATGTGTGTTCTTTCTACAAACCACATATGGATCCAATAGAGTCATTGCATGTGTGTTCTTTTCACAAACCACATATGGACCCACTTGAGTCATTGCATGTGTGTACTTTCCACAAACCACACATGGATTAACCAATGGCATTGCATGTGTGTTATTGTCACAAACCACATATGGATCAACCAATGTTATTGGATGTGTGTTCCTGTCATGAACCACATATGGATCCACCAGTGTTCATTGCATGTGTGTTCTTTCCACAAACCACACATGGATCAATCAGAATCATTGCATGTATGTTCTTTTCACAAACCACATGGACCCACTTGAGTCATTGCATGTGTGTTGTTTCCACAAACCACACATGGACCAACCAATGTCATTGAATGTGTGTTATTGTCACAAATCACATATGGATCAACCAATGACATTGCATGTGTGTTCCTGTCATGAACCACATATGAATCCACCAGTGTTCATTGCATGAGTGTTCTTTCTACAAACCACATATGGATCCACTAGAGTCATTGCATGTGTGTTCTTTCCACAAACCACATATGGATTAACCAATGGCATTGCATGTGTGTTCTTTTAACAACCCACATATGGATCAACCAATGTCATTGCATGTGTGTTCTTGTCATGAACCACATATGGATCAACCAGTGTCATTGCATGTGTGTTCCTGTCACAAACTACATATGGATACACCAGAGTCATTGCATGTGTGTTCTTTCCACAAACCACATATGGATCTACCAGTGTTCATTGCATGTGTGTTCTTTCTACAAACCACATATGGATCCACTAGAGTCATTGCATGTGTGTTCTTTTCACAAACCACATATGTACCCACTTGAGTCATTGCATGTGTGTTCTTTCCGTAAACCACATATGGATCAACCAAGGTCATTGCATGTGTGTTCCTGTCATGAACCACATATGGATCCACCAGTGTTCATTGCATCTGTGTTCTTTCCACAAACCACATATGGATCCACTAGAGTGATTGCATGTTTGTTCTTTTAACAACCCACATATGGATCACCCGGTGTCACTGCATGTGTGTTCCTGTCATGAACCACATATGGATCCACAGTGTTCATTGCATGTGTGTTCTTTCCACTAACCACATATGTATCGACTAGAGTCATTGCATGTGTGTTCTTTTAACAACCCACATATGGATCAACCTGTGTCACTACATGTGTGTTCCTGTCATGAACCACATATGGATCCACCAGTGTTCATTGCATGTGTGTTCTTTCCACTAACCACATATGTATCGACTAGAGTCATTGCATGTGTGTTATTTTCACAAACCACATATGGATCCACCAATGGCATTGCATGTGTGTTCTTTCCACAAACCACACATGGATCCACCAAAGTAATTCCATGTGTGTACTTTTCCACAAACCACATATGGATCAACCAATGTCATTGCATGTGTGTTCTTTCCACAAACCACACATGGATCCACTAGAGTCATTTCATGTGTGTTCTTTTCACAAACCACACATGGATTAACCAATGGCATTAAAAGTGTGTTCTTTTAACAACCGACATATGGATCAACCAGTGTCATTGCATGTGTGTTCCTGTCACAAACCACATATGGATACACTAGAGTCATTGCATGTTTGTTCTTGCCACAAACCACATTTGGATCCACCAATGTCATTGCATGTGTGTTCTTTCCACAAAGCACACATGGATCAATCAGAGTCATTGCACGTGTGTTCTTTTCACAAACCACACATGGACCCACTTGAGCCATTGCATTTGTGTTGTTTCCACAACCACACATGGATCAACCAATGTCATTGCACGCATGTTATTGTCACAAACCACATATGGATCAACCAATGTCATTGCATGTGTGTTCCTATCATGAACCACATGTGAATCCACCAGTGTTCATTGTATGTGTGTTCTTTCTACAAACAACATATGGATCCACTAGAGTCATTGCATATGTGTTATTTCCACAAACCACACATGGATCCACTAGAGTCATTGCATGTGTGTTCTTTTAACAACCCACATATGGATCAACAAGTGTCATTGCATGTGTGTTCTTGTCACAAACCACATATGGATAAACCAGAGTAATTGCATGTGTGTTCTTTTCACAATACAAACATGGATCAACCACTATCATTGCATGTGTGTTCTTTCCACAAACCACATATGGATCCTCAAGTGTTCATTGCATGTGTGTTCTTTCTACAAACCACATATGGATCCACTAGAGTCATTGCATGTGTGTTCTTTTCACAAACCACATATGGACCCACTTGAGTCATTGCATGTGTGTACTTTCCACAAACCACACATGGATTAACCAATGGCATTGCATGTGTGTTATTGTCACAAACCACATATGGATCAACCAATGTCATTGGATGTGTGTTCCTGTCATGAACCACATATGGATCCACCAGTGTTCATTGCATGTGTGTTCTTTCCACAATACAAACATGGATCAACCACTATCATTGCATGTGTGTTCTTTCCACAAACCACATATGGATCCTCAAGTGTTCATTGCATGTGTGTTCTTTCTACAAACCACATATGGATCCAATAGAGTCATTGCATGTGTGTTCTTTTCACAAACCACATATGGACCCACTTGAGTCATTGCATGTGTACTTTCCACAAACCACACATGGATTAACCAATGGCATTGCATGTGTGTTATTGTCACAAACCACATATGGATCAACCAATGTTATTGGATGTGTGTTCCTGTCATGAACCACATATGGATCCACCAGTGTTCATTGCATGTGTGTTCTTTCCACAAACCACACATGGATCAATCAGAATCATTGCATGTGTGTTCTTTTCACAAACCACACATGGACCCACTTGAGTCATTGCATGTGTGTTGTTTCCACAAACCACACATGGACCAACCAATGTCATTGAATGTGTGTTATTGTCACAAATCACATATGGATCAACCAATGACATTGCATGTGTGTTCCTGTCATGAACCACATATGAATCCACCAGTGTTCATTGCATGAGTGTTCTTTCTACAAACCACATATGGATCCACTAGAGTCATTGCATGTGTGTTCTTTCCACAAACCACATATGGATTAACCAATGGCATTGCATGTGTGTTCTTTTAACAACCCACATATGGATCAACCAATGTCATTGCATGTGTGTTCTTGTCATGAACCACATATGGATCAACCAGTGTCATTGCATGTGTGTTCCTGTCACAAACTACATATGGATACACCAGAGTCATTGCATGTGTGTTCTTTCCACAAACCACATATGGATCTACCAGTGTTCATTGCATGTGTGTTCTTTCTACAAACCACATATGGATCCACTAGAGTCATTGCATGTGTGTTCTTTTCACAAACCACATATGTACCCACTTGAGTCATTGCATGTGTGTTCTTTCCGCAAACCACACATGGATCAACCAATGGCATTGCATGTGTGTTATTATCACAAACCACATATGGATCAACCAATGTCATTGCATGTGTGTTCCTGTCATGAACCACATATGGATCCACTAGTGTTCATTGCATGTGTGTTCTTTCCACAAAACACATATGGATCCACTAGAGTCATTGCATGTGTGTTATTTTAACAACCCACATATGGATCAACCAGTGTCACTTCATGGGTTTTCCTGTGATGAACAACATATGGATCCACCAGTGTTCATTGCATGTGTGTTCTTTCCACTAACCACATATGTATCCACTAGAGTCATTGCATGTGTGCTCTTTCCACAAACCACACATGGATCCACCAGAGTAATTGCATGTGTGTTCTTTTCCACAAACCACATATGGATCAACCAATGTCATTGCATGTGTGTTCTTTTCACAAACCACATATGGATCAACCAATTTCATTGCATGTGTGTTCTTTCCACAAACCACACATGGATCCACTAGAGTAATCGCATGTGTGTTCTTTTCACAAACCACACATGGACTACCCAATGGCATTAAAAGTGTGTTCTTTCAACAACCCACATATGGATAAACCTAGTGTCATTGCATGTGTGTTCCTGTCACAAACCACATATGGATACACCAGAGTCATTGCATGTGTGTTCTTGCCACAAATCACATTTGGATCCACAAAAGTAATTCCATGTGTGTTCTTTTCCACAAACCACATATGGATCAACCAATCTCATTGCATGTGTGTTCTTTCCACAAACCACACATGGACCCACTTGAGCCATTGCATGTGTGTTGTTTCCACAACCACACATGGATCAACCAATGTCATTGCACATGTGTTATTGTCACAAACCAAATATGGATCAACCAATGTCATGGCATGTGTGTTCCTGTCATGAACCACATATGAGTCCACCAGTGTTCATTGCATATGTGTTGTTTCTACAAACCACATATGGATCCACTAGAGTCATTGCATGTGTGTTCTTTCCACAAACCACACATGGATCCACTAGAGTCATTGCATGTGTGTTCTTTTAACAACCCACATATGTATCCACCAATGTCATTGCATGTGTGTTCCTGTCACAAACCACATATGGATACACCAGAGTCATTGCATGTGTGTTCTTTCCACAAACCATATATGGATCCACCAGTGTTCATTGCATGTGTGTTCTTTCCACAAACCACATATGGATCCTCAAGTGTCCATTGCATGTGTGTTCTTTCTACAAACCACATATGGATCCACTAGAGTCATTGCATGTGTGTTCTTTTCACAAACCACATATGGACCCACTTGAGTCATTGCATGTGTGTACTTTCCATAAACCCCACATGGATTAACCAATGGCATTGCATGTGTGTTATTATCACAAACCACATATGGATCAACCAATGCCATTGCATGTGTGTTCCTGTCATGAACCACATATGGATCCACCAGTGTTCATTGCATGTGTGTTCTTTCCAAAAACTACATATGGATCCACTAGAGTCATTGCATGTGTGTTCTTTTAACAACCCATATATGGATCAACTAGTGTCACTGCATGTGTGTTCTTGTCATGAACCACATATGGATCCACAAGTGTTCATTGCATCTGTGTTCTTTCCACAAACCACATATGGATCCACTAGTATCATTGCATGTGTGTTCTTTTAACAACCAACATATGGATCAACCTGTGTCACTACATGTGTGTTCCTGTCATGAACCACATATGGATCCACCAGTGTTCATTGCATGTGTGTTCTTTCCACTAACCACATATGTATCGACTAGAGTCATTGCATGTGTGTTATTTTCACAAACCACATATGGATCCACCAATGGCATTGCATGTGTGTTCTTTCCACAAACCACACATGGATCCACCAAAGTAATTCCATGTGTGTTCTTTTCCACAAACCACATATGGATCAACCAATGTCATTTCATGTGTGTTCTTTCCACAAACCACACATGGATCCACTAGAGTCATTTCATGTGTGTTCTTTTCACAAACCACACATGGATTAACCAATGGCATTAAAAGTGTGTTCTTTTAACAACCGACATATGGATCAACCAGTGTCATTGCATGTGTGTTCCTGTCACAAACCACATATGGATACACTAGAGTCATTGCATGTTTGTTCTTGCCACAAACCACATTTGGATCCACCAATGTCATTGCATGTGTGTTCTTTCCACAAAGCACACATGGATCAACCAGAGTCATTGCATGTGTGTTCTTTTCACAAACCACACATGGACCCACTTGAGTCATTGCTTGTGTGTTGTTTCCACAAACCACACATGGACCAACCAATGTCATTGAATGTGTGTTATTGTCACAAATCACATATGGATCAACCAATGACATTGCATGTGTGTTCCTGTCATGAACCACATATGAATCCACCAGTGTTCATTGCATGAGTGTTCTTTCTACAAACCACATATGGATCCACTAGAGTCATTGCATGTGTGTTCTTTTCACAAACCACACATGGATCAACCAATGTCATTGCATGTGTGTTCTTTCCATAAACCACCTATGGATCCACCAATGTCATTGCATGTGTGTTCTTTTACACAAACCACATGGATCAACCAATGTCATTGCATGTGTGTTCTTTCCACAAACCACATATGGATCCACCAATGTCATTACATGTGTGTTCTTTTCCATAAACCACATATGGATCCACCAATGACATTGCATGTGTGTTCTTTCCGCAAACCACACATGGATTAACCAATGGCATTGCATGTGTGTTATTATCACAAACCACATATGGATCAACCAATGCCATTGCATGTGTGTTCCTGTCATGAACCACATATGGATCCACCAGTGTTCGTTGCATGTGTGTTCTTTCCACAAACTACATATGGATCCACTACAGTCATTGCATGTGTGTTCTTTTAACAACCCACATATGGATCAACTAGTGTCACTGCATGTGTGTTCTTGTCATGAACCACATATGGATCCACCAGTGTTCATTGCATCTGTGTTCTTTCCACAAACCACATATGGATCCACTAGTATCATTGCATGTGTGTTCTTTTAACAACCCACATATGGATCAACCTGTGTCACTACATGTGTGTTCCTGTCATGAACCACATATGGATCCACCAGTGTTCATTGCATGTGTGTTCTTTCCACTAACCACATATGTATCGACTAGAGTCATTGCATGTGTGTTATTTTCACAAACCACATATGGATCCACCAATGGCATTGCATGTGTGTTCTTTCCACAAACCACACATGGATCCACCAAAGTAATTCCATGTGTGTACTTTTCCACAAACCACATATGGATCAACCAATGTCATTGCATGTGTGTTCTTTCCACAAACCACACATGGATCCACTAGAGTCATTTCATGTGTGTTCTTTTCACAAACCACACATGGATTAACCAATGGCATTAAAAGTGTGTTCTTTTAACAACCGACATATGGATCAACCAGTGTCATTGCATGTGTGTTCCTGTCACAAACCACATATGGATACACTAGAGTCATTGCATGTTTGTTCTTGCCACAAACCACATTTGGATCCACCAATGTCATTGCATGTGTGTTCTTTCCACAAAGCACACATGGATCAACCAGAGTCATTGCATGTGTGTTCTTTTCACAAACCACACATGGACCCACTTGAGTCATTGCATGTGTGTTGTTTCCACAAACCACACATGGACCAACCAATGTCATTGAATGTGTGTTATTGTCACAAATCACATATGGATCAACCAATGACATTGCATGTGTGTTCCTGTCATGAACCACATATGAATCCACCAGTGTTCATTGCATGAGTGTTCTTTCTACAAACCACATATGGATCCACTAGAGTCATTGCATGTGTGTTCTTTTCACAAACCACACATGGATCAACCAATGTCATTGCATGTGTGTTCTTTCCATAAACCACCTATGGATCCACCAATGTCATTGCATGTGTGTTCTTTTACACAAACCACATGATCAACCAATGGCATTGCATGTGTGTTCTTTCCACAAACCACATATGGATCCACCAATGTCATTACATGTGTGTTCTTTTCCATAAACCACATATGGATCCACCAATGACATTGCATGTGTGTTCTTTCCGCAAACCACACATGGATTAACCAATGGCATTGCATGTGTGTTATTATCACAAACCACATATGGATCAACCAATGCCATTGCATGTGTGTTCTGTCATGAACCACATATGGATCCACCGGTTCGTTGCATGTGTGTTCTTTCCACAAACTACATATGGATCCACTACCATTGCATGTGTGTTCTTTTAACAACCCACATATGGATCAACTAGTGTCACTGCATGTGTGTTCTTGTCATGAACCACATATGGATCCACCAGTGTTCATTGCATCTGTGTTCTTTCCACAAACCACATATGGATCCACTAGTATCATTGCATGTGTGTTCTTTTAACAACCCACATATGGATCAACCTGTGTCACTACATGTGTGTTCCTGTCATGAACCACATATGGATCCACCAGTGTTCATTGCATGTGTGTTCTTTCCACTAACCACATATGTATCGACTAGAGTCATTGCATGTGTGTTATTTTCACAAACCACATATGGATCCACCAATGGCATTGCATGTGTGTTCTTTCCACAAACCACACATGGATCCACCAAAGTAATTCCATGTGTGTACTTTTCCACAAACCACATATGGATCAACCAATGTCATTGCATGTGTGTTCTTTCCACAAACCACACATGGATCCACTAGAGTCATTTCATGTGTGTTCTTTTCACAAACCAGACATGGATTAACCAATGGCATTAAAAGTGTGTTCTTTTAACAACCGACATATGGATCAACCAGTGTCATTGCATGTGTGTTCCTGTCACAAACCACATATGGATACACTAGAGTCATTGCATGTTTGTTCTTGCCACAAACCACATTTGGATCCACCAATGTCATTGCATGTGTGTTCTTTCCACAAAGCACACATGGATCAATCAGAGTCATTGCACGTGTGTTCTTTTCACAAACCACACATGGACCCACTTGAGCCATTGCATTTGTGTTGTTTCCACAACCACACATGGATCAACCAATGTCATTGCACGCATGTTATTGTCACAAACCACATATGGATCAACCAATGTCATTGCATGTGTGTTCCTATCATGAACCACATATGAATCCACCAGTGTTCATTGTATGTATGTTCTTTCTACAAACAACATATGGATCCACTAGAGTCATTGCATATGTGTTATTTCCACAAACCACACATGGATCCACTAGAGTCATTGCATGTGTGTTATTTTAACAACCCACATATGGATCAACAAGTGTCATTGCATGTGTGTTCTTGTCACAAACCACATATGGATAAACCAGAGTAATTGCATGTGTGTTCTTTCGACAAACCACATATGGATCCACCAGTGTTCATTGCATGTGTGTTCTTTCCACAATACAAACATGGATCAACCACTATCATTGCATGTGTGTTCTTTCCACAAACCACATATGGATCCTCAAGTGTTCATTGCATGTGTGTTCTTTCTACAAACCACATATGGATCCAGTAGAGTCATTGCATGTGTGTTCTTTTCACAAACCACATATGGACCCACTTGAGTCATTGCATGTGTGTACTTTCCACAAACCACACATGGATTAACCAATGGCATTGCATGTGTGTTATTGTCACAAACCACATATGGATCAACCAATGTCATTGGATGTGTGTTCCTGTCATGAACCACATATGGATCCACCAGTGTTCATTGCATGTGTGTTCTTTCCACAAACTACATATGGATCCACTAGAGTCATTGCATGTGTGTTCTTTTGACAACCCACATATGGATCAACTAGTGTCACTGCATGTGTGTTCCTGTCATGAACCACATATGGATCCACAAGTGTTCATTGCATCTGTGTTCTTTCCACAAACCACATATGGATCCACTAGAGTCATTGCATGTGTGTTCTTTTAACAACCCACATATGGATCAACCAGTGTCACTGCATGTGTGTTCCTATCATGAACCACATCTGGATCCACCAGTGTTCATTGCATGTGTGTTCTTTCCACAAACCACATATGTATCCACTAGAGTAATTTCATGTGTGTTCTTTTCACAAACCACACATGGATCAAACGATGTCATTGCATGTGTGTTCTTTCCATAAACCACATATGGATCCACCAATGTCATTGCATGTGTGTTCTTTTACACAAACCACATGGATCAACCAATGGCATTGCATGTGTGTTCTTTCCAAAAACCACATATGGATCCACCAATGTCATTACATGTGTGTTCTTTTCCACAAACCACATGGATCAACCAATGGCATTGCAGGTGTGTTCTTTCCACGAACCACACATGGTTTAACCAATCACATTGCATGTGTGTTATTGTCACAAACCACATATGGATCAACCAATGTCATTGCATGTGTGTTCCTTTCATGAACCACATATGGATCCACCAGTGTTCATTGCATCTGTGTTCTTTCCACAAACCACATATGGATCCACTAGAGTGATTGCATGTGTGTTCTTTTAACAACCCACATATGGATCACCCGGTGTCACTGCATGTGTGTTCCTGTCATGAACCACATATGGATCCACCAGTGTTCATTGCATGTGTGTTCTTTCCACTAACCACATATGTATCGACTAGAGTCATTGCATGTGTGTTCTTTCCACAAACCACACATGGATCAATCCGAGTCATTGCATGTGTGTTCTTTTCACAAACCACACATGGACCCACTTGAGTCATTGCATGTGTGTTGTTTCCAAAAACCACACATGGACCAACCAATGTCATTGAATGTGTGTTATTGTCACAAATCACATATGGATCAACCAATGACATTGCATGTGTGTTCCTGTCATGAACCACATATGAATCCACCAGTGTTCATTGCATGAGTGTTCTTTCTACAAACCACATATGGATCCACTAGAGTCATTGCATGTGTGTTCTTTCCACAAACCACATATGGATTAACCAATGGCATTGCATGTGTGTTCTTTTAACAACCCACATATGGATCAACCAATGTCATTGCATGTGTGTTCTTGTCATGAACCACATATGGGTCAACCAGTGTCATTGCATGTGTGTTCCTGTCACAAACTACATATGGATACACCAGAGTCATTGCATGTGTGTTCTTTCCACAAACCACATATGGATCTACCAGTGTTCATTGCATGTGTGTTCTTTCTACAAACCACATATGGATCTACTAGAGTCATTGCATGTGTGTTCTTTTCACAAACCACATATGTACCCACTTGAGTCATTGCATGTGTGTTCTTTCCACAATCCACACATGGATCAACCAATGTCATTGCATGTGTGTTATTGTCACAAACCACATATGGATCAACCAATGTCATTGCATGTGTGTTCCTGTCATGAACCACATATGGATCCACTAGTGTTCATTGCATGTGTGTTCTTTCCACAAAACACATATGGATCCACTAGAGTCATTGCATGTGTGTTATTTTAACAACCCACATATGGATCAACCAGTGTCACTTCATGGGTTTTCCTGTGATGAACAACATATGGATCCACCAGTGTTCATTGCATGTGTGTTATTTCCACTAACCACATATGTATCCACTAGAGTCATTGCATGTGTGCACTTTCCACAAACCACACATGGATCCACCAGAGTAATTGCATGTGTGTTCTTTTCCACAAACCACATATGGATCAACCAATGTCATTGCATGTGTGTTCTTTTCACAAACCACATATGGATCAACCAATTTCATTGCATGTGTGTTCTTTCCACAAACCACACATGGATCCACTCGAGTCATTGCATGTGTGTTCTTTTCACAAACCACACATGGATTAACCAATGGCATTAAAAGTGTGTTCTTTCAACAACCCACATATGGATAAACCTAGTGTCATTGCATGTGTGTTCCTGTCACAAACCACATATGGATACACCAGAGTCATTGCATGTGTATTCTTGCCACAAATCACATTTGGATCCACAAAAGTAATTCCATGTGTGTTCTTTTCCACAAACCACATATGGATCAACCAATCTCATTGCATGTGTGTTCTTTCCACAAACCACACATGGATCTACTAGAGTAATCGCATGTGTGTACTTTTCAGAAACCACACATGGACTACCCAATGGCATTAAAAGTGTGTTCTTTTAACAACCCACATATGGATCAACCAGTGTTATTGCATGTGTGTTCCTGTCACAAACCACATATGGATACACCAGAGTCATTGCATGTGTGTTCTTGCCACAAACCACATTTGGATCCACCAATGTCATTGCATGTGTGTTCTTTCCACAAACCACACATGGATCAACCAGAGTCATTGCACGTGTGTTCTTTTCACTAACCACACATGGACCCACTTGAGCCATTGCATGTGTGTTGTTTCCAC
Organism: Avena insularis; assembly: GCA_023614405.1. Taxonomy (NCBI): domain Eukaryota; kingdom Viridiplantae; phylum Streptophyta; class Magnoliopsida; order Poales; family Poaceae; genus Avena; species Avena insularis. The sequence continues at coordinate 537,279,314 of CM042690.1, forward strand.
AACCACACATGGATCAACCAATGTCATTGCACATGTGTTATTGTCACAAACCAAATATGGATCAACCAATGTCATGGCATGTGTGTTCCTGTCATGAACCACATATGAGTCCACCAGTGTTCATTGCATATGTGTTGTTTCTACAAACCACATATGGATCCACTAGAGTCATTGCATGTGTGTTCTTTCCACAAACCACACATGGATCCACTAGAGTCATTGCATGTGTGTTCTTTTAACAACCCACATATGGATCCACCAATGTCATTGCATGTGTGTTCCTGTCACAAACCACATATGGATACACCAGAGTCATTGCATGTGTGTTCTTTCCACAAACCATATATGGATCCACCAGTGTTCATTGCATGTGTGTTCTTTCCACAAAACAAACATGGATCAACCAATATCATTGCATGTGTGTTCTTTCCACAAACCACATATGGATCCTCAAGTGTCCATTGCATGTGTGTTCTTTCTACAAACCACATATGGATCCACTAGAGTCATTGCATGTGTGTTCTTTTCACAAACCACATATGGCATCACTTGAGTCATTACATGTGTGTACTTTCCATAAACCACACATGGATTAACCAATGGCATTGCATGTGTGTTATTATCACAAACCACATATGGATCAACCAATGCCATTGCATGTGTGTTCCTGTCATGAACCACATATGGATCCACCAGTGTTCATTGCATGTGTGTTCTTTCCAAAAACTACATATGGATCCACTAAAGTCATTGCATGTGTGTTCTTTTAACAACCCACATATGGATCAACTAGTGTCACTGCATGTGTGTTCTTGTCATGAACCACATATGGATCCACCAGTGTTCATTGCATCTGTGTTCTTTCCACAAACCACATATGGATCCACTAGTATCATTGCATGTGTGTTCTTTTAACAACCCACATATGGATCAACCTGTGTCACTACATGTGTGTTCCTGTCATGAACCACATATGGATCCACCAGTGTTCATTGCATGTGTGTTCTTTCCACTAACCACATATGTATCAACTAGAGTCATTGCATGTGTGTTATTTTCACAAACCACATATGGATCCACCAATGGCATTGCATGTGTGTTCTTTCCACAAACCACACATGGATCCACCAAAGTAATTCCATGTGTGTACTTTTCCACAAACCACATATGGATCAACCAATGTCATTGCATGTGTGTTCTTTCCACAAACCACATATGGATCCACTAGAGTCATTTCATGTGTGTTCTTTTCACAAACCACACATGGATTAACCAATGGCATTAAAAGTGTGTTCTTTTAACAACCGACATATGGATCAACCAGTGTCATTGCATGTGTTCCACAAACCACATATGGATACACTAGAGTCATTGCATGTTTGTTCTTGCCACAAACCACATTTGGATCCACCAATGTCATTGCATGTGTGTTCTTTCCACAAAGCACACATGGATCAACCAGAGTCATTGCACGTGTGTTCTTTTCACAAACCACACATGGACCCACTTGAGGCATTGCATTTGTGTTGTTTCCACAACCACACATGGATCAACCAATGTCATTGCACGCATGTTATTGTCACAAACCACATATGGATCAACAAATGTCATTGCATGTGTGTTCCTATCATGAACCACATATGAATCCACCAGTGTTCATTGTATGTGTGTTCTTTCTACAAACAACATATGGATCCACTAGAGTCATTGCATGTGTATTATTTCCACAAACCACACATGGATCCACTAGAGTCATTGCATGTGTGTTCTTTTAACAACCCACATATGGATCAACAAGTGTCATTGCATGTGTGTTCTTGTCACAAACCACATATGGATAAACCAGAGTAATTGCATGTGTGTTCTTTCGACAAACCACATATGGATCCACCAGTGTTCATTGCATGTATGTTCTTTCCACAAGACAAACATGGATCAACCACTATCATTGCATGTGTGTTCTTTCCACAAACCACATATGGATCCTCAAGTGTTCATTGCATGTGTGTTCTTTATACAAACCACATATGGATCCACTAGAGTCATTGCATGTGTGTTCTTTTCACAAACCACATATGGACCCACTTGAGCCATTACATGTGTGTACTTTCCACAAACCAGACATGGATTAACCAATGGCATTGCATGTGTGTTATTGTCACAAACCACATATGGATCAACCAATGTCATTGGATGTGTGTTCCTGTCATGAACCACATATGGATCCACCAGTGTTCATTGCATGTGTGTTCTTTCCACAAACTACATATGGATCCACTAGAGTCATTGCATGTGTGTTCTTTTAACAACCCACATATGGATCAACTAGTGTCACTGCATGTGTGTTCCTGTCATGAACCACATATGGATCCACAAGTGTTCATTGCATTTGTGTTCTTTCCACAAACCACATATGGATCCACTAGAGTCATTGCATGTGTGTTCTTTTAACAACCCACATATGGATCAACCAGTGTCACTGCATGTGTGTTCCTATCATGAACCACATCTGGATCCACCAGTGTTCATTGCATGTGTGTCCTTTCCACAAACCACATATGTATCCACTAGAGTAATTTCATGTGTGTTCTTTTCACAAACCACACATGGATCAAACAATGTCATTGCATGTGTGTTCTTTCCATAAACCACATATGGATCCACCAATGTCATTGCATGTGTGTTCTTTTACACAAACCACATGGATCAACCAATGGCATTGCATGTGTGTTCTTTCCACAAACCACATATGGATCCACCAATGTCATTACATGTGTGTTATTTTCCACAAACCACATGGATCAACCAATGGCATTGCATGTGTGTTCTTTCCACGAACCACACATGGTTTAACCAATCGCATTGCATGTGCGTTATTGTCACAAACCACATATGGATCAACCAATGTCATTGCATGTGTGTTCCTGTCATGAACCACATATGGATCCACCAGTGTTCATTGCATCTGTGTTCTTTCCACAAACCACATATGGATCCACTAGAGTGATTGCATGTGTGTTCTTTTAACAACCCACATATGGATCACCCGGTGTCACTGCATGTGTGTTCCTGTCATGAACCACGTATGGATCCACCAGTGTTCATTACATGTGTGTTCTTTCCACTAACCACATATGTATCGACTAGAGTCATTGCATGTGTGTTATTTTCACAAACCACATATGGATCCACCAATGGCATTGCATGTGTGTTCTTTCCACAAACCACAGATGGATCCACCAAAGTAATTCCATGTGTGTTCTTTTCCACAAACCACATATGGATCAACCAATGTCATTGCATGTGTGGTCTTTCCACAAACCACACATGGATCCACTAGAGTCATTGCATGTGTGTTCTTTTCACAAACCAGACATGGATTAACCAATGGAATTAAAAGTGTGTTCTTTTAACAACCCACATATGGATCAACCAGTGTCATTGCATGTGTGTTCCTGTCATAAACCACATATGGATACACCAGAGTCATTGCATGTGTGTTCTTGCCACAAACCACATTTGGATCCACCAATGTCATTACATGTGTGTTCTTTTCACAAAGCACACATGGATCAACCTGAGTCATTGCACGTGTGTTCTTTTCACAAACCACACATGGACCCACTTGAGCCATTGCATTTGTGTTGTTTCCACAACCACACATGGATCAACCAATGTCATTGCACGTATGTTATTGTCACAAACCACATATGGATCAACCAATGTCAGTGCATGTGTGTTCCTGTCATGAACCACATATGAATCCACCAGTGTTCATTGTATGTGTGTTCTTTCTACAAACAACATATGGATCCACTAGAGTCATTGCATGTGTGTTCTTTCCACAAACCACACATGGATCCACTAGACTCATTGCATGTGTTTTCTTTTAACAACCCACATATGGATCAACCAGTGTCATTGCATGTGTGTTCCTGTCACAAACCACATATGGATAAACCAGAGTCATTGCATGTTTGTTTTTCCACAAACCACATATGGATCCACCAGTGTTCATTGCATGTGTGTTCTTTCCACAAGACAAACATGGATCAACCACTATCATTGCATGTGTGTTCTTTCCACAAGACAAACATGGATCAACCACTATCATTGCATGTGTGTTCTTCCCATAAACCACATATGGATCCTCAAGTTTGAATTCCATGTGTGTTCTTTCTACAGACCACATATGGATCCACTAGAGTCATTGCATGTGTGTTCCTTTCACAAACCACATATGGACCCACTTGAGTCATTGCATGTGTGTACTTTCCACAAACCACACATGGATTAACCAATGGCATTGCATGTGTGTTATTGTCACAAACCACATATGGATCAACCAATGTCATTGCATGTGTGTTCCTGTCATGAACCACATATGGATCCACCAGTGTTCATTATATGTGTCTTCTTTCCACAAACTACATATGGATCCACTAGAGTCATTGCATGTGTGTTCTTTTAACAACCCACATATGGATCAACTAGTGTCACTGCATGTGTGTTCCTGTCATGAACCACATATGGATCCACCAGTGTTCATTGCATCTGTGTTCTTTCCACTAACCGCATATGTATCCATTAGAGTCATTGCATGTGTGTTCTTTTCACAAACCACATATGGGTCCACCAATGGCATTGCATGTGTGTTCTTTCCACAAACCACACATGGATCCACCAGAGTAATTGCATGTGTGTTCTTTTCCACAAACCACATATGGATCAACCAATGTCATTGCACGTGTGTTCTTTTCACAAACCACATATGGATCCACCAGTGTCATTGCATGTGTGTTCTTTCCATGAACCATATATGGATCCACAAGTGTTCATTGCATGTGTATTCTTTCCACTAACCACATATGTATCCACTAGAGTCATTGCATGTGTGTTCTATTCACAAACCAAATATGGATCCACCAGTGTCATTGCATGTGTGTTCTTTCCATGACCCACAAATGGATCCACCAGTGTTCATTGCATGTGTGTTCTTTCCACTAACCACATATGTATCAATAGAGTCATTGCATGTGTGTTCTTTTTACGAACCACACATGGATAAACCAATGCCATTGCATGTGTGTCCTTTCCACAAACCACATATGGATCCACCAATGTCATTGCATGTGTGTTCTTTCCACAAACCACACATGGATCAATCAGAGTCATTGCATGTGTGTTCTTTTCACAAACCACACATGGATCAACCAATATCATTGCATGTGTGTTCTTTCCACAAACCACATATGGATCCACCAGTGTACATTGCATGTGTGTTCTTTATACAAACCACATACGGATCCACTAGAGTCATTGCATGTGTGTTCTTTTGACAAACCACATATGGACCCACTTGAGTCATTGCATGTGTGTTCTTTCCACAAACCACACATGGATTAACCAATGGCATTACATGTGTGTTCTTTCCACAAACCACATATGGATTAACCAATGGCATTGCATGTGTGTTGTTTTAACAACCCACATATGGATCAACCAGTGTCGTTGCATTTGTGTTCCTGTCACAAACTACATATGGATACACCAGAGTCATTGCATGTGTGTTCTTTCCACAAACCACATATGGATCCACCAGTGTTCATTGCATGTGTGATCTTTCTACAAACCACATATGGATCCACTAGAGTCATTGCATGTGTTTTTTTTTCACAACCCACATATGGACCCACTTGAGTCATTGCATGTGTGTTCTTTCCACGAACCACATATGGTTTAACCAATCGCATTGCATGTGTGTTATTGTCACAAACCACATATGGATCAACCAATGTCATTGCATGTGTGTTCCTGTCATGAACCACATTTGGATCCACCAGTGTTCATAGCATCTGTGTTCTTTCCACAAACCACATATGGATCCACTAGACTCATTGCATGTGTGTTCTTTTAACAATAGACATATGGATCAACTAGTGTAACTGCATGTGTGTTCCTGTCATGAACCACATATGGATCCACCAGTGTTCATTGCATGTGTGTTCCTATCACAAACTACATATGGATACACCAGAGTCATTGCATGTGTGTTCTTTCCACAAACCACATATGGATCCACCAGTGTTCATTGCATGTGTGATCTTTCTACAAACCACATATGGATCCACTAGAGTCAATGCATGTGTTTTTTTTTCACAAACCACATATGGACCCACTTGAGTCATTGCATGTGTGTTCTTTCCACAAACCACACATGGTTTAACAAATCGCATTGCATGTGTGTTATTGTCACAAACCACATATGGATCAACCAATGTCATTGCATGTGTGTTCCTATCAAGACCCACATATGGATCCACCAGTGTTCATTGCATCTATGTTCTTTCCACAAACCACATATGGATCCACTAGAGTCATTGCATGTGTGTTCTTTTAACAACAGACATATGGATCAACTAGTGTAACTGCATGTGTGTTCCTGTCATGAACCACATATGGATCCACCAATGTTCATTGCATCTGTGTTCTTTCCACAAACCACATATGGATCCGCTAGAGTCATTGCATGTGTGTTCTTTCCACAACCCACATATGGATCAAAAAGTGTCACTGCATGTGTGTTCCTGTCATGAACCACATATGGATCCACCAGTGTTCATTGCATGTGTGTTCTTTCCACAAACCACATCTGTATCCACTAGAGTAATTGCATGTGTGTTCTTTTCACAAACCACACATGGATCAACCACTGTCATTGCATGTGTGTTCTTTCCATAAACCACATATGGATCCACAAATGTCATTGCATGTGTGTTCTTTTCCACAAACCACATGGATCAACCAATGGCATTGCATGTGTGTTCTTTCCACGAACCACACATTGTTTAACCAATCGCATTGCATGTGTGTTATTGTCACAAACCACATATGGATCAACCAATGTCATTGCATCTGTGTTCCTGTCATGAACCACATATGGATCCACTAGTGTTCATTGCATCTGTGTTCTTTCCACAAACCACATATGGATCCACTAGAGTGATTGCATGTGTGTTCTTTTAACAACCCACATATGGATCAACCGATGTCACTGCATGTGTGTTCCTGTCATGAACCACATATGGATCCACCAGTGTTCATTGCATGTGTGTTCTTTCCACTAACCACATATGTATCGACTAGAGTCATTGCATGTGTGTTATTTTCACAAACCATATATGGATCCACCAATGGCATTGCATGTGTGTTCTTTCCACAAACCACACATGGATCCACCAAAGTAATTCCATGTGTGTTCTTTTCCACAAACCACATATGGACCAACCAATGTCATTGCATGTGTGTTCTTTCCACAAACCACACATGGATCCACTAGAGTCATTGCATGTGTGTTATTTTCACAAACCACACATGTATTAACCAATGGCATTAAAAGTGTGTTCTTTTAACAACCCACATATGGATCAACCAGTGTCATTGCATGTGTGTTCCTGTCACAAACCACATATGGATACACCAGAGTCATTGCATGTGTGTTCTTGCCACAAACCACATTTGGATCCACCAATGTCATTGCATGTGTGTTCTTTTCACAAAGCACACATGGATGAACCAGAGTCATTGCACGTGTGTTCTTTTCACAAACCACATATGGACCCACTTGAGCCATTGCATTTGTGTTGTTTCCACAACCACACATGGATCAACCAATGTCATTGCACGTATGTTATTGTCACAAACCACATATGGATCAACCAATGTCATTGCATGTGTGTTCCTGTCATGAACCACATATGAATCCACCAGTGTTCATTGTATGTGTGTTCTTTCTACAAACAACATATGGATCCACTAGAGTCATTGCATGTGTGTTCTTTCCACAAACCACACATGGATCCACTAGAGTCATTGCATGTGTGTTCTTTTAACAACCCACATATGGATCAACCAGTGTCATTGCATGTGTGTTCCTGTCACAAACCACATATGGATAAACCAGTGTCATTGCATGTGTGTTTTTTCCACAAACCACATATGGATCCACCAGTGTTCATTGCATGTGTGTTCTTTCCACAAGACAAACATGGATCAACCACTATCATTGCATGTGTGTTCTTTCCACAAACCACATATGGATCCTCAAGTGTTCATTGCATGTGTGTTCTTTCTACAAACCACATATGGATCCACTAGAGTCATTGCATGTGTGTTCTTTTCACAAACCACATATGGACCCACTTGAGTCATTGCATGTGTGTACTTTCCACAAACCACACATGGATTAACCAATGGCATTGCATGTGTGTTATTGTCACAAACCACATATGGATCAACCAATGTCATTGCATGTGTGTTCCTGTCATGAACCACATATGGATCCACCAGTGTTCATTGCATGTGTGTTCTTTCCACAAACTACATATGGATCCACTAGAGTCATTGCATGTGTGTTCTTTTAACAACCCACATATGGATCAACTAGTGTCACTGCATGTGTGTTCCTGTCATGAACCACATATGGATCCACCAGTGTTCATTGCATCTGTGTTCTTTCCATAAACCACATATGGATCCACTAGAGTCATTGCATGTGTGTTCTTTTAACAACCCACATATGGATCAACAAGTGTCACTGCATGTGTGTTCCTTTCATGAACCACATATGGATCCACCAGTGTTCATTGAATGTGTGTTCTTTCCACAAACCACATATGTATCCACTAGAGTAATTGCATGTGTGTTCTTTTCACAAACCACACATGGATCAACCAATGTCATTGCATGTGTGTTCTTTCCATAAACCACATATGGATCCACCAATGTCATTGCATGTGTGTTCTTTTACACAAACCACATGGATCAACCAATGGCATTGCATGTGTGTTCTTTCCACAAACCACATATGGATCCACCAATGTCATTACATGTGTGTTCTTTTCCACAAACCACATGGATCAACCAATGGCATTGCATGTGTGTTCTTTCTACGAACCACACATTGTTTAACCAATCGCATTGCATGTGTGTTATTGTCACAAACCACATATGGATCAACCAATGTCATTGCATCTGTGTTCCTGTCATGAACCACATATGGATCCACCAGTGTTCATTGCATCTGTGTTCTTTCCACAAACCACATATGGATCGACTAGAGTGATTGCATGTGTGTTCTTTTAACAACCCACATATGGATCAACCGGTGTCACTGCATGTGTGTTCCTGTCATGAACCACATATGGATCCAATAGTGTTCACTGCATGTGTGTTCTTTCCACTAACCATATATGTATCGACTAGAGTCATTGCATGTGTGTTATTTTCACAAACCATATATGGATCCACCAATGGCATTGCATGTGTGTTCTTTCCACAAACCACACATGGATCCACCAAAGTAATTCCATGTGTGTTCTTTTCCACAAACCACATATGGATCAACCAATGACATTGCATGTGTGTTCTTTCCACAAACCACACATGGATCCACTAGAGTCATTGCACATGTGTTCTTTTCACAAACCACACATGGATTAACCAATGGCATTAAAAGTGCGTTCTTTTAACAACCCACATATGGATCAACCAGTGTCATTGCATGTGTGTTCCTGCCACAAACCACATATGGATACACCAGAGTCATTGCATGTGTGTTCTTGCCACAAACCACATTTGGATCCACCAATGTCATTGCATGTGTGTTCTTTTCACAAAGCACACATGGATCAACCAGAGTCATTGCACGTGTGTTCTTTTCACAAACCACACATGGACCCACTTGAGCCATTGCATTTGTGTTGTTTCCACAACCACACATGGATCAACCAATGTCATTGCACGTATGTTATTGTCACAAACCACATATGGATCAATCAATGTCATTGCATGTGTGTTCCTGTCATGAACCACATATGAATCCACCCATGTTCATTGTATGTGTGTTCTTTCTACAAACAACATATGGATCCACTAGAGTCATTGCATGTGTGTTCTTTCCACAAACCACACATGGATCCACTAGAGTCATTGCATGTGTGTTCTTTTAACAACCCACATATGGATCAACCAGTGTCATTGCATGTGTGTTCCTGTCACAAACCACATATGGATAAACCAGTGTCATTGCATGTGTGTTCTTTTCACAAACCACATATGGATCCACCAGTGTTCATTGCATGTGTGTTCTTTCCACAAGACAAACATGGATCAACCACTATCATTGCATGTGTGTTCTTTCCACAAACCACATATGGATCCTCAAGTGTTCATTGCATGTGTGTTCTTTCTACAAACCACATATGGATCCACTAGAGTCATTGCATGTGTGTTCTTTTCACAAACCACATATGGACCCACTTGAGTCATTGCATGTGTGTACTTTCCACAAACCACACATGGATTAACCAATGGCATTGCATGTGTGTTATTGTCACAAACCACATATGGATCAACCAATGTCATTGCATGTGTGTTCCTGTCATGAAACACATATGGATCCACCAGTGTTCATTGCATGTGTGTTCTTTCCACAAACTACATATGGATCCACTAGAGTCATTGCATGTGTGTTCTTTTAACAACCCACATATGGATCAACTAGTGTCACTGCATGTGTGTTCCTGTCATGAACCACATATGGATCCACCAGTGTTCATTGCATCTGTGTTCTTTCCACAAACCACATATGGATCCACTAGAGTCATTGCATGTGTGTTCTTTTAACAACCCACATATGGATCAACAAGTGTCACTGCGTGTGTGTTCCTGTCAAGAACCACATATGGATCCACCAGTGTTCATTGCAGGTGTGTTCTTTCCACAAACCACATCTGTATCCACTAGAGTAATTGCATGTGTGTTCTTTTCACAAACCACACATGGATCAACCAATGTCATTGCATGTGTGTTCTTTCCATAAAGCACATATGGATCCACAAATGTCATTGCATGTGTGTTCTTTTACACAAACCACATGGATCAACCAATGGCATTGCATGTGTGTTCTTTCCACAAACCACATATGGATCCACCAATGTCATTACATGTGTGTTCTTTTCCACAAACCACATGGATCAACCAATGGCATTGCATGTGTGTTCTTTCCACGAACCACACATTGTTTAACCAATCGCATTGCATGTGTGTTATTGTCACAAACCACATATGGATCAACCAATGTCATTGCATCTGTCATGAACCACATATGGATCCACCAGTGTTCATTGCATCTGTGTTCTTTCCACAAACCACATATGGATCCACTAGAGTGATTGCATGTGTGTTCTTTTAACAACCCACATATGGATCAACCGGTGTCACTGCATGTGTGTTCCTGTCATGAACCACATATGGATCCAATAGTGTTCACTTCATGTGTGTTCTTTCCACTAACCATATATGTATCGACTAGAGTCATTGCATGTGTGTTATTTTCACAAACCATATATGGATCCACCAATGGCATTGCATGTGTGTTCTTTCCACAAACCACACATGGATCCACCAAAGTAATTCCATGTGTGTTCTTTTCCACAAACCACATATGGATCAACCAATGACATTGCATGTGTGTTCTTTCCACAAACCACAGATGGATCCACTAGAGTCATTGCACATGTGTTCTTTTCACAAACCACAGATGGATTAACCAATGGCAATAAAAGTGCGTTCTTTAACAACCCACATATGGATCAACCAGTGTCATTGCATGTGTGTTCCTGTCACAAACCACATATGGATACACCAGAGTCATTGCATGTGTGTTCTTGCCACAAACCACATTTGGATCCACCAATGTCATTGCATGTGTGTTCTTTCACAAAGCACACATGGATCAACCAGAGTCATTACACGTGTGTTCTTTTCACAAACCACACATGGACCCACTTGAGCCATTGCATTTGTGTTGTTTCCACAACCACACATGGATCAACCAATGTCATTGCACGTATGTTATTGTCACAAACCACATATGGATCAATCAATGTCATTGCATGTGTGTTCCTGTCATGAACCACATATGAATCCACCCATGTTCATTGTATGTGTGTTCTTTCTACAAACAACATATGGATCCACTAGAGTCATTGCATGTGTGTTCTTTCCACAAACCACACATGGATCCACTAGAGTCATTGCATGTGTGTTCTTTTAACAACCCACATATGGATCAACCAAAGGTCATTGCATGTCTGTTCCTGTCACAAACCACATATGGATAAACCAGTGTCATTGCATGTGTGTTCTTTTCACAAACCACATATGGATCCACCAGTGTTCATTGCATGTGTGTTCTTTCCACAAGACAAACATGGATCAACCACTATCATTGCATGTGTGTTCTTTCCACAAACCACATATGGATCCTCAAGTGTTCATTGCATGTGTGTTCTTTCTACAAACCACATATGGATCCACTAGAGTCATTGCATGTGTGTTCTTTTCACAAACCACATATGGACCCACTTGAGTCATTGCATGTGTGTACTTTCCACAAACCACACATGGATTAACCAATGGCATTGCATGTGTGTTATTGTCACAAACCACATATGGATCAACCAATGTTATTGCATGTGTGTTCCTGTCATGAAACACATATGGATCCACCAGTGTTCATTGCATGTGTGTTCTTTCCACAAACTACATATGGATCCACTAGAGTCATTGCATGTGTGTTCTTTTAACAACCCACATATGGATCAACTAGTGTCACTGCATGTGTGTTCCTGTCATGAACCACATATGGATCCACCAGTGTTCATTGCATCTGTGTTCTTTCCACAAACCACATATGGATCCACTAGAGTCATTGCATGTGTGTTCTTTTAACAACCCACATATGGATCAACAAGTGTCACTGCGTGTGTGTTCCTGTCAAGAACCACATATGGATCCACCAGTGTTCATTGCAGGTGTGTTCTTTCCACAAACCACATCTGTATCCACTAGAGTAATTGCATGTGTGTTCTTTTCACAAACCACACATGGATCAACCAATGTCATTGCATGTGTGTTCTTTCCATAAAGCACATATGGATCCACAAATGTCATTGCATGTGTGTTCTTTTACACAAACCACATGGATCAACCAATGGCATTGCATGTGTTCTTTCCACAAACCACATATGGATCCACCAATGTCATTACATGTGTGTTCTTTTCCACAAACCACATGGATCAACCAATGGCATTGCATGTGTGTTCTTTCCACGAACCACACATTGTTTAACCAATCGCATTGCATGTGTGTTATTGTCACAAACCACATATGGATCAACCAATGTCATTGCATCTGTGTTCCTGTCATGAACCACATATGGATCCACCAGTGTTCATTGCATCTGTGTTCTTTCCACAAACCACATATGGATCGACTAGAGTGATTGCATGTGTGTTCTTTTAACAACCCACATATGGATCAACCGGTGTCACTGCATGTGTGTTCCTGTCATGAACCACATATGGATCCAATAGTGTTCACTTCATGTGTGTTCTTTCCACTAACCATATATGTATCGACTAGAGTCATTGCATGTGTGTTATTTTCACAAACCATATATGGATCCACCAATGGCATTGCATGTGTGTTCTTTCCACAAACCACACATGGATCCACCAAAGTAATTCCATGTGTGTTCTTTTCCACAAACCACATATGGATCAACCAATGACATTGCATGTGTGTTCTTTCCACAAACCACAGATGGATCCACTAGAGTCATTGCACATGTGTTCTTTTCACAAACCACACATGGATTAACCAATGGCATTAAAAGTGCGTTCTTTTAACAACCCACATATGGATCAACCAGTGTCATTGCATGTGTGTTCCTGTCACAAACCACATATGGATACACCAGAGTCATTGCATGTGTGTTCTTGCCACAAACCACATTTGGATCCACCAATGTCATTGCATGTGTGTTCTTTTCACAAAGCACACATGGATCAACCAGAGTCATTACACGTGTGTTCTTTTCACAAACCACACATGGACCCACTTGAGCCATTGCATTTGTGTTGTTTCCACAACCACACATGGATCAACCAATGTCATTGCACGTATGTTATTGTCACAAACCACATATGGATCAATCAATGTCATTGCATGTGTGTTCCTGTCATGAACCACATATGAATCCACCCATGTTCATTGTATGTGTGTTCTTTCTACAAACAACATATGGATCCACTAGAGTCATTGCATGTGTGTTCTTTCCACAAACCACACATGGATCCACTAGAGTCATTGCATGTGTGTTCTTTTAACAACCCACATATGGATCAACCAGTGTCATTGCATGTGTGTTCCTGTCACAAACCACATATGGATAAACCAGTGTCATTGCATGTGTGTTCTTTTCACAAACCACATATGGATCCACTAGTGTTCATTGCATGTGTGTTCTTTCCACAAGACAAACATGGATCAACCACTATCATTGCATGTGTGTTCTTTCCACAAACCACATATGGATCCTCAAGTGTTCATTGCATGTGTGTTCTTTCTACAAACCACATATGGATCCACTAGAGTCATTGCATGTGTGTTCTTTTCACAAACCACATATGGACCCACTTGAGTCATTGCATGTGTGTACTTTCCACAAACCACACATGGATTAACCAATGGCATTGCATGTGTGTTATTGTCACAAACCACATATGGATCAACCAATGTCATTGCATATGTGTTCCTGTCATGAACCACATATGGATCCACCAGTGTTCATTGCATGTGTGTTCTTTCCACAAACTACATATGGATCCACTAGAGTCATTGCATGTGTGTTCTTTTAACAACCCACATATGGATCAACTAGTGTCACTGCATGTGTGTTCCTATCATGAACCACATATGGATCCACCAGTGTTCATTGCATCTGTGTTCTTTCCACAAACCACATATGGATCCACTAGAGTCATTGCATGTGTGTTCTTTTCACAACCCACATATGGATCAACAAGTGTCACTGCATGTGTGTTCCTATCAAGAACCACATATGGATCCACCAGTGTTCATTGCAGGTGTGTTCTTTCCACAAACCACATATGTATCCACTAGAGTAATTGCATGTGTGTTCTTTTCACAAACCACACATGGATCAACCAATGTCATTGCATGTGTGTTCTTTCCATAAAGCACATATGGATCCACAAATTTCATTGCATGTGTGTTCTTTTACACAAACCACATGGATCAACCAATGGCATTGCATGTGTGTTCTTTCCACAAACCACATATGGATCCACCAATGTCATTACATGTGTGTTCTTTTCCACAATACATGGATCAACCAATGGCATTGCATGTGTGTTCTTTCCACGAACCACACATTGTTTAACCAATCACATTGCATGTGTGTTATTACCACAAACCACATATGGATCAACCAATGTCATTGCATCTGTGTTCCTGTCATGAACCACATATGGATCCACTAGTGTTCATTGCATCTGTGTTCTTTCCACAAACCACATATGGATCCACTAGAGTGATTGCATGTGTGTTCTTTTAACAACCCACATATGGATCAACCGGTGTCACTGCATGTGTGTTCCTGTCATGAACCACATATGGATCCACCAGTGTTCATTGCATGTGTGTTCTTTCCACTAACCACATATGTATCGACTAGAGTCATTGCATGTGTGTTATTTTCACAAACCATATATGGATCCACCAATGGCATTGCATGTGTGTTCTTTCCACAAACCACACATGGATCCACCAAAGTAATTCCATGTGTTTATTTTCCACAAACCACATATGGATCAACCAATGACATTGCATGTGTGTTCTTTCCACAAACCACACATGGATCCACTAGAGTCATTGCATGTGTGTTCTTTTCACAAACCACACATGGATTAACCAATGTCATTAAAAGTGTGTTCTTTTAACAACCCACATATGGATCAACCAGTGTCATTGCATGTGTGTTCCTATCACAAACCACATATGGATACACCAGAGTCATTGCATGTGTGTTCTTGCCACAAACCACATTTGGATCCACCAATGTCATTGCATGTGTGTTCTTTCCACAAAGCACACATGGATCAACCAGAGTCATTGCACGTGTGTTCTTTTCACAAACCACACATGGACCCACTTGAGCGATTGCATTTGTGTTGTTTCCACAACCACACATGGATCAACCAATGTCATTACACGCATGTTATTGTCACAAACCACATATGGATCAACCAATGTCATTGCATGTGTGTTCCTATCATGAACCACATATGAATCCACCAGTGTTCATTGTATGTGTGTTCTTTCTACAAACAACATATGGATCCACTAGAGTCATTGCATGTGTGTTGTTTCCACAAACCACACATGGATCCACTAGAGTCATTGCATGTGTGTTCTTTTAACAACCCACATATGGATCAACAAGTGTCATTGCATGTGTGTTCTTGTCACAAACAACATATGGATAAACCAGAGTCATTGCATGTGTGTTCTTTCCACAAACCACATATGGATCCTCAAGTGTTCATTGCATGTGTGTTCTTTGTGCAAACCACATATGGATCCACTAGAGTCATTGCATGTGTGTTCTTTTCACAAACCACATATGGACCCACTTGAGTCATTGCATGTGTGTACTTTCCACAAACCACATATGGATTAACCAATGGCATTTGTAACATCCCAAAAATCATGTTTCAAAACTCATTCATATCATCCTTGCATCTTTCATTCATTTAGGGTTTTTCTCAAAATCATTTAGATGCATAAACTTAGGCTATGATTTCATGTGGGCAATTTATCTCAATTGGCCATCACCATTTGAGATTTGATTGTCTATGAATTTGTTTGCTTGGCTCCTTGGTTGGAAAGATTAGGTATAGCATTTTAACCCAAGTTTCCAATTTGGAAATATTTTCAAACCCTATTTCAAATATTTGAAAACTAGAGCAAAGTCTCTGTTTGATTTGAAGTCCAAGCTTGACCAAGCCCTTGCTAGTAACCACATGGTCAACTGACTAGTTTTTGAAACCACAGAACCCTACAAAGAGTCCCAAATTTGTTTGAATTCAAAAGAATTTGAATTCATATCAAAATCATTTCAGAAAAGGGAATTAGAAAAAGAAAAGGATTATTCAAATGAAAAGGCCGGCGCCAGATTACGCCCAGAATGGATCGAGCCAGCGAGCCCACCCGGGGATTTCCTTTTCTTCACTCACTCGCGAGCGCAAGCGTTGAGTTGCGGACAGCCAGACACCACTACCACCTCGCGCACCTCGGCGACAAGCGCCTTCTCCACGCCAGCGTCGTCTCCACCCGCCGCGACCAGTTCATCCCCAAATCAACGCGGCCGTTTCGTGTTTAATTCACAAGCGTTAATTGATTCAATGGCGAGTGATTCTCGCGTGACCAGGCTATAAGAACCCCTCCGCCTCTCTCTTCTCCTCAAACCTCAACCCGAACGCCACCAGGTCGTATTACTCTTTGTAGCCCGCCGTCTCCGACGAGCTGCAGCCACGATTCCGGTGAGTTCCAAGCTCCTCCGCCTCGTTCTTGCTATCCGTTCAGTGAGCCTCTGCTTCTTTTAACACACTTCGCTTTCCTCGCATGAACCGTAGTCTCGGCACCTCAACGACCTGGCCGCCACCGCCTTCTCTTCGCATAACTCCGGCGAGCTCTAGTGGTAAGTCCGTCCAGATCGCCCCTCTAGTTCACGCACACGACTGTCTCGACTCGTGAATCTAACGTGTCTTCGCCTTGCCTTGAGTGATTCACAGCGACGTCCCACGACCACTCGGCGCGCACGCGTCCTCCACTCCGGCGAGCAATCGCAGCCGTGCCTGCGCCCCTTGACCAACCGCGAAGTACAGGCATCACCGTGACCCCCGAGCCCGGTGAGCATCTCCTCTCTTCCTCGCTCCCTGCATCGTCGGCAACGTCGTCGACCGACCGTTTCCCCGCCGGTAGCCACCGCTCCGCCGCCAGTTTTTGGCCAGGGCAATAGGAACCGTTAGATCTGCATCTGATGGTTTGGATAGAATGACTAATCGAAGGGGTACGCGTTGATCTGAGCCGCACCTGCCCTTTAAATCCAGCGGTCTGTATCACTCGATCCAGACGAACCGGTACCGACCAATCCCGAAGCGACGCGTGGCTAGGGTTAGAACTAAAAATAGAATTTAAACCAGATTTTGATCCAGATTTCAAATGCCTATAACTTTTGAATGCCACGTTGGAATTTTACAAACTTTATACCGTTGGGTTCAGAAAAACAAGACCTTTCTGCCTATCCTTTTTGTTTAACAAATAGTAACCATTAGGTTGGCTTAAATTGCAGAAACTTGTTTGAGGCCATTTTGAGTATAGATTTAGTTTAGTATTTTGTTTTAGGGTTATTTTGCTTAGTTGGCAAACTTGTGACTTGTTAAGTTTCTGTAATCATGCACTTGCTTGGTAGAGTTTTTCAAAAATCACCACTTAGTAGATTCATGCATGCATGCATTCATATTATCTTTGTTTGTATATATTTGTGTGTAATTGTATGCTACCACTTTGTGTGTAGATTTTGCTAGTGATTGTGATTGTGACGAGTGCTACTCTCCACACTACCAAGGCAAGTGATATCTTCATGAATATTCCCTTCCCATATTTTATACTTGCATTAGATATTTTTGTTAGGACTTGCATGCTACTTTTGTCAATTATTTTGTTGGGAAATCCTATGTAGATTAAAAGGGTAGAGTTGCTAGGAAAATTCCCTAAGGATAAGTTGCCATGCCATGCTTAGCCTAGCTACTAGAAAACAAGGGTGGTTTATATATTCACACTATGGAAAAATATTCTAAGTCTGAGGACTTGTGTTTTATTTAACAAAACAACTAAGTTAATGAATCACCTGGGTGGAAAGGAAGGAATGGTTTATGTTGAGTGGTTCACAAGGCCATGGACTTGGCTTGTGTATCTCACTTGTGGATGGCCACCCAGGAAACAAAGAGATTTGAGATGTCAAACGTTGAGAAGCTTCAAGTGCAACCACTTGGCAATATGGGCTCTGCCATGATCTTAGGTTGCTAGAACTTAGTCTCTTGGACAGTTGGTGGTAGAGGGAATGATAGGTTGGAATGCGTCCATTTGACTAAGGAAAGGCTTCTGAAGGGTCATGTCTTGGGAAACCAAGGCTTGTGGGGAAAGTGCACCACCTCAGAGTGTAAAACCTAAGTACTTAGCCATGTCCCAGTAAAGGACAATTTGAGCATCAAGACATGGAAACTTCAAGAATCTCATCACTCCAATTTCTGAATAAAACTTGTGGATGAACAAGGGTTAAAAGGATCTTCATCTTTGATTGGTAGATGCCTGAGTGGATCTTCGCTTTGATTGGTAGATGCCTTTGGTGTTTTGTGCCAAGCAAAAACTTAGTGTTTTCAAAAGATAAGGAAAAATCTATTTTGAGCAATGCAAGCCTAAGCTCCACCAGCCAAGTGCATATAGTATTATAGTCCACTTAAATTATACTAAGGTATCACTTGCCAATACTATTACAAAGTATTGACCCTCGTGGCTGAATTTGTAATGTTGCGGGTTACTCGATGATGATTAGGAGTCATGAGTCTACACTCAACATGCTTGCTCGTGGCACATGAAGATGAAGACTTATGTTTATTTACTTATTCCATAAACTCTTGTATTAGGCCTTTGGCCTGAGTTGTAAAAGACTATATTTTATCTCCGGAATGACCGTAATAAACGACCTTTGTATCTCAGGTACTTCATCTTAAACTATGGATGCTAGCATTGATCCAGGACTAGCATTGCAATCACAGGATCTTTTCCTTTACAAAGGAGGGATCTTACAGATGGTATCGAGCACCGTGTTGCTCAGGGATTATGACCCTAGGATTGGAAACCACTAAGGAAATTTTTTGACTTCTTCTACACTTGTCTATTCTTCTCGTAAACTTTTCTAATCTTCTCATTCTCATCTCTATTTATAGATGAACTCCATCAACGAAGCCGTGAAGAAAGGACCACTCATGACCATGACCTTGGAGTGTGAGACTGAGTTTCCCAAGATTCTCAAAGACCTCATGGAGACCATGGGAGCACATGGTGCAGCTGTGTATAAGGGCTTTCCAGTGATGCAGGAAGGAGTGGAGTATTGGTGGGTGCAACTTCACTTGTACAAAAACAAGGAAGACAACCACAAACAAAAGGGTTTCTGCATGCACACCAACACTTTTATGCACACCACATTCTTTGAGTCAGCAAAAGAAGCAGCTTGGAAGACTATCAAAGAACTAAGTGCTAGAGTCAAGTGCAGGATGCTCAACCTCCAAAAAGACTTAGAGAAAGAGAAGGAACATACCCAAGAGTTGGAAGTCACCAACCAATCCTTAAGAGGAGATATTATAGACTTAGTGATAGAAGCATGTGAACAAGATAGGGTGATTGCCACTAGGAACATTGTGTTAGCCACCAGATCCAGTGAGATAGGATTGTAAGCGCACTTCGTTGGTTGGACCACCACCTATCACCTTATTTTCCAAAATGATACCCTAAATAAGTTTGAACCTTGGTTGATGTAATGGATTCTTGTATGCAAGACTTGTGTGATTTTGTGTTCCATGGATATGTATGAATGTTTGTCTGTTTATTCTAAATTGTGTTGTTCTAACTTTTTCAATCTTATAAATAGATGCCTATTGCCATCAGCACTGTTGAGGAGTTCAGTTACCTGCTTTGGTCCTCGTATCGTAGAGCTTACTACTTTACTCGATCTCCCTCTTCCTATCATTACGGTGCACCCACTCACCAAGTTTGAGAGGAAGGACCTTTGGGGCTTCAAGGTGAACCAGCCAGGACGCCAGACAGAGCCTACTACGGAGGCCATCGTCTTCAAGATTATGCACGATGACAGGGAGAGAGGCATGGAGGTTGTCATGCAGATCGATAGGGCGACGTTAGGCCGTCACTCCCGACAGGTTAGAGGCACTCACTTCCACGCTTTTGGGCGTGATGATGACGAGAGTCCATTGACTTTGAGGACGACTCGAGGGTCACAAAGCCGAGCACGCCTGTACCTCCAGGACTTAGAGACTCTTATTAGGCACATGGATACCGATGGGACCAACGTCATGCTTAGTAATGACGAGCTCAGTGCAGCCATGAGAAGGACAAGCTCTTCACAGCAGACAAGATAGTCAAGGAGATGGAGGCGAAGTTCGAGACCCAATACCGTAAGTTCAAGAGTCAAGAGAAAGCGTGTCGGGATAGGAACAATAGGATCCGGGATATGACCAGGAACTGCAGTCCAAGGACTTCGAGTTAGAGCAGCAGACAGTTTGATTGAGAGGCTTGCCCGGAAGAGGGCTCTCAAGGCCAAGATCGACTCTTTGACCACTACCATCGAGGAGAACAAGACCGCAATGGAGAACGCATAAGTCTTACCTTTGTCGAGGAGGAGATTGAGGTGACAAGTAGACTTGACTACTCAGTTATCTTTATTTACCGTATTTGTTATTTGTGAACTTATTATTGGACCATCCGACATGTGGATGGCTTGCCACTTGTGTGTTTGTACTTTGGGATTTTGTTATCTTGTTGTTGAGCTTTTATCCTTGTGTTGCATGCTATGTGATTGCTTGTGCAATGTATTGAGCATAAATCATGTAAGGGTATCTCATTCTTATCTCTATATGATTAAACCACAGATGCCTCCCCGTCGCGCAAACACCAACCCCAACCCCAACATTACCCCAGAAATGCAACAGATGATGAATGCGCAGACACAACTTATGCAAATGATGACGACATTCATCCAGAACCAGAACAACAACAACAACCCCAACAACAACAATCACAACAATAACAACAACAACAACCCTCCGGTTTTGATATGCTCACCAGATTTCTGCGTCGAGGCCAACTAAGTTTTGAGAACGATCCCATGGTGGCCAATGATTGGCTACGCTCGTGAACAAAGACTTAGTGACCGTGGGATGCACAGATGCTGAAAAGTCAGGTTCATGGCACATCTCTGGAAGGACCAGCCGCAGCATGGTGGGACAACTTCCAGATAACCACGCCTATTGATGAGGTGACTTGGGCTATCTTTGAAGATGGCTTTCGTACTACTCATATCTCACCAGGTATGATGAGCCTGAAAAAGAAGGAATTTCACAACCTGAAACAGCGCCACCACAGTGTGGCTGAATATAATGAAGAGTTCAACAATCTGGCGCGCTATGCACCAGATGAGGTTGACACAGATGCCAAAAGGAAGGAAAATTTTCTGGAAGGCTTAAATGATGAGCTGAATCTGCAGCTGTCTGTGGCATATGTTCCAACTTATCGATCAGGTGACAAGGCTGTTATTGGGGAGAATAAAATGAATCAAGTTGAGAGTAGGAAGTGGAACCACTCCGACAAGCACAGCTCGGGATCGTCTCATAAACGATCTCACCATGATGATAGTGTCAGCTCAGGATCCCACAAGCATGGGAAATTTAACAAGCACCACAACCACAACCGTCATGACAACAAGCATCACCGCAGTCATGACAATGATAAGTACAAGAATCACAAGAGTGGATATAAGAGCCACCATAGTGGAAGTGGAAGTGGAAGTAGAAACCAGCCTAAAACGGACATCAGTCAGGTTGAGTGCTACAAATGCAAGAAGCTGGGGCATTATGCTAATGAGTGCCCTGAGAAGAATGTTGAAGGACCTAACAAGCCCAATCCTTTTCAGAAAGGACAGGTCAACCACATCAATGTGGAGGAGGTCTATGAAGAGCCTGATGCCGTTGCTGGTAAGTTCAGACTCAATTTCATCTCAGCATTTGTACTCTTTGACACTGGTGCATCTCATTCATTCATATCAAAAGCATTTGTCGAAATGAATGAACTACCGGTAGAAACCATTGGGTGTCCTATAAGAGTAAGTTCTCCTGGTGGAGAAATGATAGTAAACTCAGGATGTCATGATTTAGTCATAGAGTTTGGAAAACATAAATTTCCAGTGAATTTAATAATCCTGAATTCCCAAGGATTGGATGTGATTTTGGGAATGGATTGGATGGCTAAGTATGAGGGAGTACTAGATTGTGCAAATCGTACAGTTTCACTCACAACCCCTGAAGGTAAGAGGATAAAATTCAAGTCCAATTTTAAATCTAAAGGAAGTAAGCTGAACTCTCTTAAGGGGGTTAGCGTGGACATGGTGCCAATTGTGTGTGAGTATCCGGATGTGTTTCCGGAAGAGTTACCGGGAATGCCACCAGATAGAGATGTGGAGTTTATAATAGATTTGGTACCAGGTTCTAGATCAAGAGCAAAGAGGCCTTATAAAATGTCAGTTGACGAACTTAAGGAACTCAAGAAACAACTTGGAGAACAATTACAGAAGGGATTCATCCAGCCAAGTTCTTCATCTTGGGGAGCTCCAGTTTTGTTCGTAGAAAAGAGAGACAGAACTCAAAGGTTATGCATAGATTACCGTTCTCTCAACGAGGTAACCATCAAGAACAAATATCCTTTGCCAAGAATAAATGACTTGTTTGATCAGCTAGAAGGAGCTTGTGTGTTCTCGAAGATTGATCTTCGGTCAGGCTATTTTCAACTCAAGATAAGAGAGCAAGACATACCAAAAACAGCATTCACCACAAGGTATGGATTGTATGAGTACACTGTGATGCCTTTTGGTTTAACCAACGCTCCAGCATACTTCATGAATATGATGAACAAAGTGTTCATGGAATTTCTCGACAAGTTCGTTGTCGTTTTCATCGATGACATCTTAGTCTACTCCAAGAGCAAGGAGGAGCATGAAAGACATCTACGCTTGATACTTGAGAAACTAAGGGAACATAAGCTTTATGCCAAATTCAGCAAGTGTGAGTTTTGGTTAGAGGAAGTTGGATTTCTTGGTCACGTTATGACAAAGGATGGTGTAGCAGTTGATCCTGCTAAGGTTTCAGCTGTGACAGAATGGGAATCTCCTAAGAGCATAAAAGAGGTTCGTAGTTTCCTTGGTTTAGCAGGTTACTACAGAAGATTCATGAAAAAAATTCAAAGGTGGCTAAACCAATGACAGAATTGCTGAAGAAAGATAAGAAATTTGCTTGGTCTGAAGATTGTGAACTCAGCTTTCAAGAATTAAAGAAGAGACTTGTGTCAGCACCAGTTCTGTGCCTACCAGATTTGGAAAAGGATTTCCAAGTGTATTGTGATGCTTCACATCAAGGATTAGGAGCCGTGCTTATGCAAGGCGGAAAAGTTGTGGCTTATGCCTCGAGACAACTCAAAACTCATGAAGTAAACTATCCTACTCATGATTTAGAGTTAGCCGCTGTTGTCCATGCACTCAAAACATGGAGACATTACCTTTTGGGAAAACGTTGTGAAGTATTCACCGACCATAAGAGTTTGAAGTATATCTTCACCCAGAAGGAAATCAACATGAGACAAAGGAGATGGCTAGAACTTATCAAGGATTACGACTTGAGTTTGCAATACCACCCCGGTAAAGCAAATGTAGTAGCAGATGCTCTAAGTCGTAAAGCGTTTGTAAATGGCCTTACCAAAGGTAAATTGCCAGATGACTTGTGTAAGCAATTCAAGGAACTTAGGTTGGAGATTGTGCCAGAAGGACATCTTATGTCTTTGGATGTTCAACCCACTCTGTTGGATAAGATTAAAGAAGCCCAAAAGACGGATAAAGAAATCGAAGAGATTAAGGAAAAGATTAGCCAAGGGAAGGCTAAAAGTTTCCATATGGACGAACAAGGTACTTTATGGCACAGGAAAACGTGTTGTGTTCCACAAGATCCGGAAATGCGGAAACTGATTTTACAAGAAGCCCATAACTCTCCATATTCTATTCACCCGGGAAACACCAAAATGTACATGGATATGAAAGAAAGATTTTGGTGGAACAATCTCAAAAGAGACATCGCCGAACACATTGCTTTGTGTGATGTGTGTAGTAGAGTGAAAGCGGAACATCAGAAACCAGCAGGTTTGCTTCAACCAATGCCTATTCCTGAATGGAAGTGGGAAAATATTGGTATGGATTTCATTACCGGATTACCAAGGACCAGGTCAGGGTATGATTCCATATGGGTAGTAGTGGATCGCCTAACTAAAGTGGCTCATTTTATACCCGTAAAGACAACTTATACAAGTGCCAAGTTAGCCAAAATCTACATGAGCAGAATTGTATGCCTTCACGGTGTGCCAAAGAGTATTGTATCTGATAGAGGAACTCAGAAAGAGTCACAAGGACAAAAACAATCAGATTTTGCAAAGTACAATGGAATCACCATTCCGAAGAGGAAGCAACATGGGAAAGAGAAGATGATCTTCGGAAAGACCACCCTCACCTACTTTCTAGCCAATCCGAATCTCGAGGGCGAGATTCATTTTAAGGGGTTAGATTTGTAACATCCCAAAAATCATGTTTCAAAACTCATTCATATCATCCTTGCATCTTTCATTCATTTAGGGTTTTTCTCAAAATCATTTAGATGCATAAACTTAGGCTATGATTTCATGTGGGCAATTTATCTCAATTGGCCATCACCATTTGAGATTTGATTGTCTATGAATTTGTTTGCTTGCCTCCTTGGTTGGAAAGATTAGGTATAGCATTTTAACCCAAGTTTCCAATTTGGAAATATTTTCAAACCCTATTTCAAATATTTGAAAACTAGAGCAAAGTCTCTGTTTGATTTGAAGTCCAAGCTTGACCAAGCCCTTGCTAGTAACCACATGGTCAACTGACTAGTTTTTGAAACCACAGAACCCTACAAAGAGTCCCAAATTTGTTTGAATTCAAAAGAATTTGAATTCATATCAAAATCATTTCAGAAAAGGGAATTAGAAAAAGAAAAGGATTATTCAAATGAAAAAGGCCGAGCGCCAGATTCTGGCCCAAAGAATGATCGAGCCCAAAAGCCCACCCGGGACCTTCCTTTTCTTCTCTCACTCATGAAGCGTTGAGTCGCCGACAGCCGACCACTACCACCTCAAGACTCACGACAAGCGGCCTTCTCCACGCCGCGTCGTCTCCACCCGCACGACCAGTTCATCCCCAAATCAACGCGGCCGTTTAGTGTTTAATTCATGGGCATTCGATTCAATGGCCGAGTGATTCTCGCGTGACCAGGCTATAAGAACCCCTCTGCCTCTCTCTCTTCTCCTCAAACCCGAACCCGAACACCACCAGTCACAGTATTACTCTTCAGCTGCCTCCGACGAGCCGCAGCCACGATTCCGTGAGTTCCAAGCTCCCTCCGCTCTCGTTCTTTCTATCCGGTTCATGAGCCTCTGCTTCTTTTAACACACTTCGCTTGCCCTTGCATGAACCGTAGTCGACAACCTCAACGATTGGCCGCCACCGCCTTCTCGCACGAACTCCGCGAGCTCTAGTGGTAAGTCCCACCGCCCTTCGCCTCTAGTTCATGCACACGACTTTGTCTCGACTCTGTGAATCTAACCGTGTCTTCGCCTTGCCTTGGAGTGATTCACAGCGACGTCCACGACGACCACTCGACGCACCCGACGCCGTCCTCCACTCCGGCGAGCAATCGCAGCCGTGCCCAAGCGCCCCTTGACCAACCAAGTACGACAGCATCACCGTGACCCCGAGCCCGGTGAGCATCTCTCTCTTCTCGCCGCATCGTCGGTAACGCTGCCGACCGACCGCTTCCCGCGGTAGCCACCGCTCTGTCGCCAGTTTTTGGCCAGGGCAATAGGAACCGTTAGATCTGCATCTGATGGTTTGGATAGAATGACTAATCGAAGGGGTACGCGTTGATATGAGCCGCACCTGCCCTTTAAATCCAGCGGTCTCAGATTCACCGATCCGCATTTAACCGATACCGACCAATCCCGAAGCGACGCGTGGCTAGGGTTAGAACTAAAAATAGAATTTAAACCAGATTTTGATCCAGATTTCAAATGCCTATAACTTTTGAATGCCACGTTGGAATTTTACAAACTTTATACCGTTGGGTTCAGAAAAACAAGACCTTTCTGCCTATCCTTTTTGTTTAACAAATAGTAACCATTAGGTTGGCTTAAATTGCAGAAACTTGTTTGAGGCCATTTTGAGTATAGATTTAGTTTAGTATTTTGTTTTAGGGTTATTTTGCTTAGTTGGCAAACTTGTGACTTGTTAAGTTTCTGTAATCATGCACTTGCTTGGTAGAGTTTTTCAAAAATCACCACTTAGTAGATTCATGCATGCATGCATTCATATTATCTTTGTTTGTATATATTTGTGTGTAATTGTATGCTACCACTTTGTGTGTAGATTTTGCTAGTGATTGTGATTGTGACGAGTGCTACTCTCCACACTACCAAGGCAAGTGATATCTTCATGAATATTCCCTTCCCATATTTTATACTTGCATTAGATATTTTTGTTAGGACTTGCATGCTACTTTTGTCAATTATTTTGTTGGGAAATCCTATGTAGATTAAAAGGGTAGAGTTGCTAGGAAAATTCCCTAAGGATAAGTTGCCATGCCATGCTTAGCCTAGCTACTAGAAAACAAGGGTGGTTTATATATTCACACTATGGAAAAATATTCTAAGTCTGAGGACTTGTGTTTTATTTAACAAAACAACTAAGTTAATGAATCACCTGGGTGGAAAGGAAGGAATGGTTTATGTTGAGTGGTTCACAAGGCCATGGACTTGGCTTGTGTATCTCACTTGTGGATGGCCACCCAGGAAACAAAGAGATTTGAGATGTCAAACGTTGAGAAGCTTCAAGTGCAACCACTTGGCAATATGGGCTCTGCCATGATCTTAGGTTGCTAGAACTTAGTCTCTTGGACAGTTGGTGGTAGAGGGAATGATAGGTTGGAACGCGTCCATTTGACTAAGGAAAGGCTTCTGAAGGGTCATGTCTTGGGAAACCAAGGCTTGTGGGGAAAGTGCACCACCTCTACAGAGTGTAAAACCTAAGTACTTAGCCATGTCCATGGTAAAGGACAATTTGAGCATCAAGACATGGAAACTTCAAGAATCTCATCACTCCAATTTCTGAATAAAACTTGTGGATGAACAAGGGTTAAAAGGATCTTCAGTCTTTGATTGGTAGATGCCCTAAGTGGATCTTCAGTCTTTGATTGGTAGATGCCTTGGGTGTTTTGTGCCAAGCAAAAACTTAGTGTTTTCAAAAGATAAGGAAAAATCTATTTTGAGCAATGCAAGCCTAAGCTCCACCAGCCAAGTGCATATAGTATTATAGTCTACTTAAATTATACTAAGGTATCACTTGCCAATACTATTCCAAAGTATTGACCCTCTGTGGCTGTAACTTGTAATGTTGCAGGTTACTCCGATGATGATTAGGAGTCATGAGTCCACACTCAACATGCTTCCCTGTGGCACATGAAGATGAAGACTTATGTTTATTTACTTATTCCATAAACTCTTGTATTAGGCCTTTGGCCCTGAGTTGTAAAAGACTATATTTTATCTCTGGAATGACTGTAATAAACGACCTTTGTATCTGTGTACTTCATCTTAAACTGTGGATGCTAGCATTGATCCAGGGACTAGCATTGCAATCACAGGGATCTTTTCCTTTACAAAGGAGGGATCATACAGCATTGCATGTGTGCTATTGTCACAAACCACATATGGATCAACCAATGTCATTGCATGTGTGTTCCTGTCATGAACCACATATGGATCCACTAGTGTTCATTGCATGTGTGTTCTTTCCACAAACTACATATGGATCCACTAGAGTCATTGGATGTGTGTTCTTTCAACAACCCACATATGGATCAACTAGTGTCACTGCATGTGTGTTCCTGTCATGAACCACATATGGATCCACCAGTGTTCATTGCATCTGTGTTCTTTCCACTAACCACATATGTATCCATTAGAGTCATTGCATGTGTGTTATTTTCACAAACCACATATGGATCCACCAATGGCATTTCATGTGTGTTCTTTCCACAAACCACACATGGATCCACCAGAGTAATTGCATGTGTGTTCTTTTCCACAAACCACATATGGATCAACCAATGTCATTGCACGTGTGTTCTTTTCATAAACCACATATGGATCCCCCAGTGTCATTGCATGTGTGTTCTTTCCATGAACCATATATGGATCCACCAGTGTTCATTGCATGTGTGTTCTTTCCACTAACCACATATGTATCCACTAGAGTCATTGCATGTGTGTTCTATTCACAAACCACAAATGGATCCACCAGTGTCATTGCAAATGTGTTCTTTCCATGAACCAGAAATGGATCCACCAGTGTTCATTGCATGTGTGTTCTTTCCACTAACCACATATGTATCCACTAGAGTCATTGCATGTGTTTTGTTTTTACGAACCACACATGGATCAACCAATGCCATTGCATGTGTGTTCTTTCCACAAGCCACATATGGATCCACCAATGTCATTACATGTGTGTTCTTTCCACAAACCACACATGGATCAATCAGAGTCATTGCATGTGTGTTCTTTTCACAAACCACACATGGATCAACCAATATCATTGCATGTGTGTTCTTTCCACAAACCACATATGGATCCACCAGTGTTCATTGCATGTGTGTTCTTTCTACAAACCACATAAGGATCCACTACAGTCATTGCGTCTGTGTTCTTTTGACAAACCACATATGGACCCACTTGAGTTATTGCATGTGTGTTGTTTCCGCAAACCACACATGGATTAACCAATGGCATTGCATGTGTGTTCTTTCCACAAACCACATATGGATTAACCAATGGCATTGCATGTGTGTTCTTTTAACAACCCACATATGGATCAACCAGTGTCATTGCATGTGTGTTCCTGTCACAAACTACATATGGATACACAAGAGTCATTGCATGTGTGTTCTTTCCACAAACCACATATGGATCCACGGGTGTTCATTGCATGTGTGATCTTTCTACAAACCACATATGGATCCACTAGAGTCATTGCATGTGTTTTTTTTTCACAAACCACATATGGACCCACTTGAGTCATTGCATGTGTGTTCTTTCCACGAACCACACATGGTTTAACCAATCGCATTGCATGTGTGTTATGGTCACAAACCACATATGGATCAACCAATGTCATTGCATGTGTGTTCCTGTCATGAACCACATATGGATCCACCAGTGTTCATTGCATCTGTGTTCTTTCCACAAACCACATATGGATCCACTAGAGTGATTGCATGTGTGTTCTTTTAACAACCCACATATGGATCACCCGGTGTCACTGCATGTGTGTTCCTGTCATGAACCACATATGGATCCACCAGTGTTCATTGCATGTGTGTTCTTTCCACTAACCACATATGTATCGACTAGAGTCATTGCATGTGTGTTATTTTCACAAACCACATATGGATCCACCAATGGCATTGCATGTGTGTTCTTTCCACAAACCACACATGGATCCACCAAAGTAATTCCATGTGTATTCTTTTCCACAAACC
This sequence comes from Avena insularis, assembly GCA_023614405.1. NCBI lineage: Eukaryota > Viridiplantae > Streptophyta > Magnoliopsida > Poales > Poaceae > Avena > Avena insularis. The sequence continues at coordinate 537,309,746 of CM042690.1, forward strand.
ACATATGGATCAACCAATGTCATTGCATGTGTGTTCTTTTCCACAAACCACATGGATCAACCAATGACATTGCATGTGTGTTCTTTCCACGAACTACACATGGTTTAACTAATCGCGTTGCATGTGTGTTATTGTCACAAACCACATATGGTTCCACCAATTTAATTGCATGTGTGTTCCTGTCATGAACCACATATGGATCCACCAGTGTTCATTGCATCTGTGTTCTTTCCACAAACCACATATGGATCCACTAGACTCATTGCATGTGTGTTCTTTTAACAACCCACATATGGATCAACAAGTGTCACTGCATGTGTGTTCTTGTCATGAACCACATATGGATCCATCAGTGTTCGTTGTATGTGTGTTCTTTCCACAAACCACATATGTATCCACTAGAGTAATTGCATGTGTGTTCTTTTCACAAACCACACATGGAATAACCAATGTCATTGCATGTGTGTTCTTTCCACAAACCACATATGGATCCACCAATGTCATTGCATGTCTGTTGCTTTCCACAAACCACATGGATCAACCAATGGCATTGCATGCGTGTTCTTTCCACAAACCACATATGGATCCACCAATGTCATTGCATGTGTGTTCTTTTCCACAAAGCACATGGATCAACCAATGACATTTCATGTGTGTTATTTTCACAAACCACACATGGATTAACCAATGGCATTGCATGTGTGTTATTGTCACAAACCACATATGGATCAACCAATGTCATTGCATGTGTGTTCCTGTCATGAACCACATATGGATCCACCAGTGTTCATTGCATGTGTGTTCTTTCCACAAACTACATATGGATCCACTAGAGTCATTGCATGTGTGTTCTTTTAACAACCCACATATGGATCAACTAGTGTCACTGCATGTGTGTTCCTGTCATGAACCACATATGGATCCACCAGTGTTCATTGCATCTATGTTCTTTCCACAAACCACATATGGATCCACTAGAGTCAATGCATGTGTGTTCTTTTAACAACCCACATATGGATCAACAAGTGTCACTGCATGTGTGTTCCTGTCATGAACCACATATGGATCCACCAGTGTTCATTGCATGTGTGTTCTTTCCACAAACCACATATGTATCCACTAGTGTAATTGCATGTGTGTTCTTTTCACAAACCACACATGGATCAACCAATGTCATTGCATGTGTGTTCTTTCCATAAACCACATATGGATCCACCAATGTCATTGCATGTGTGTTCTTTTACACAAACCACATGGATCAACCAATGGCATTGCATGTGTGTTCTTTCCACAAACCACATATGGATCCACCAATGTCATTACATGTGTGTTCTTTTCCACAAACCACATGGATCAACCAATGGCATTGCATGTGTGTTCTTTCCACGAACCACACATTGTTTAACCAATCGCATTGCATGTGTGTTATTGTCACAAACCACATATGGATCAACCAATGTCATTGCATCTGTGTTCCTGTCATGAACCACATATGGATCCACCAGTGTTCATTGCATCTGTGTTCTTTCCACAAACCACATATGGATCCACTAGAGTGATTGCATGTGTGTTCTTTTAACAACCCACATATGGATCAACCGGTGTCACTGCATGTGTGTTCCTGTCATGAACCACATATGGATCCAACAGTGTTCATTGCATGTGTGTTGTTTCCACTAACCACATATGTATCGACTAGAGTCATTGCATGTGTGTTATTTTCACAAACCATATATGGATCCACCAATGGCATTGCATGTGTGTTCTTTCCACAAACCACACATGGATCCACCAAAGTAATTCTATGTGTGTTCTTTTCCACAAACCACATATGGATCAACCAATGACATTGCATGTGTGTTCTTTCCACAAACCACACATGGATCCACTAGAGTCATTGCACATGTGTTCTTTTCACAAACCACACATGGATTAACCAATGGCATTAAAAATGTGTTCTTTTAACAACCCACATATCGATCAGCCAGTGTCATTGCATGTGTGTTCCTGTCACAAACCACATATGGATACACCAGAGTCATTGCATGTGTGTTCTTGCCACAAACCACATATGGATCGACCAATGTCATTGCATGTGTGTTCTTTTCACAAAGCACACATGGATCAACCAGAGTCATTGCACGTGTGTTCTTTTCACAAACCACACATGGACCCACTTGAGCCATTGCATTTGTGTTGTTTCCACAACCACACATGGATCAACCAATGTCATTGCACGTATGTTATTGTCACAAACCACATATGGATCAACCAATGTCATTGCATGTGTGTTCCTGTCATGAACCACATATGAATCCACCAGTGTTCATTGTATGTGTGTTCTTTCTACAAACAACATATGGATACACTAGAGTCATTGCATGTGTGTTCTTTCCACAAACCACACATGGATCCACTAGAGTCATTGCATGTGTGTTCTTTTAACAACTCACATATGGATCAACCAGTGTCATTGCATGTGTGTTCCTGTCACAAACCACATATGGATAAACCAGTGTCATTGCATGTGTGTTCTTTCCACAAACCACATATGGATCCACCAGTGTTCATTGCATGTGTGTTCTTTCCACAAGACAAACATGGATCAACCACTATCATTGCATGTGTGTTCTTTCCACAAACCACATATGGATCCTCACGTGTTCATTGCATGTGTGTTCTTTCTACAAACCACATATGGATCCAGTAGAGTCATTGCATGTGTGTTCTTTTCACAAACCACATATGGACCCACTTGAGTCATTGCATGTGTGTACTTTCCACAAACCACACATTGATTAACCAATGGTATTGCATGTGTGTTATTGTCACAAACCACATATGGATCAACCAATGTCATTGCATGTGTGTTCCTGTCATGAACCACATATGGATCCACCAGTGTTCATTGCATGTGTGTTCTTTCCACAAACTACATATGGATCCACTAGAGTCATTGCATGTGTGTTATTGTCACAAACCACATATGGATCAACCAATGTCATTGCATGTGTGTTCCTGTCATGAACCACATATGGATCCACCAGTGTTCATTACATGTGTGTTCTTTCCACAAACCACATATGGATCCACTAGAGTCATTGCATGTGTGTTATTTTCACACACCACATGTGGATCCACCAATGGCATTGCATGTGTGTTCTTTCCACAAACCACACATGGATCCACCAAAGTAATTCCATGTGTGTTCTTTTCCACAAACCACATATGGATCAACCAATGTCATTGCATGTGTGTTCTTTTCCACAAACCACATGGATCAACCAATGACATTGCATGTGTGTTCTTTCGACGAACTACACATGGTTTAACTAATCGCGTTGCATGTGTGTTATTGTCACAAACCACATATGGATCCACCAATTTAATTGCATGTGTGTTCCTGTCATGAACCACATATGGATCCACCAGTGTTCATTGCATATGTGTTCTTTGCACAAACCACATATGGATCCACTAGACTCATTGCATGTGTGTTCTTTTAACAACCCACATATGGATCAACAAGTGTCACTGCATGTGTGTTCCTTTCATGAACCACATATGGATCCATCAGTGTTCATTGCATGTGTGTTCTTTCCGCAAACCACATATGTATCCACTAGAGTAATTGCATGTGTGTTCTTTTCACAAACCACACATGGATCAACCAATGTCATTGCATGTGTGTTCATTCCACAAACCACATATGGATCCACCAATGTCATTGCATGTTTGTTGTTTTCCACAAACCACATGGATCAACCAATGGCATTGCATGTGTGTTCTTTCCACAAACAACATATGGATCCACCAATGTCATTGCATGTCTGTTGTTTTCCACAAACCACATGGATCAACCAATGGCATTGCATGTGTGTTCTTTCCACAAACCACATATGGATCCACCAATGTCATTGCATGTGTGTTCTTTTCCACAAAGCACATGGATCAACCAATGTCATTGCATGTGTGTTCTTTCCACAAACCACATATGGATCCACCAGTGTTCATTGCATGTGTGTTCTTTCCACAAGACAAACATGGATCAACCACTATCATTGCATGTGTGTTCTTTCCACAAACCACATATGGATCCTCAAGTGTTCATTGCATGTGTGTTCTTTCTACAAACCACATATGGATCCAGTAGAGTCATTGCATGTGTGTTCTTTTCACAAACCACATATGGACCCACTTGAGTCATTGCATGTGTGTACTTTCCACAAACCACACATGGATTAACCAATGGAATTGCATGTGTGCTATTGTCACAAACCACATATGGATCAACCAATGTCATTGCATGTGTGTTCCTGTCATGAACCACATATGGATCCACTAGTGTTCATTGCATGTGTGTTCTTTCCACAAACTACATTTGGATCCACTAGAGTCATTGGATGTGTGTTCTTTGAACAACCCACATATGGATCAACTAGTGTCACTGCATGTGTGTTCCTGTCATGAACAACATATGGATCCACCAGTGTTCATTGCATCTGTGTTCTTTCCACTAACCACATATGTATCACCCATTAGAGTCATTGCATGTGTGTTATTTTCACAAACCACATATGGATCCACCAATGGCATTGCATGTGTGTTATTTCCACAAACCACACATGGATCCACCAGAGTAATTGCATGTGTGTTCTTTTCCACAAACCACATATGGATCAACCAATGTCATTGCACGTGTGTTCTTTTCACAAACCACATATGGATCCACCAGTGTCATTGCATGTGTGTTCTTTCCATGAACCATATATGGATCCACCAGTGTTCATTGCATGTGTGTTCTTTCCACTAACCACATATGTATCCACTAGAGTCATTGCATGTGTGTTCTATTCACAAACCACAAATGGATCCACCAGTGTCATTGCATGTGTGTTCTTTCCATGAACTAGAAATGGATCCACCAGTGTTCATTGCATGTGTGTTCTTTCCACTAACCACATATGTATCCACTAGAGTCATTGCATGTGTTTTGTTTTTACGAACCACACATGGATCAACCAACGCCATTGCATGTGTGTTCTTTCCACAAGCCACATATGGATCCACCAATGTCATTCCATGTGTGTTCTTTCCACAAACCACACATGGATCAATCGGAGTCATTGCATGTGTGTTCTTTTCACAAACCACACATGGATCAACCAATATCATTGCATGTGTGTTCTTTCCACAAACCACATATGGATCCACCAGTGTTCATTGCATGTGTGTTATTTCTACAAACCACATAAGGATCCACTAGAGTCATTGCGTCTGTGTTCTTTTGACAAACCACATATGGACCCACTTGAGTTATTGCATGTGTGTTCTTTCCGCAAACCACACATGGATTAACCAATGGCATTGCATGTGTGTTTTTTCCACAAACCACATATGGATTAACCAATGGCATTGCATGTGTGTTCTTTTAACAACCCACATATGGATCAACCAGTATGATTGCATGTGTGTTCCTGTCACAAACTACATATGGATACACCAGAGTCATTGCATGTGTGTTCTTTCCACAAACCACATATGGATCCACGAGTGTTCATTGCATGTGTGATCTTTCTACAAACCACATATGGATCCACTAGAGTCATTGCATGTTTTTTTTCACAAACCACATATGGACCCACTTGACTCATTGCATGTGTGTTCTTTCCACGAACCACACATGGTTTAACCAATCGCATTGCATGTGTGTTATTGTCACAAACCACATATGGATAAACCAATGTCATTGCATGTGTGTTCCTGTCATGAACCA